>JAKWJD010001764.1:15079555-15812246 GCA_027705065.1 Solanum peruvianum | reverse complement strand
ACTTGAGCTCTTCAGCTCTTCACCTCTTTGTCTCTGTTCTGGGTCGACTTCTACTCTTCACGTTGTTCTTCAGCTTTCTTCACGTTGGTTCTTCATGTCCTTCAGTTGGTTCTTCAGTTCCTTCATAAAATAAGAACAGTGAAAGAGGAAAGCTGAAGGAGGGAGTAAAGAGTACAAAGTCAAAAGTTAAATGTTTTATGATTTATTAATGTTTTTTTGGCCAATAAAAATTGGAGGGAGAGTTGAAGGTAATTCGAGGGAGAGTGAAAAAATTAAATGTTTTAGTGAAAAATTTTAAGGCAACACTTATAAAGTGTTGTTTTTTCAATTATAAAAATAGGACATTTTAGAATTGTGGTCATATATGTAAATAGGTGTTGCCAATTATATCATATTTTAACAACACTTATAAAGTGTAGTTTATCCCATTAAAGAGTGCACTTTAGAAGTGTTGCTAAAATTATTGTAGCTAAAAGTCAAAATCATTGGCTGCACTTTAAATGTGTTCCCAAAAGTATTTTAGGCAACACTTAATAAGCGTTGGCAAGATTTAGTGTTGCCGTAGACCTAAAATGTGTAGTGACCTTATCCCATAATAAAATCACATCAAAAAAATCCCGTATCCATATTTTTTATTATCGCATTTGTTGTATAGTTGACAATTAACTACGACCCCCCCCCCCTTTATATTTAAAACTTATGTCCCTCCTAATTTGATATATTTTTCTTCCTAAATGTATGTAGCAATGATAGACTTGAGAAAACACATGTTTTTATATTGATTATTCATTACAAACGACTCCACTGGAACTCGACCCCATCTTACTAGTTGGGTATATTATTTTTGAAAGATCGTCATCTTTTAGTATTGGATGAAAATCCCGGATACATCAACAAAAATATTGCTGCTGCCGGAGAGTGTTGTTAATTAACAATTTTTAGTTAAGTTGAATTTTTCTCTTCTTAAGTCAAAGGCTTACTTAATTTTAGTTTTGTATTGATTGTTTGTGCATTGAAATAGGAAGTATGAGCGTGAACGGCAGAATAGAAGACAAGTTGGCCATCAAGATGACATAAGTAGTCTAAACGATGTTAATGAGCCTAATTCTAATAGCCCCTATCTTATGGGAGGTATGTTTGTCATTCACTTACCTCCGGCTGAAGGGAATGTGGTGTTCTACATCACAAGTACTATGTTAAAACTCTTGCAGCTAAAAGGACTTTTCAATGGGTTGTCTCATGAAGATTCCCATGAGCATATTAGAGTTTGTGTAGATGTATACGGACTGTTCTCCTTTAAGAATATCTCCCCATAATCGGTCAGGCTGAGGTTGTTCCCATTTTATTTTGGGAGAAGTTTGAAAGTGGCTTTATGAATATCCACGTGAATCAATCACTTCATGGGAGGAGTTGGTTACAACAATTAGTGTGAAATTTTTCCATCCTTCGAAGATGATAACTCTTCAGGACAACATCCAAAGCTTAAGCGTCTTGCGGGTGAACAAATTCATGAGACTTTTCTATGATTCAAGAATTTGGTGTTCCAATAACCAGCTCATTGCTTGACAGACAACGTATTGTTGTAGTACTTTTACTAGATCTTTCACTCGGTAAACAAGGGGGTTTCTAACCAACATCCTCAAGGATGTTTAATGCAACAACCTTATATTATAGCGGCTAAACACTTGGATGGAATCATCATAATCAACAGGACTTGGTACACCCTTTAAGATCAAGTATGTCCTCTCACACTTATATTTATTAAGGAAAAGATGGAGAAAGATCAACAGATGGTCCAGAACATGGACAAAATCATTACACAACTTGACATTTTTCAAAAACGTTATGGGAAGTGGTGCTCTAAGTTTCCGTACCGTGGGTGTTGGGTGTTCTAATCTTTAATAGGAAAAATACAAGTTTATACAGAAACCTCAACGCTTTATCAAAGAAACAGTCCTGCACGACTTCAAGAGTTCAGGCTCTAGACCAACAAATGTATGAAGGTCCTCAAATTGTTCATGAGTATATGAAAGCTTAAAAATACAGTCAAATAACTTATTTATTTCTTAGTATCTCGATAATATCGAAGTAAAACAGGATAATTATCACAAGTTAGCCTAGCCTATACAAATATGACTAAGCTCCCAAAACAGTGGTTATGTCCAACAAAAGTACTTCATTTTGCAAAATAATTTTGAAACAAGAAACGGCAAAACTGGACTTTATATCCATTAGAAATTTGTGTGTTGAATTAACCCAAAAGGAGCAAGTTTTTTCTTTTTATCGTTGAAGAACAATTGTTCAGCTAATGTATAATGTTCTTAAGATTCAGTTGAAATGCAATGAAAAGAGGAGGTGTCTGAATATATTCTTGTAGAGATTGAAGCTTTGTCACACATACAAATTTTACTTAAAAGGTGCTGCCCAAATTATTTTGTGCTGCCCCAAAATGCATACATATACTCCTTTATATATATACTTGATCCCAGAATTTTAACTTATAAGAAATTTTAATTTGTCAATTTACGCAAATACCCCCATAAAATACTTTGGATTACGATAACAATTTATGTTAGGCACGTTTACAATTATGAAAAAAATTTAAGTTCCCAAAATCAGTATAAAACATCTTATCGTAATTAAGCAATGGTGTTTACTTGTAAATCAGGGTCTAGTATCTTAGGGGTGTTACAATGACTTAGGGTTATTAAAGAGAAGTCTTGAGAAAGGATTGTGCGATATTTTGCTTAATAGCTATAATTGACTAAAGGTGAGAGATTCAATTAGTTGTGATAGTTAAGTTAATAATGATACCAAAGGAGGGCTACAAGGTTATGCTTAGTGTGAAGTGTAATATAGGATGCCTTTCATGGATTCCACAAATGTGATTTGAAGTTACTTAGAAGTATGATTTTTTTATGGTAGAAAATATTAAATATTTTTACCATGGATAAATGATTAAGATGACCAAAGCGGGATACTTGACTTGGGTGGCATTATGGGATGCTATTCTTTCTTTGCACTTGTATGCTTCTGAAGTTACTTGAGAATAGTTCTATTATTGTAGAGATGACTATGAGTCAAGTATGCTTATGTAATGCTTATGAGGAATAATCGACTATTTATGATTATGAATATATCCTATGGTCATTTACCATGTCTTATGTTTGCTTATGATTATATGATGCCTATGTTTAAGATTATGCTATAAATATGTTGTTACCTGTTATGCCTATGTCGTATCTTTTCACGTATTAGGGCACTAGCTCCAAGTAAGTTCCCATAATCTTGAGAAGTAATATAACGAACCAAGGGTTGGTTTTTACAATTAGTAGCCAATTGTGAATAATTTCAAGTCGGTTATTGCTAATAGACGTTTAAAAATATATAAATATCAAATTATATAGTGACAAATGTGTCAATAATTAAAGGTGGTTTACAGTTAATTATCAACTTAAATACTAAATACATGAAAATATAAATATGGAGAATAAATTGTTGGGATTTAATTGAATTATGTGGTAAGATAAACAACAAGGTAATTGCAATTAATAGTAAACAGCTAGCTGCATATCAGTGATTAAGCCAGACTTCAATGGGGTAAACTCTTTCTCTTGAAATTTACCCGAATAAAATTTATTTCTCTCGCACACCAATAATCGGAATTTAAGCACAACTTTTGCCTTAGTGAATAACTCTCTCGAGGTGAATATGTGGAAAAGGGTTGAAAATTAACTCTCAAAGTGAACCCATGAAAACCCACTACCCACTCACCATCGAATCATTAGTTTTGGTTTTGAAATCTCTCTCTAGAGTAAGCCATAAACACTATGTTAAGATTATATTTGTAACTACAGCCAATTAAATTCAACCAAAACTAGTTAGTGAAATACTTTTAAATAATAAATAAACTATCAGTTAGGAAGACACCGAAAGTTATATCAACCCATAATCACATAATCACACCCCAAGAAAATTAGGGGTTTAGCTAAACATTGGAAAAATAACTAAATCGATACCAATTGGTGTTTCCACCAAGTGTATGGTTGATATTGGCTTCACAAAATCTACAATGAAGAATCTTCCACACCCACTTCTAGTTTCTACAAATTGGAAATCTTGAAAATCCTTCAAGGCTAACGAAAAGTGTCTCCAGACATGAAAAATAAACCATGTTTAAGACTATATAGATAACTATATATTTTTTTATTTAACTAAGAATTTAAAAAGGTCACTAGGAAACTCCCCTTGTTGTCTCGGGTTCAAATGTGACATAACATGGCCTATATGGGTTATCCATTTGCTTGATCGAGATGGAATGAGAGGTAACAATCTAGATTAGGGTCGACACATAATCTTTCATTTAATTTAAAATTAATTCATACCCCTCAACATTGTTGAGTATACGAAATAAACATATCCTTAGACCGCCCACATTCTAAATCCTTTGACTTTTAGCGCTCGTAGAGAGGCACATACATATCCTTCTCCTCATCCTTCCAATTGGGATTTTGGTCGCACAATTCTTGATCTCGATCATTCCAACCCTTATTACCACCCTGCCTTAGGTAATTTGAACGATAACCACTTTCTTGGATGTCTAAGAAATTCACCTCTTTATTGTACAACACTTCTAACTTTTCCTATTAAGGATTAGCACACCTGACATCTATGGTATGAACACTTCGAGCACAAGCTCCCAAAATATTGTTTGATAAAATGTAACATTGTGTCGTAATCTGTGCCATGTTCTTGTCCCTCTTTTGGTCTTTCTTCATTTTCTCCTTGGTAAATGTAAATGTTAGAGGAGATACATGATCTTCGCAGGTTTACCATGCCCTATTGCTATTGGCCATGATATCAAAGAGCTAAGCCGCTATCACATAAGCGTGCTGCATTTATCCTCCGATGAAAGTTGTTCCGTATCACCCTTTTTTTTGCAGAGTCAAGGCTCTAGTAAAAGTAATGCATCAATATGTTTTAAGGCAAACCATAAGTTGAGCATTGGAGAACCAACTTCTTCAATCACATCGTAGCTCATGAATTGTCTATTCCTTCAAATTCTTAAACCTTTGGATGTTTTCCCAAAGATTCATCATCTTCGAAGGAGCGAAAATCGCACATTAAATGTGGTAACTAATTTCTCCCTAAAATTGATTGATTCACGTGGCAATTTAGTCGGCCACTTGCATGCTTCTCCCATTAAAGAGTACGGGAACAACCTCAACCAAAACAATTCTTGGGAGATACTCCTGAAAGATAACGATACGCGTAAATCCACGAAACATCTAATATTCTCATGGGGATCCTAATGAGTAAACCCACTGAAAAATCCTTTTTGTTGCAAGGGTTTAAACATAGTACTCATGGTGTGGAACACTACATTCCCTTCGGTCGGAGGCAAGTCAATGACAGTAATACCATCGATAAGATGAGGGTCATTCACACTTTTGAGGTCTTTGATGTCATCTTGATGTCTTACTTGGCTGCCATTGTCTCTGTTCACACTCATACTTCCTATTTGAACACATCCACCCAAAATAAAGACAAAATTCAAAATTAACTTAGTTCAACGACAACAAACAAAATAAAAAATTCTCAATTAACATCACTCCCGGCAATGACGCCAATTTGATTTCACTTATCAGGACACCACTTCAACTTCAAGTCCAACGATTGTGAGTAATAATATTATCCACTCATAGGTTGGGATCATTCCCACATGGAGTGGTTTTTATAATGCGTAGACAAGTACAAATCAGTTCAAGTCGGTCATATCTAGTAGACATTTAAGAATAAAAACATATCAAGTTATAGAGACACACTAGCGTCAATTTTAAAAGAGGGGTTTATAGTTAATTATCAACTAAAACACTAAATAAATGAAAAAAAGAATATTTTTATGGGATTCATGGGATTTGATCGTATTATGGTATATTGCAATTAGTAGTAAATAGTTGTATATTAGTTACTAGCTGGACTTTCGAAGTGGTAAACTCTATCTCGAACAACTGACACAAAATAAAATTGATTTCCCTTGAACAATATGAAGCGGAAATTAACCACAAGCTTTGCCTTAGTCCATCCACTCTCTCAAGCTAAATGTGTGGAAAAGAGATTAGGATTCAGTCTCTCAAGTTGAACAAATAATAACCTAATATCCATAGACCATTTGTAACACTCTGAAAAGTGAAGACCTAATCTACAACATAACATGATTGTATAAAGGATTACATACTTTTTTATTACCTAAAATAATGTTTATAAGTAATAAGAGATGTTTTAGAGCCAAGATGACAAAGGACGTCCATGACGTCCGCAAAATAGCCTAATCGAACTAGTTGATGTTTCTATGTTGGGGATGGTTTCGGAGGGTCAAATGATGTCTAAAACTTGTAAGGAGACTTTGTTTAGTTATATTTTAGTATAGAGAGTCTAAACGTCTAATAACGACTCCCCAAGGACAACTTGAAAGGTAATGAAAGAGGACCCCAACATGGGCGGGCAGGCTGTCAAAGTAGCTTGTGAAATTAAAGAATAGGTGGCTGTTGTGCGACGCGCAGACAACACGGACCTCATTGGTTCAGGCTATTTTTCGAAGTTAAAAAAATACGTGTTGGCCCCGCGACGCGGACCCACTTCTCAGATCCAGTAAAAAAGTATTTTCTGACATTTTGAGTGTTTTGGGTAATTTAAAAGGTGATTATATTTAGATTAAGGATAATTTTAATTCATTTATCACTCACCCAAAAAAAATCCCAAAACAATTCAAAAGATCTCACCTCTCTACTTTCTCTCTCCCCAAATCCTCCATTGATGAATGAAGAAAGTTTGAGGAAGAAGGTAAATTTCTCGAGGAATTCACTTAAATTTTGGGGATTAATATTCATTAAGGTATGGGTTCTTAGATCTTTGGTTTCCTTTACCCAAGAGGTCCTCTCAAAGTTGATTTCTAAATTACCCAATTAAATGGAGTTTTCCAATTCTAATGGGTTTTCCTATAAACTTCAAATTGAGGATAAATTCTGATTTCCTATGACTAATTGTGTATAGATTGTTAATTAATTGATGCTAATTGATGCAATTCCATGTTGATCATGTTCTTTTCCCCAAATTTCCCAAATTGAAGAATGAATTAATTATTAGACTTGTATTATCTATTCTAATTCATGCCTGGATTTACTAGGGTAATGTAGTGTTGGTATTGGATCTAAGTCTTGATGAATTTATGATGAACCCTAATTCTCCCTAATCCTAGGCTATTAATTGACTTTAATTGGGATAGCGATGATGCAATTGACCTAGTTCTTGTGTTAATTACTATTGATTGATGTTACTACACCTATTGTTGGATGTAATTGGTTGGTTTATGGTAAGACCGTGATGATGACTACTGAACGAGATTGAGTTAGTGCTTATTATCCTAACCTTTACTTCAATTATGATGGCTTTTGATTGATGACGTAGTTCAATTGAGCCACGCCGTGTGGTTAGCCTAAGTAGGTGTTGGTATGATATTGAATTGAAATGTCTTGACTATGTTATTGTGAGATTTATGATTAAGAGGAAATTATATAAGGTTGGTTATGAAGTTCATATGTGTCTTTATATGACATGATGATGATGCTATGTTTATCTCACATATGAAGCTTACCATGAAAGGTTATTCGCATGCAATTCCGAATAAGTTAATGACAATAAATGTACAAGGGATTAAACCCTATGACATACATTAAGCTACGATGATTAACTAAAGTCATTTCAAAAGGGACCTTATCTTAGTACCGAGTGAACTAAAGTGAGGAGTGTCCCTTCCCATATAGGGAAGGTAAGATAACTAATGTACTCTTGAGATTAGAGACTATAATCCATGTAGCATAAAAAGGGTATTAACTATATCTCTTAGTTCATAAAATATGTTTCCCCCATAGGAATACTTGCTAGTGGATCCACGTAGTTTCTATGTTAATGTTTCGGTACTACCTTGGCAATTAGTCCGCCTTTTTTCGGTGTAGGGTTCCATGACAACGGATTCCACATTAGCTCATGTGGTCTATGTAGATTAGTTCAAGATGTTCCTAAAAGGTAAAATGAACTAAAAGAATGAACTTTAAATATGATAATCTAAGAAGTCTAGCTTAGTCTAGTTAGGGGAGTATTAGGATGATGTTCTTATATATGAATATGCTTATTATGATATATGCTATGTATATGATAAACTTGCACATTGTTGATACTATATATTGGTTAGTTTCACTTATGTATATGTGTTGGTCTATTTGGTTAAAATAAGATGATATGTACTCTTAAATGCTATGCTATGTGAAGTAGGATGGTAGTGATGATTGTTGTTAGGTTACTTAATTATGTAAGGTTATGGGGCTTTGCTTAGTCATTGCACTTGTTTAATTGATAGGGTTTCGTGGGTGTAACGACCTGTTTAGTCGTTCTGAGCAGCAGATTTTATTTCAGGAAAATTGGCTGAGGCAACGGACCCCACGACGGACCGTCACAGGCATGACAGACCGTCGCAGGGTCTCGTTTCAATATACTTAGAAATTCTGAAATTGGGTACTGAAAATCGACTCTCTGTAATCTGTGACGGACCTGCAGGACGTGCCGTCACATCCACGACGAACCGTCGTGAGGCACCATTTCAAAACACTTCAACTTTTGAGAATTTGGTACAGGGAACGAGTCTCTGATCGTCATGACGAAAGTACAGGACGGACCATCACAGGTGTGACGGACCGTCACAGTCCACTTAAGTTCTAAGAGGCTGCGACGACCTGTGTGACGGACCGTCGCAGGCACGACGGGCCGTCACAGGTTGCGCAAATTCCAGGCAGAATAGGATTTCTTTACACGTTTTAAGGGACGTTTTAGACTATTCTTTCCTTAATTATAAAGTTAGAGGGTTGATATTAATAAGTCTAATTACTTGGGGGTTAAAAGAGGTAACCTTAAGTTAATTAGTGGGTTTTATTGTCCTCTTTTACACTAAATTATATGATAATTAGGGTAAAAGAAAGAGGGTTTGAATAAAGAAAACAGAAAGAACAGGAGAGAGAGGAGGATTGAATCGAACGAGGCTGAGGAGAAAACAAAGCTTTGGAAATTCTTGCTTGATCACTAGTCTTCGTGGAGGTAGGTTATGGTTTTTACGATATTCGTAGTGAACTCTTAATAGTGAATGATATGTATTGATAGTATTGTAAACCCTGCTATGTGTTTAATTGTATGCTTGCATGATTGTGATTATGATTGTGATAAACTAAGCATGATGAAGTTATTGAATCCTAAATCTTGAAAGGAAACCCTAATTCACTTGTTAATGATGATGCCTTAGTATAAAAGAAGGCTTGATAAATTATATAATGAGATTGATGATGCCTTAGTATAAAAGAAGGCTTGATAAATTATATAATGAGATTGATGATGCCTTAGTATAAAAGAAGGCTTGATGAATTAGGGGATCGGGTGCAACGTTCCGGTACCAGGATAGTATATGAGGATCGGAGTGTCATGTTCCGCCACCAGGATAGTATATGAGGATCGGAGTGTCACGTTCCGACACCAGGATAGAATATGGATCGGGTGCCACGTTCCGGTACCAGGATAGTATATGAGGATCGGAGTGTCACGTTCCGACACCAGGATAGAATATGGATCGGTTCCGGTACCAGGATAGAATGAGGATCGGAGTGTCACGTTCCGACACCAGGATAGTATATGGATCGGGTGCCACGTTCCGGTACCAGGATAGTATATGAGGATCGGAGTGCCACGTTCCGGCACCAGGATAGTATATGGATCGGAGTGTCACGTACCGACACAAGAGGAAGAAAGATAATGAATCTTGAAAGATGTAAATATACTCAATCTAATGAACCCAATTCCCAAATGAGTATGATATTGAGGCTTGAGCCCTCATGGGTGAACTTAACGGTAATTGTTAATGACATAGTATTTGTTGTTGCTACATGTTAAGCATCATAGTTGATTTTATGATATTACTTGATATATATTATCTTCTATTTTGAGTTGGCCGATGATATCTACTCAGTACTTGTGGTTGTACTGACCCTCTACTTTTATGTTTTCTTCTTTGTTATTTGTGGAATACAACAAACGTTCCGGCGTCTTCAACTTAACATTAGATCTAGCCAGTCTTCACTCCATCGGAAATTCAGGGTGAGCTAATGTGTCTAGCTTGGACTGGATCTTCTTCTTCAAGTCTTGATGCCTTGAACTTCCGGCATGGACTAGCTTTTTAGTTATTTTTGTTCTTAGACATTCCTAGTTTAGTAATTTGAGATAGATGTTCTTGTGATGATGACTTCCAGATTTTGGGGATAATAATAATAGTTTTGAATTGTTTTATTAATGAGTTTAAGTCTTCCGCATTATTTTCTGTTGATAACATTGAAACGTTAAGGGTTAGATTGGTTGGTTCGCTCACATAGGAGGGTAAGTGTGGGTGCCAGTCGCGGCTTGGTTTTGGGTCGTGACAAACTTGGTATCAGAGCATTAGGTTCGTTGGTCTCATCACACAAGAACGAGTCTAGTAGAGTCTTAAGGAACGGTAGGGGGACGCCTTTACTTTTCTTTGAGAGGCTATAAGACTTTAGGAAAATTACATTCTTTCATTCTTTCTTTCGTGCTACTACATGAGTCCAATTGGTATCTAGGTGATACAAATTGGTATCTGACCATCTTCACTCTATTTCGCAGATGGTTAGAACTAGAGCAACGACCGCACCAGCAGCAACAACGGCAAGACAAGAAACGACTGAGCCAGCCACTGGGGCTGTAGCTCGAGGAGGATCAGTGGTAAGAGGCCGTGGAAGAGGTCGTGGGAGGACGTCCTCTAGAGGAAGAGGACGAGCACCTAGCCCATCTGATACTAGGGCGGTGACTCCCCACCGACCGAAGAGGTGATAAGAGAGGGTGAGCAAGGGAGAATGAACAAGTGCAAAATGAGGAATTGCCACCCCAACCTACCCCGGAGATGATCAATCATGTTCTTGCTTATCTTAGCGGGTTATCTGATCAGGGTCAGGCACCTCCAGTGGTTTCTGCACCAACAACTCCGATTTCAGAGATACGACATGCGGCTACTATGGCTCCCCGCATGGATGCATCATTGGAGATAGGCACATTTCCACGTCTGACTACTGGGCCTATAATGACAAATGATCAGCATGAACTTTTCAGTAAGTTCTTGAAGTTGAAACCTCCAGTCTTTAAGGGTGCAGAATCAGAGGATGCCTACGATTTTCTGGTATATTGTCATGAGCTCCTACACAAGATGGGCATAGTAGAGCAGTTTGGTGTCGAGTTCGTGAGCTATCAGTTTCAAGGGAACGCCAAAATGTGGTGGCGGTCACATGTTGAGTGTCAACCAACAGAGGCACCACCTATGACTTGGGAATCATTTTCTAGCTTGTTTATGGAAAAGTATATCCCAAGGACTTTGAGAGATAGGAAAAGGGATGAGTTCTTGAGTCTAGAGCAAGGTAGGATGACGGTTAACGCATATGAGGCCAAATTCCGTGCATTATCCAGGTATGCCACCCAACTTTGTTTCAGTCCACAAGAACGGGTTCGCCGTTTCGTGAAGGGGTTGAGGTCAGAGTTGCGGATTTCAGCCTTACAGGTAGCGGCTACGGCGAAATCCTTCCAAGAGGTGGTAGACTTTGTGATAGAGGTGGAAGGAGTGAAGCCAGATGACTTCACAACAACATCGACATCAAAGAGGTTTCGAAAGGGAGGTGAGTTCAACGGTTCATATACTAGAGGATAGAGTTCTGGAGGCTACTCAGTTCGACCAATTCAGTCTTCACTACAGACTGTAGTTGGGGGTCCACCTCAGACCGGTCAACACTTCTCTGAGAGGCCGATGCGTGAACCCAGAGAGTGTTATGGATGTGGGGAGATTGGACACATTAAGAGGTATTGTCCAAACCAGAGTTACAGAACCACTAGCTAGAGGTAGAGGTGGTCATGGTAGAGGCCGTTATTCTGGAGGGCGTGGTGGCGGTGGCCGAGGTAATGGTGGTCACCAAAACGGCAGAGGTGATGGGCAAAACTGGAGCCCCTACATCACAACATGGTAGGGGCAACAGGCAAACAAACGAAAGGGCCCATTGTTATGCTTTCCCTGGGAGATCGGAGGGGAGACATCTGATGCTGTTATCACAGGTAATTCTGGTTTGTGATTGCATGGCTTCCGTATTGTTTGATCCTGGATTCACATTTTCTTATGTATCTTCCTCATTGCTAATGGTCTAAATTTACATTGTGAATTACTTGACATGCCTATTCGTGTTTCTACTCCGGTGGGTGAGTCTGTGGTAGTTGAAAAGGTATATAGGTTTTGTTTGGTGAATTTTGTGGGGAGCAACACTTATGTAGATTTGGTTATTTTAGAAATGGGTGACTTTGATGTAATTCTGGGTATGACTTGGCTTTCTCCGAATTTTGCGATTTTGGATTGTAATGCTAAAACTGTAACGTTAGCCAAGCCTGGGGCAGATCCGTTAGTGTGGGAGGGCGACTACACTTCCAGTCCGGTTCGTATCATCTCCTTTCTTCGTGCTAAGAAAATGGTTAGTAAAGGGTGTTTAGCTTTCTTGGAACATCTCAAGGATGACACTACTCAAGTACCTTCGATTGAGTCAGTTTCGGTAGTCCGTGAGTTTCTGGATGTGTTCCCTGCAGATCGTCCTGGCATGCCACCGGATAGGGATATTGACTTCTGTATTGATCTTGAACCGGGTACTCGCCCCATTTCTATACCCCCTTATAGAATGGCTCCCGCGTAGTTAAGAGAGTTAAAGGCACAACTTCAAGAGTTGTTGAGTAAAGGCTTCATTAGACCAAGTGCATCTCCTTGGGGTGCTCCGGTTTTGTTTGTGAAGAAGAAGGATGGGAGCTTTCAGATGTGCATAGACTACAGAAAACTGAACAAGGTAACTATTAAGAACAAGTACCCCATCTCCGCATTGATGACTTGTTTCGATCAGTTACAAGGTGCTTGTGTCTTCTCTAAAATTGACTTGAGGTCCGGTATCACCAATTGAAAATACGAGCAACGGATGTGCCAAAGACTGCTTTTCGAACTAGGTATGGGCATTATGAATTTGTGGTAATGTCTTTTGGTCTTACGAATGCCCCTGCTGCCTTCATGAGCTTGATGAACGGGATTTTCAAGCCATACTTGGACCTCTTTGTGATTGTGTTCATTGATGATATACTGATATACTCCAAAATTAAGAAGGAAACATGAGGAGCATTTGAGAATGGTGTTAGAGTTGTTGAGAAAGAAAAAGCTTTATGCGAAATTCTCCAAGTGTGAGTTTTGGCTAGATTCAGTGTCCTTCTTGGGGCACGTGGTTTCTAAGGATGGAGTGATGGTGGATCCATCTAAGATTGAGACAGTGAAGAAATGGGTGGGTGAGACCTACAAACGTGTCAGAAATAAGGAGCTTCGTGGGGTTTAGCTAGCTACTACCGCCGATTTGTCAAGGGGTTCTCTTCCATTGCTTCCCAATTGACGAATTTGACTAAGTAGAATGTTCCATTTGTATGGTCAGATGAATGTGAGGAAAGCTTTCAGAAACTCAAGACCTTGTTGACTACTGCACCAATTCTTACCTACCAGTAGAGGGTAAAAACTTCATCGTTTTTGTGATGCATCCTATTCGGGTTTGGTTCAGTGCTAATGCAAGAGAAGAATGTGATTGCTTATGCTTCAAGAGGCAATTAAAGGTGCATGAACGTAACTATCCGACCCATGATTTGGAGTTGGCCGCGGTAGTATTTGCACTAAAACAATGGAGACACTATTTGTATGGGGTTAAGTGTGAGGTCTATACGGATCATCATAGCCTACAGTATGGCTTCACTCAGAAAGATTTGAACTTGAGACAGAGGAGATGGATGGAACTACTGAAGGACTACGACATCACTATCTTGTATCATCCGGGAAAGCGAATAATGTTGTGGCGGATGCTTAAGTAGAAAGGCCGGAAGCATGGGAAGTCTAGCTCATTTGCAAGTTTCTAGACGCCCATTGGCTAGAGAGGTGCAGATTCTGGCTACTGACCTTATGAGGTTAGAAATAAATGAGAAGGGAGGATTGTTAGCTTGTGTAGAGGCAAGATCTTCTTTCTTGACAAGATCAAGGGAAACAGTTTGATGATGAGAAACTAGGTCGAATTCGAGATAAAGTATTGCGAGGAGAGGCTAAAGAAGCAAATCGATGAGGAAGGTGTTTGAGGATTAAGGGAAGGGTATGTGTACCCCGCATCGATGATTTGATCACCACTATTCTTACAGAGGCTCATAGTTCCGGATATTCTATACACCCTGGTGCAACCAAGATGTATCGTGACCTAAAGCAACACTTCTGGTGGAGTAGAATGAAGCGAGATATTGTTAAGTTTGTTGCCAAATGTCCAAATTGTCAACAAGTAAAGTATGAACACCAGAGGCCCGGAGGAACACTTCAGAGAATGCCCATTCCTTAATGGAAGTGGGAGAGAATCGCGATGGACTTCGTGGTTGGACTTCCGAAGACATTGGGTAAGTTTGATTCCATATGGCTGATTGTTGATAGGTTAACTAAGTCTGCTCACTTCATTCCGGTCAAGGTGACCTACAATGCAGAGAAGTTAGCCAAAATCTACATCTCAGAGATTGTTCGATTGCATGGGGTTCCACTCTCCATCATATCAGATAGAGGTACGCAATTTACTTCTAAGTTTTGGAGAACATTGCATGCTGAATTAGGTACTAGATTGGACCTTAGTACTGCATTTCATCCTCAGACCGATGGCCAGTCTGAGCGAACGATTCAAGTGTTGGAGGATATGCTTCGTGCATGTGTGATAGAGTTTGGTGGCCATTGGGATAGCTTCTTACTTTGGCAGAGTTTTCATACAATAATAGCTATCCCTCTAGTATTGACATGGCTCCATTTGAAGCATTGTATGGGAGGAGGTGTAGATCTCACATTGGTGGTTGATGCATTTGAGGTTGACCTGGGTGGGGTACTGACCTCTTGAGGGATTCGTTAGATAAGGTGAAGTGCATTCAACGAAAGCTTCTAGCGGCGCAAAGTAGGCAAAAGGAGTATGCAGACCGAAAGGTTAGAGACTTGGAGTTCATGGAGGGTGAACAAGTCTTGTTGAAGGTTTCACCCATGAAAGGGGTGATGCGGTTTGGAAAAAGGGGTAAGCTAAGTCCAAGGTATATTGGACCATTTGAAGTGCTTAAGCGAATAGGGGAGGTGTCTTATGAATTAGCCTTGCCCCCAGGGCTGTCCGGAGTGCATCCGATATTTCATGTGTCCATGTTGAAAAGATACCATGGAGATGGAAACTACATCATCCGTTGGGATTCAGTTTTGCTTGATGAGAATTTGACTTATGAGGAGGAACCAGTTGCTATATTATATAGAGAAGTTCGCAAATTGAGGTCGAGAGAGATTGCATCCATCAAAGTTCAATGGAAGAATCGAGCGGTTGAAGAGGCTAATTGGGAGAAGGAGGCCGACATGCAAGAAAAATACCCACATCTGTTTACAGATTCAGGTACTCCTTTTCGCCATTGTTTTTCTTTTTTTGATCGTTCGGGGACGAACGATGGGTAAATTGGTATCTATTGTAACGACCTGTTTAGTCGTTCTGAGGAGCAGATTTTATTTCTTGAAAATTGGCTGAGGCAACGGACCCCACGACGAACCGTCACAGGCACGACGGACCGTCGCAGGGTCTCGCTTCAATATACTTAGGAATTCTGAAATTGGGTACTGAAAATCGACTCTCTGTAATCTGTGACGGACCTGCAGGACGTGCCGTCAATCCACGACGAACCGTCGTGAGGCACCGTTTCAAACACTTCAACTTTTGAGAATTTGGTACAGGGAACGAGTCTGATCGTCATGACGAAAGTGCAGGACGGACCGTCACAGGTGTGACGGACCGTTACAGTCCACTTAAGTTCTAAGAGGCTGCGACGACCTGTGTGACGGACCGTCGCAGGCACGACGGGCCGTCACAGGTTGCGCAAATCCCAGGCAGAATAGGATTTCTTTACACGTTTTAAGGGACGTTTTAGACTTCTTTCCTTAATTATAAAGTTAGAGGGTTGATATTAATAAGTCTAATTACTTTGGGGTTAAAAGAGGTAACCTTAAGTTAATTAGTGGGTTTTATTGTACTCTTTTACACTTAATTATATGATAATTAGGGTAAAAGAAAGAGGGTTTTGAATAAAGAAAACAGAAAGAACAGAGAGAGAGAGAGAGGATTGAATCGTACGAGGCTGAGGAGAAAACAAAGCTTTGGAAATTCATGCTTGATCACTAGTCTTCGGTGGAGGTAGGTTATGGTTTTTACGATATTCGTAGTGAACTCTTAATAGTGAATGATATGTGTATTGATAGTATTGTATACCCTGCTATTTGTATAATTGTATGCTTGCATGATTGTATTATGAAATTGTGATAAACTAAGCATGAGAAGTTATTGAATCCTAATCTTGAAAGGAAACCCTAATTCACTTGTTAATGATGATGCCTAAGTATAAAAGAAGGCTTGATAAATTATATATTAGATTGATGATGCCTTAGTATAAAAAAAGGCTTGATAAATTATATAATGAGATTGATGATGCCTTAGTATAAAGAAGGCTTGATGAATTAGGGGATCGGGTGCCACGTTCCGGTACCAGGATAGTATATGAGGATCGGAGTGTCACGTTCCGACACCAGGATAGTAATAGGGGAGGTCGGAGTGTCACGTTTCCGACCACCAGGATATAGAATATGGATCGGGTGCCACGATCGGTACCGGATAGTATATGAGGATCGGAGTTCACGTTCCGACACCAGGATAGAATATGGATCGGGTGCCACGTTCCGTTACCGGAGGATAGAATGAGGATCGGAGTCACGTTCCGACAACAGATAGTATATGGGATCGGGTGCCACGTTGCGGTACCAGGATAGTATATGAGGATCGGAGTGCCACGTTCCGGCACCAGATAGTATATATATGGGATCGGTTCACGTACCGACTCAAGAGGAAGAAAGATAATGAATCTTGAAAGATGTAAATATACTCAATTTAATGAACCCAATTCCCAAATGAGTATGATATTGAGGCTTGAGCCCTCATGGGTGAACTTAACAGTAATTGTTAATGATATAGTATTTGTTTTTGCTACATGTTAAGCATCATAGTTGATTTTATGATATTACTTGATATATATTATCTTCTATTTTGAGTTGGCCGATGATATCTACTCAGTACTTGTGGTTGTACTGACCCCCTACTTTTATGTTTTCTTCTTTGTTATTTGTGGAATGCAGCAAACGTTCTGGCGTCTTCAACTCAACAGTAGATCTAGCCAGTCTTCACTCCATCGGAAATTCAGGGTGAGCTAATGCGTCTAGCTTGGACTGGATCTTCTTCTTCAAGTCTTGATGCCTTGAACTTCCGGCATGGACTAGCTTTTTAGTTATTTTTGTTCTTAGACATTCCTAGTTTAGTAATTTGAGATAGATGTTCTTGTGATGATGACTTCCAGATTTTGGGATACTAATAATAGTTTTGAATTGTTTTATTAATGATTTTAAGTTTAAGTCTTCCGCATTATTTTTCTGTTGATACATTGAAACGTTAAGGGTTAGATTGGTTGGTCCGCTCACATAGGAGGGTAAGTGTGGTGTCAGTCGCGGCTCGGTTTTGGGTCGTGACAGTGGGTAATGGTCTTGCTTCCGTCATGTAATAATGAACACTTATTCAAGCTTGTTTAAGTTATAACACTATGATTAGAGTTTTATTTATATTGTATGAAAGTATGTTGATATGATCATTAACTTGACTATGCTTTGTATTTTTGGTCTTGTGATGCACATGCCTATGATTTAAAGAATATATCTTTTTGATTCTTATGGTCTTATTTAATGTGCATAAGGTATTCAAAGGGTAAAATAGCATGTTTTCAAGGAATTTCCCTTTTTTACATGTTTTGATAATATGTGTGCATATGTTCTCATGCATAGTACAAGTGGTGTACTAACCCATTTCTTTATTTTTTCCCCAACATTTTATATTCCATTTGTTAAGATTTTGGACATGAACTTGAAGAATACTTGAAATTCTTAATCATCCAAATTGGGTAGATACTTTCCGACGGCAATGTCATTATCAATATATGAAGTTGTTTAGTTTTAAGACTCTTATATTTATTTTCTTTAGTTTGAGTACTAAGCATTTGTATGACTTATATGTGGACTTTTTGTATTGATGTATGGGCAAGGACCAATTTGATATACTCTAATTAGATGGTTATGAGATGAGACATGTTTTTGAGACTATTTTATATATTATATATCTATGTGCAATAAAAATAGAAGTCGGAGTAATCTTCCTATACAAAGGGTTAGTATATACTCGATATTATAGACTATGTGTACGTAGAGGTCGATATAAACTCCAAGTAGAAGTAATGAAATGTTTTACATTTTCTGCGTTTTTGACCTATGAATGTAATGATGTAAGCTTAGAAGCTTGTCTTAGTACTCAAAAAGGACGACGGCGTCGGTTACATCAAGGGGTATTTCACAGATGTGGAAAACATGATATCCAAGCGTGAGTTTAAATATCTTTGAGTCGATGTCTTTCTCAACCACAGCTATTAGGTTCGTGTTCATAATTGTGAAGTGCGCCACACATATGAATATGAATCTATATGATGCTTAGGAAACTCTCACTTTCTTGGAAGTCTAATATCGTGCCATTAGACTTTTAGCTCTATGTGCTTTACATCTAATCCTATGATTGTGAATATAGGCAATGAATACTCGAAGGAATGCGGAACAAAGGCTCAAAGAAGAGATTATCAATGCGGGAGTCCCTCCCCGTGGTGATCAATTTCCTTCTCTTAAGGAAGATGTGAATGATGACCAAGCCCCGGTTAACCTCTTTCGTTCACGGATAAGAACATAAGGGCCGCTCTCTTCCAAATGGCCCAAGCCATTACTACCTAAGCATAAGCCGCCACTACTCAAGCCCAAGCCATGACATCCCACGCTAATAAGGAGTTTATACACCGAGTACACTAACTAGTTCCTATCGTGGCCTCTCATTTAAGAGATTTCACTTGAATGAATCCTCCTAGTTTCTACGGGTCCAAGGTTGAAGAAGTTCCCCAAGATTTCACCGATAAAATCTACAAGATCCTTTATGTTATGGTGTTATCTATTAGTGAGAAGGAAGATCTATCCACTTACCAACATAAGGATGTGGCTCAAGCATGGTATGTCCAATGGAGGGACAATAGGTTGTTACGGGGTGATCGGTTACTTGGGAGGTGTTCAAGAAGGCTTTTCTTGATAGGTTCTTTCCTAGGAAGAAGTGGGAGTCTAAGGTTTTGGAGTTCACAACCTCTCCTAAGATGTATGAGTGTGCTTGAATACTTATTAAAATTTACTAAATTGTCAAAAAATGCTCCTTCTTTGGTTTCCGATCCTAAAGATGAAATGAGCCATTTTTTGATGGGGGTATCGGATAATTTTTAAGAGGAGTGTCATTCAACTATGCTACATGACAATATGATCATTTCTCGCCTCATGGTTCATGCCCAATATGTAGAAATAGCAAGGTCTAAGCAAAAAGAGTAGATATTCAAAAAGGGAAAGATATTTTGATAGTTGTTCTTCAAAGAATAGGCTCCAAATTCAAAACAAGACTAGGTTTAAGAAAAGGGTTTCTAAGCAAGTTCCTTCAAAGTTCCGTAAGGCTAGGGATAATAGTTCATCTAATCGTAAGTATAAGGAAAGGGATACTAGTTCACCAACCAAGAATCCAACTTGTGGAAAGTGTGGAAAAAATAACTATGTGATTGTGTTAAGGGAATGGTTAATTGTTCTGATTGTGGTAAAAATTGCACAAAGTTAGGGAATGCCCTAATATGAGGGGTAAATACAAGGGTAGTGGTAAATCTCAAGCAAGTGGTTCAAATAAGGCTCCGATGAAGGACCGCTTCTATGCTCTCCGCTCTAGGGGTGAGCAAGAGACTTCATCCGATGTGGTGACTGGTATGTTGAAAGTTTTCTCTATTGATGTATATGCATTACTTTATCCCGGTGATACTTTATCATTTATTACTCCTCTAGTAGAAAAAAAGTTAGAAATTTTGCCCGATAATTTGCATGAAGACCTTTTATAGTGTCTATCCCGGTGGGAGAGTCGGTTGTTGCAAAAAGGGTCTATAGAAACTGTCCGATAATGTTTCCTAATATAGTTTCTTATCTTTAACTACAAGAACTTCATATGCTTGATTTTGATGTCATTTTGCGTATACATTGGTTGCACGCTTTCTTCGCCTCTATATATTTCAGAACGTGGGTCGTGAAGTTTAAATTTCCAAATGATTCCATTTTAGAGTGGAAGGGGGGAATTTCTATTCCTATAGGTCGTATCATCTCTTGTCTTAAATCTTGTAAGATTATCTTTAAAGGGTGTTTATACCATATAGAATGAGTCCAACATTTAGACTCCGAAATTTCTCCCATTGAGTCGGTCCATGTAGTGAGGGAATTTCCGAAGGTGATTCCTTATGACTTCACGGTATTCCTCCCGAATGGAAAATTTATTTTGGTATCGACTTTTTACCAAATACAAATCCCAATTCAATTCCTCCTTATCGAAAGGGTCTCGCCTAATTGAAAAAGTTGAAGGATCAACTCAAAGATGTACTCGACAAAGGATTCATTAGACCTAGTATTTCTCCATGGGGTGCTTCTGTATTGTTTTTGAAGAATTATGGGTCCCTTAGAATGTGCATCGATTACCGCAAACTCAATAAAGTCACTATCAATAACAAGTATCCGCTCTCTCTAATTAATGAATTTTTAGATCAACACCAAGGGGCAGTCTAGTTTTCTAAGATTTACTTGAGATCGGGGTATAACCAACTTAGGGTGAGGGTGAAGATATATCAAAGACGACCTTTCGGACTAGATATCGTAACTATGAGTTCTTAGAAATTCCCTTTGGTCTCACAATCTCGTGAATATGGTATTTTAAAGTTTAGAAGATTCATTTGTGATTGCCTTCATTGATGACATCTTGGTATATTCAAAAAATGAAGGTGATCACATTAACCATTTGAGGGTGGTGTTACAAGTGCTTAAGGAGAATCAATCATTTTCGAAGTATAAAGAATATGAATTTTGGTTGAGGTCGGTGGAATTTCTTGGTCATATCATCTATAGTGAGGGAGTTGAGTTTTATCCAAGGAAAATGGAGGCGGTGAAAAATTGGCCTAGACCATTGACTCCAACAAACATTAGGAGTTTCTTTGGTCTAGCAGGTTATTATCAAAGGTTTGTGGATGGTTTTGCATCCATTGCATCTCCTTTGACTACTTTGACCCAAAATAGTATGAAATTTGAGTGGTCGGAGGCATATGAGAGAAGCTTTCAAATCTTGAAATATAGGCTTACTTCCGCTCAGGTGTTGACTTTACTAGAGGGTACAAAGGGTTTCGTTGTGTATTGTGATGCTTCCTGATTGGGTTTAGGGTGTGTGCGTATGCAACAAGGGAAGTTAATGGCCTATGCTTCTTTTCAACTTAAGGTTCATGAGGGAAACTATCCGAATCATTATCTTGAATTAGTGGCCGTGGTATTTTCCTCAGTAATATGGAGGCATTACTTGTATGGTGTTAATGTTGATGTGCATACCGATCATAAGAGTCTCCAATATGCATTTACTCAAAAGGAGTTGAATCTCTGACAAAGAAGGTGGTTGGAAATGTTGAAAGATTACGACATGAGTGTTCTATATCACCCCGGCAAGGCCAATGTGGTTGCGGATGCTCTAAGTCGTATGACCATGGGTAGTGTATCTCATGTAAAGGACGACAAGAAAGACCTTGTGAAAGATGTTCATATGTTTTCTAGGTGGGGTGTGAGGTTTGAAGATTCTCCAAATGATGGTTTTATGGTCCGTTATATCTCCGACTCATATTTGGTGGTTGAGGTGAAGTCTTAAAAACATCTTGATCAACCATTGACGGAGTTGAAGAAATCAGTTCTTGGTAAGCTTAATGCGTCATTCTCCTTAGGAGGGTATGGTGTGTTGAGGTATGAAGGAAGGTTGTATGTCTCTAATGTACATGGTTTTAGTAACAGGATCCTTGACGAAGTTCATGGTTCCCGTTACTCTATTCATCCGGTTATTTATGTTTCTTTGATTAAGAAGTGTATCGGTGATCCTGAGTCTATTCTTCCTATTGAGAGTCTAGGTGTAATGTATAACCTCTGTTATAATGAAGTTCTGGTTCAAATCCTTGATTGGCAAGTTAAGAAAGTGACGAACAAAGAGGTGACATCCGTAAGGGTGTTATGGAAGAATCACCTAGTTAAGGGTGAAACATGGGAGTCCGAGGCTTGCATGAAGTCCTGTTACCCTCATCTATTTGATAACAAAGGTTAGTTTTTCCTATTAGTGATGAAAATAATTACAAAAATTGAAGTTTCCTTGATTTTTATTAATGTTTGCAAACATGTACATTTTTTATGTTTTAATAAATTACAGTAAAATGTGCTTTCAACTCGGAAATTTTCATTTTTTTTTTTTTTTGAGATATGTTGTGCATTTTGATATGGTTAGTCTTTATGAAATGATATGTAACATGTAGGTAAGATGAACCTTGACATAATTCACTCATGTAAGAAATGTTGAGCTCATATTGTTATAGTGAGAAGGAAATTCCTCACATTATGACTTTGAGCCTTTTGTGTTAAAATTGTTGTTTTGAGTCATTGTGTAAATATCATATGTTTTTTTGTTTGAGTTGTAACTCATGTTTATATGGTATATTGTTGGTTGGGATGCTATCCTTGAGTCTGTTCTTTCTCTTTGAAAGGTTTAGTGTCTTTCGGGGACTAATATTCGTAAGGGGGAGGTAATGTAACACTCTTAAAAGTCAAGAGCTAACCTACAACCTAACATGAGAGTTTAAATGTTTAGATACTGTTTTATTACCTAAAATAATGTATAGAAGTCATCCAAGAATTTTTAGAGCTAAGACGTCAAAGGAAGTCCATGACGCCTTGAAACTAACCTAATTGAACTAGTTGACGTTGCTATGTTTAGGGATGGTTTTGGAGGTTCAAATGAAGTCCAAAAATTTTAAAGAAACTTTGGTAAACTTGAGTGTAGTATACAAAGTCTATACTACGCCCCAAGGACCTCCCAAAGGGTCTTGGAGGAAGACCCTAATATATGCGGGAAGACTGCCAAAGCAGTCTGCGGAAGTCAAGAATCAGTGGGTTGTTGTGCGATGCGTAGCCAACACGGACCTCACTGATTCTGACTATTTTATAAATATAAAAATGCGAGTTTGCGGGACACTTCCCAGATCAGGTAATATCGTATTTTTCACATTTTGACTTTCCAAAGAGATCTATTCAAATGAGGTGTGTTTTGGGTAATTTAGGAGGTGAATATATATACCCTAATGGTAATATTAACTCATTTATCAGTCACCCAAACCCAAATACCCGAAAAAAACTCAAAAGCTCTCACCTTTTTCAACTTTTCCTCTCCCCAAATCCTCAGGAAGAAGGTCAATTTTTCTAGGAATTCACTTCAATTTCGTGGATTGATCTTCATTAAGTTATGGGTTCTTCACCCTTAGGTTCGCTTTCCGCAATAGGTCCTCTCAAAGTTGATTTCTAAATTACCCAATTCCATGGGTTTTTCCAATTCTAATGTGTTTTTTTGCTACACTTCCTATTGAGGATAAATTGTAATTTTCTATGACTACTTGAGTATAGATTTTTAATTAATTGATTCTAATTGGTGCAATTCCATGGTGATCATGTTCCCTTCCTCAAATTTCCCAAATTTAAGAATGAAATGATTATTAGACTTGTTTTTATCTATTCTAGTTCATGTATGGATTGACTATGGTAATATAATGTTGGGATGGATCTAAATCTTGATGTATTCATGATGAACCCTAATTTCCTCGAATCCTAGGTTATCAATTGATGTTTTTTTGGGATAGTGCTGATGCAATTGACCTATTCTTGTGTTAATTAGTATGGATTGATCTTACTACACCTATTGTTGTATGTAATTGTATGGTTGATGGTAAGACCATGATGATTGCTATTGAAGGAGATTGAGTAAGTCTTTCTGATCCTAACCTTTACTTCAATTATGATGGCTTGTGATTGATGATGTAGTTCAATTGAAGCATGCCTTGTGATTAGCCTAAGTAGGTTTTGGTATGATATTGAATTGATATGTATTTACTTTGTGATTTTGTGATTTATGCTTTAGATGAAATGATAAAAGGTTCGTTATGAAGTACCTATGTACCTTATTATTACTTGATGATGATGTTCTAATAATCTCACATATGAGGGTCGCCATGAATGGATATTCTCATGAAATTCCTAATGAGCTAATGACAATGACTATACAAGGGATTAGAGTCTATGACCTACATTAAGCTATGATGATTAACTAAAGACATTTCAAAATGGACTAGCTAAGAACTGAGTGAACTAGAGTGAGGAGTGTCCCTTCCCACATGGGGAAGGTAGGATCACTAATGTACTCTTGAGATTGGAGAATATAATGCATGTAACATAAAGAGAATCTCAACTATCACTCCAAATTCTTGAACTATGTATCCCTCATAGGAATACTAGCTAGTGGATTCACGTTGTTCCTATGTTCATGTTTTGGCATGAACTTTGCAAGTAGTCCGCCTTCTTTTGGTAAAGAGTTCCATGACAGCGGATTCCACATTTGCTCATGTGGTCTATGTTGGTTAGGGAAAGATGTTCCCAAAATGTTAAGTGAACTAAAGGAATGAACTTTAAATATGATAACCTAAGGGGTGTAGCTTAGTCTAGGTAGGGGTAAGGGACTCCACCTAAACGTTGCACTAGTTATCCTTTAGGGGCTCTTAGGAGGATGTTCTTATGTATGAATATGCTTATGATAATATTATAAGTATATGATAAACATGCACATTGTTGATACTATATGTTGGTTAGTTTCACTTATGTATATGCGTTTTTCTATATGGTTAATGTAAGATGATATGTACTCTTAGATGCTATGGTATGTGATGTAGGATGTTAGTCATTATTCTTGTTGGGTTACTTGATTGAGTAAATTTATGGGTCTTTTATAAGTCATTGCACTTTTTGACCTGATAGGGGTTTCATGGGTAATTGTCTTGCTTTGGTTATATTATAATGAACTCTTATTCGTTCTTGTTGAAGTTCTAACTTGATGATTAGAGTTGTCTTGGTATTATATGTGAGTATGTTTATATGATCATTACCTTGACTATGCTTTGGATTGTTTGTTTTGTGATGTACATGAATATTATTTAAGTAATATATCTTTTTTATTTGTATGGTCTCATTGAATGTGCATAAGGTTTTCAAAGGGTAAAATAGCATGTTTTCAAGAATGTTCCCTTTTTAGCACATTTTGCTAATATGTGTACATATGTTCTCATGATTAGCACAAGTGGTGTTCTAAACCATTTCTTACTAGTTTACCAATATTTTAGGTTCCGGTCGTTGAATGGAGTTTGGAGGCGTCTTTGAAGAATACTGGGAATTCTTAATAATCCAAGTTGGATAGGTCCTCACTTTTCGAGGGCAATGCCACTATAAAGCTATGAAGTTTTTTAGTTTTAAGACTATTTTGTTTCTTTCCTTTAATTAAGTACTATACATTTTTATGACCTATATGTGGTCTTATTGTATTGATATATGGGCTAGCCCCAATTTGATATACTCTAATTAGATAGTTATGAGATGAGACATGCTTTTGAGACTATGTTATAACTTATATATCTATGCAATAAAAGTGGAAGACTATGTAATATTCATATACGAAGGGTCTATGTATACTAGATATATATATACTATGTGTATGTAGAGTTCTATATAAACCTCCAAGTAGAAGTAATGAAAAGTTTTAAATTTTCCGCGTTTTTGACTTATGAATGTAATGAATTAAGCTAAGAGACTAGTCTTAGTCCTCAGAGAGGATGACGACGCCGGTTGCATCAGGAGGGTTTTCCCGGATGTGACACCATCAATTCAGCAATTTTTGTTACAAAACCCCTCTCTCAAGCAAGCCTAAACCACTAAGCAACGATTGTATTTGCAACTACAACCCATTAAATTCAACTACAACTACTGAACGAAATCACTTTTAAAAAGAAAATAAACTAGCAACACCCAACAATTATATGAACCCATAATAACATAATCACACCCCAAGAATTGATTTTCAAGCAGATACAGTAAAACCAAGAAATCCATACGAACTGGTGTTACCAGCAACTGGTACGATTGATATTATCTTTACAAAGGTGTACAGTGAATAATCTTCAACACTAACTTCAAATTTCCTTGAATTGGAAATCTTAAAAATCCTCCAAATTTAAGCGTAAAAAACACCAAACTCGAAAAATAAAAAATATTCAAAACTAGATCGATAACTCTTTATCTCCGTCATAACCTAACAATTTAAGAATGTACTTATAGATGTAAAAAATATGTTGTGAAGGTTCAGTCGATGCAATAAGACGGGATCGCCGATCCACTCTACGATCTACCCTTTGTCATTTATATTGCCATTTTGCTTTTGCTTTTAATATCCTTGAGGTTTTACAACTTTGGGTGATATAACACTGCATCGCAAAACCTTTTCTCACCTTGCTGACTGCGCTTTTTGATCACCGACTTGATTTTTTATTTCATGGTTTAGCACATTGAAACATAAGGTGATACGAAGGACATTTGGTGACTCGCCTAACAACTTAGGCGTTCCTCAGACCTTCTTTTTGTCATTCTTTTAGCTGGCTTGTTCTTTTTTACTCCTTACTCCATGTTTGTTCCTCAAACCAAATCCCTGAAACCCAAGTATTTACATCAATTATTAGGACAAAATATGAACTTGAGGACCCTAAATCTATTAAAATAAAATCCTAAATGAGTCCAAATCGTGGACTCATTGTCTTATGTTGACTAACAATTTTAGATACTCCTATGATGTTATGTATGCTTTCATACTTGGTATATGTTGTACTGTTGCATATTGCCTACACTTTAATTAAAAGTATGATATTGGAGATTGAGTAACTTTGATATGTCTAATATATGGTATAGAGGCAGTATCTAAAGTATTAGGTGTGTTAGATGTGAAACGTCAAGGGACGACCAAGACGTTCGACGACTAAGTAACCTAAATGCCTCACATGTGATTCTATGTGTTTATGTGTATTGTTGAGGTTGTAAGTGAATCAATAAGTTTTTATAGCATATATAAGTAGTGTGTTGAGTTTCAAGAAGTTTGAAGGTTAAATGTCCAAGAATGTCCATGACGTTTGAAAGATATGTCTTGAAGTGACCTTGTGCGTCTAGGCGTGTTACGTCGAGTTTTATGTGATTGTTTTGTATGAAACTTATGTCAGAGGTGTTAAACTCATATACGATCATATTTGAGTTGGAACGTCCGGGAAACTATCCCCATGGACCATCCAATGTTTCTTGAGGAAGGATCCAAACCTGTTGGAAAAGTTGTCCTAGGCGGACCACAAACGACGGAGTAGTCGACAGCTCGTAGGACTGTTGACGCCCCGTCAGTGGGTTTCGTTGATGGGGACTTGTCCTAGGGGATGTAACATAGACTTGGAAAGTCTCTGAACCCACCGAAGGTTTCCAGCACTCCACATCTGTAGGATGATGCCCAGTCGAGGGCAGTCGTCAGAGAAAGCTGTTTTTCTGCGCAGGCTGCTGCCAATTTTGGTGGGAAAATGTAAATTCACCCCACGTTAAAATGGATGTATTCGAGGTTTATTAAGTTTCTATTGGGTATTTTAAACAAGTATATAATTGTTTAACACTTAGAATATTTCGTTCACCCAAATCAAAACCCAAAAATCCCTTAGAATTCTCTCAAAGTCTCCATTAAAGTCTAATTGAAGAAACAGCTTGGAGGTTACGTTTTGAGTTGAAATTATTCATCAAAGAGAAGAATTATCATACTTGAGGTATGTCTTTTGATCCTTCAAAGTTGGTTCAGCAACGATCCCAACTCTCAAGATGTTTCTTAAAGTTGAAACGTCCAATTTCATGATTCTACCATGGGTTCTACATAAATTATTTCTAAACATTGAATTATGATCTAATTGATATTTTATTTATAATTTCAATCTAAATTAACTATGAACCCGTGAGTTGGATGAACCCTAGATTTTGACAAAGTTTTTGGTTACTTGATATTGGTCTAATGTTCATGAATTCTTATGTAGTTTTATGTGGGCTATTCACTGATGTAATTATTATAGTATATGGATATCTAGGTTGTGTTTAATTGATGATGTTATATGAAATAACCTAGTTTATTGATTATTGTAATTTTTATGTTGACTTGTTGGTTATTGCCTCGGGTAAGGTTCTTGTGTTATCGAATTTAGTAATTTAGCATTGAATTTAAGTGTTGATGATGGAGTGGAGGTATGCTTCCCCATTACCTTTATTTTGATGTTATTTATACTTCAATAATGTTATGATTGATTTGGTCCACCTTTGGTGGCGGTGCAATGATAATTGATGTGGCCTTTTTGGCGTTACTTTGTACAATATTGATGATCATGACTTTGTCGGCGCTGCTTGAACTTATATGGCTATTTGTGTTGTTGATTTGATGATGTGTGATAATATTTACCTATATTTGAAAGTATGTGTTAGGGTATTGATACTATTTAGTTAATCATGTTATGTTATGGCTATGTGTTAAGTGTGTAGTCTTAGAGTTGATACATGGTTGATCCTATATTGGCTAGACGAGTCTAAAATTGTGAGGTTGATAATGTTAAGTTAATGAATAGGTTGACTAAATAAGGTTAAGGGGCATTCCTAAGAGTCTAAACAAATATAGGCAATTTGTGTTAAATGAAGTATGGTGTGTCTGGTTTAGGTAGACTTCGGTCCGTTACTTGATGCTTATGTGAATTTTTGATGTCTTGACTTAGGAAACTAAAGGGTACTAGTCTTGAATAATTTAATACAGGTGAGAGCCTTCAAAGATGTGGAACCTTGGACCAAGTGGTAACGTTATAAATCATGAAGTAGTTATACATAATAGTATCCTTCATGTAGTGAGTGATATACTTAAGGTTGATTGGATTTAACGACATCATATCATACGTTAGGAAAGTCGTGATGAGATTATTTTTCCGTAGTGAGATATGCCCAAGTGGACCTTGATTTTGTCGGTTGAATTTAACTAGGTCATGAACTAGATATGGGACCCATTTATATGAACCTTAATGTGAATTGATCTCTACGAACGAAGGCTAGCACCAAATGAGTATGGTAAGGGAAAGTAGTTGTAGTTAAGTATGAGACTAGAATAGAAATAAGTCGCTCATATTCCTTAACCGTGAACCTACATGGGATGTGTCCAAGTTCTAACTACCATTGGCAAGTAGAACAATCTTAAAGAGTAGGATAGGAATCCGGATTCAATGTCTTGCTATAATGGTCTATGTCTTATTGGCTATTCTTATCATATGGAATACCTATTAGAACTGAAGAATTTTATGAGGTTTAGGTAGTGGTACGGGACGCTATCTAGATATTTCATAATAGGCTTTGAAGGTGTTATGTGGAGTTCCTAGGTCTTATCCAAGACAAATAATTGAATGTACTTTATGTGATGTATGAGTCTTAATGAACTAATGACATTTGTTAATAAGTATATATACAAATGAGTACCTAATATACAATGAATTAATTATTCCTTAGATAAAGCGTGAAGAGGACATAAAGGATGATCTCTTCATGTCTTATCTTTTGAACTCTTGAGGATGACTCTAGTTAGGGAAGACGGTTGATTTTGTGGACCTGATCTAAGCCTTAGGTAGTATTAAGGACTATTAAAGTCATCTTGAAGTGGTCACTATGGACGTTATATTCTGGATTTACTTAAGTAGGTCTTTGATAGACTTTGGAAGAAGAATGTCATATCACCTATGTGTTGATGTATTATGTGAGCCTGATTCTATCTTATGGAGTCTATAGGATATCATAAGTGTGTGTGTAAGGTCTTGTATGGGAGGTCACTTCACAACTCACTCATGTGAGACTTAAAGTTCATCTTTGGTAGAAGAATCTTACCTTGATGTTCATGATACTTTATAAGTGTTTATGTGACTCATTAGAATTAATCCTAAGGGTTGTTTAGGAATACCTAGAGATGGTATATGGCGGTCTCTCTTTGTGTTTCTTAAGTGAGTCTTAGAATAACATTGAGTGGGAAGATTACATCCTAAAAGGTGCCTAGAGTGAAGTTAAATCAATTCACTATAAGAGTGAATTCAGTCACTGTACAGTGAATGTAACTCATTGTTAAGTGGGTCAAAAATTATGATTTGTTGTTTAAATTTTTCCTTATGTTTTTAAGTTGTTAAATATTGTTCTTATGATTATAATATGATTTTTAAATGAAAAGATTCTTATTTCGAATAAATGTCCATTTCATGATTTTTATGGATAAAGACATACTTAGTACATGTGGTTGTACTAATTCCATGCTTTTATCTATCTATATAGTTCTTGGTAGGTGAGGAGATCTTGAGAAGTAAATACTTTGTCTTAGAAGACCGTTCAAGAGAAATTGAAGTATGTCCTCACTTGACTTGAGGGCATGTATTTCTTTTATGTTTTCATTCAAAGTATTGTAATAGACTAAGTATTTTTATATTCGTATTTTGAAGCATGGGCCGTAATCCATGTATTCTTGTGTCTTATGATGATGAGAATGGACTTACTATTTCATATTACTTTTATATAAAAGAGATTTTAAAGACTATACTATGTTTTTGTGAAAAGTTTTAATTTCGCACTATTTTCACTATGTTTATGCGATGATTGATATGAAAGAACTTGTCTAATACCTCCGAGAGGTCGAGTATGCCGGTTACAATACGAGATTGTACCCTAACTTCTAGGGTGTGGTATTGTGATGTGACAGAAGTCTAGGTTCCTTAGGTGCAAGAAGAGTTGAAGAACTGGTGAGTTCTCACAGTTTCGAGGGCGAACCAATTATTTTCCTGATGTCATTTCTTTATGTTTTGAAACTATTGTATGGGATGTGTCCAAGAGTTTATTTTAAAATTTCTAATAGATTGTTTGAACAAAGCATATAAAGATTTGTTCTTACATTTTGTGAAAATGACTTCGATTCTAAAAGTTTATATTTTTCATACTTTTCCATTATCTTATGTTATAAATGTGGAAAGGGCTTGCATTATACCCCTTTGGGGTCAGGTACGCCAAGTTACGTGTAGGGGGTCCCCTGATCTTAACACTTTCATCGAGTCACCGAGTTCACTCGGCTAACTCATGCTTCTTGCCAAAACTTACAAAACCTAAACTAAAACTTAGCATGAAATTAAATGGGATCAAGGAGATTTCGGCAAACTACTGAGTTGTTAGGAAAGCTTGGCCCAGCTCATCAATTGACTAACGTGCATACTTTCTATTCCTACATCCAAATTCAACCCCGCAGCCTCCAAAAAAAAATCAACACATACACTAGCTCAATTAAATGAAGACCCATACTATCCACGTGCCCAGAATACTCAGACTTCTCTAGATTTAGCAAAATCAAGCCATTTGAAGACTTATGCTGTTAGGAATAATATCAAATGCTCCATCATAAGACAAAATATCCAATTTGACACTAATGTGAGTTACATAGATTTCACCCAACTACACACAACATTAACAACATACAACCGAACAAGTTTGATAAATTTTAAGGCATGAAAATCAAGAAATAAACATTAATCATTTTAGGAAAGATTTTCATATTAAAACATGAAAAACGCACGCAATTACGTTTCAGAGAGGCCCAACATACATCACTAAGATAAAAATAATGGCAAATTAGTAAAATTGTTAAATATGGGAATGGGGTTTTGTATACCAACCTTGTATACCGAATATACGATTTGAAAACCTAGGCAACAAAGAATCCAACTTTTAACACACAATAGACCACTAAAAAGAAGTAAAAACACGAAAAAATGTAATAGGGCGGGTGTGAGTTTGGGAAATTTAAAAGTTAGGGAATGTAAAAGACTTTTAAAGTTTATACAATTTCCCTTTAAAACCTTCCAATTCTCACCTATTCAACGACATTAGTTTCGATATCCGACCCACTTGGCGAAACTCTGAGTAGGACCTTACCTTACAAAATTTTCACGACCTCAAGATATTGTTGGGTACAAACGGTGGACAAAATCTTGATCGCCGATCTGTTCGGTGACACGCCGATTTTATCCTAGACCCACCAAATTTTATAGAATCAAGCCTTGGTAGTTCTTGAGTCAAAAAATGGTCCAAGTCAGGCTCGCCGACCTCTTCGTTGAGTCGTCAACTGGGCCTTTTGCTTTTTAAACTCCATATATCCTCACATTCTACACTTCAACCTGCAAAATCAACACACAATTATTTCAAAAATAGAAAGAAATCAAATAAAACTTGGGTTGCCTCCCGAAAAGCGCTTAAGTTGACTTCATGTTGTGGAATGACTCAAGTTCTCATTTAGGTTTCATTATTGGGGTTTTACTCAATGTCACTAGACACCCCTTTTCCTAGCTTTGGGTAGAGACAAGACAACACCTGACCCATTTGGGTCTCCACTAGCTTTATGAACACAGAATGAGAGGTTTTTATTTGATTTAGCATCTATACATCCTCTCTTATCTCTCTCAATTGTCTGTCGTGTTCTTCAACATTCTTATGAATGAGTAATTGTACCTCTTCTATCTGCTCATCCTCATGCTCTTTTTCCTTCGAAGCTCGTGAGTAGGAATTTACATAGATTTTCGTAGTCACACTACTTCTAGCTCCATGACCTTTTTATCCAAGAGATCTAGTTGACCCAACAATGTGGCCAAGTCTGGTCCTTATCTTTCTCCTTTTTTATCTACACACAATCAAGGAGTTGGGCTACTGTCTCATAGGGTTTTAATATTAAACAACTCGAAGAGAGTTTCTCCATTAATATTCTATTTTCAGGACTAAGACCTCTACAGAAATATTCCAGTAGCATTCTATCTGGGATTCCATTAGTTTGGCATTGCTAGAATAATGCCTTAAATATTGGCCACAACTCATGGATAGTCTCACCCTCTAATTGCTTGAAAGTAAGCATCCCTAAGAACTATCAATATAGGAATTGGTGGTCTATTGATTTACCGTTGTTACAAGATATTCTTATCTCCTCTATTTCAAAACAAGAAAAGAAAAAGTAAAACTAAAAGTAAGTAGATTCAACTTTAACTAAAAAGGACAAAATTCAACTTAACCGAAAGATACTTAAACAATAACACTCCCTAGCTGCAGCGCTATTTTTATTAATGTTTCAAGGATACTTCATTCAATTCTAAATGTGAATGATCTCCAGTCAATATATAATCCAACTAAATGAGTTGGGGTTGAATCCCACTTGGAGTGAAATATGTTTAAGATTCAATAGAAAAGAATGAATATGCTTAAATCATTCATAGGAATAGACTCTTTAGAATAAAAAAATTATCCAAATCAGGTGGTGACACGAATGTCAAAAAGGGGGTTTTGGTTTAAAACAATCAACAACAACAACAACAAACAATACAAAATACAATAATGAGATGTGTTGTTGGGGTGTGATTCTATTATAAGCTAATATAGACAAATGGGTAATTGCAATTGTTACGAAATAGTTAGATATCAATGAGTAAGCTAAGTCATAGAGAGAATAAACATTCTCTCAAAAAATTTACCCAAAATCAAGATGGTTATTATCGAACACCAACAAACATGCTAAATAAGACTAGTGTATGTCTTAGTCTACTCACTCTCTCAAGCTGAATATGTCGAACTAGGTTTAAGATTCACTCACTCAAGTTCAACCTATGTAAAGTCAATACCTAGTGACCATCAATAAAGAATCTAGGTTTTAAAACCTCTCTCTAGCAAGCTAAAAACACAAAGGTAGAACTTAATTTGTACCTAAAATTCTTAAACTAAACAACTATTACTGATTAAGGTTACTTCTAAAAAGCATTTTAAGTAACAGTTAGAAATACCCATCAATTAAATCAACCCATAATCACATCATCACAACCCGAAGAATTGATGTTTTAGCTAGACATCATAAAACAATATAAAATGTTACAAAATTGAGTTTCCATCAACTAGGAAAGATCTATTTCGTCTTCACAGTGCTCCAATTCAAATAATCTCACTTCAAGTTTCACGAAATTGAACAACTTCAATCCTTCAAAGCTTAGGAAAAACTAAAGATATCTGAAAACTCTGAGTTCATAATTCTAATAAGAAAAAAAATCAATAGTAATTTTATTCATTGATACTAAACTAAATGCTCGAAAATATATTGATAGTCGCCAAAAGTATGTTGCAAAGGGAAATTCGACGCAGCAAGTCAGGCTCGCGGATTAGCTCGACGATTCACCCTTTGGTCAATTTTCTATCCTTTCTGACATGAACTTCAACTTCCTCATTTTGTAACATTCGGGGATCCAATAATTCATCGCTTAACTATTTGGTGTCTCAGCGAATGATTATTTTTCATGCCAACTTGATTTTCTCCTTCAGGGTTCGACACATTAGAACTTTAGGTGGTCAAGAGTCCATTCGGTGACTCACCAAGTGAACATGGAGATCACCTGGCTTACTTTTCTTAATTCATTAATCTCACTATATTCCATTTTGCAAATTAGTGGCCTATCTTAGTTCCTCAATTCATATACCAAGAAATCAAGGGTTTTACATCAGTCATACGCACAAAATAAACATTTGAGGACACGAAATCAATATATGTAAATCGTTAAATTAATTAAAATCTCAGAGTCATCAATGAACATCGGTATGTGGATAAAATTTTGTGCTAAGATTTACCTGAATACCAAGACCTTTCTGAAATGACTTCAAAAAATCATAGGTAAACTGAGGACCTTTGTCTAAAATGATAGACAAAGGAACTCCATGCAAACTTACTGACTCATAATGTAAAGCTTGGTGCATTCCTCCGCTGAATCTATAGTCTTAAGCGCCTGAAAGAGCATAGACTTAGTAACTCTATCAAGTATCACCCAAATAAAGTTATGTTTTTTACGAGTACGAGGTAAACCTCTGATGAAGTCCATGTTGATAATTTCCCACTATCAAGTAGGAATGTTGATATCTTTAGTCATAACTCCTGGTTTTCCATGTTCTACGTTGACTTGCTAACAATTGGAGCTCTTAGCCACAACTACTATATCACTTTTCATGTAATTCCACCAAAAGGCTTCATGTAGATCACACTACATGGTGCCTCAGTAAATAGAATATATTGAGTAATGGGCTTTTGAAAAAATATGTTTTCACTACTCACCAACCTTTGGAATACATAATTAACCCTGATAGCGTAGCACACTATATCTCCCTTTGGAGAAAACCTCAACTCTCTGCTAACGGACTCCACCTTTTAGATGAAGTAATATCGGATCATTGTCTTTCTTTTCCTTAACCCTCTCCACTAATAAAGATTCCAACGCGTTCTGAAATGTTACATCACCATATGATAGGCTCATAGCACGAACTCCTAAGAGAACAAGTACTTGAAAATACTTTGCTATTTCTTTTCTTTATTCCTCTACATGTGCTACACTACCCATCGATAGTCTACTATGAGCATCTTCTACTACATTGGCATTATCAGGATGATAATGCACACTCATATCATAATTATAAAGGAACTCAAGCCATCTCTTCTGTCGATTATTCAACTCTTTAAAGGTGAACACATATTGAAGGTTCTTATGGTCTATAAACGTAACTACGTGAACACCATAAAAGTAATGTCTCCAAATCTTAAGTGGAAACACCACTGTTGCTTGCTCGAGGTCATGAGTCAGATAGTTCTTCTCATGTTCCTTCACCTGTCTGAGAGCATATGTTATAGCCTTACCTCGTTTCTATACAACCCAACATAGGCCGACTCTGGATGCATCACAGTATATAATGTAACCATCTGATCCCTCTAGTAGAATCAAAACAATATCTGTAGTCAAAGTAGTTTTCGATTTTGCAAAGATTTTATCACATTTATTTGACCACTAAAACATAACTTCTTCTGCCTCTAGTTAGTCATGGAGAGGCTATTGATAAAAATCCTTACACAAACCTTCTGTAATAGCAAGCCAAACCCAAAAAAATATGATATCCATAGGAGAGGTCCCGTTATTTCACTGCTTCTATTTTCTTTGAAACCATTCAAATCCCTTCTCTAGACACAATATGCCCAAAGAAAGCAACTGATTGCAACTAAAACTCGCACTTGTTAAATTTAGCAAATAACTGGCGATCTTTGAGAGTTTTTAGAACAATCCTGAAATGATTTTCATGTTCTTTCTCATTTCTAGAGTAAATGAGATACCATCAATAAAGACGATAATGAATAAGTCTGAAAAGTGATTGAACACTTTTTTCATCAAATCCAATAAAGTATCTGGAGCATTGAATATTCTAAATGATATAACTACAAATTCATAATTACTGTACCGAGTTCTGAAGCCTATTTTCAACATGTCGCTGTTGCTGACTTAGAGTCGATGGTATCCAGATCAGACGTCTATCTTTAAAATGTGACTAGCACCCTGAAGTTTGTAAAACAAGTCATCAATCATGTGGATGGGATACTCAATCTTGATTGTGACCTTGTTCAAATATTTATAATGAATGAACATTTAGAGAGAACCATCTTTTTATCAAAAATATACTAGTGCATCCCATGGGGAAATACTAGGCCTTACTTAGAAGGTCTTTCAAATACTCTTTAAATTTCATAGGCTCTGGTGAAGCAATTCTACAAGGAGGAATATAAGCCATGTTGCGTATCTAGAGGAGATCAATTCCAAAGTCAATTTCCTTTCTGGGAGGAACTCCAAGAATATCTTGTAGAAACATTATTGGGAACTCATTTACTGGAGGAGTTGACTCGAGACTTGGGGTTCACATCTTGAATTTTAACCTTAACTAGATGATCGAGATAACCTTTTAAAACATCTATCTAGCCTAATGGTAAAAAATGAGTCTTCCCATAGGCGCTTAGCCACAAACCTTCCATTCTAAGATTGGTTCGTATATAAATAAAAAAAAAAGCACAATCCTAGTTCTACTATTAATTGAAGCATAATGAGAATGTAACCAATCCATGCCTAGAGTGAAATCGAACTCTAAAAGATTTGTTAAAGTGACTTTCTGAGAGACTGTGTTAGTGAAATTTCTTTATACCCATGTAGCTATAAGTGGTACACTGACTAGAGTAGAGTATGAGAAGGTTTGTAAGAGTGTTTTTGTACTAACGTCGAATTTGAGTGCTATATAAGGAGATATAAAAGAAAAAGTATCCCCTTGATCTAAAAATGCATAAACATATATATCACAACCGGGGAGCACCCCCTAGAATTAACATTGCGTGCATGACCTTTTGTAGGTCTTGTGAAAGCCCATAGCCATCATTCATCACATTTTCATAGGTAGATTTATGGAAAATTTAAAACTTTTCATGCACATCATATGATAGAAACATCACTTCCATTAATATAAAATATCATGAGTACATAGTTAGACTCTTAAGTCTCTTTTTCCATCTTAGATTTAGCATTAATAGAATAGACTAGGAACACAGGCCTTATTAACATATAATCATAACTAAACTTATTACATAACCTTAAATAGGAACTTTTACATAGGCAATCCTTGTATCTTAAAGACTTCTTTTCTTGATCTTGGGAAACATACATCAAGCCCTTCACCTTAGATACATCCCTTAATAATCCATAACCTACACTTAGCATAAAAAGGTTAAGAACAATTGTGTTAGTACAAGAAGGCACTAAGCATGGAAACCATGCAAAACATGCATTTAAAGAGGACATTTACTTTGAAACCATCAATCATGCCTTTTTGTAAAACTTCTTAAAACTTGATACAATAAGCATCATATAATTCACATACTTCATAAAGACATATACAATTTTCATAATATCACATAAGCCATATATTGCATTTAACGCACATTTACATTTCATTCACTGTTACTTCATTTAATTTACATTAATCTTATACTTTCCTTAACTCCTTAACTTTCCAAGTAACCCTCTAGTGAAAATTGGTGCAATGCATGAATATTGTCCCATTCCACTATCTACACTCAATAATCAACTTAAAGAAACAACGTAAACATACACACAACCTTCATTAACCCAACACATATATTCATAGAAGCATATAATATCATAAAACACATACATCACATTTTACCCAACATACTTTATGAAACACATAGAAGGACTCTCTAGAAAACCACATCGAAGTTAAGACTCCCAATATCATTATAGTAATACAAAAAACAACATTAACAAACTTTAAATTCACTTCACATAAAATATAATGGAACTCCACTCATAATCCCAATCTAAGCCGACTAGTGCAATGTACATGTGAAGTCCTATAACCTCACACATACTATGTAGACTCATAAGGAGACCAGAGGCATATCATTTAAGTCATACACAAAAGAGACAAATATAGACAACTTCATATATATCAAGTAAGACCATCATCATATAGTCAATGAGGCCAACATTATGTATCTAGAGTAAGATTGCACCATATAGATACTATAAGACTCATGCCATAAATATCATCATATAATTAGGTCAATACAGTAACGATATGCGTCAAAGACATATACATAGTCATATACATATAGAATAACTTCCTAGAACTACCTCAGGAGATACTTGTGCAATGCATAGGTAAAGTCTCATGCCCTCACCTACACTAATAAACTTCTTTAGGTTATATTAGTTAGGGTCCATTACTTTACGTACATTCTCCATTTTACATTAGGGAAAACCTAGCCTTTACAAACAATAAGACCATGTAAGCCAAATATGGAATCCAGTGTCTTGGGACCCCACACTGAAAGGAGGTGTTAAACTTTCTAAATAAGAACATTAACATCATACTAGAATCTAGGTGGATCCACCTTCTAGGTCCTATGGGGGAAAGATAGTTATGGAACTAAGAAATGTATAGTGAAGCCCTTTTTATGCTTATTGGCATTGTAACTTGTATCTCATGAGAAACATAACGTGAATCTCACTCAAAGGGAATTCAAAACCTCATATGGGACCATCGGTAAACAAGCCTTCTTCATTAGGAAGGGGCACCTCCCTCTCATTTGTCAAGTTCACTCGATGCTAGATAAGTTCCCTTTATTGAAAAGTCTTTATTAATTTTACTTCATAAAAATGGCATTAGGAGAATTCACCCCTCATATTCTTAGATCATAGTTTATATATGAGAATATTCATTTATGAACTAAATTCATTATCATATTAAAACATAATCTAGTTTAGAGTACAATTGAGAATACATTTAAACAGACTCCCTCTTTACTAGATTATCATACATGCTTCATCATATGTCTTCATGCATGTGTATGGGTACTTACATGAGAAGACGCTTCACATAAAATACATTTAGACACTACATGCTCGTAGTTCATCATATCATAGTTTTCACATCACAGCTTCATCCTGCATTCATATTCATGTACATAAATTAATTACCCTATGTATAGTAAAAGGCTCATACCCTTACCTATTCTAGTTCGCCTAGCAAGTCATTCTAGTTAAGATACATTCATGCTCCATGGACATACAGTTTACATGCATAGTAGTTGACAGCATGAACCTATACAACTTATAAGCATGCATGAGGTATGATTGTGTGTACATTGGTCAACATGATCAGATAATGGCTATCAAAATCATATTGAGGCGCAGCCACCCTCTTAAATTACAATTCGCACCAAGAATAGACCACATTTGACATAATAGTATAGGAGACAAGACAACTTCAACATTTATATTCAACACTCATAATATTGGCTAATATCACACATTCATATAGGGGTACATAGGTAGGAGTAATTCACCATTATTAACTCATCAATTGCAGCACCTAAACCACACTAACCCTAACAACTTCATCAATTTACATCATATCATCAATATAATCTAGATCATGAACCAGCATTGGAGAGTAGGAATATAACTTCACATTGTGTGATCATCATGACCAGACATTCATAACGTAATTTCCATCAAGGCCATATCTCATCTCATATAGAATGTGAAGGAAGTAAACACCGCAAACAAAAGGGGACCAACCACACAATGCCATACATGTCCAATTCAACTCGCCATTCTAAATAGAAGTAGGGGAAATAAGGCCAACTTACAATTTCTCCATGATTTTATCATCTTTATTCAATACTCATGCTTCATCAATATTTCATATTTAGGGAAGTATATAAAAGTACAAAGACATAATAAAAATCATGCTTCAACCATCATCGGATCAAGACCACATTATGTACACTACATCACCAGTTCTATAAAAAATAGAGAAATATAGATCAACCTTACAAAATCTATAGAACCTTAATCCATATTGATTAATTAACAATAATTCATAAGCAATTCGAAAGGAAAACAGTAGTTATAGATACATTAACATGATTGAATTCACAACCTAACAACACCTCAAAAAGAACACGTAGCACACATTATAGGATAAATTGAGAAATTAGGAGGAACATGGGTTCATCATAAAATTGGATTGAAAAAAAATCATTATAAAAAGTAGCTAATCCATAGTTCATCATAAGCATGCTTTTTAAATCGTTTTGAGAAGGAACCCATGGCTAGATTGAAAGATTGAAGTTTGATCATGAAATCTCTTTGTAAAGCTTTGAAGGAACTCTTTTGATGAGAGGTTATCTAAAGATGAAGGATCAACATACCTCACTATAGGAGAAAATCCAGAAAACATGATTAAGAAACCATCACAATCCCATCTACATGCTATTATTGAGATTCATCTCCAATGGAGCTTTCTAGAGACGCTTTGTTTTGAGTGAGTAGGGAGAAATTTTAAGAATGATGTCTAATTGTTGTTTTGATATATTTAACCAAATTAATATATAACCAAAAATATATTAAAAACTTTCTAGGGTCAGGTTAGGACGTGGGGTGAATTTCCCATTCACACCATAGCATGGAAGCGTGCATGCTGCAGAATTGTAGGCAGCATCGACGCCCACAAAGCTACATCTAGTACACCCATCGATAGGCCATGCTAGATACTTCGGTTTGGGTCTGAGGATCAACACAGGGGGGATTAATCTCCCACTCCACGTATCGGGCTACTTCCACCAGACGATGGGGTGTCGTTCTTGGCTCGTCGATTGACACTACCAAGTAAGTTTCTAGTCAGCCTTTGGGTCGTGCCCAGACGTTTCCAACGTAAATACGCTTGTATACATGATAGGACCCTTCTACAAAAGTTTTATAATCAAACAACACATATAACATTGCAACGCACACTAGAACATTCAAGCACGTCCAAGGGCTAATATTCGAACGTCTCACACGTTCTTGGACGTTTGACCTCCCAATGACCAAAATCATGTATACATAATATAAAACACTTAATTAACATATTTCATAACTTAATAGACACATGTGAGGATTTACGAACCTTAATTCAATTTAAGGGACCTTACAGTATCCCCTAGTTGGGAACATTTGTTCTTGAATAACAGTTAGAATACTTCAAACGCATCAAGGACTTCCATGACCCATTGAGAAGCTAACAACATTCAAAACATCATCACATAAAATACAATGCACCAAAATTATAAGGCACACACCATTTAACACTTAATCCAATACAAGCAAGCAAAAACCTTTATTCACTCACTCTTCAATGTACCAAACACCTATTCTCTCGTCATGTTCATAGGAGGAACAACCTTATCCTAATAATGATATGGTATTTCCATTCCAATCATTAAGATCTCATTATGAAAGAACTTATAAGTCATACATAGGCAAGTTCAACATCACTTAAGAAGCCAATAAGCACTCCTACTTCAATGCACATAAACATGAGTCAAGTATATCAACAAGAATCCCTATCATTTAGACATAATGCAAAGAAGGTCATACTCAACCTTACCATGCTTAGTTATACTTAAGGAGGAATTTCCTTCTCCTCAACACACTCATATGTCTTCGTGAGTTCATAAACTGGCAATGCACAAAGGTAAATTCTCAAAAATTTAATCAAAGCATGGTCATACATCCTTTCTAGTGAAGTCTAAATGGCAAATCACACCACACACATCACAACAATAGGAAGTCATTTCACAAAATTTCGAATTCTAGCATGAAAGAACTTAATAAAATAATAAAGATTTAGAAGAAATGATAGATATTATTTCCAAATTAGAATATAAATATATTAAATATTTAAAAATACGATGAATAATTAATATAAACAAGAACTTAATAAAATTATTATGGCAAAGAGAAAAGAATTAAGATATAGACAAAACATACTAAATAGTAATATATTTGCAGGAATTTGTGAAAAATCTATAATAGCACAAAAAAATACTCTTTTATATCTATAAATACAAATAAATAATCTAGAATATAAACTACAACATAATTTTTAAATGAATCAGGAAGAATATGCAATAGAAGAAAAAATATTTGAAAACTATGAAGGATTTAAAATAAGGATAATATCTTCTAATGTAGGAAGAAGATATAAGAAAATAGGTGACAATATAAGTTTAATGTTAGAAAAAGAAATGGTAAAAATAGAAGATAATATAACTTCTATGGTGAGGATAGAAAAAAGAAAATGAAGCAATAGATAGAAAAATGGAGATTGAAAAAATAAAACATCAAGCGAAGAAAGAAGTACAACAAATAGAAGAAGTAAAAAATAAAGAAATTTTAGAATTAGAAAAAGAATTAGCAATGTTGAAAGAAATGTATGAAATAAAACAAAAAGAAAAAGAACAGAAAAGAAACTTAGCAAATGAGATAAACAAATTTAAAGAAAAATTGCAATTAGAAGATAAATCAGAAGAAAGTAATCAAGATAATCTGACTAATCTGCCAGACGTAAGAATTGATGATATCAACGATGATTTAGAAGAACAACACTCAGAGATAAGTGAAACATATATAGAACTTTTAGACAATATAGATAATATAAAGATTGTGAAATAAATACCGGAGATATAGACATGAATGAAAAACCTAGTACATCAGGAGTAAAAAATCCAAAATACTTAAATCCAACATTATAATGTAACTTATGAAAAATATGATACGGAAAAAATTTTATGGAATAAAAGATTAAATAAATGGACACCTAAACCAACAACTGAACAACACAATTTTTTAGATTTAGACTGTGTAGTAGATATAGATAAAACAATTCAAGTATGGATGGGATATATATCAAAACAATTAATAGATAACAAAATAGGAGCGACAGAAACACCAAGATATATAGAAAGAACACTTATAGGAACAGTAAAATTATGGTTACAAAATTTAACGGAAGAAAGTATAAATACTCTAAGAAATAATAAAAAATTTTATGGAGAAACAACTACAACATCTATGGAAGTATTAAATAAATACGAAATATCTATAAGAAATGAATTTAGTAGTATGACAACATAAGTAGCATAACAAAATAAAGAAAAAGTTATAAATAGAAACTTAATGGCAAAATTGGCAATATGTAATATGTGTTATATAGATGAATATACATGTGCATTTAGAGAATATTATTATAAAGGAACATATAACATAGAAGAAAGTAAGGAAATAAGAAAATTATATTTTACAAAATTACCAGAACCTTTTAGTTCAAAAATAATATAAAGATTGAGTGAAGCAGAATTAATAGATACTTTAGGAGATAGAATGAATTTCTTGAAACGATTGTTTACAGAACAATGTCAAAAATATAAAGAAGATGTAAAAATGGAAAACGTATTAGTAAAAAACATAGCATGTTGCAAAAATAAAATAGCACCTCAATTTGGTTACACAGATAGATATTATAAAAAGAAGTATAATAGAAATAAAAATTATAAAAATATACATCAACATATGAATATAAATAATCAAGAAAGAGATATTATGTAAAAAATTACAAAACTAAAAGACCATTTAGACCAAAAAGAAAATTAACGGAATTTACTTGCTATAATTGTGGAAAATTAGGACATATAGCTAAAGATTGTAAATTACCTACAAATCCAAAGAAGAAACAGATATCAGATAATGAATTTTATAATATAAATGATTGAAGCAGATATACAAATAATAACTAAAGAAGAATGTCAAGATATAGAAACTTTAGAACAAAAAATAATATCTGATAATAGTATATTTGAACAAATAAAAGGAAAAGAATTAGATCTAAGTGTAGAAAAAATATTAGAAGTACAAAAAATAAAAAATTGGTTTAAAAGACAGAAAGAAGAATATTATGTAGTAAGCCAAAGAGAACATATCATAGATTGTAAGTATACCAAAGGAAAAGCTAAAATACCAATAATAAATAAGAGAATAACTAATAAAGAAATAGAAGAAATAAATACAAAAAACTCAATTAAATATGTACATTTAGGGGGAACTGAAATATTAATAAAAGCATGTTTTAGAGAAGGAATAGATACACCTACAGAAATATATTTAGCAGATGATAGAATTATACAACCTATAGAAAAAGTATAATAAGTGCAGTAAAAGGTAATCTAATATAACAAAAATTTAAATTTATAATAAGTGCTAATTACTCAGTAGCAATTAATGATAGAAATATAGATAAATCATTAGTATTATATTGGAAAATATCAGGAATAGAACTAGCACCTGGAAGTAAAATATTTACAGCCAGATGTAAGAATTTATATGTTTTAACAACAAAACATAAAATAAAAGCAAAAAATAAAATAAATAAAATATAAATAGAAAATCCTTTTGAAAAAATATTAACGCTTATAGATAATAATGACTACAGTTATAATGAAATTGATATAGAAGAAGATTTCGATATAGTACAAGAAGACTAAGCACATCAAAAAAAATAAGTAATAATAATATACCACAAACATCATAAAAAATAAGTACTTCAAATAGTTCCAAAAAAATAAATTTAATTTCACAAAAATTAACAGAAGAAGAAATAAAACCACATCATTATTATATAACAGGAATAATGGAGCAAAGAAAATATTTAATATTAATAAATACAAGAAGAAAGCTATATTACCAGAGAGTTAGTAATGGAAGATAAAATAATAACTACGGATCACTCATGCTCAGAATTACAAAAAGTATTAATATATATTGAAGATACAACGGAACAAAAAATAATAATTGGAGGTAGACCAGTGACAATAAAATTTAAAATATACCAAGAAAAGGAAAATATAACATTAGGAATAAAATGGCTAGAACAAGTAAAACCATATAATATAGAGGATAAACAACTAACAATAAATTATCAAAATAAAAAAGTCATAATAAAAAGGACTTTAATATAAAAATATATGAAAATATATATCACGAAGATAATAATAGAAGGATACTATAACAGATATTATACACCAATGGTAGATACAGGAGCAGAGGCTAATATATATAAATACAATTGTTTACCAGAAGAAAAATGGGAAAAGTTAAAAACACCAATAATAGTAATTGGATTTAATAATGAAGGAAGTATGATCTCATACAAGGCAAAAAATATAAAAATACAAATATGGGATAAAATATTAACTGTAGACGAAATATATAATTTTGAATTAACAACAAAGGATATGTTATTAGGAATGTCATTTTTATAAAAATTATATCCACATATAATAACAAAAACAAGTGGTGGTTCACAACACCATGTAAACAAAAGATAGGAGCAAGAAGAGTAGGTAACAAAAGAGGAAAAACAACATAATGGATTAAAGACAGTGAAAAATTACACAAAAATTAGAAAATATAAAAGAATAAGACCCTAGAATAGAATTAATTATATTTTGCTTAGATAAAGTAAAAATAATCCAAGATAAATTAGAATTATTATATGACGAAGATCCTTTACAAGGATGGAAAAAACATAAAATAGAAGTTAAAATTAAACTTGATTGATGAAAATAGTATAATATAATTTTAATGATCTAAATGAATTTAAAATACATATAAGTGAATTACTAAAAAAAGGGTATACACAAGAAAGAAATAGTAAACATACAAGTCCCACATTTATTGTTAATAAATATAGTGAACAAAAAAGAGGAAAAAAGTAGAATGGTAATTGATTATAGAAATTTAAATGCAAAAACTAAAATATATAATTATCCAATACAAAATGAAATATTAAAGATAAGACAAATACAAGAATATAATTACTTTAGTAAATTTGATTGTAAATCAGGATTTTATCATTTAAATTTAGAAGAAAAATCTAAAAAACATACAACATTCACAGTACCACAAGGATTTTATGAATGAAATGTATTACCATTTGGATATAAAAATGCACCATGTAGATTTCAACATTTTATGGATAACTATTTTAAACAACTAGAAAATTGTGTAGTATATATTGATGATATATTATTATTCTCCAAAACACAAGATGAACACATAAGATTATTAGAAAAATTTATACGTATAATACAACTCTCAGGAATATGTTTAAGTAAAAAGAAAGAAGAAATAATGAAAAAACAAATATAATTCCTAGGAATACAAATAGATAAAAATGGAATAAAAATGCAACCGCATATAGTACAAAAAAAAATAACCTCGAATGAACAATTAGATACAAAAAAGAAATTACAATCCTTTTTAGGATAAGTTAACCAAGTAAGAGAATGTATAACAAAATTAGCAGAAAATTTGAAACCATTACAACAAAAACAAAAGAAAGATGTAGAATATCATTTTGATAATAGAGATCAAACACAAATACAAAAGATAAAATTATTATGTAAAACATTACAAAAATTATACTTTTTTCGGATGAAGATAAAAAATTTATTTATATAGTAGAAACTGATGTAAGTGAAAAAAGTTCTGGAGGAGTATTAAAATATAAATATAATGATAATAACATAGAATATCAATATAGATATTATTCACGCACATATACAAATATCGAAATAAAATGGGAGATAAATACGAAAGAATTATTTTCAGTATATAAATGTTTATTAGCATTTGAGCAATATATTGTATATAACAAATTTATTGTAAGAACAGTTAATACACAAGTAAAATGGTGGTTAAGCAGAAAAATACAAGATTCAGTAACAACGAAAGAAATTAGAAGATTGGTATTAAATATATTAAACTTCACATTTACAATTGAAGTGATACAGACTAATAAGAATGGTGTTGCAGACTGCTTATCAATATAAAGTTAGTCAGACTGAGAACAAAGAAGAAGATATAATTGAAAAGCTACTCAAAGCAATTACTACACTTTGTACTCAGGTGGATAGTATGGACAATGAGATCCAAAAGCTAAAGACTAATGAAGATAACCTGAAGTCTAAAGCTAATATGAGTCAGCAGCATGACTATAAAAATGTGGAGCTACGTCGATCGGAAGACGGTAAAATTTCAGAGATAAAAGGAGACGATGGGAAACACCCTAAAACCCATAATAATTGTTTCAATACAGTTGCAGGTACAAGTAGAAAAGTTAGTGAAAAACCACGAAATACAAATTCAAACCATTTATTTGCAAAAACATTTCTTCAAAATACACCAAAACAAATACCCATAGTACCACAAACTTCTGCCTATGCGTGAGTATACAAAACAGAGTGAAAGGAAAAGATACAATTATATTACACAAAACTACATGGAAAATATATATAGAATCCAAACTTATTTAAATCTCAACCTCAGATCTAACCAAACCAAAGATCCAAGTCAAGAATATATAACTCAAATATTACAAGGATACAATATACTTATAGCACAACCAAAAACTAGTGCTAATCTAGTTAAGACATGTTACAGTTATGGATTTCTAAGTACAATATATAGATATGACGGAGAAGAAATCAGTGGAATACCACAGTTAAACAAAGCATTTATTAAAAATAAAAGAGTTACAAAAGGAAACTTATTCTATATTAACTTTTATACAGCACCAGCAGAAATATTATATGAGGAGGTAAAATCTCCAATTCAAGTTATTAAGATAGGATTAAAAAAAGATATGATCATACCAGAAGATATTGGACATCAGAATGAAATACCAAAGATAGAAATACCAATTTTTTATGACAATAAAATAATAATTAGTATATCAACTATAATACAAGAATTAGAAAATAATTATTTAAATGGAAATGTCATATGGAGCTATTACGCTAGAGATCAAGTTACGTTATATTCAAAATCAAGGCAATTAAGAAGAGCAGATATGGATGAAGTTCAACGATGTATTTTATCATCACTAAAGCTAAAGGAACAACCTACAATAGGAGCATTAAAGAAAGAATTTATTTCAGAAGACTTATTAATTAGATATTGTAAACTTATTGGACACAAATACATAGATCATAGATGTTCCAAATGCAATGAAGAAGATAACGTTATACCAGATGTTGATTTGGGAATAAAGATGAAGACACAAGAATGCAAAATAAGATAAGGATTAAGAAAAAGATTTATAGTAGACAAAGAAAAATGACAACAAAGACAAAAGAGGAAAAACACATAAAGATAGATATAAATAAAAAAGGTGGCGGACAAAGGGATAGATATCTTTGTAAAGATGTAAAATTAAGAGATAAGATTCCTTTTTAGTAAATAGCTTTTACTTTTTTGAAAGGCCAATGTGTATAGCCGGCCATTTGTAATGTTTTGTTTAAAAAGTCGTAAAGTATACAGTAGGCGTACTTATGTACAGGTTTAGGATTTAGTATATATAGATTGCCAAATAGTAAATGAAAGGTAGGCAATGCCAAACAAAAGCTTAAGTTAATAAAAACACTTTCAAAACCCTCTCTCAAGATAAAAACAAAGTTAAAAAAAAATGAAGAAATCCGAAATCAAGTCACATATTTTAGATAGCATGGAAAATCAAGAGACAAAGGTATATTGTTTAACAATTATGCAGAACTAATTTTATGTATTCCTGAATATCATATATATGATTGATTAAATTTATATTAGTTATTATATACTAGAAATATTTGAATCATGAATTCTAGTTTGCTAGTAAACGGGAAACAGAGAGAAAACTACTAGACTATGCCATCCCACAGTGGAACCTGGTAGGCGAGGGATGTCGTTAGGGTAGTACACAAGGTTGAGGCGCTGATAAGCAGTAATTATCCATTAAAGTACGATGTTAGTAGTGACCGGAAAAATGATAACGATACTCTAGCTTATAATAGTCTAATATGAATTTAATTGAATTATGATATGATAGGAAGGAATAATTGAAAACAAACCTGCATAAATAAATAAACATGATTACAATGTATGATGAAATAAAAAGCTATAAAACTTTGATCATATATATACTTTAAGATATAGAAATTGTTTATATAAAAAGAATTATGGGGAAAAAAATATTTGATCGTGATATAGAAGATATATTAAATCAAGAATGATATGAAACAGATTTACAAGAATTAGATATAGAAAGAATAGATATATAAGATTTAGAAATAGATTCAGATTAAAATAAACTATGACTATTTAGAATATTACATAGAAACTATAGAAAATATAAGATTATTAAAGCAATTAATGCAAGAATATTTATACATGTACCAAAGAACCCACGATATGTTATACATAGAATATATAATAAATAATATTAAAGAAATATTTAGATTAGAACAATTATCAAAAGAATTTTATGATAAAATATATTTTACTCTATAAAATATGTAACTTACTCTATGATGAATTCTGCACCTCTCAACATTGGTTAATGGCTTACAACACCACTCATTATGAGTGACATCATACATACTCCTTACATCATCTCATGAAGTTAAATGCACAGATAACATATCAAGATGTGCAATTTAGAATCTTCAAAATATGCTTAACATAGTTTCAATTAAGACATACATAACATATTGAGATCGTGCAACATATACTTTAATGCAACTCTTATCATGAACAAGCTACTAGGAACTCCTTAGTTTCAAACTCAAGTAATAATAGAAGAACAAGATAGGAATATGAACAACCTTACTACTCACATCATCATACCCCACTTAGGGTAAACCTATTCAAAAGTAAATTAACTCATCTCTAAGAGAAACTCAGCTTGCCAACATTAGCAACTAAGCGCATCATCCCTCCCCTGGGATCTAAGCTCATACACACCCTGCATTATCACCTAAAAGGGATTCTCAACTTGAAAAAGTTTAAGGGAACTCAACGTTAGAACATCAAGGGAAATCAAAACAATACTATCTAGTCATATTATCCCCCATTTGGGGTAAGACTAATCATATCATGCTCTTAAACACCAAGGTCAAGTCAATTCAAGACCAACTTATATACTGCTCACACAAAAAGGTTTAACAGCATAAGGGTTTTCACTCCAACCATCATATCAAGGATCTTACTAACGCAATCATCAAGAGGTACCATCTCAAACCTCATCATTCCTCTAAGCTCAACATCTAAAGGAAATCCATAACAATCAAGCTAGGTTATACTAGCCAACCACATAAGATCTTAACTACACCATGAAAACCAAGGGTCATGAAAACCTTAAGGGAAACAATAGAGGAAACATAGTCATAAATTCCTTTTTCCTTTTTTTCTAACATTAGGGAAAGGTAACCACTAGGTAATTTTAACCCACGTTAACATCTTTGGAGGAACCTTCCAACCAACCATGCCCAAGCATAATTTATGCATCCTTTTCAAATGACCAAGCGAAAAGATCAATCTTAAAAGACAACTAACCACTTTCAAAGTAGGTGAACATCAATTCTTTCCTCCTCTTTAAGGTTTAAAGGTTACATACTAACCTATAAGTCAACCTTAGACCAAAACATAATTCGAACATGTGGAATAACCCTTCCTTCCCTTTTCTCCACTCTTAGAATAGGTTTCCAAGGGAATTAATCAACAAATCATAAGCATTCTCCCATCAACGAGCATACTCCATAATCACCTTACATGGTAAGCACACTACCTTCACTTCTAGAATCAAGCCTGTACCAAAAGACTTCAATCCATACAAGGAAACTATGAAGCACTTCTCAAATACCAAGGCGATAATGTAACATTTACACATGTACAAGGCCACATTTGAATCATTATGCCTATATAAAGGCAACATGCATCTTTAGTTATTTACAACACTTCTTCAAAGCATTTCAAGCATAAACCATGGCATTACATTATCATAATATAAAACCATATAGAAACTTATCATTAGAAAAGGAAAATCATTTTAACCATAACAACAATTAGCAAGTTATAACCATATCATGACATAAATTCTTTCACATAACATTTCATGTCATATAAATCACATATATAGCCCTAAATAGTATCACATCAACACATGTCAAATACACCTTCATATATACTCATCAAAACTTAAAACCAAGATAAGAAACTCACCTTTTTCACCCTCAAGCATTGAGATACCATCTCATCCAAGCAATCATGTCTAAAAGATCATTACACAAGAAAACATAAGAGAGAGATCATATGAGTTAAATTTTATGGCACAACATGAGAATAATGAAGACGGGAAACTATATCACCCTATAGCCTCTCACTCATAGACTTTTCACGACTCACTACCGATGAACGAGACTCTACTAGCCGTGGCAATATGAGATTTTGGACCCTAAAACCCACTTTTATGACCTCATGTTCTGATACCACGTTTGTCACGACCAGGGAGCACCCCCCTAGAAGTAACATGGCATACTTCACCTCTTGGAGGTCTTATACAATTCAATAGTCATCATTCTTTGCATTGTCATTGGTGAATTTAGCAAAAAGTTTAAAAATTTCATAGAACGTCATATGGTAGAAACATAAATTCCATTAATATAAAATATCACGAGTGCATAATTGATAGTGACACTATCCTTATCAACATATAATCATATCTAAACTCATTACATAAATTTAAATAAGAACTTTGACATAGGTTATCCTTGAATCTTAAGGACTCCTTACTTGAGCTTGGGAAAAACTTATCAAGTCCTTCACCATAGAAACATCCTTTAAGAATCTATAACATACACTTTGCGTAAAAAGGTAAAAAAGAATGGTGTTAGTACAAGAATACAGTAAGTATTGCAACCATACAAAAACATGCATTTAAGCAGGACATTTTACTATGAAACCATGCATCATGCTTTTTTATAAAACTTCTTAAAACTTGATACAATAAGCATCATACAATTAAGATACTTCATATAGACATATACAACGATCACAAATAACATAAGCCATATAGTACATTTAAGGCACATTTACATTTCATTTACAGTAACCTTATTTCATTCATAGTAACCTTATTTCATTTACAGTAATCTCATTCTTTCCTTAACTCCTTAAATTCCCAAGTAACCCTCTAGTGATACTTGGTGCAATATATGAATAATAACCCAATCCAGTATCCACACTCAAGCATTACCCTAAATCCACAAGGTAAACATACATACAACCTTAATTAACCTAACATATATAATCATAGAATCATAACATATCATAAAACACATTGTTCACATTTGACCCAACATACTTTATGAACCACATAGAAGGAATCATTACAAGATGACATACATGTCAAGACTCCCATTATCATTATATTAAAATAATAGTCAACATTAACATACTTTAACTTCACTTCACCTAAAACGTAATAGTTTTCCACTCATAATACCATTTTATGCCTACTAGTGCAATGTACATGTTAAATCCTATAACCTCACACATACTATGTAGACTCACAACAAGACCACAAGAATATCATTTAGTTCATAAATCAACAAGAACAAAATATAGACAACTTCATACATGTCAAGTAAGACAATTATCATATTGTCAATGAGGACAACATTATACCTCTAGAATAAGACTTCAACATATTGACACTATAAATCTCATGTCATGCATTCATCATATAATTAGGTAAATACAATAATTTCATCCATAAGAGACATATAAATAGTCATATGCATATAGATTAACTTTGAAGAACTCCCTTCAAGGGTTACCTGTGTAATGCATAGGTAAAGTCTCATACTCTCACCTACACTAAGCAACTTCCTTTAGGCTATCCTAGTTAGGGTCCAATACTTTACGTCCACTGTCAATTTTACAATAAGGAAACCCTAGCCTTAACTGATAATAAGACAAAGTAAACCAAATATTAAAACAAGTATCATGGAACCCCACACCGAAAAGATGTGTTCTAATTGCCAAAGAAGAACATTAACATCAAGCTAGCATCTAGGTGGATCCACTTTCTAGGTCTTACGGGGGCAACATAGTTATGGAGTTAAGAGAGGTACATTGAAGACCTCTTTATTCCAATTGGCATTGTAACTTCCATCTCATGAGAAATATAAGGTGAATCTCCCTCCAAGGAAAGTCTACACCTCATATGGTACCATTGGTGACAAGCCTTCCTCATTAGAAAGGGGCACCTCCCTCTCACTTGTCATGTTCACTCGGTGCTAAGTAATTTCATTTATTGAAAAGTCTTTGTTAACTTTACTTCATAAAAATGGCTCTAGGAGAATTAACTCCTCGTATTAATAGCTCATAGGTTATATATGAGAATTCCTTTCATCAACCTAATTCATAAGAGAAAACCTTTCACATGAACATATCAACTCAAGCACAATAAAGTTTAGAGTACAATTTAAAATTCCTTTCAAGAGACTCCTACTTTACTAGATTATCATATATGCTTCGTCATATACATTCATGTCTGTGTATGTGTACTTACATGAGAAGACCTTTCTCATAAACACATTTAGACACTACATGCTCATACTTCATCATATCATATTCTTGACATCAGAGCTTGATTATGCATTCATATTCGTGTACATAGAAGGCCCATACCCTTACCTATATTAGTTCACCTATCAAGTCATCCTAGTTAAGATGCATTTCTATGCTTCATGGACATATACTTTGCATGACATTAGTGCATATGAGAATTATCCTTTCATTAGACACCATCAACCTATACTATTTATAAGAATGCATGAGGGGTGTGTGTGTGTACATTGGTTAACATGATCACATAATGACTATCAACATAACATTGATGTAGTCACCCTCTTAAGACCACAATGCACATTCAAGCATAGACCACACATCATATAATAGCATAGGAGACAAGATAACTTCAACATTTGTATTCAAGACTCCTAACATTGGATACTATCACACATTCATATAGGGATACATAGGTAGGAGTCATTCACCATATTAGTTCATAAATGGAAGCACCTAAAGTACACCTAACCTTAAAAACTTTATTCAATTGAAAACATATCATCAATGTACTCTAGATCATGAACTAGCATTGGAGACTAGGCCTATAACTTTACATTGTATAATAATCATGACCGCACATTCATAACACAATTGCCTTCAAGTACATTATTGCATCATATGTAGAATGACAAGGAAGTAAAGATCTCCACCTTGAGTGGACCATACCACACAATGCCATACAAGGCCACTTAAACTAGAAATTCTATAGAGAAGTAGGGGAAATAGGGTCAACCTAAAATTTCCCCAACCTTTGATCATTATTGATATATACTCATAATAAATCAATAATTCATATTTAGGGAAGTAGCTAAAAGTACAAAGATATAATCGAAATCGTGCTTCAACCATCATATGATCAAGACAACATCATGTAAACTACATCACCAATTCTATAGAAAGTAGAGAAATGTAGATCAACCTTAAAAAATCTATAAACCTTGATCCTCATTCGTAAATTAGAAATAATTCATTAGATATTCGAAATTAAAACAGTATCTTTAAATACATTGACATTATCGAATTCACAATCTAACAACACCTCAACAAGATCACATCACCCACATTAGAGGATAAATTGGAAATTCGGAGGAACATGGGTTCATCATTAAATTTGTTTGAAAACATCATTTTAAATATTAACTAATCCATAATACATCATAAGCATGCTTTTGAAATCGTTTTGAGAAAGAAACCATGGCTAGATTGAAAGATAAAAGGTTTGATCATGAAATCTCTTTGAAAAGCTTCGAAGGAACTCTTTAGATGAGAGTTTATCTAAAGATGAAGGATCACCATACCTAATTATAGGAGAAAAGAACAAAAACATGATGAAGTAACCATCACAACCCCATCTTCAAGTTATACATGAGCTTTATCTCCAATGGAGGTTTCTAGAGAGGGTTTGTTTTTAGAAGGAAGGGTGAAATTTGAAGAATGAAGTCTTATTGGGGTTTTGATTTTTTTTAACCAAATAAATATATCCAAAAATACATAAAATAAATTCCTAGGAACATCTTAGGACGTGGGGTGAATTTCCTATTCACCCCTTAGCATAGCAGTGTGAAAGCTGCAGAAATGCAGGCAACATCGACACCCATCAAACTACGCCTCGTAGACCTTTCGACGGGCTATGATGGCAACCATGGTCTCACTGTAAAGATATAAAATTGGGGGATTAAAATCCTAGGATAATTATTGGGCTATGCCCGCCAAGACGAGGGGGCATCAACTCATGTACGGGGCATTTTTCTTGGCTCTTAAATTGACGCTTCCAAGGTAGTGTCTAGGCAACCTTTGGGTCCTCCTCAAGGATCCTTTAGTGGGTCCCTTGACGAGTCGTGCCAAGACGTTTCCAACATAAATAAACTTGTATACATAGTACGGTCCTTCAACATAAGTTTGAGCATCAAACAACAAATAAAACACATCAAGTCACACTACAACGCTCAAGCATGTTTAAGGGCTAACTTTTGAATGTCTCGGACGTTCTTGGACGTTTGACCTCCACATGAACTAAAATAAATTATGCATACCGTAAACACTTAATTAAAATATTCTAAACCTTTTTAGACACATCTGAGGCTCTAGGCACCTCAATTATCTTTGAGGGACCTTACAGTTTAAGTCCAAGACATTTCACGTACCAGGAGAATCTTCATGATCCTAGCGAGCCTAAAGAACATAAAACGTGTTTTGGCGTTGTCTGACAACTCTACCATATGAGTTACCCTGCCGAGTTAGGCGACCAGTTTGTGCTACTAAAATTATTGACTGAGTTCTACTATTATTACCCTGTTGAACATGTTTGGCAGATGGGCAATCTCTCAACATCGAACAAAATCGACCACAACCAAAGCATCCCTCCTTTCCTGCAAGACACTCACCATGATTGTTCTTACCACACTTTTGACAAGTTGGATAGGTTTTGGTTCCTGAAATACTACCTTGAGTCTTAGATTTTGATGCCCTACTGATGAGTTCATTATTTGGACTCATTTAGGAATATATTTTTATATATTTAGTGTCCTCAAATGCATATTTTATGCCAAATAACTAATAAAAATTCTTTATTTTCAGTGATTTGGATTTAGGAAGAAAGCATGGAAACCCTTGAGATAAACAGAATAAGGAAACTAAAAGTAAGAATAAAACAAGGTCGGAGGATCGCCTAACCCCTTAGGCGAGTCGTCGAACATCTTTTTCTCTCCTTATGTCCTAGTGTTCCAAGCCCTAAACAAGAAAATCATGTCGGTTATAGAAAGGACGAGTAGTCGGAAAGTCACTGAATGGTTCCACTATGCAGTGCTATATCGCACAAAGTTTTGAAACCTCAAGGAAGATTAAGTCAAAAACAAAATGGTGATACAAATTTCAAAGGGTGGATCGACAAGTGGATCATCAATCCCAACTTATTGCATCAATTGATCCTTCACGACATAATCTTTAATAACAATAAATACATTTTGAAATTTTTAGCTGAGTATCTCGTTTTTAAATTTATCTATTAGAACTTATATGTAGTTGGATATTATTCAATTAGTTTTGAGTGCAGAAAAGACAATATTTCCTTAGCTTTGAAGATTTGAAGGTTTCCTTTTGTAACAAATTTGAAATGGGTATTGAAGATTCTTTATCTTAGACCTTTATAAAGACAATTTTAGTTGTACCTAGTTGATGGAAACACTAGGTGGTAATGATTTTTTAAATTTTTCTATGTCTAGCTAAAACCCCAATTCTTGGGGTATGATTATGTTATTATGGATTGATTTAATGTTGATATTGCTAATGAATAGTTTATTTGTTGTTTAAAAGTTTTTACATTTAGTGGTTGTGCTTAAATTTAATGGGTTGTAGTTGCAAATACAAACTTAGCTTAATGTTTTTGGCTTGCTCGAGATAGAGGTTTTAAAATCAAAATTAATGAATCATGGTCAGTGGGTAGTTGGTTGTCATGGGCTCAGCTAGAGAGAGTGAATCCTAAAACCCTTTTCCACAAATTCAGGTCTCGAGAGTGAATGGACTTCGGAGAAAGTTGTACTTAACTGCCGCTTATTCGTGATAGAGAGAAACCAATTTGATTTGGCGTATGTTTGAGAGAAATTTAACCCACTAAAGTCTATCTTAAAAAATATGCAGTTGTTTACTATTAATTGCATTTACTGGATCACTTACCTTATCCCATAATACAATAACATCCAAAAATTCCCGCATCCATATTTTTTGTTCTCGCATTTGTTGTTTTAGTTGAAAGTTAAATACAAACCCACCCACCCACTCAATATTTGATACTTTTGTCAATCTTAATTTGATATATTATTCTTCATAAATGTCTTTAGAAATGATTGACTTTAGAAAACACTTACTTTTCTATTGATTCTTCATTACAAACCATTCCACTGGAACTCGACCCCAATTCACTAGTTGGGTATATTACTATTGAACGATCCTCAACATTTAGTATTGGATGAAGTGCTCGGATACATAAACCAAAATGGCGCAGTTGCCAAAGAGTGGTGTTAATTAAGAATTCTTAGTTAAGTTGAATTTTTCTCTTATTAAGTCAAAGGCTTATTTACTTAACTTTCATTTTGTTTAGATTGTCTGTGCGTTGAAATAGGATTTATGAGCATGAACGACATAAATGGAAGCCAAGTCGGCAATCAAGATGACATCAGTAATGTCAATGATGTTAATGAGCCTTATTCTAATAACCCCATCTTATGTGAGGTATGGGTGTCATTCACTTTCCTCCAGCTGAAAGGAATGTGGTGTTCCACATCACAAGTACTATGTTGCAACTCTTGCAACTAAAAGGACTTTTCAGTGGGTTGGCTCACGAGGATCGCCATGAGCATATTAGAATTTATGAAGATGTATGCGGACCTTTCTCCTTCAAGAACATCTCCCAAGAATCGGTCTGGTTGAGGTTTTTCCCGTTCACTTTGTTGGGAAAAGTTTGCAAGTGGCTTTCTAAATTGCCACGTGAATCAATCACTTCATGAGAGCAGTTGGTTACAACATTTAGTGTGCAATTTTTTCATCCTTCGAATATGATGACTCTTCAGGACAACATCAAAAGCCTAAGAATTTTAAGGGTGAACAAATTCATGAGACTTCGCTGTGAGTCAAGAAGTTCGTGCTCCAACTCCCAACTCATGGCTTTCCAGACAACGTATTGTTGTAGTACATTTACCAAAGCTTTCACTTAATAAACAAGGGTGTTGTTAACCAAATTTCTATAGGAGGTTTAATGCAACAATCTTATAATATAGCTCCAGAACATGGCCAAAATCATGACACAACTTGACATTTTTTTCAAAAAATATTATGGGAGCTGGTTCTCTAAGTATCAATACCGTGGGTGTCGGGTGTTCTAATCTTGAATAGGCAAAGTTATAAGCTTTGTACAGTGATGAGGTGAATTCCTATACAACCAAGGTGGTGGTCATCGTTTAAATTACCCGAGGTATAGTGGTAACCAAGGTTTAATAGGGATAAAGGTTGGAAAGATTGTGACTGAGAATGGAGAGACCAAACTCCAAAATAGAAGGATGGGCATAAAGATACGTATATGCCTCCCCTTGAGTGTCAAAAGCCAAAGGATTTGGAAGATGGCTGGTCTAATGTACTAACTCTTTAGGTCATTTTTTCATAATGTCTCCTTCTTTCATTTAAATCATTTCTGTAGCAACCCCAAGTAATTTTAGATTTTTCGGCACTAATAGTTTGTTCACCTTGTTTTTTCGTTTGGATTTTGTTAATTTTTTCATGTTTTTGAGGATTTAAATTTTGAAAGTGTCTTTTAGTCATGTTATCTTGTAAACGACCTAAAAAAAGAATTTTGGGAGTTTTATCATCTTCGGAATGTACGAATTAGCCTATTAGCATTGTCAGCACAAGTTTTGAGGGTTCAGTGTGAGTTTGGACAATTAGGCGTTTTAACCTTTAAAATTTGGCCTAAGCTTGAGTTTTGGTTAATATTCTCGGAACACACACTCGAATAAAAATTATGTCATCACTGTTATCCCTCGAATGTCGAGTTTGTTCTTAAACGACCTTCCATTCGGCTCTCAAGGTCTTTGGACTATTTCGAGCCCCTCAGTGGCTTTTGGTTAAAAATGTCTTAGAAAGTGGGACCCAGTTTTTATTGAGATGACCTCTGATTAAAATTCTAACTGCTCCATTGAGTTATAATGTTAATTTTAGTTGGGTAGCATAGTTCGTATGCCGCACGGAATTCTGATCGAATTTCGGGAACCTTATCAGAGACTTAAAAAAATGCAAAAGCTGAAATCTGGTGCAGCCCTTTTAGCGACCAGTTTTACATTTTGTAAAAGTCCTAACTCAGCTTCAGCCCTCTTTTTAAAATCGCGATATCTTGAGTTATACAGCTCCAATATGGGAGATTCAAGAGGCTAGGTTGTGTATTTTCCTAGAAATGTGTGGTAAGCTTATAAGCTGCTTTGAGACCTTAGTTTGAGGTAAATTCCTTTTATCACTTGTTGTCTTTGTTACCTTCTGTACCCAATTGGTGGGATAATTTTGGGCTTGATGTCACCCTCATTGAAAGTCCGAATTCGATGATTCCAGTGGCTATTTTGAGTAGTTTCAAAAGGAAAACATCGTGGTGATGTCGAATTTCACTGTAGACTTCCGTTTCAAGTAAATTTACTTATTCAACTGTTGTCCAATTTCAAGTTCTTGAGATATTCGAGTATTGGTTGCATGTTGTTATAGTGTTGTTTCCAAGCCTCGAATTATGTTCCAATTTGGAACACAAGTTTAAGGAGATGCTTAGGACCTATTTTTGGGGTTAATTCTTGAATTTTCTGCGCGGGTCCCATTGTCCTCATTTTGACCCCAAAATCAGTCTGTCTTTTTGTCTTGTGATTTTCATGTCTAAACTATTGCAATAACATTGTGTCTTTTATTTTGTTAGAGACGCAGTGTTTCGAGGCTGTTTAGAGAGGAAAACCTTCGGACAACTATTTTCGGAGTGTGCATGATTGACCTCCAGGTAAGGTACGACTTTCCTCTCTTAGATTGAACTCGAGAATGTTAATGCATGTTGATTAGTTGGGATTTGGGTTGGGTAGTTATTGAATAATGCACAGGTGTTTGGAAATCAAGTTTTCGGCCTATTTCTAGAGTTATTGAGTAACTGTGAGCATGGTTTATGTTATTAATTGACCCTCTTTGCTATGTGGAGTACTTATAGGATTGATAATTGTTTATTTGAATCATCCTTGGAATTAATTTGGGTTTGACTATCGCTTAACTTAGAAATGGATGACTTAGAATCGGTAAGACTTAGTTTTGCCCAGACGTTGCTTAGCCAATATAGATCCTTGTAGACTGGTGTAGAAGACTTGAGTCTGATCGTTTGGGTCTTAGCTAGGTGATAAGCTTTATACGTTGAAAGATATCCTTATTTCCGCGAAGCAATGGTTTTACGAATTACGTCGGCGACCCTAAGCTTATCTCTACAATTCAAAGTTGGTTTTTCATTCGGTTCCAAGAGCTTACATTGATTGGATATGTAAGGATGGTGTTCCATGATCATTTATAATTATTGATCTATAAAGACTTTTTCAGGAGCTATATTGGCACTTTTGTCGGGCATCCAGATTCAACTCCCTACCTCGACCTCGTTGATAATCTTTTAGGAGTGTCCGGTTCAAGGTCCAGCCTCGATCACCCGCATACTTATGTAAAGCATCTCGTTCAAGGTCCAGCCTCGATCACCTTTATAGTAATGTAGAGCATCCAATTCAAGGTCTAACCTCAATCACCTGCATACTAATATAGAGAGTCCATTTCAAGGTCCAGCCTCGACCACCTGGATACTTATGTCAAGCATCTGGTTCCAGGTCTGGCCTCGATCAAACGCATATTTATGTAGAGCATCTAGATTAAGATCTGGCCTCGATCACCAGCATACTTGTGTAGAACATTCGGTTAGACGTCCCACCTCATTTACTTATACTTGTGATTGGCTACTTGGGTACTTTTGGTGAGCGTTAGATACTAGCAGCTATTGGAGAAATGCAACGACTGCAGCTCCTTATCTTCATGCCCTGCTGACTCAGATACTAGCAGCTATAGGGAACATGCAAAAGGCACAACACCATCCCCAAAACCATATCTAGCTCCCACTCCACCACCGTAGGGTAATCCTGCCGCAGCAGCACTAGAGGTTGAGCTTCCACAAGTTTATGTGGCCGCCCTTCTATACATAGAGGACAGTTAGATGCCACTGTGCAAGTATAAGATGCTTAAGGTATTCAAAGATTGGCTTCGCCGACTCAAGAGCGATGGGGTTGGACACCAACTAGTTCTAGCTCATTTGCCACGAGCAGATGCATTCATTAGGACTCTTGGAGAAGAGAGGAGCTGACTTCATCTCTCATCATTTCGTGGGCAATCCAGGAAGTGGTGGTGCATGTATTGAGAGTCTAAGCCACCTAGATCATCTTTTATATCTTTTGTGAGAACAGTCCAGGCCAGCTAGATCGCATTTTTATCTTGTCGTGACTTCTCATATGCTTTCTTGGCCAAGTTTCTACCACGGAGCATGAGTTATATGCTTTATGATGAGTTCTCTATATTGGATCAGGGCCCTATGATAGTCTTACAGTACGAGCTGAGGTTCTATGAGTTGTTTTATCATGCTACCATGACCTGCCCCTAGAGGAGGTTAAAGATTGTTATTTTGTATGTGGTTTTCGGTACTGTCTTAGGGTCGACATAAAGCAATATATTTAGTTATCCTGTCTTTTATTTCTTGATGTTGTCGCCATGCCCGATCTGTGGAGCATATTTATCATGAGGCCCAAGAGGTCAGGTTCATGTGGCATCACCTACTGCAGGTCCCATACTAGAGGAAGGGAATCCTATGATAAGCCCCGCCAAAGCTTCCAGCAAGGTCAGTTTAGTCGTCCTATTCATATGGCATTTCCTGCTTCTGAGGGAGGCCAGCATCGGCAGGTTGTTCCTAGTATGAGCTAGAGTTTGAGGGGATCAGATCCCCTCTCTTTCTACTGTGATCAAGTAACTAAAGGGTGTTATCTTTCGGGTGTTATCATTTTGGTGCTCTTGATTAGTTGACCAGAAAGTGCCCCGAACAAGGATGAGGGGCTATTGTACTAACTCCTATTGCATCTAGACTAGTTCAGCAGTGTCCTCTCCATGTAGAGGTTGTGATCAGGACCAAACCATCGGGACAATCAAGAACGTACTCAATGAGAGCTCGGGGAGTGACGTAAGGTAGTAGATCGCCCGCACCGCCCAGAGTTACTCAAGGACATTTCTATGTAGCCCCAGCAAGGGCGGCAATTGAGGTATATGACGATGTCATCACATGTACGCTTTTATTATGCCATCAACCTACTATAGTATTATTTTTTCCCCGTCGACATTGTCATTTCTATTTTTTTTTATTCCCGGTTGGGTATGAGGTCTAAATATTAAGTAGAGTGGGTTCATGTTTCGACCCTAGTGGGTGAGTCCTTAGTACTAGATCAGGTATTGTTATCTTGCTTAGTGAAAGTTCAACATTATTATACTAGAGTTGATCTTATTATGATAGATATGGTTGATTTTGATGTGATTATGAGCATGGGATGGTTATCCCCCTACCATGAGGTCCTACATTGATTTGCCAACAACATTACATTAGTCATGCCTAGCATTCCCCCGATGTTGTGGCAGGGTGCTTATAGTCACACAGCGATGGGGATCATCTCTTTTATCTAGGTTAGGCGTTTCGTTGGTTCTGGGTGTTTGGCTTATTTGTCCGATATGAGATACTGAGTATGAAGAGGCCTTTACTTGACTCAGTTTTATGGTTATAGAGTATGCAAATATGTTCCCCACACACCTACAGGTCCTACCCCAAAGAGTGACATTGAATTTTCCATAGATTTGGAGCCCAACAATCGTCCTATTTCTATTCCGACTTACCAGATGGACCCTGCAGAGCTCACTGAGCTTATTGTTTACTTAGAGGACCTCTTAGGTAAGGTGTTCATCCGTCTGAGTGTTCCTCCATGGGTTGCTTCTATTATGTTTGTGAAGAAGAAGGATAGGACTATATGGATATACATTGACTATTGGCAGCTGAACAAGGTGATGGTAAAAATTTGTTACCCTATGCCTCGTATAAATGACTTGTTTGATAAGATTTAGGGTACCATAGTGTATTCTTAGATTTATTTGAGGGACGAGTACCATTAGCTGAGGATTAGGGCATCGGACATCCCTAAGACCGCATTTAGGACTCGTTACGGCCACTCTGAGTTTCTTGTGATGTTTTTTGGGTTGAATAATGCCCCTTCCACCTTCATGGACTTAAAGACACATGTGTTCAACTCATACCTTGATTCATTTGTTATCGTCTTCATTGATGAAAAACTAGTATACTCACAGAGCTGGAGTGAACATGAGAAGCATTTGAGGGTAGTTCTCCAGACTGTCAGATATCAACGACTTTATGCCATGTTCTCAAAGAGCGAGTTTTTGCTTGAGTTTGTAGCATTCTTGGGGCACATTGTGTCCAAGGAGGGTATTACGGTTGATCCGGCGAAGATTTAACCTATTCGTTGTTTGGACAAGCCCACTTTTGTTACTAAGGTTTGTAGCTTCGTCGGGTTAACTAGTTACTACAGATGCTCTGTTGAGGGATTTTCTACTATTAAATCCCCATTAACTCGGTAGACTGGTTCGATGTTCCCTTTTGTGGTTAGAGGAGTATGAGATGGGATTTAAGAATCTCAATGAGTTGCCTAATACCACTCATATATTAACGCTTCCAGTTGAAAGCGAGTGTTGCATAATTTATTGTGATGCATTCAGAGTTTTTTTAGGTTGACTATTGATGCAGAAGGAGCGAGTTATTGCTTATACATCGAGGAAGATTAAAGTTTATGAAAACAAATACCCCACCCATGACTTGGAGTTGGCGGTGGTAGTTTTCGTGCTTTGGATTTAGAGGAAATAATTGCATGGAGCTTGATGTGAGATCTATACCGATCACATGAATCTTTAATACATTATGATCCAAATAGACCTTAATTCGAGGCAGCACCGTTGGATTGAGATCTTGAAGGAGTATGCTCTCTCTATTCTCAATCACTTAGGGAAGGCGAATGTGGTAGAAGAACCTTGATCTAGAAGACGGTGAGTATGGGTAGTGTAGCCTTTTTATTTGTTGAAGAGAGACCCTTGGCTTTGGACATTCAGTTCTTATCCAATAGCATGGCTTGGTTAGTTATCTCAGATGCTAGAGTATAGAATTAGTGTGCGGAAGCTAAATCATATGAATAACCTAAAATAATAGGGAATACCCATATACTGTCTGAATAATTAAAAGTGAGAATTTGAATACAACTGAAAACTTAAACTCTAACACGATAATTGAATCTATGTAACAAATATGCCTTTAAACTAATTAAAGAGTTGGGACATGCCCCACCTAAATCTAGAAAAACTTGAACTAAAGCTAAAATAAAAGAAAGATAATCATTTCACTCGTTCTCGAAGAATGAGGACTATCCAATGATGTTGATTAATTGAAGATCAGGAAAAGATCAGATCTCTGTGATATCTTGAATCTGTGAACATGAACCTACATCACAAGTAGAACACAGAATGTGTCAGTTCTGGAAAGTTACTGAGCATGCAGAATAGAATAAATCTAAACAATATTACGAATTGAATCAAAGCATATATCTTAGAAATGATAAGAGATAAAGAATTAGAATATACTCAGAAAACATAACATGAAATATTGAATGCAATGACCATGTTTTTAACATGCTAAGACTAAGTACAAAATTGTAATAGATAACCTGGTCACCTCAATAGAGTCTAACTAAACTATGGGAGCTACTAATAACCGATATAAACCACACGAGCTAAATGTGAAGTCGAATGTATATGCCCCTCGGGGAGGATCTAATAAACCCTATTAAAAAAATAGAAGCATGAGTCGCGTGATCACTAAAATGATGCCCACAGAGGGGACTTACAACTTATGTGTCACATAGTTCTAGGAATTGAGGATGACTGGCCCTATTCCATTGGGTATTAAGTTTCTCACAATTGATTATGTAATTAAATTTTATTAATGAATTTATGTAATACTAGATAGCTCAAGAGTTGTCATGCTAAATGAAAATGCAACATTAGTATGTTTAAAATGAAACATTAAAATCTAATGGAGTCTATATGAAATACCTAACATGGCATGTGTAATTCATGAATTAAAAGAACTACATAGCTAGAATTTTGAATTTATGAAAAGATTTACACAAAACAATGTTAGAATCATTATAATATGATTAGGATCCTCAAAGTAACTAATTAATAATAATCAACTAAAAAATTAGAAACCTAGGTCTATATAATATGGAGGGAATCAATAATCTAACAGAATCCTAGGAATCTAATGGGTGAAATGAACCCACTTGTTAAATCGCACATACCTTGTGATGAGTTCTATGGAGAAATATTTTTATTTCGGGGTTGAAACGGATGAAAACCTTGCTGTATTTTTTGGAAATATTGGTCGAATCCCTCTCCTCTCTAGTTCTAAGTTTCATCGATTATTTTGAGAAAGAATTGACTAAGGTAAGTTCTAATTAAGTTTCTAGGCTTGAACTGACTAAAATTACGTAATATATGGATTAAAGGACATTGTTCAGGGGTCCAATGCATAACGAAAAGACTAAAGAACCGCTGACTTAACTATTGTCAGGGTTAACCCACAGACCAGACCCACGGACCGCGGATTGACCAATGGTCTGTGCTGGTCAACCATAGATCAATGACTAGTAAGCTGAAGTTGGGGTTTGACCTATGACCCTGGACCACAGACTATGGTCTAACCTATGGTTCGTAGGTGCAAAAGTTGCCTGATTCTTAGCTTATTTGTTTAGGCTTTTGGGTGAAGGGTCGTAGGTAATGCAGCACGTACTTGTAGAACAACCATGGATCCCCCTATGATCCGTGGATGGTTTCATTGATGCCAGCTTCAACACGTGGAACATGTAATTTGGTATTTTCATCATGAGGGTGTTACACTTGACAGCAGATTATGGCGTGATCTATGGTGCATAGGTCCTAGCATGGACTGACCATTATATGATTATATGGGGGTTCTGGGAGGGGGTTTGTAGCAGGTGAACCACGAACCACTAAAATGGAAGGTGGGTCACCCTACGGTCCATTAGTGGCTATTGTGTGTTTCACCTACAACTTCTGAAACACCTGCATTTTTGTAGTTGGGTGTTACACTATTATTCGTATATTGTTCTCCTAGTTGTAAAGTATTGACTTGATAGTAACACTAAAAGAAAAGATAAACATGAGGGAAAATCCTAACCATTCCTTTGAGTTTTGAAAAATTCACTTATTTGAATCCTGAAAAAACGTCTGACGCTTCACTTATATGGACTAAAGGGGATAAATCTTATAGTTTAGTTGGTTGACCGCCTAAATTTTGTTTCTTCTTGTTAGTGAAGGTACAATTTATTAAAACTAATTGATAAATTATGTATATATTGATTAGACTCGACAAGTAAAAATAAACATTTATTTTAGAAACTGTGTTTAGCTATATACATTGATCCTGTTAGCTCTCAATAAGCCAAAAGTTTTATACTTTCTTAAATTAAGGAAAATAACAACTACTCTATTCATATTCCCATAAACTGGTGCGGCTTGGACATATTATCTTACATTATCCTATTTCAGAAAAGTTAGAATAGAAATTTTAATATTGAATTTTAATAGTGAATGAAACACATGCAAATAATATCTTCTAATTCTAACACCAGTTAATTTGATTTGGAGTAATATTTTTTTCGGTTGTACCCTTTTCTCTTTTTTTTCACTCACACAAATATTCTGCTTTTATTTGGCAAGAACTCCAGCAGACTCAACTTCCCTAGGGATCTCCAAAAAGAGATTTCCTTCAGTACTTGATTTGCTCATAAAGTTAGACGTCGTCACTACTAACTTCAAACACCGAATGTATGCAGTTATCTGAAATATAACATGAAAAGAACGCTGATATAAATTAAACGATGACATCAAAATTCAGTATCCATGCAATTTCGTCCTAGCCAATTGTTACATTACATGTATGTTTACTTCAACAACAAGGTATTGAGATGTAACATCTCGTAACCTTAATTAATTAATCATAAGCAAAGAAACAAAGAATAGTTATTTGTTGAAATAAATATGGAAATCTAGAAAAATTAATGAGTATAAAAGTGAGTTTTTGGTAATTTTCAAACGGTCCTAATTCCCAGCTCAGAAGGAGTTAGTGTGAGTTCTTAATATGGTTGGAAATACCTTCGAAATATCATTTCAACGGCGCCGAGTTGCGCATTTTTGATTTCTTGTGAGGGAGATATGTCTTTTAAAAGTTGTTGGCGTTTGAACTGAGGAAAGTCCAATCTGGATTTTAGTTAGGGCAAAGTAGTATTATTACCCTACTATTTCCTAATTTGTTTTAAGGGTCTAATTAGGGTAAAACGAAGTTTTGGTTAAGATTATAAAGTACTTTTTTAATCTTAGGGTTTGGTAGAAAAGAGAAGAGAAGAAGGAGAAGGGAGAAAAGAGCAAGATTTCAACAAGAACGCCAAGAGATTCTAGTGGAATTTGTCGAGGGTTATCCCTATTGAGGTATGTGAGACTTTTCTTTGTTGTGTTTGTCACCAAAACACCAACATGTTTAATTCAGTGAGCTATGATTACATTGAAGGAAGAATGTTGAAGTTCTTGATGAAAAATTGTCGAATTCCTGTTGATTGGGTTACATATATTTAGATGTTTTGATTCGTGTTTCTGGGCTTTTATACAAGTCTAAACTATTGGGTATTGAGGTACTTAGTGATCCTAAGTGTTTTGGGTAATATCCATTGAAGTTTATATGGTTTAGATTTGAAATAAGAGAAGAAAAGTCAAAAATATTGTTTGACAACCCCTTGGGCACCGTGCTTGCCAAAGCCCCTCAAGACAGGCTCTGTCTGACAGGCCCTGGCACGCTGTGGCCGCAAAAGCGCCTCAAACCAGAGTCTGTCCGTCAGGCACTAGCGTTTCGCGACTCTCAGAGCGCCAAGGTCACTCTTATAACTTGTGAGAAATAAATTCAGGTCTTTCAAACTTGCATAAATATATATTCAATTTACTACTGCTAATTGTCCTGAATCATTTCATGATGTAGATGCAGATAACCAGGATCAGGATGCTGTTCTTCATCTATCCAGTTTGAGATATAGAGTTATTAGTGAGTCTCCTTGCATTTCGGAGGATTCTTTTTATTCTTTCAAGTTTTACTATTTCATAATATTGTGGGGTATGTCCCATAATTCATCAAATTAGTTTAGAGGCTTCATACACAGATAGTTAGTAGTTCAGTTGTGTCTCTTAATTTCAAATTCTACTATTTGAGACTTAAGTGTCATTTTGGCCAAGACAATATTCAAATTCAATTTATAAGAACTTCTTACAATTCTATAACTAAGTTAGGTTGATTCTTATGCTGAGTCAAGTAAGTCAGGCCAAGGGTTCGCTCGAGGCCAACAACGGTCACCAAGTGCTAGTCCTACCCAGGTTATAGGCTCAGGGCATGACAATAGATTATTCAAATAATGAACAACTTAGGCTATTTCTGTTTGAGCACACAATGATAATGTATAAATTACTACCACTAAAAAAACTTTATGTGGCGATAAATAGACACATTAATAAAGAGTGTAAAAGTCTTTACCGGCACTAGTTAAGTATCATTAGATCCAATATCGCTAAATCCTTAAGGGACATATACAAAGAGTGTTATTGCCGCTAAAAAAGCATCTATAGTGCAATTGCTAATTAATTGTCCGTAAAGATTAGTTTTGATGTAGTGAATGTACAATTATGATCGAATGTGATATTACTCTATTTTTTTGTAAACCTGACAAGAAGTGAAGGAGCATATAGGAAAAACAAAAATGAAACTGATAAAGGGTTCTACTTTTACAGTTTTAATTATGTTATTCTCCTACTCCAATAGCATGCTAAACAAGCACATTCCACATGGTATTTGTTACCTCCCATCAGTAGAGGGTAACTTTGCGACCAAAATTTTTGCAGATCAGAAGAAATCATCTAGCGTCTTTTCTGATGGATGTGATTTAGAACTTGCAATGCACCATATTTAGATGTAATGACAAGAGAACAACTTCATGAAAAGCATTGTCCATAAATATGAATTATTGTTACTTATAGAATTAGACGAATTAAACGAACCCTATATAACATTAGAGAGAGAGTAGGGTATGAACTTCCATGAGATATAGACATCATCATTATAAAATATGGTTGAACTTCTTTGTATCAATTGTGTCTTTTATCTCTTTACTTGTTATATAATAGGTTGTATTATCTAATCGACTAAACCGTAGGGTAGTCGACTTGAAGATATCAACAGTCAACCAATAACTTGACTAGTGTGGTGACACAGATCATGGATGTGACGTTCAATTGTATGTCGTAGGGGCTCGGAAGAACTTTTTATGCCAAGAGACATTATTGTTTCAATTGTCCAGACAATATGTTACAAGATATCTATGAATGATTACACCAAAGTGTAAAACTCTTAATAAGGAAGATATTCATTTCCTTTATCTACTAAGGACCAAGGAGCAATTAGATAGAATTTAATTGATGCATTGGTTGTAGAACAAATAATTCCTCTTACGTACCCTTTCCAAGGCTCTCAAATTTTAGTTTCTTGTACAATACTCAAGCTGATTATTTTATTGTTATACTGCAGTTTAGTTGGACCTACTAGTTTCTGGTATCTGCTGACAATAGGAAGCATTGAAATATATGAAACTCACAATGAAAGAGAACCATATTTGTACACACTGAAATATCTTGCAAAAAAACATATATTCAAGTCAAAGTGACAGATCCAAATAAAGAAGACAATGAGAAGGCAGAGAGGTACCATTGTTATCCACACAACTTACCTTTTTTAATGCATCTGGAATGTGGACTCCTTTTTTAAGCTGACATGATTATCAAATTGGTCATTCTTGTAAAAGCAAACCTCAAGTTGAAAAAACATGGAACCATATGCAAATAAAGTACAATTCATCAATTAGCTATACATTTGCCTTTATTAATTCAATATGATGCAACAACTCTTTCGCACTCCTTTTTTTTAGCCATGCAAAACACAAATAGAAACATTCAACATCTTTTCTATGTCAAGATGAGAAGCAATGGATATTACAACGCATGGTCTCCGGAAAAGGATTTTTTGTTGTTAAACTTCTACAAATTTTGTTACCAGTCTTACAAGTAATTGTTTTAATAGGAGTATCAGACAGTAAAGGTTGCATTTTAGTAATTGAATATGTATTCATCTCTTTCATATCTGATTTTATAATTGATGTCATGTTCAATAAAAATATGTATTAAGTGTTTTTGTACGTTAATGTGATAAAAAAATAAATTTTTACATTCTACACATCAAAGAGTCTTGTCAAAGCTAAATTTTTGAGCTTGGCAACTGCTAGAAGAAATCATTTAACTGAACGAGGCAAAGAATTGCTTTATCTGCATATCAGGATAAATGGAGATACTCTTTAAGTGAAATCCTACTTTGAAAAACATTTTTCTTTCCATCTTTCAGAGCATAAAAATTCTTCGGAAGATATAGATGTTTATCTTTAAAGGTTCCTAAACCGATAGCATGTTTCCCTGCATGCCATCCCCCTTATCACCAACATTTGGTCATTCTACAGGAGCATATGGTAAACCTTCACCCAAGTCATTCTCAGAAACTGCATAAATTTGAAGCAGAGTTTCATTGATCCTAGATGCACTCTCATTACATTCAACAAGTCCACGCCTCTCCTCAACCTGCTCCTTGGCTGACATTTAGTTGAAAACCATTAACTATGTTATTGAAGTCAAAAACTATGAGAAAATAATGAAACATCATATTAAGAAAGTCCACAGCATAAATCAAACAAGTTTTTCCTATAAAATATTTATTGGAGAAAAAAGAAGCTAATGTAGAACAAAAAGTTTAATTTATCAACGTGAACAAGCTATGCTTCAGATAAAAATAAATGTAAGACCTTTCAACATGAAGTACAAAAAAAAACTCTCCTCCCAAAGAAATAAGAAAAAGAAAAAAGAAACATAAAACAATCTTAGTCTCACGTACTTATATTTAACTTTTGAAACCATTTCTTTAGAAGTCAAATTTCTCGGAGGAAATAATGTTACCCAATATTAGACGTGCCGATTAGAATTTCAAACTCCGTCAAAAATTATAAAACACATTTTCGGTTTCCTCCAATTTAGTTTTATTATTTGAATAAAATTATCTTAGCTATATATTTTACTTAAGTCATTATTTTTTATAGGAGGCATTCTGATTTAGGATAGTTAGTTACATGTTAATACTATTATTAAGTGGCGGAACTAGGTATTGACAATGTTGTTAACTGTATCCCCTTTGCTGAAAAAATTATGTTGTGCAATTAAGGAAAACCTAATCTTCCTAATTGTATGTATATTGTTGAATCCCCCGTGATATTATGGAAGATATTGGCAAAAAAAATTAACAAGTCATGTCTATCATAAACTTTCACCAAAATATAATGTGTTTCATATATCACTTTTTAAGTAATTCAAGGATGAGATACTTGGAACTCCCTTTCTCTTCCACCAGTTCAAGAAGAACGTGATATTCCCACCCTTTTATATGTGCTTTGATGACGTCGTAATCATAGTTATTGGAAAATCTAGTTCAGTGGTATGTCCTATCTAGTGGGTAGTCTACTTCTCAAGTGCATCATTTTAAATATTTGTTTCCACACTTCAACCTTGAGTATTGATGAATTTGTGAGGAAACAATATTACAGACACAAGAATGATTAATATTTGTAAATTATTGTTTTAGTCTAATAGAAATTTCTGAATGGATTAGGATTCTTATCATTTTAGTTTTATAGGACATTGTTATTTATAATTTATCAGGACTCTTGCTATTATAAAACATTATTTAACAGAGTTTACATTCTTAATAAAATAAGTTGGTTTTATCAAGTTTCAGAGATTCACAACTTTTTCAAACCTGTCCTCAAATTTGTGACTCCCAGAAAAAAATGCAAATTTCAGCAATTATAGGCAAGTGAAAGGAAAACGGACAAATATAATAAAAGAGTAATTTTACTATACTCCATAATTATTTGACTATAATTAGTTCAATCAAAGTAATTTTATTACATTACTCTTCTAATATAATTAATTCAAGGAAAAAAGGAAAAATATACCCCCCAAACTATTGTAAATTGGATACAAATACCCTACGTCATACTTTTGGGACAATGGTGCCCTACCATTAAAAAATTAGAGAACATATATCTTTATATTAACATCATGCATATGTCATAATATTATCAACCGAGTAAATATACAATTGACTTTTAAGATTGTGTCACGTGTCTCTATTTAGTCATCCGATAGAGTGAAGGGTAAAATAGAGAAGGGCACATATCCTCTAGTTTTTAGGCACCAATGTCCAAAAGTATATATATATATATATAGATATATATATATATATATATATATATATATATATATATATATTATATATATATATATATATATATAAACATACTTATCTTTAATTTATCACAATTTGTATTGTTTTATATCTCATTGTACGTATATTACGAAAAGAAAAACTAGAAGAATCAATCATGTTGTGGAAATAATTAAATTATATAATTACTAAATGTTAATAATATAATAACTTGTTAACTTTTCTATTTTATCCTTTTAAGTAGTTGAAAAGTGAGATTTTCTATATTTTGCAAAGAGCTAAGGAGATCAGGGTGCAAATCCACATATATAATAAAGGAGGAATATAAAGAATGTGATGTAGCGCCTCTATATGATCTCCATTTGCATTTATATTTTTTATTTTTTATTTTGGTATTTTTTATTTAAATTATTATTGTAATATAAAATGAAATAACTTAATTAATTACAAATAAATATTTTATTAATGGAGTAACATTTATAACAAACACTCTTCACATTCTCTTCTTTTTCTTTGTTAACCTCACTTCTAATCATAAATCATAAAATAATAATAATATATTTTAATATTATAATGTATTTTTCTCTTTTTTGTTTAATTTATTTAGAAAGAGTAAGTACCCATGACTTAAACCTCTATACTTTTTATATTTAATAATTTTCAAGACTCTCATAATTTTTATGTCTTTAACATCTAAACATTAATTTTTAAGTTTATGATGTCTTATGGTATTTCTATATATTATTAATATATAGTTTGACGAATATTCACATTCAAGACTATTCTTTCGCGTCTTCATTATATTTGTTCGTGAATTAACTATATGTAACAAAAAAGTACATGAAGGTGGAAAAATATTTCATTCCCAAGTCTTTCTTTTTATTATCTACATTTTTTCATTACAGTTTTTAATTTCATGAAAATTCACATTCAAGAATATATTTTGTTTTCTTAATCTTATCAGTTTGTGAATAACATAACATGTAAAGAAAAACAGTACATGGAAAGTAAAAAGTATTTGATCTCAAGTCTCTTTTTATTTTTATGTATTTGGACACACTTTCTTAATATTTTATTTATGTATTTATTATCATTCTCCAAGCAAGTACGATATAAAAAAAGTTTATTAATGAACATCGTGATGTTAGTATGTGATTTTCTCTTTAAAAGTTAATTTGCGGAATATAATATTGTTTGGTTACAATATTTGTTAGATTTCAAGAGATGATTATTATTTATTGTTAGTATATTTCTAAAAAAAAATTTACAGATATATTACATATACTTTAATTTTTTAACTTTTTTTTTGTATATTCACTTCAGTTGGTATGATATTTTATTTCTTTATATTATGTTTTGTTTTATTCATTTGGTAGGATATGATGAAAAGTTTTACCTATTGAGCACAAAATATGATGGCGGATCTACTTGCAAAGAAAGATGGTAGAAGAAAACATTTTTTGGAGCATAATTAGGGATTATTTTTGTTATATTTTTTTTAAAACTTTGAGTTGTATAGGTAAGGTAGCTACTTTTTCTATAACTTTTTAGCCGTTAGTTTGTATAAGTAACTTAACTACATGTATTGTCAGTGTGACTCATTTGGTTCATTACTATTCTATTTTATTTTATTTTTCGTTATGAAGCACCATTAAATTTTTTCATAAAATGATAATAAGTTCAATTATCGAAATAAAAATAGTACATTACCTAAACCACTACATGCAAAACATGCCAGAACTATAAGATTAACAAACCTGAATCATAGAAACTTAAGTGCGTGGAGAAGCAAGGGGTCTTCCAACGGGGCGTTGAGCTTAACCTGTCGTTGGGAGATCATCCCTTGGGTGTCTTAAATGTTGTGGAGGCTCACGAACTCTCCTATCAGTACGAGAATGGACTCTAACCTCCTTGGAATGAATTCCACATGAAACAAAATACTACATCTCAAATAGTGCTTAGGAAGAGTATCCAATTTAAAAGAACAAACTACCTAGACATCATGTACAACAAATTTTTTAGGATATATGTGTCCATTATTAGTCAATGGACCAGGCCCCTTGAAACAATAAGAAGAGTAATGCAAGCACAAGTAGTAAAGTTAACAACACGAGGAGTTTACGTGGAAACCCCCTTTCTCAAGGGCAGTGAAAACCACGACCTTTCCTCACAGAATTTCAAACCAATTCTATTTCACTGAAATGGAGCTGCGATTAAATTACAACTTCGTGCAACCTACAAACTTACATCCAAATACCTTTCCCCTTAGTGTATCAACTCTACTAAAAACAAAGCAACTACGGAATAAATCTATTAACCACTAAGCCACCTAACTCTAGATGACTTAGACTTCAACTAAGTATCAACAATGTTGCCCAGTAAACCGCCGAACTCATGTTGATTTAGACTTCAACTTAGCAGCAATAATTCTGCCCACTAAACAAGTTACCCTAACTAACTTAAACTTTTGTATGAACTTAACAAAGATCTAATTCCTTTCTAGCACATTAATAGATTTATAAGATAAGAACGGAAGTAAATCCTATGACATCTAAGACACATGTAGCTCTATCATGTCCCTATTTCGCTTGAGGAAGATACTTCTCGAAGAGTGGTTTTTTCTTGAGTTCATGAATTTCTCAAGAAATCATAATTGAGGTTGTGTCTTTGAGAAAAGACTTATATCTAGTAGACAAAACTTTAGGAGCCATGCAATTGGTCGAGGATTATGTCCCTCTATGGAGCGTTGCACAAATCTCACCAACTTTCTGTACTTCTTCCAATTGGCATTTGTTCACATATTGGAACAAAGGTTCACTTCCCTCACAAGTTCCCTTTGATTCTCAAATCATCAAAACTAAAGAAACATCATTTCTCCCTTTTTTTATAATGACAAACACACAGTTTCATATCAATGACAGTTCATTTCTGCCTTTCCCCTTCACTTTCTCCCTCTCATCAGTACATGTCTCCCCCCAACGAACTAGACAACTTTCTATCCTATGCAACCAATGTTTCCCCCTTTTGGCATCATAAAAAGAAGAAGAAGAAGTAAACCAAGATTAAAAGTAAGACTACAAAGCAAGCTCATATCCTTTGGCAACACATCATAGCAGAAAAATAGAAAGATGAGATTAATCAAAAAAATCAGGAATCCATCTCATTGGATAAGATAAAACATTCAGTACATTAACAATAAATTGCTAAGGAGAACCCAGAGACATGCCCCACAAGAACAAAAGTGACGACAAGAAGGCGACTATGAGGAGGTCTTTGGAGCGAGGGATTTGACGACAAGAGTAAGTATATATTGGCAGAGCGTCATGATACTTGAACAACTTCTCTTTAAGATCATCATTTTGAGGCAAGAGAATTGCATTCTTCATCCTCAATTATATTGAATTATGTTGTACCAGGTCCCTAGATCTTTTGTTTTTTGGCCAACTGAGCCTTCAATAACACTACCTCAATATTTTTGGTGTTTGGTTGTAACGACCTGTAGTCGTTTTGAGCTGCAGATTTTTATTTCGGGAAAAAACTGTCTGAGTCGACGGAACACCACGACGGACCGTCATGGGCACGACGGACCGTCGAGGGGGTCTCGTTCCAAAACACTTAGAATTCTGAAATTTGGGTACGGAAATCGACTCTCTGAGTCTGAACTTCGTAACGGAATGGCAGGACGGACCGTCGTGGGCAGGACGGACCGTCGTGGGCAGGACGGACCGTCACACATCTTCTACAGAAATTAAGTCTCTGAACTTTGCGACGGACCTGCAGGACAGACCGTCACAGCCATGACGAACCGTCACAGGTTGCGTAATCCCAGGCTGTGGATCGGATTTCTATAATATTTTAAGGGGCATTTTGGACTATTCCTGCTTATAATTATAAAGTTAGTGGTTATATTTAATAACTCAATTACTTGGGGGTTTTAAAGGAGGTAACCTTGGAATAATTAGTGGGTTATTTTTATCATCTTTTATACTTACTTATATGCTAATTAGGGGTAAAAGAAAGAGGGTTTGAATAAGAAAAATAGAAAGAACAAAGAGAGAGAGAGAGGATCGAACGAGAAAGAGGAGAAACGAAGAGGAAATAAAGCTTTGGGGAATTTGCTTGCTTGATCACTAATCTTCGGTGGAGGTAGGTTTAGGTTATGGTTTTTTATGCTATTTAGTAAACTCTTAATAGCGAATGATATGTATTGGTAGTGTTGTAAACTCTTCTATATGCTTAATTGTATGCTTGCATGAATGTGATTATATAATTGTGATAAAATAAGCATGATGAAGCTATTGAATCCTAAATCTTGAAAACCCTAATCTACTTTGTTAATGATGATGCCTTGGTATAAAAGAAGGCTTGATGAACGAAAGTTGTGAGATTAGGGGATCGGGTGCCACGTTCCGGTACCAGGATAGTAATAGAGGATCGGGTGCCACGTTCCGGTACCAGGATAGAATGAGGATCGGAGTGTCACGTTCCGACACCAGGATAGTATATGGATCGGGTGCCACGTTTCGGTACCATGTTAGAATGAGGATTGGAGTGTCACGTTCCAAACCAGGATAGTATATGGATCGGGTGCCACGTCCGGGTTCGGTACCAAGATAGAATGAGGATCGGAGTGCCACGTTCCGGCACCAGGATAGAATATTGATCGGAGCGTCACGTTCCGACACAGGATAGTAATGGAGCGGAGTGTCACGTACCGACACGAGAGAATAAAGATAATGAATCTTGAAATATGTTAATATACTCAATCTAATGAACCTATTTCCCAAATGAGTATGATATTGAGGCTTGAGTCCTCATGGTTGAACTTGACGGTACTTATTAATGATTATAGTACTTGTTGTTTCTACATGTTGAGTATTGTAGTTTATTTATGATATTATCTGATATATACTGTTTTCTATTTTGAGTTGGCCGATGATACCTACTCAGTACTTGTGTTTTGTACTGACCCCTACTTGTATGTTTCTTTCTTTGTAATATGTGGAGTGCAGCAAACGCACCGTCGTCTTAAACTCAACCGCAAATCTAGCCAGTCTTCATTACACCGGATTTCAGGGTGAGCTAATGCTTCTAGCTTGGACTGGATCTTCTTCTTCATGTCTTGATGCCTTGAAGTTCCGGCATGGACTAGCTTTTATTTATTTTAGCTTCTTAGATACTTTTAGATTAGTAATTTGAGGATAGATGTTCTTGTGATGATGACTTCCAGATTTTGGGGATAATAATAGTTGTTGAGTTTTTAGAAGTTATTTAATTGGTTTTCATTAATGAGTTTAAGTCTTCCGCATTATATTCAGTTATTATATTGAAATGTTGGGGTTTAGATTGGTTGGTTCGCTCACATATTAGAATAAGTGTGGGTGCCACTCGCGGTTCGGTTTTGGATCGTGACATTTGGTTTACAATTGTGGTCATTTCCTCAAATTCATGCTTTTGTTGACTTTGTTCCACCACTAAATGGGGCATATTTCCCAATTACTGTGCCTATTGTACCTGCTCCCCATGGAACCCCAAATGCTTAAAAACCTTGGTAAGAAAGTAACCATACCCCAGGACATGCTTTCCTTTCTCACTTATCACGATTTTGTGCACGTGGTCTAGCATGTGAGCTGGAAGATTTAGGGCATCAAACGTGGACAAAGCTTCCATGAGAAACAGATCAGCAGTAGAGGCAACAATTCTCTTATCCAATTGTGGAAGAATCACCTTATTGATAAACTAAAATAAAAATTGGTAGTCCCCCTTATAGTGTTTCTTGGAAATACTTGCGCAGTTCATCTTTGTGAGTTTAGCCCACTCTTGGTAAAGCTTTTGGTACAGGACTTTCCCACCATGTATCTGATCCCTCTATGGGGAAATTTAAGATTTCCCCTAATATTTCTTCATTCATATGGAGAATTCTCTCCACAACCTGAGTAATTATTCTTCTATTTTTATTGAACTCGACATTGTAATATAAATCTCTCATTTGTTTCTCATGCATTACTGAGGATGAATTCATGAACAAGTGAGTCCAAGATAAAATTTCAATAATATTATCTAGGTTGCTCATACCAGGCTTTGAAAGGATCTCAGGCATAGGTTGAGGGGGTACTTGTGCATTATCCACATTAAAATATTATTATTAAATTAGAGATTTAATAAGAATTCATTGATATAAGTGAAAAGGTTAATACGCATTCATGTAACTAAAATGATATAATATTTACGAAGAGGGGCCTAAAATGCTCTCAATTATTTGAAATGGTGAAAATCTTCCCCCCATTCACCTTTTGGTCCTCAAATACCCCTGACATCAACCTTTCGGCTCAAATCGACCTTTATTTCTTATTGTCTTGCTCTCATAAGGCTGATGAAGGGTAAATTTATGCACAGTCTAATAGTAAGGGCAATTTAGGCCCTTCTCCCTTCAAATAATTTGGAATTACTAAATATATGGGACCGTATATTTGGCGTGATTTTGGGTTCCATGCTATATTAATCTTGTATGTTGTTCACCATTTTAAATTTTAAATCTTTTTAAACTAAGAATAAAATAAAAAGAGAGAAAATAACAACAATATTCATTTATGAATGGTTAGTTCAATAGAAGATGATTTTACTTAAGCAAATATGTACGTATACAATAATTTTTCTTTTGCCTGTATCAAAAATTCAAAATAAAAGAATAAAAATAACCTATTTTGCAATTTCAAACAAACATAAAAATAATACAAATTCAAACAATATATTTATGCAAGTTTACTTCACGATTAATTCCGTGAGATCTTTACTAATTGAGAATAAGAGATGAAAAAAAGAATGATAAAAGGAAACTGAACAAGAAAATAGGACAATTATCACGCCCCATTTTCTCGGAAAACGATTTTGTGCGACCTAACTACTCTTTTGAATATGAATTTTGAATTTTGAAGAGTCGCAACTAACGAATTAAGGTGCATTAGGGCACCTATCTAACAACTTACATGAGTTAAGGTCAATAAATCAGAAATCAGAAATCAGGGTAAGGGTTTAAATTAGTTCGAGGGGAAGATGTTAGGCATCCCTCAAGGTCCATAAATGTGGGTCCCGCCTCTATCTCATCAATTTATGTGGGGGTTTCAATTAGCAAATAAGGTCACTCATTATTTATTTATTTTTGTATAATGAACAAGTATCCCCTCAACCTATGCCCGAAAACTCAGATAAACACTAGTACTATACTAGGGTGCTATTACCCCCCTGAACTTATTTTATTAATAATTTTCTATGCCTTTTTGTCCTATGAGGCACTATCTTGTGGGCCCAACACTGGTTGACTTTTTTTCAAGTTAGTGTTACGTAAGCCGAATAGGGATAGAAAATTACTTATAAAATAAGTTTTGGGGTAATAGGACATTAGTATAGTATAAGTGTGTCTCTCAGATTTCGGGCATAGGTTAAGGGGGTAATTGTGCATTTTTCCTCTAATTTTAACATGCTTGCTAAGTGATAAAATAATATTAAAAAATAAAGATTAATTTATTATTAAATTAAACATGTGAAGGCTAAGTGATATGAATTATTGAACAATTAAAGCTAATTCATTAATTAGATAACATGTAAGACTATGTGATAAAACAACAAGTTGAACAAATAACTTATATTATTATTTAAATATTTAAGCATGTGATTCTAAGTTATAATAATAAATAAAATATATATATATATACTAAGCAATAAATAAGACATAAGCAAGAGGATAGAAAAAGGATAAATAAATAAGAAAATAATTTTTATTTATATTTTAAGCTACCCCAATTAAATTTAATCATCAAACAAATAAAGGGGTAAAAGGGAGGGGATGTTGTTTTTATTTATCTATAGGCTGCCGTATAGGGACAGACAAATCAAACTTTGTCTTTTTAAGCCTAAGTCGATGTCTTCATCTCAATAGGGTCAACTATCCTTACCCAACCACCGCATGCATTTCGTACATAAAAGATGCCTAGTTGTCCCAACTTAATGTCCAAGAGGCATTGAAGTCTTAATAGGGTAGGTTTAGACAAAATAAATACAAGTCCCTCCTAGACACCAAGTCAAACAAACAAGATAAAAAAGACTTTCAATTTAACACGATAGAGTTCAATTTGGCCTCTAAATTTTAATTAGACATGCTTCACAAATAACATATAATTGTGAAAGGTGTTCATGCGATGTGTGACAACATATAAATAGAAAATCCTATAATAGTAAAATTTTAATTATGAGAGGTCAAAGATTATGACATAGATGAAAATTTTAGTGTTTAATTAATCTAAAAAAATGCGCAGAAATTAATGACGTAACATGTTTTTATTTTTTGTTGATTTCTAAGTAGTAAATAAGTAATTACACATGCATTTCTTTTAAAATAGTAACAAACTAATTATTATGGCAGAACATATTATTTAGACCAATGAATTTTATTTATTTAAGACAGAATATTATTTTGGAGAACATTTGACATGCAGAAAATAGTAATTGAGAGGGACTATATTTCGGGAAGTATTGTAAAGTAGCAAATTTATTCATTAATGCCGAAAGTTATTTTAAGAACAACAATTTTTTTAGAACAGTAACAGTTGATTATTAATGCTGAAAATACTTTTAAGCAGAAGGTAATTACACATGCAGAAAATTTACTTTGAAAGTCAATATTATTTTAAGACAATAATCACTTTAAAATGCAAAAAAATAAAATATAAAGATATATTTAATTTAGGAAAACCAAGTAGCGATTTTGAGGAACTGATTATTGATTTTATTTTATGATTCGCATGAAAAGTTGATAAAATGCCAAATATTGAACAAATCGGACAGATTTCTTGACATACAAAACACTTAATTAGATCCTATATGCATGAATTCTAGATTTAGAAAAAGGGTCTAAAGCAAATTAAAGACGTGAGATTGTTTTATTTATAAGTACTATCAATTAAAAGTTACATGCAAAAGACAATTAGTTAACACTTTACACATACTTAAGTTTCAAAAATTTAATTAGACAAGATTAACCAATTGACCAAGCAAAGATGACTTTATTTTATTTTATTTTTTAGCTAGAATTAAAGCGTTTTTATCAAACAAGGATTATCAAATCAGTAACAAACCTATATGCATGCTTTTTTAACACAAGTAAATTGCTAAGAGATGATTAATACATAATCCCCCTCCCCTTAGACTATATATATATATATAATATATATATATATATATAATATATATATATATATATATATATATATGGTTAGCGAGTTTTACAAACATTACTAAAATAATAAAATAATGAACCAAGTACATATTAAGATAAATAGATTCGTCCGAAATTTTCTTTTAGGTGATTCTTCAACATCTTGAACTTTAATTTCAAACCTGTTAGAACGGATGTAACACATATACGAACGTAACGTCAAATTTCATAATACCAAGTACTCATATATATATATATATTATATATATATATATATATATATATATATATATATATATTATATATATATATAACACAATAAGTGATAAAGAATAACTATAGTTATATTATCACACATAAAGGGATGATGAAACTAACTCAGATGTTTCTTTTTTGTTTCATTTTCCAACACACAAATATTTATAATTATGCAAAATAAAATTTAACTAGTAAAGAGGGCTAACCAATTATGTAGAAAAGATTATCAACAATAGAGAGCATAATCTGAACACAACAAAGTAGCAAAAAACACTTGAATTTTTATCAGAATCTTAAATTATTTTTAAGAGTAGAGAAATATTATTAATATTCAAGTTTGAGCAATGAGAAAAGGAGAGAGAGTTAAGAATAAGGTTGCACCTGCGTGTGATAAAAGAGTGAGTGTGAGTGAGCAATCAGAACTTGAGAGTTCTTGTGAAGATGTGTCTGAGTAGTGAGAAAAACTTGTTAGAGAGTCCATGTGAGTGAATATCAAGATTTGAGAGTGTCTACGTTTAAAGCAAAGAGGGAGGAGAACATAAGAAAAATAAATATTAAGGAATCAAATAAATATATTATTTTCCTTATTTTAAAGGAGAGACAAAGTAAAAAAATTTAAAATATTTTATTGCCAAATATAAACAAGCAAGAAAGAAAATAAGAAGAGTAATAATATTTTCCTTTAAATAAAGAAGAGTCAAATAAGATTTTTTTAAAAAAAATATTTTGTTACCCAATATAAATAAATAGGACTAAAATATTTTTCTGAAATAAAGAAGAGCAAAATATAATATTATTTTACAATATATAAACAAGTAAAATCAGTCACTTTTCAAGTAAGGAAAAAGAGATCAATGAATTATAATTTTACTATATAAAGGGAGAGAGACTAATCGAATTTATCTTTTGCCAAAGATGCCCGAGTAAGCAATTTGTCTGACCTTAAATAAGGCAAATAAATCATTGAACTATATTCAATAAAGAAATCATCTAGTTCTTTTTACCAAATAAATTATGTAAGATATGCTATCATGGAAAATTTACCATAAATATTCTAACACGAAATAATTCCAAACAAAATCAATTAACATTCGACAAATAAGATAAAATACACCTCAAGAATATATCACTATAACATAAGAAACAATGAAAAAGTTTATATAAGCAAAGACTCAGCCCATAGAACTAAGCATACGAATTCAAGCAAAGGAACGGATGCGAATTGGAGTAAATATAATGCATCATAATAAAAAATCTCTCAGGAGCTTTATATCCCATATATGACATTACAATACACCATAATATTTTAATAACGAAATTTTAGTATATGAACTAACAAGTCAAAGCAAGAAAATTTATTAAGTAAAACTCATATGTAAACATATGGAGCAGCAGACAAACAGTTCGACCAAATCAGAATGAGGAAAAGAAATTAGGTTGATAAATTGAACAAGAAAACGAACCCGGGTGGGTCTGAAGAGACCGGTCTCTAGCGTATTAAAAGCTCCACCTCACCGGAATTCTTACTGTTGTTTTTGCTTCGTTGAAGCTTGCTGGAGTTGCTTGAACTGCTAACTTCGTCAGAACTGTGGTTGCTGATTTTTGCCGGTTGGAGTAGCTATGTCGGCTAGTGGTGTATCTTTTTGCCCTGTAGAGAAAAAAAAAGAACAAGGAGAAGAGGAGGGAGGAAAGATCGGAGAGGGAAGGAGAAAAGGGGAAGGGTCGCCGCCGCCTGGCGCATCTCACCGTAGTTTCTGCTCGCGATAGAGGCTTACTAGCACTGCTGTTGCTGCTGCTTGGCAGCTTGCCTGAGTGCTGCAAGCTTTGGAGAAAAGAAGGTGGAAAATAAAGGAAAAGAAGATAGATGTACGTAGAAGAGGAGAGGGGAGATGGTGGTGCCGGATCTGCTAGTTGATTGCCTGAGTTCGATGTTGCTCGTCCGGTTGAAGCTGTTGCTCGCCATAGCCTCGCCTTGCTTCTGTCGGTTGCTGCTCGCCTGGCAGCTCGCCGGTGGAGCTGCTCGCTGCCAGAGAAAAGAGATAAGGGATGAGGGAGAGAGGAAGAAACAAGGGATAAGGGAGGAGGCGGAGGAGAGAAGAGATGAGAGAGGGGCGTCTCCACCTTTGAGGGTGGCAATTTCTCATCGAAAAGAATGAGCTACTTGTCTTCTGGAGCTGTCCGAAGGAAATACCTCTATGTAAAGGGTTTTAGGAGCACCAGCAGTGAGAGGTAGTGTTTCACGAGCCCTCGACATAAATATCATAGCTCTTCCATTTGGTGCTAGCTCTTCCCAAGAGCTGATGCAAGTGGATCACTAACAGGATGGGAAGGTTTACCACTACTTTCCGGCTCTATCTAATCCAACTCTCTAGTAGTTATTAACTTCTTTGTCTGTAAGAGAAGAATGTTTCTTCAAGAGTAAGAATAATACAAACACAATCGAAATTAGCAAGAAATTCAAGCATGCCTGAGGAATGTAGGAGAAGTGTCAAATTCAGCTTCAGGCTTAGCAAACTAAGCTTTAGTGATTATCAAACTTCTACAACATATGTGACCATCCTTATAAGTATTGGCTCTGATAAGAGAATCAGACAGTATCGTGTGCAATCAGTCCTGGGAGATGTATTCCTATCTTTCATTTCCTAATCAAAATTAATACATATATAGAAGAATGAAGTTCATTTTTAATTGATGCAAAGAGCCTTGTCAAAGATAACCTTTTGATCCCTATGAGTACTTAAAAGGACTTCTAAAAAAAATTTCCTTTCCATCTTTTGGAGCCAGAAAACGCTTCAGAAGATAAAAGTATCTATCATTCAAGGTGCCAAAACCTGTAGCTCTTTTTCCAGCCTCCCAACCCCAGTTATCATCAATATTTGGCAATTCTACAAGAGAATATAGTAAACCTTCGCCAGAGTCATACTCTAATACTGGATAAACTTGAAGCCCAATGTAATTTATTCTAGATGCACTCCCATTATATACAAAAAGTGTACGACTCTCCCCCACCTCCTCCTTTTCTGCCATTTAGCTGAAATATATGACTCTGTTGATACCGATGAAACCATAAAAAAGAAAGAGGAAAGTTCAGATGTCCACATCAGAAACCAATCTAGTTTTGGCTATAAAATAACTCTTGGAGTAAGAGAAAAGCAACTAAAGGAGAAAAGCCAAAAGTTTGGTATAATCCCTACGGAAACAAGACACCTATGCTTTAGATGAAGATAAACGTAATACCTTTCAGCATGAGCTACAAAAACACTCTCCTCCTAAGGAAAGAAAAACAAAAAAAGAAACATTAAAACTAACCCGCAGAATGTTTGTGTATAATGCAACATGCCTAAATAAAAGACTCAAGTTCCAAGCAACCTTTGGTGTGTAACTATTATTGATTTTTAACATGAATTACAAATATACTTATATTAATGAGTATTTTTAAATCTATAAACTTACCATACTAAAGAAAATAGTTACTGAAACAAACTAAATATAATAAATAAAATATTTTTCTTAAAGAACAAAATCGAGCTCATAGAATACACAGTCTCCTTAAGAAAATTCTTCCCTTCAAGTATCGGAGGCTAAAATATATCCTCATAGGATAGATTGATATTACTCGCTGGTGCATTAGTACCAAAAACAACGGTATCGGGAAACCACTCAACAACAATAATTTACAGTTATAAAACTAGGCTTAGTAGAAGAGGAAGTTTAGAAATTAGTTATTTGTTATTGAAAAATAAGAGGAAAATACTTTATATATATATACTACAGAGGTTAGTCTGAGCGAGTGCTTATTTGGTCTTATAGGAATGGTCATAGCTCTTTCAAAAAGTCACAACCCTTCAGAAAAGCCATCAGTTTATGAAAAAAACATAACTTTTAGTCATAACTCTTCAGACTAGTCACAACTCTTTATAAAAGTCATAAATATTCAAAATGGTTCACACATTTTTATAAAAGTAGAAAATCTTCAAATAGTCGACTCTTTATAAAAGTCACAGCTCTTCGTTTTACATTGACACCTTTTTAAACATAACAATTATTCGTAGAATTCAATAAATTGTGTCCTTGAAGGGTTCTTTATAAATAGATCCTACAACTTGAAAATCCTAATATTCTATCATATCCTTTCGGTAGGTACAAATCTAAGGTTCTTATGATTTCACAAAGTAAGATATAAAACAAATCTCGTTTCAGAATTTTCATAACAATCTCAATCTCACGTACTTATATTTAGCTTTAGAAACTGTTTCTTTAGAAATCCAATCTCTAGGAGGAAAATGTTTAACTAATATTTGTTGTGCAAATTAACATTTCAGACTCTATTAAAAATTATAACACACATTTTGTAACAACTTTAAAATGACTATGATAAGTAATGCTTAAAAATACCTAGAATTAATCGAATAGACCGAGTTTACACGGCTTGTTGCACGTAGAACAAGACCTCAGAACCTATTCAATAGACAAGAGAACCAACTTGGTGATTTAGTTGAGCTAGGCAAGGTAAGAACCAGCCATGTAGGGCACTCGAATTGAAGAGATTCACCCAGATGAGTTTTACCGTACTTAAAAGGGGTAATCCTAGGTTTGGAGGGTATAGGGGTAAAATGGTATTTTCCAAGCTAGGGGTAGTATTTTGATTACCCTAAATATTTAATTTATTTATTAATTTAAAGAGGAGGGGCAATTCAGGTAAGGATTGGCCGAAATTTTCTTTTTTCGCAAGGTAGGCTTCACCGAGGTTCGAGCCTTGGTGGAAGAGAAATTTTGGTGGATTAATTGATGATTATTATCTGATTTTTAGGGTCTTGGTGGTCATTTCTCTTTATACTTTAAAAAAATCAGATTTTTAAACAATTAAGATAAGTCCTAATTTGACTAAGTCTCCACCAAATCTCCTAATCCTAAGCTAATTCTTTCTCATGTCTCTCCATACTCTCACCTTATTTACACGCTCAACTTTCTTTAAAACAAGAGAACAGAACAAAAAAAAATATAAACTTCGTCAAGAACTTGAACGCTCAAACTCAAAAAGCAAAATAAGCTTCAAAACGAAAAGCAAAAACCAAGTTCTCTACGGATTTTCCTTCTAATTTCTTTGGTGAGACGCTGTCTTAGTGGGGGGATTTTGGCAACACATAAGTAATTTTTCAACCACTTCAGGTATGGGTTTTCTTCCCTCTTTGTCCCTTTCCAAAGAGACCCCTAAAGTTCAGACTATTCACAATCAAAAACTAAGGTTGTCCCCATTGCATGCCCCATCCATTTGAACCTTTGAAAGATTCAAGTATGTGTTGGTATGACTTCTGGTTGAGTATTTTAGCGCTGGTTGTGATTACTTGTTTGAATGGGTATTCGGAATTATGTAAAAATGAAATAGCACTTTCCGAAAATGTGTGATATGTTAACTTTTGAGTGCACGTGCGTACTGTGATTTTGGTCTCGGCTTGAAGCATTGAATTTGACATTTTAAATTGTTGTATTTTACATGTATTAATATGTTAAAAACGTGATGATCATATGAGTTCAAAGTTTCTGAATTAAATGATACTTCTTAATTGAAAGAAACCTTGAAATGCACTTAAAGATATCCCTAAAAACTACTCGAAATATCTTGATGTTTAGCTTGAAAGAGGGTGAGAAAATGGACTGCAAAAAGGTTATTAAATTCCCGAATGTAACCATAAACTCACCTAAAGATGCTCTAGATGCTACACCAAAATTTGTCCTAAATCTAACACTTGAAAGTTGAGAAAATGGACTGCCAAGAGGGTGAACAAATTTCCAGCATTTTGGAAATTTGTTTTTGGCAGCGTACTATTAAAAAAGTCATGTTTAAAATATTTTTTTGAATGCATGAGGTCTGTGGGGATGAAACCCAAGTCCTCACCATATATATTTTATAAGAAAATTAAATAATAAAATTTGGTAAGGGGGATTCGAAATGGGGTAAAGCTCAAGAGAAAAGTTAGGGGAAAGATTATAGAACATACAGTGAGGCGTGTGGGGTTTGAAACCACAAACTCTTGGACGGATGAAGGAGAGAGGAGAAATATAAAATAAAGAAATAATAAAAATGAGGTATGTGGGATTCGACCCAACAACCTCTTGGAAGAATGAGAAGGTAAGGAGAAAATGCAATTAAAATAAGGTGAGGCTTTGGTGGTTCGATCTTGCACCCTCTTAATCTAAACGAATTAATCAAATAAATAAAGGGAAAAAAAAAATATGTGGGCATGGGGTTTCGATCTTGGTCACCCAGGCCGAAATGTTCAACGCAAAAATAAAAAAAGGAAAGAAAGTGTAGGTGTGGGGAATTGGTCTCGGGTTCCCTAGCCAAGAAGTTATGACAACGAAAATCATAAAGAAAATTAAGGAAGTGTTATACAAAGAATTTGAAATAGGTTCCCTAGAACAATTTCATATTGACACATAAGTTTTTTACGTGATTAAATAATTAATGAATGTTGCCTATAGGAATCAAATTGAGACCTTATCATACTTACAAGATGCATAAGTCTTGTACCGCATAATCTTGGCAATATGAATAACTTAATTGAACTATGAATGAAGCCTCATGGCTTGTGTGTTGATTCATAATTCCAACATACGTTTATAAAGTAAATGAACCTAAGATGTAACGTGATGAATGATGAGACCCTAGAAGGGTTAAGTAAGAGTGTGAAATATACTAAAAGGCCTAGTGAATTGGCATTATGATGAAATGAACATTCACGTAAAAAGGGGTGTGTAATTATGAAGGGCAAGTGTCCCAATACAAATGAATGTGGTGACAACGTGATAAGAGACTAATGTGAAATATAAGAGAAATCTCAAATGAGCCTGAATAATGTTACCAAAACGTACTAACCTACGAGAGTATAAAGTAATGAGTAGACCAATCTCTATGAACACTCTAATCAAAGTATTAAAATTAATGCATACTTATTACAAATGATGAGATGAGAAATCATCTAATCAGCAATGATGTCCTCATGCTAGAAGCCAGGTTCTATAATGTATGAGATGTATGTAATGAAACTTTATATTGAACACCGATAGGCTAACTACGAGTGGTGATTCCTTCTTTCGGGAAGAGAGAGGTTCGTGTAATTCTCATGAGATGAGGTTGTCCGTCCAGACGGGTATGGGTCTCCTTATATCTCCTATTCTTTGAACCTGTGCAGCCAACATAGGGATCTAGCAGGCTTTAGTCCTCTATATACGCTAGCATGTTTTATTTCACTTTTGCTGGTTATTCCACCTCTTTTAGGTGTGGGGTAGACACAGGATTTCATGGAGCTCACATGATCTATGTCGGTCAAAGTTAAAATTCCCAAAGAAAGAATGAGGCCAACCTCATGTAATTCACACAATGAAATGAACGACACGAAAGGTGTTTGGTTAGGATAATCAAGAGGTGAACTAGACTTATGTAATGACAGTAGGTCATTCTTAGTAATTGAACAGTGAACCCAATGAGAGTCTTTAACTTTATCCTGGGTATAGCTGGTGTTTACACTAGCCTAAGAATGAGATGAAAAGAAGTATGTATCAATGAATTAAGCAGACACTGTATTTTGTAAAGAAGGCTCCATAGTTGAGGTCCCATATGTTTATCCCTCAGTTTGGGAAGTCCTAATTTTAATTCCATGAGTCGAAGGTATCATGGCATATGAATGAATGAAATGAAATATGATATGTGCTATATGCAACATGCTATTTCCTATATGAAATATGTTATGTCTTGTCTGCAATATGATACATATGATGATGCATGTTACTCTCATGGCATGACTTTCCTAATCCAATTTTGGCAAGTCCACTGACTTGACCTTTCATAACTCATATCGTTAGGAGAGAGCTCTTCTAAATCATGCATGTCCGGGGTGAGTTCTTGCATATATCCGTACTTAGTACAGGTGTGTACTAATGCCATACATTTATCTACTTTTAGGTGCACGTACAGCTGGACATTAGAGCTTACGAGTCGACGCAAATGTTATCCGGACATGGAGCTTTTATCCAGATTTGGTAGGCCCTCATGCTTTCTAGGATGCTTACTGTTTATTCTAGCGTAGACATAAGAATGAGCTAGTGGAGTATGTTCCACTAGCCTTTCTTTCGTATTTATATTCAGACGTTGTATTGGTGTAATTTGGAAACTCTATATTTATGATTATATCTTTCATTTTATTATCTTGATTTAGATGGTTGTTGTGAACACTTATGATTTCACGTAGATAGTATTATGTGAGATCAATATTTTCCAATATATAGTTTAATAAACAAAAGTTCAAATTTTCCACTAAAATTAACCTAGATGAAGTAACGACAACGTATGTGGGCTTGTCTGCGACCTCTGAAAGGTAAACGACGCCGGGCTCGTCCGGAGTCTAGATTCCGGTCGTGACACATTTTTTCTTTCCTCCCATTAAAGCTATGTTTTAATTTACTTCACCTTTAATTTTAGAAGAACACAATCATCTTTTCCATATATTTAATTATACTTATTACTATTTAGAGGAGACATATTCATTTAGAATAGGTAGGTAGCAGTTAGCACTATTATTAACTGGTGCAACTAGGTAATTTCAATGTTGTTAATTAGAAACCCTTCGTTGAAAAATTATAATGTGAAATTAAGGCAAACCGAATCTTCCTAATTATATAAAAAATGTTGAATACCCATGACATAAGGGTAGATACTTTTATAGTGGAAAATGGATCAAAATCAATTTAGACCATATATTCAAGTCTTCAGTGTACGATGTAGTATTTATCTCCATAAACCACTATTAATTACATTTGAGAGTCCTATTTAAACCATCTACAACCACCAAATTAATTGTTTAGAAATAGCAACTGGAACTTGATACGTTCTGTAAGTTATTTTGGGTCATGGGTTGTTCATGTGGATCCCACCTGACACAATATAATTTATGAAAAAGAAGCTAACTATTTTTTTCAAAAGAGTGGCAACAATTACATTGTTTAACGGTAACATACAGTCCATTTAAAATAGTAGTTCACACTTTAAGAAAGAGAGAAATATCATAAGAAAAAAAGAAAGAAAAAGAAAAATAACAGACCATTTATTTTTTAACATTGACATCAAACAATCCAAGAGGATACTTAGTTCGTGCCATTGCACTTTCTTTTCTTGTGATTCAAAGATCCAATCGGAGCAAATCCTCAACAAAGATATCATTGATTAGTTTTCCGCTATGGTTAAAAGATACACTATATTATTCCTTTTAATATTAATAATTACACTGGTATCAGAGCGACATTAATTGTTCCACGTGTGTGATGTTATTTCCTTAAATAAACAGCGCCTTAAGTTTTTTTTTTTATGAAAATTTTCTTATAGCAAAAAACTAATCTCAATCTATAGAATAGAAAATTTGCGAATATGAAAATAATATTTATTCTTACCTTTTAAGACATATAAGTGGACAAGCATCAGAATGAATATAGATCCGATGAGTATTGAACCACCATCTTTTGATCTAAAATCACATGTGATACAATTATTCCTTGGACCTGTTTTTGTAAACGAATAATATATTTATTTTCTCCAATGACACATATGGAAAAAATTGTTTCTCCATAATTTTGTGGGTCTATTTTATTCTATTTTTTGAATTTATGGGTCTAATTTGTTTTTTGTGAAAGAGATGACTGTTCTAATGAATATAGAAAGAAGTAATGATATACTAGTACAATGTATTTCTTGAAGAGTTGAAACATTTTGCACTATAAAATGATTATTTTTATCTAAAAAGGGGAAAAGACTTATTCATTTTTTTAATTCTTGAAAAATAAATTAGTGCAGTACTAGTACTAAAGAAGTGTAGTACAAGTTGTAGTATTGTTATTTTTTTAATGTGGGAAAATGTGAAGTCCTCTATTGCGTATATTTGTTGGCTAAAAGATTAATATTATGTGTTTTTTAAAATAGTCATATTAGTTTTTTTTTTACTTAAATTTATCATAAAAGTCAATAAGATTGGCCTTGATAAATTCATTTAGTCCTTATACTCTTTAAACATTTTTTGTCTTCTACAAATAATAGTGACATATATTTTCACATTTAAAAATTCAACAATTCTTATTGTTTTGTTGTTCATATTTCAAACCTGGATAAAGATGAACAAACTCGAATTATTTCAAGTGGAAATTCTCAAAGTCTAACAAAGGGATAATGTAGAAGAGAAGAACATCGTAAACATGTCTCTGAGGGAGTGAAGTCATAAAAATAAGTAATCCTCGGGCAACACAAACAAGAAAAGAATTTAACAGAACTTAAGTATTTGAATATATCCCTTAATCTTTTAGTATATGATTTTATTCACCTCTTTAAATAAAGTGTGCTGAATTGGTAGGATTTATTGAAATTTCAAATTGGAGAGTCTTACCTTATATAACAAACACTCTTTGTGAACCTTCGATTAATAGATTGACCTTTACTTATCACGACATTTGATCTAGACAACTTTTATGGTTTATATTTAGTACCTTAAAGACTTGTGAGAGGATTTTAGATTTAGATGACTTGTAATATGTTATTGCTTTTTCGAATTTCAATATATAAATTATGTACTATGTTTTTTCCAATTAATTTTATTATACTTGAAAATATTTGTTATTTAAGTCTTCAATATATTTGAATATACCTTATGAGATTATTTCAAAATTTTGTTGAATTTTAAATTTGTAATTGGACGCTTACATGTCTTTTCTCTGAATATGAAACCTTAATGAGAATTGACTTGCTTGAATATACATGTAATATGCATGAATGATTAAATATTCTTGCCTTATTATATCTCAAATATATGCATGACATAAAAAAGTATAATTGATTACTTAAACAAATGTGAAAAACTTAATGGTGACAATTACGACATTTGTAATCATAAATATGGTAAGTACTGAAAGAGAAAAATGCTCTTGAATAACCCAGAAGAGAGTAACACTCTACAATATCTAGGGATCTTGAAGTTTATAAAGCTTGGATTGTCCCACTTCCCGAGGAATACTAGCTAGTTCTTTGATTGATGACCTCATACATGAATTAGATAAATTCCCTACTCCTGATGCTATGTGGGCAAATATACGAGGAACGTATGGGGTACGTATAAGACCCACCTCCGATAGTTGACTATCAAATTTGACACTTACAAAAAGAGAAATGATCAAAATATCAAAAAAAAAAAAAGAACTTATGGTGACGTCAAAATGACCGCTCAACTCAAATATATTTGTCATGTTCTTTAAGATGAACAATAAATTTAGGTAGTGATTCGATCACTTAGCAATAACTGGGAACATTTAAACATAAACGTAACACATATTGATAACATCAAAACATTTTTCTGATGTTGCCAACTATGTTAATGATGAAGATGAGCATCTTTATGCTACTAAAGTTTCTTCTAATACCTTTGTGTCAGAGTCAAGTGGTACAGAATCTTCAAGCTTCGAATGCAAGAAGAATTGGAAAATAACTGAGAAAGACAAAATCACAAGAGAAGTACCCTCTAAGGAAAAAAAGAAGCTAAATGCGAAGAAATTAAAAAGGCTACTCAAGAAGAGAGATAAGAGCAAAATGAAGTACTACGATTGCAAAGTAATGTGTTATTTTGATCGTGAATGTATTAACCAAAAAAAGGTAGTATTTCTTAATGCATCTCTAAGTACTACATTTATTTCTAGCACTTCTTTACTAACTGAATCTTATCCTATATGAATTGTAGACTCAAGATCCACCGACCTCGTGAGTTGAGATATATAAGATTTTGGATCTACGTAGGAGATAATGTTAAATTTGAAGTCAAAAGGATAGGCGCATGCAAAGTGACCTGTGGGGTGGACGTTCTTTGATGTTGCATGACATCCTATATTCTCCTGAGATTCGACGAAACATAGTATATTTCTAGGTTCTTTTAGATGTAGGTTTTAATTTATCATTTAGTCGCAATGATTTTAAGAAAACTCTAGATATTGTTTTATATGGTTTGGACTTTTTTATGATCTTTTTATCGTTTTAGATTGTAATCCTTAACTTATGACTATTATGTTGATCGTTGTGTAATGACATGTTATTTATGTAAAAATGATGTTGATGTTAATTAATGACATTCAAGATTAGGTAAAATAGGGAAAGATTAAATTAATAGGCTGGCAGAAGAAGGACATCTAATTTCTTTCAGGAAAATTGATATGCCAACTTGTGAAACTATCTTTGTGGAAAGGTTACACGTAAACCATTTTGGAAGAATAAAAGATTTGAGTGGCGACTTCAAGTAATCCATTATGATATTTATTTAATAAATGTGAGGGGAAAATGTAGTGCTACATATTTCATTACATTAATTGATGATTTTATAAATAATTTTCTACCCCTTTTCAGCCTACGTGTACTAGGTTGAAAAAAAAGTCAATAAGCATTGGACCCACAAGATAGTGTTACGTAGGCCGAAAAGGGTAGAAAATTATTAATAAAATAACTTCAGTGGGGTAATAGGACCTAATATAGTATAAGTGTTCCTCTGAAATATTAGGCATAGGTTTAGCGGGTACTTGTGCATTATTCCAATTTAAATATTATTATTATATTACAGATTTAATTAGAAATTCCTTGAGTTAAGTGAAAAGGTCAATACGCATTCATGTAAATAAAATGATATAGTATTTACGCAGAGGTGCCTAAATTCTCTCAACTATTTGAAAAGGTGAAAATCTTCCCTCCATTAACCTTTTGGTTCCCAAATACTGCCTTTGTCAACCTTTGGGCACAAATATACCTTTATTTCTTGTTTCACGCACTCATAAGGTTGATGGAGGGTAAATTTGTGCACAGTCTCATAGTTTAAGGGCAATTTAGGCCCTTCTCCATTAAAATACTTTTCAATTACTAAATATATGGGACTGTATATTTTGACTGATTTTGGGTTCCATGGTATTTTTTTTTGATCTTGTTCACAATTTTAAATTTTAAATCCTTTTAAACAAAGAATAAAACAAAAAGGGAGAAAATAGCAACGACATTAATTTATGAATGGTTAGTTCAATAGAAGATAATTTTAAATAAGAAACTATGTGGGTATACTATAATTTTTCTTTTGCCTACACCAAAAATTCAAAATAAAAGAATTAAAAAAAACCATTTTTTGCAATTCCAACAAATCATGAATATAATACAAATTTAAAAAATATGAACATGCAAGTTCACTTCAAGGTTAAATCCTTGATATATTCATCAATTGAGAATGAGAGATGAAAAAAAGAATAAAAAGAGGAAACTGAAGAAGAGAATTGGATAACTAATAGAAAACATAATATTTATTAAAAAATATTTATCTTTTTCTAAATTGCGATCAAACAATATAAGTATCAATTTTAGTTAGATCTCCAAATATGAATTAGGTAATAAATAACCGTTAAAATACGTCAATGGAAAGATATCATGAAATTAATATTTTTAATATTAGTTTCAAGCTTATTGGCTCAAAATTTGAATCATATGTAGTTTTCATTATTTATTTGAGAAGGATTTGAATTAAGACCAATCAGATTTTGCAACATAATAAAAAAATGTTTAATATTTTTACTTTAGACGACTTGTTAAAAATAAGAGAAAATATGAACCAAAGGTTTGCATCGAGGATATTATTGAGCCAAAAGGTTAATGTAAGAGATAATTGAAGGTCGAAAGAGGGATGAAGGATAAAAAGGTTTTTAATTTGAGCAAAAAGGTTAAAAAATTTAACATATAATTTTTTAAAATTTAATTTATAGAGGGGCAAAAACATAATCCAACAGTGGCTTCTTGTAAACAAGTACATAGGAAAAATAAATTTCTCTTGCTACAATCCAAGCTAAACAAAATATTTGGAGCCCAATGTTAAAATCACTGGCACGTAGAAATATACTTAATCATTTTTATTACGATGGTGTCTCGACTAACTCGCACATTCCATTGTGTACTTTTACCTCCCATCAGCATAGGGTAATTTTGTGATAAATATTTAGGCAAATTCGAATCATCCGGTGTCTTTTGCTTCTGACATAGATTTTGAACTTGCAAGGTAGTAGAGTTAGCTGTAATGATCCAGAAAAAATAATAATGAAAACCATCATTGAAAAGGAAGAATTAAAATAATCCTACATGACATTCCAAATACTGTAGGATGTAAATTTCCACAAGAATAGTTAATAATAACAATTTGAGCACTGAACCATGATTCTAATAATTTGAAAGATACAATATAATATAGAAATCATCATTAGTAAATATGGTTGCAAATAAATCCTCACAAGAACAATAATTGTAATATATGGTTATATCAGCCTAACAGATATGCTCCAGTAAATTTGAGTTGTATTGCTAAAGGTAGAGAAGCAACAACACATTCTATTTGCTTCAATAACTTATATTTCCAACTTATGTTTGAATGATGGCACTTGTTCAAAATTATCAATTATAATAAAAATAAAAATGAGATATTCAAAATATATGAAAATTAGTCTTAAATCTGAACATGGAAGTCATCCACTACCATAATCAAGGATTTTGACTCGCATAAAGATGAAAACAAGAAGAGGAAGCAACATACCACAAGGAAAGCACACCCTACAAGAATAAGAAAGAATGGTTTGTTTAGTTCCAACAAGTGTTTTTGGTATTTGTGGAAAATAGGACACTGAAATAGACGAAACATACAATGAACAAATGTATGTATTTGTATCCACAATTTCACATACAAAAATAACTTGCTTAGGTACAAATATTCAAGTTAAAGTGACAGATCAACCAAATAAGATAATGACCAGGCAGTGAAGCTACCAATGTCATTCACACAACTTTCCTTTTTAATGTATTGAATGCAGATTCCTTTCGTAAGCAAATATGATTGTATACTTGGTCATTCAAGTAACTATAAACCTCAAAATAGAAAAAGATTGCATCATACGGAACAAAGTATATTCATAAATTAACTATAACTTTTCCTTAATTGATTCAATAAGATGCAACAACTCTTTTCCATTCTTTTTTTGTGAGCCACACAAAATACATATGCCAACATTCAACATCTTTTCGATGTCAAAAAGAGATGGAAAAAGATTGTAAATTCTTTAAAGCTTCAGTATTTGTGAAAAAAATCCGTCCTTCAATCAGGTATCGACAAAAATACTCTTGATCTAAATTGATTGTTTATTTGAATGTCGCACCCATGTAAAACTGTTGAGCCCAATATAGATTGTAAGACATTCCCACATATGTAGCCCTCTACTGTTGCTTCACATCCAATATAAATGTATCAGCATAGTCCAAATTATAAGTTTACAACTAGGGTTACAACAATAGCCTTGGAAAAGACTAGGCTCAATGCAACAAATATAAAAAAGCATGGTCTAGAGAAGGCAAACACTACTCCTACATTCCTCTGGCATGATTGAATTTCGTACTAATTTGGATTTTGTTTTTATTATTCTTCTTCCTCCTCTTGTAACAACATTTTTGTCTTCGAGACGTAGAAACTAATAACTACAAGGGAGTTGGATTAACTAGAGAAGGTGGTGGTTGTATACCTTTCCTTTTTGTTCGTGATCCACTTCCATCATCTTGTGGAAAGTGCTAGCACCAAATGAAAGATCTATCGTATTCATGTCGATGTCTAGTGAAATACTACATCTCCCTCCTAGTGAATCTAACACCTTCTACATAGAGGGACTCTTCCGGACAAATCAAGAAGAGAAGTAGATCAGATCCTTTGAGGTGTCATTTACTAAATCATTATATTTGTTGCTTGTTCCCAAATATCTCTGAATAATTATATTTGTTGCTTGTTCCCAAATATCTTTTAAGTGTAGTAGGGTAAAAGCAACAAATATATTCAGAAATTAATAATGATTCAGTAAATGACATATGAATAGATATGAGCTACTTGTCTTCTGGAGTTGTCCGGAGGAAGTCCCTCTATGTAAAGGGTTTTAGGAGCACCAAAAGGGAGAGATAGTGTTTCACAAGCCCTCGACATAAATACCACTGCTCTTCCATTTGGTGATAGCTCTAACCCACGATCTGATGCAAGTGGATCACGAGTAGGAATGAAAGGTTATCCACTAAAACCTGCTCTATAACAACTCCTTAGTAGTTATTAACTTCTGCATTTGGAAGAGAAGAATGTTTCTACAAGAGGAAGAATAATAAAAAGCACAATCGAAATTAGCACGAGATTCAATCTGGTATTAGGAATGTAGGAGAAGTATCAAATTTAGGTTCAGTTTTACAAAACTCATTTTTACTGAATATCAAATTTCTACAACATATGTGACCATCCTTATAAGTATTGGCTGTGATAGAAGAATCAAACAGTATAGGGTGTAGTCGGCTCTGCGAGATGTATTCCTATCTTTCATATCTTAATAAAAATCATTGCGTATATAAAAGAATGAGGTTCATTTTTAATTGATGCAAAAGACCGAATATATCTCTACATGATATATACTAAAGAGCCTTGTCGAAGATATCCTTTTGAGCACTGTGAGTGCTTTAAAGGAATCACCTAGGTGATTGAGGCAAATAATTAGTTGATCTCCCTACCAGGATACTCAGACTTAAATAATTTTTCACTGATATCATACATCTAAAAGCATTTTTCCTTACATCTTTCGTAGCCTGAAAACACTTTAGAGGATCTTTAAATATATCCTTCAAGGTTCCTAAATCTATAGCTCTTTTTCCAGCCTCCCCGCCCCACTTATCATCAACATTTGGCCATTCTACAAGAGAATATGGTAAACCTTCGCCAGAGTCATACTCTAATACTTTATAAACTTGAATCCACATATAATTTATTCTTGATGCACTCCCATTATATACAACAAGTGTATGGCTCTCCCCCACCTCCTCCTTTGCTGACATTTAGCTAAAAATATAATACTCGGTTAATACCGATGAAACCATAGAAAAAGAATGAAGTAACTTAATAAGTCCACATCAGAAACCAATCTAGTTTTGGCTATAAATAACTCTTGGATAAAGAATAAAGCAACTAAAGGAGAACAACCAAAATTTGGGCATACTTCCTAGAGAAACAAGACACCTATGCTTTAGATGAAGATAAACGTAATACCTTCAGTGTGAACTACAAAAACAATATCCTCCAAATGAAAGAAAAACAAAAAAGAAACATCAAAACCAACCCGCAGAATGTTTGTGCATAATGCAAAATGCATACATAAAAGACTAAAATTCCAAGCCACCTTTGGCGTGTAACTATTATTGTTTCTCAACCTATTACTAATATACTTATTTTAATGAGTATATATATATCTTTAAATGTTAAAACACTAAAGAAAATAGAACCTGAAACTCATTAAATATCATAAATAAAATATTTTTCTCAAAAAAGAAAATCGAGATCATAGAATGTACAGTCTCCTCAAGAAAATTCTTCCCCTCAAGTATCGGAGGTTAGAATATATTCTCATAGGATAGAATGATATTACTCACCGCTGTTTTGGTACAAAAAACCACAGTTTCGAGAAATCACTCAACAACAGTAAATTAGGCTTAGTAGAAGAGGAAGTTTAGAAATTAGTTATCTGTTATTGAAAAATAAGACGAAACTCCTTTATGTATATAGACAACATAATTTAGTGTCAGCGGGTGCTTATTTGGTCTTATAGGAATGGTAACAGTCCTTCTAAAAACTCACAACCCTTCAAAAAAAAACCATAGTTTTATGGAAAAAATGTAACTTTTAATAAAGGTCACAATTCTTCAGTCTAGTCACAACTCTTCATAAAAGTCAAAACGATTCAATACAGTTCACAACTTTTCATAGTAGCAAATCTTCAAAAATTAACTCTCTATAAAAGTCACAACTCTTCATTTTACATTGACACCTTTTGAAACCTTAAAATTACCCGTAGAATTAAATAAATTGTGGCCTTGAAGGGTTTCGTATTAATAGATCCTACAACATGACAATCCTAATGTGTTATCAAGTCCTTTCAGTGGGTACAAATCTAAAGATCAGATGAGTTTACAAAGTAGGATAAAACTAAAATCTCCTTTCAGAAATGACATAAGAATCTCAATCTCACGTACTTATATTTATATTTCGAAACCATTTCTTTAGAAATCCAATCTCTAGGAGGCAAAAGGTTAACTAATATGTTTTTTCCACATTAGCATTCACACTCAATCAAAAATTATACCACACATTTTTTCTTTCCTCCCAGTAATGTTATATTTGAATTTAATTAACCTTTAATTTTAGAAGAACACAATCATCTTGGCCGTATATTTAATTAAACTTATTTACTATTTATAGGAGACATATTCATTTAGAATAGGTAGGTAGCAGTTAGCACTATTATTAAGTGGTATAACTAGGTTGTTAATTAGAAACCCTTTATTGGAAAATTATAATGTACAATTAAGGCAAACCTAATCTTCCTAGTTATATGAAAAATGTTGAACCCCCATGACATAATGACATCAGAAAAGATACTTTTATAGTGGCAAATGAAATTCAAAATCTATTTAGACCATATATTCAAGTCTTAGGTGTATAATGTAGTATTTATCTCCATCAACCACTATTGTAATTACATTGGAGAGTCCTGTTTAAACCATCTACAACCTCCAAATTAATTGTTTCGAAATAGCAAGTAGCACGTGATACGTTCTACAAGTAATTTTGGGTCATGAGTTGCTCATGTGGATCCCACCTGACTCAATATAGTTTCTAAAAAAGAAGATAAATATTATTTAGAAAAGAGTGGGAACAGTTCATTGTTTAACGGTAACATACAATCCATTTAAAATAGTTCTTCACACTTGAAAAAAGAGACAAATATCATAAACAAAAAAAGAAAGAAAAAGAAAAATGACAGACCATTTATTCTTTAACATTAACATGAAACAATCCAAGAAGTTACTTAGTTCGTGCCACTGCACTTTCTTTTCTTGAGATTCAAAGTTCCAGTTGGAGCAAATCCTCAACAAAGATATCAGTGATTAGTTTCCCGCTACGGTTAAAGGATACACAATCTTATTCCTCTTACTGTTATTAATATCACTGGTATCAGAGCAACATTAATTGTTCCGTCTATGAGATGTTATTTCTTGAAATAAACAGTGTATAAGTGTTTTTTTCTAAAAATTTTCTTATAGGAAAATTTTTTTGATAGATAGAATATTAAATCTGCGAATATTAAAAAAATATTTATTCTTACCTTCTATACATATAATTGGATGAGAATCAAATTGGTTATAGATCCGATGAGAATTGAACTCGCAATCTTTTGATCTAAAACCAAATGTGATACAATAATTCCATGGATCTTATTTGTAAAGGGATAATATATTTATCTTCTCCATTGTTCCTATGGACAAAATATCTAGAAAAAGTTGTTTCTCCATAATTTTTTGAGTCTGTTTTTTTTTTCTCTTTGGAATTTGTGGGTCTATTTTCTTTTTTGTGAAAAAAATAATTGTTCTAATTAAAATATAAAGAAAAAAGAATATACCAGTACAATGTATTTCTTGAAGAATTGAAAAGTTTTGCACTATATTAATGATTGTTTTTTAAATAAAAAAAAGTGAAAGATTTTATGCATTTTTTTAAATTTTTGACATAAAAATAAGTGCAGTACTAGTACTAACGAAGTGTAGTACGGGTTGTAGTAATGCTATTTTTTTAATATATTAAAAAATTTGAAGTCCTCTATTGCATATATTTCTTGGCTATAAGATTATATTATGTTTTTTTTTAAAATAGTCATATTAGATTTTTTGTAGATGAGTTAAATATATGATAAGCATGTCAATAAGATTGATCTTGATAAATTTATTTAGTCTTTATTCTCTTTAAACATTTGTTGCCTTCTACAAATGATTTTGACATGTATTTTCACATTTGAAAATTCAACAATTCCTATTGTTTTGTTGTTTATATTTCACACATGGGTGAACATGAACAAACTCGAATTATTCCAAGACAAAAATCTTGAAGTCTAGCAAAGGGACAATGTAAAAGAGAACAACATCGTAAGACATATCTCTGAAGGCGTGAAGTCATCAAAATTAGTAATTCAAGGGCAACACAAACAAGAAAAGAATTAAAAGAACTTAAGTGTTTGAAGATATCCCTTAAGTGTTTGGAATCGTAAATATGGTATGTACTAAAACAGAAAAATGCTCATGAATAACCCAGAAGAGAGTAACACTTGACAATATCTAGGATCTTGAAGTTTATAAAGCTTGGATAAAAGCTAATGAAACTTCCCGTGGAATACTAGCTAGTTCTGTGATTGATGACCTCAATCATGAATGTGATAAATTTCCTACTCCTCATGCTATGTGGGAAAATCTACGAGGAACGTATGGGGTACGTCGTTGACCTACCTCCAATAGTTGAATATCAAATTTGACACTTACAAGAAGAGTCATGATCAAAATAAAAAAAAAATAAATGACCTCCCAAATCAAAAGTATTGGTCATGTTCTTGAAGATGACCAATAAATTCAGGAAATGATTCGGTCACTTACCAATAACTGGGAACATTTGAAGGTGAACGTAACACATATTGATAGGATAAAAAAAATTTCTTATGTTTCCCACTATGTTAATCATGAAGGTGAGCATCTTCGTGCTATTAAAGCTTATTCTAATACCTTTGTGTCAGAGTCAAGTGGTACAAAATCTTCAAGCTTCAAACCTGAGAAGGACCCTCTAAGAAAAGAAGAACCAAAATTCCAAGAAATACAAAAGGTTACTCAAGAAAAAAGATAAGAGCGAAATGAAGTACTATAATTGCAAAATGCTGGGGTATTTTGCTCGTGAATGCATTGAGGAAAAAAAGGTAGCGTTTCTTAATGCATCTGTAAGTACTACATATATTTCTACCACTTCTTGAGTAACTGGATCTTATCCTATATTGATTGTATACTCAAGATCCACCGCCCACGTGAGTTGAGATAGAGAAGAGTTTGGGGATTTTAATCGAGTTTCATATAAATCAATGTGGATCTACATAGGAAACAATGTTAAACTTGATGTCAAAAGGATAGACACATGCAAAGCAACCTTGCGGGGTGGCCGTTCTTTGATGTTTCATGACATCATATATGCTCCTGAGATTTGACGAACTTAATACTTTCTATGGTCTTTTACACGTAGATTTAATTTATCGTTTAGTCGCACTGATTTTAGGATAACTCTAGGTAATGTTTTATATTGTTTTGGACTTTTTAATAATCTTTTTATAGTTTTAGATTGTAATCCTTAATCTTATGACTATTATGTTTATTGTTGTATAATTACATTTTATTTTATTAATAATGATGTTGATGTTATTAAATGACATGAAAGATTAGGTAATATAGGTAAAGATTAAATGAATAGATTTGCAGAAGAAGGACCTTTAAGTTCTTTCACAAAAAATGATATGCCAACGTGTGAAACTATCTTGGTGGACAGGTTAAACGTGAACCATTTGGGAAGACTAAAAGAGTTGAGTGCTCACTTCAAGTAACCCATTATGATATTTCTTTGATAAATGTGAGGGGAAAATGTGGTGCTACATATTTCATTACACTAATGGATGATTATATAAGTAATTTTCTACCCCTTTTAAGCCTACGTTGCACTAGCTTGAAAAATAATTCAGTCAGTGTTGGACCCACAAGATAGTGCCACGTAGGCCAAAAAGGGTAAAAAATTCTTAATAAAATAAGTTGTGGGGGATAATAGGACATTAGTATAGTATAAGTGTTTCTCTGAGATTTCAGGCATAGGTTGAGGGGGTACTTGTGCACTATCCCAATTTAAATATTGTTACTAAATTAGAGATTTAATTAGGAATTCATTGAGTTAAGTGAAAAGGTCAATATGTATTTATGTAATTAAAATGATATAATATTTTCGAAGAGGGGCCTGAAATGCTCTCAACTATTTGAAATGGTGAAAATCTTCCTTCCATTCACCTTTGGGTCCCCAAATACCCCCGATGTCAACCTTTGGTCTCAAACCTACCTTTATTTCTTATTCCCTGCACTCATATGGTTGATGAAGGATAAATTTAAGAACAATCTCATAGTTTAAGGGCAATTTAGGCCCTTCTCCATTAAAATAATTTGGAACTACTAATTATATGGGACCGTTTATTTTGCATGATTCCGGGTTCCATGGTATTTTAGTCTTGGATCTTGTTCACCATTTTAAATTTTAAATCATTTTAAACTAAGAATAAAATAAAAAGAGGTACAATTACAATGACATTCATTTATGAATGGTTAGTTCAATAGAAGATGATTTTAGTTAAGCAACTACGTACGTATACTATATTTTTTCTTTTGATGTATCAAATATTCGAAATAAAAAAATTAAAATAACATATTTTACAATTCCAACCAAACATGAAAATAATACAAATTTAAACAATATCAACATGTAAGTTCACTTCAAGGTTAAATCATTGATATCTTTATTAATTGAGAATAACAGATGAAAAAAGAAAAAAAAGGAAACTAAACAAGAGAATTGGATAACTGATAGAAAACATAATATTAATAAAAAAATATTAATCGTATTTAAATTGACGATCAAACAATACAAGTATCGATTTTCGTTAGATCTCCAAATACGAAATGGGTAGTAAATTACCGGTTGATTTAATGTACGTCAATGCAAAGATACCATGAAATTAATATTTTCAATATTAGTTTCAAGTGTATTAGCTCGAAATATGAATAAGTTTTCATTATTTATTTGAGAAGGATTTGAAATAAGACAAATAAGATTTGGCAACATGATAAAAATATGTTTAGTAGTTTTACTTTAGACGACTGTTAAGAATAAAAGAAAATATGAACCAAAGGTTTGCATAGAGGATATTATTGAGACAAAAGGTTAACGTAAGAGATAATTGAAGGTCGAAAGGGAATGAAGGATAAAAAGGTTTTTAATTTGAGCGAAAAATGTTAAAAAATATTACATATAATGTATAGAAGGGAAAAAACATAATCCAAAAGTGGCTTCTTGTACAAGTACACACTCACCTTGAATCCGGTCAAACTCAATTCTCACCTAGCTGAAACCTATCAATAGCCTTCTAAAGATGCTCTGTACTCAATAAAGAACAAGCAAGTGTAGTATCAGTATACAACTACAATGTACTTGTAGGTTCATACAACTATTCTAAAAGGTGAAACATATGTAGGTCATTACATCAATAATAAACATGCATATACCGAAGATAAACAATATTAGTCATCACTTACGAACAACACAAAACATCAGAATTCTCAAAATATAAAGTTATGTCAGGTCAATGATCCACTCATGTAACCCAATTCAATGGTCCTCTCATGGAGCGCATACCATGAATGTTAGCATATCAGAATGTGGTACCCAATCCAATGGTTATACCATAATGTGGCAAGCGATTTCATGTTTATGCCAAAACGTGGAAACTGATCCCATGTTTATTACAGAATGTGGAAACCGATCCAAGTTAGTGTGTCAGAAAGCAATAGTAGATCCACTCAACAAGCACAAATCACAATCACAATGTACATTCTCAAAATCATACATCTATTCATGATTTCATGGCATACAATTATTAAATCATCCTTATTTACGAGTAGTGTCATCAATAATGCAACATTTACATACATACATACATAATAATGTAGTAACTGCAAACATAAATCACACCAACATGAAATCACAACAATCACCTATCTCGAATCCAAGCTTGAATCCCCTAAGGCACTTGAATCTTACCCTTCTGGATTCTTCCCATTTGTTCATGGTCTAAAAACATCAATATAACTTGAGGATTAATAGAAAAGACCTAATTACCCGGATCATAATCCGAAAGATCAACCCTAGGTCAAACCCTTGATCCTCATACACGAATTAGGGATTTTGCACATGCTTCCCATATTAAACCCTCCTTATTTGATTATAACACATGAAATTACATTCTACGAATCAAAAAACTGATTGGGAAGTGAAAACCTGACCTTTAGCCTTATGATTAGGAACAACCGTCAAGAACACACGTGGGGTCGTTCGTTAGATTTGAAAGTCGAAAAGTACAGCATAAATTGTTTTTTGCGATTTATTTGTGTTTTATGTCACGTTTGTCCTGCTATGACGACCCAACCCGCCATAGCGGCCCCACCCTGGCTGGAATAATCTCACCATAGCATTTTACTTGGGAACAGTGACCTAATTTAAGAATTTAAAACCCAATTTAACAAAACACCATCATTCTGTAACACTTAAAATATACTCGTTCTGACTAAGATTTATCTCGCCCGAATATAATTACCTAAAGTCATATGGGTTGTTTAACATCCTAGCTACCTACTCATGTAATCAAATTTATTAATGGGTCTTTCAATGTTTTGCGAATTACCTAGACCTCAGTGACTAAAATTTTGTCAAAATCTAGACAAGGCTAGGAAATCTCAAGCTACTATGAAAGAGTTTTCTGGACCCAATTTTTTTCCTATTGTGTTTTCCCTAACGACAGATATCAGGTCATTACAGTAGATACAAATTTACCCAGTACTCGTCAAAAAGTGATAAACTAGGAAAGGCTGGCTAAACTAAGGTAGAGTAGTATCTAAAACGTCAATTGTTGGGGATAATTTTCTCACATGGTCTTAGATTTTGGACATAGTGATCAAGAATTTCAACTAGTTCTTCCTCAACTAGCTTTTGGACATAATGCTTGTCCACACTCATCCAATTGAATACCTATACCTCCTCCCATACAATACCAAAATGAAGTCATCACAATATTCAAGTGATAACTATTGTTGTAGGTACAGGTAGCTAACGACAATGCTATTTCCAATAACCACAAAAGTTGATTGTACACATGTCTATAAAATGATATCAAGTACATTGATACAAACACTAGAACAAATGCTTTCTCAAATAACCATGAATAAATCCTACACAAAAAGCCACCACAATTAGAGGTGGACCTAATCCAACAAACTCACAATCATAATACCCAAACAATCATAGCTCTTATCAACATATCCATCTCACAACCCATTTTCCATTAGTTTAAGTTATAAAAGTTTGATCTTTAGAAATGAGATACCCATCTAGGGATATGTCCAAGCATACAAACCATCCAACAACACTACCGAAATGCTAGATATAGTAATTATAGATAACTTAATAAGAACAGTAGAATTGAATAAAATGATCCCCACATTCAACCATGCATACCCGATACATGACCTCGACGACAAGATTAAATATTAAATTGTCGAACAACCATAAATACGCATAGTAGATCTTCTATAAATCAATGTGGTACATCTAGAACCACTAAAATACTTTCATAATTCAAAGAAAACACCACTTATGTCATTCAAAATAACAAAATCTTCCAATCTTTCCACTCTACAAAGAGAATATTGCAGGATTTGGTACCCTTAATCAAGCATTAGGGATCCACTAACAAAAGTGAAAACACACGATAGCATAACTAGTGAATCATACTCACAATACTTACAATAATAATAAGCACACCAATCATTATCCTTATTAGAAACAAACACTTTTTGAAAGAAACCTTTCTTAGGTAGTTAACATTCAATAGTAATAAGCTTTACGACTTTACCTAGGTGTAAGTCCTTTCAAAGGTTCAGTTTTGATACAACTGATTATTTCTCACCTGCCAGTTCATACATTGACAAAATATAATACCACAAATGTAGACTTATAATGAAAAATATGAATTGTAAATTCAACCGTAGAACACAATTCCTTTATATATCAATATTAGCTTGTACCTCGAAGATTCTTATCAATTCATGGGTCCTTCATTATAATTGATCACATCTCCATCAATCTTACAATATCCTTCGCTACAAGTTCCATTGTACACATTTGTTAACTCAATACAAAACCAAAGTACTTATCATTACACTGAAGTTAATATTTGTACACTTCATTTCCAATTCCTTTCTAATAGATTTTAACCAATTTGACGAACATGTAACACTATTACAATATCCACAACAAATAAAACTAAATGACGCATCTCAGAACCAGATTAGACACCCCTTTGAAGATATCTCTTTATTATTTCAATAAAATAAAATATTCATTCTCTCGCCTCTCTCACAAGGTTGTACTACATCCCACTATTTTTCTTTATTATGACTCTTTCTCTTTCATTTCTTTTCAAATAGTGTCCCACCATCTCTTAAAGTTTTTCATACAACCACGTTACACACTAAATATTAGAAAACCATAACCTTAAATAATCACAAGTCCTAATTACTGTAGAATTTTCGCTTTACCAACAATCTCATCATATATTTGCATCCAGTGAAAATCATTCACGAAATCTCATTATCATTATGCTTAATCATCCTTGAATATAAGTTTAAAGTCGAACTTTTCATCAACACTGCACCCCAAAGTCAGCTAACCTCATAAAATTCAAGGGACTAACCCAATTTTTAAATGCGTTTTCTTACTAAAATAATTCAATTTTCTTCATACAGGTATACTCGTTGGGACATTCTTTATCCATAGGATTGTCATTCCATCATAAATCCACTCATTTATTGATCACATAAAATTCTTGGTCCTCGTACTAACCTCTTTCTTCTTAACAAACAAGACAGGAGCACCCCACGATGAGAAAAAAGAACAGATGAAACCTTTATAAAAAAGCTTTTGGATTTAAGCTTTAAGCTCTCTCAATTCACGCACCACAGGTTTAAACTCAATAGAGGGAGGACAACCTCAACATCCCGAATATGAGACAATTACACCAAATAATCTGGTTCCACGAGTTTTTGAGACTGAATGGAGGATATGTTCTTCGCTAGCTTAGGTTGTACACCCCTTCCCACTCTAATTTTTCCATATTGGGGATCTTTAGAGTTACCGAAATAACATTACAATTACGCCCGATATAATAGGGGGACAACCAAGTTATGTATTAGTATATATCAACTTAGTCATATCCAGCACAACCAAATCAATCCAAGTCTTAAAATCTATAAACACAATATGACAAACATGATATACAAGGGTGACTATGACTAACTCTTAAACTATGGTACGTGGAAACATGGATGAGTGAATCAAGTATATTACAAAACACATTAAATCCCAAGGCAATTGAAATGACACGTACGAATAAGTAGAACCCAGATAAAACAAAACAATAGCCATCCATGAACATAGAAAAGTAGAACTAGTGACCACTGCAACAATCTTCATACTCAGACTTACCTAAAAAATCATATAGCTGAGCCTTCTCATCTTGATGGGTAATATCTTTTCTTGGATGCACTTCCTCTGCTTGCATTACCATATCCCCAGTCTCCACGGCCTTGCTGATTTCCAACTCATATACCCATGTTATTCAAAATTTTAACACACTTTGTAACTTTTATTCGATTGTTGAGCACTGAATTAGATTGCAGGGGTTAGTTCGAGTATGATTTGAGATACATGATTGTGACTACGAAAAGCAGGTGAGAAAGGGATGAGATTTTGTATCGCCATGTACCGCTCTGGTGGGAGAAATACCGCACTAGAGGTCTCGTGGTTACAGGGAAAGTGCCGCCCCAGCGTCCCTCATGGAAACAAAACTCAATAATTTTTTTTGCAGTTTTTCACTTTTCTAACTCTTCCAATGGTTTTCACCTTTACTAAGAAATTTAAAATAATCATCTGAACTGGAATAATCACTGTTTTCCCTAAGTCAATCTAACGGTACATAATCCAACTCATTCTCATTAATCAAACACCATTACCCACACATCCACAAAATACACCCAGACACTCATGGGGTTATACTCAAGCGCAAAACACGCCCATATCTTTCTTATGAATCATATTTTACATTATCTAGACTCTTTCATCGAACTTATTCATGGCCTTCTATTCATAACAATTTTCTTGATACTCAGTAGTTATAATTTGAAAGTTTTAATCATCTCAACCAATATATTGTACATATAAAAATTCAGAACCACACTTATTGTGCACATGGTCATATCATCACATAAAAGAAAATACAACTCCTAAGTTCATAATTATTTCAGGCAACAAGGAATACACATTACAATAACAAAGTTACAACTCACGGACAAGCCCAAATTCTAAATTAGTTTGTTTCATAGATGACTAGTACAACAGCAAAAAACTAATGCACCCTGCAACTAGTCAAAAGATCATTTATCTCAGTCAGTAGATACTTGTTCAGAATGGTGAGTAATTCAATTATCGATAGTCTATGCACATCCTCTCTTGTTAGTGATGGTGTTACCACTTTTGTTTCTCTATTTCTGACCATAGAGTGAAGGTGGAAATATACCAATTTGTATCACCTAGATACCAATTGGATTCAAGTCATAATGCCAAGAAGTAGAAAGAATTGAGTATTTCCTAAAGTCATATAGCCTCTTAGAGAAAAGTACAAACTTCATCATACCGTTCCGCAAGACTCTACTAGATTAGTATTTTTGGAAGTAGTATTGATGTTTCTCATGATCCAGAATTCAACAAGAAACTTTGCATTTAAAGATATGGAAGTTGGCATAAATGAAAATAAAATATGGAGTTCCCATAAACTCCATAGGTTAAACAAATAATGTAACCTAAACTGATGCGAAGGAAATAAACCCTAGAACAAGAAGGTTATAGTAAAGAAATTCTACTAACGACAAGTCTAAGAGAAAATGATACAACCCTGAAACTTAACAACACCTTAAATAAATAGTTTGAGTCCGAAAAGAGTGAACATAAACAGGAATCATCCATGATAACCTGAAAGAACTGGCTTACCCTTGCATTTTACTACACCCTATAGTCACCTAGATGAGGTCTGTCAATCTCCGCCTGAAGTTGTCTTGTAATCAACAAAGCACAAGAAGGTGCAGTATCATCACAAAACCACAATATCCTGGCACGATCATGAATCTATCCCAATAGGTGAAAAATATGTAATTCATTACAACAATAATGAACATGCATGTACCGAACATATTCAAAATTATTCATCACTTACGAACATCGCAAAACATTACAATCCTCAAGATAGAGAGTTATTTCAAGTCAATGTTCCTCTGATGGAACCTAATTCAGTAGTTCTCTCATGGTATCCATACCCAAATTGATAGCATACCTAAAAGGGTACCAGATGAATTATTTATGTTGGAACGTGGCAACCAATCCCATATTTATGCCAGAGCGCGTCAACTGATCCCATGTTTATGCCTGAACATGGAAACTGATCCAAGTAAGTGTATTGGAATGCAACACCCAATCCATTCAACAAGCCACAATCACAATCACAATGTATCTTCTAATAATCATATAATCAATTCATGATTTCATGGCATACAATTATTTAATCATCCTTATTTTAGAGTAATGTGATCAATAACACAACATTCGTATACATACATGCATCATAATATTGTAATTTCACACATATATCATGCCAACATGAAATCACAACCATCACCTACCTCGAATCCAAGCTTGACTCCCCTATGACATTTGAATCTTCCCTTTCCGGATTCTTCTTGCTTGGTCATGGTCTAAAAATATCAATAAAAGCGTGGATCAATAAACAATACCCAACTACCCGAATCATAATCAATAAGACCAAACTTAGGTTAAACCCTTGATACCCAAACCCAAATTAGTGCATTAGGTCTAAAAACTAATGCACCCTGCAACTAGTCAAAAGAACATTTATCTGAGTCAGTAGATACTTGTTCGGAATGGTGAGTAATTCAATTATTGATAGTCTATGCACATCCTCTCTTGTTAGTGATGGTGTTACCACTTTTATTTGTCTATTTCTGACCATAGAGTGAAGGTGGAAATATACCAATTTGTATCACCCAGATTCCAATTAAATTCAAGTGATAACGCCAAGAAGTAGAAGGAATTGAGTATTTCCTAAAGTCATATAGCCTCTTGGTGAAAAATACAAACTTCATCATACCGTTCCGCAAGACTCTACTAGATTAGTATTTTTGGGAGTACTATTGATGTTTCTCATGATCCAGAATTCAACAAGAAACTTTGCATTTAAAGATATGGAAGTGGGCATAAATGAAAATAAAATATGGAGTTCCCATAAACTCCAAAGGTTAAACAAATAATGTAACCTTAAATGATGCGAAGGAATAAACCCTAGAACAAGAAGGTTATAGTAAAAAAATCCTACTAACGACAAGTCTAAGAGAAAATGATACAACCCTGAAACTTAACAACACCTTAAATAAATAGTTTGAGTCCGAAAAAAGTGAACATAAACAGGAATCATCCATGATAACCTAAAAGAACTGGCTTACCCTTGCATTTTACCACACCCTAAAGGCACCTAGATGAGGTCTGTCAATCTCCGTCTGAAGATGTCTTGTAATCAAAAAAGAACAAGAAGGTGCAATATCAACACAAAACCACAATATCATGGCACGATCACGAATCTATCCCAATAGGTGAAAAATATGTAATTCATTACAACAATAATAAACATGCATGCACCGAACATATACAATATTATTCATCACTTACAAACATCGCAAAACTTTACAATCCTCAAGATAGAGAGTTATTTCAAGTCAATGTTCCTCAGATGGAACCCAATTCAGTAGTTCTCTCATGGCATCCATACCCAAATTGTTAGCATACCTAAAAAGGGGACCAGATGAATTGTTTATGTTGGAACGTGGTAACCAATCACATATTTATGCCAGAGCGTGTCAACTGATCCCATGTTTATGCCTTAACATGGCAACTGATCCAAGTAAGTGTATTGGAATGAAACACCAATCCATTCAACAAGCAACAATCACAATCACAATGTATCTTCTCATAATCATATAATCAATTCATGATTTCATGGCATACATTTATTCAATCATCCTTATTTTAGAGTAATGTGATCAATAACACAACATTCGTATACATACATGCATCATAATATAGTAATTTCACACATATATCACGCCAACATGAAATCACAACCATCACCTACCTCGAACCCAAGCTTGACTCCCCTATGACATTTGAATCTTCCCTTTCAAGATTCTTCTTGCTTGGTCGTGGTCTAAAAACATCAATAAAAGCGAGGATTAATAAACAAGACCCAACTACCCGAATAATAATCAATAAGACAAACCCTAGGTCAAACCCTTGATACCCATACCCAAAATAGTGCTTTTTCAAACCCTCACCTATCGATATATACACATGAATTTACATACTGTTGATCAAAATATGGATTTGGGGAGTTAAAATCTTATCTTTAGCCTAAAAATGGTGAAAACGTGTCAAGAACACGCCTTGGGTCGTTCCTTTGCTCTCAAAGTTGAAAAGTGTAGAATAAAATATCTTTTGGGGTTTTATTCCTTACTTATATTGTGTCTGTCCTGCTATGGTTGTCCGAACCCCCATAGTGTCCCCTCCCTAGCGAAAATAATCTCTCCATAGCAGCTTGCATAGAAATAGTGAACAATTAAGAATTCCAAACCCTCTTTTCACAGCACACGATAATCAAAGTCACTCATAAAATACTTGTACACATCAAGATCAGATTCGGGAGTCCTTGTCGCCCTGATTCAATTCTGTGAAGTCGTACAAGCAGCTTAATGTATTAGCTATCCACTCGTCTAATAAGATTCACTAATAAATATTTCATTTTGTTACCAGACTACCCTAGATATCACTGACTCCAAGTTAGTCCTAATTTGGAGTACGCTAGGAACTCTGTAGTTAATATGAAAACATTTTCTTGACCTAATTCTTTCCCATTGACTTTTCCTTGACGATGGAAATCAGGTCGTTACAGTAGGTGATTTATGTAGTTAGAAACTTCATAATATAGTAATAATGCTCCATATACTATATGGAAAAATAATACTATATGAGCTTAATATTTAAATAAATAGTTATCAATGTTGTCTCTTTCACTTAAGAATCACAAAAAACTATGCTGAAAACTTGATTACAAAAAAAAGCTTTTAGTAGATACAAGAACTTTAAACCCATTAGAGAAAAATATCTTTCTATAACAAATCCAGAAAGCATGATGGTATTTTGTAGCTTACTATACGTTGGTTTTACTTCTTTAACATGTTAAATTGATATTAATTTGACCTAGTAGAGTATTCAAACCGAAAAGAAATAAAGTCTTTGTCCTTTTATATACCTAGAAATATAAGAAAAAATAAGTCCTAACCCGTGTGTAGCCACCTCATGTTGACATCAGTTTCACTTGAACACCTCAAGTAGTTCTTATTCATTTTGAACACCTTAAGTAGGGCACCACAATGTTATGTTGACACTTTTTTGAGAACAAGCCAAATATATAAGATGTGTGTACACAATTGTTTCATGCCTCGAGCCTACACCTTAGGCGGGATTGGAACTCGAAGACCATTGCTGGCCTCGAGCGGACCCTTGGACTGACTGACTTAACTAGACAGAAGACTTAAATTAATAAAACAATGTAGTTTAATAACTACAAGATTAATAAGTTTGCCAAATGACACTTAAATCTCATAGCAAAATATCTGCAATACAAAGATAAAAGACTCAAAACTAATTGTCTCGTTGTCTATGAAGCCTCTACAATACTAAGATAGATTTTAGGACATACCCCACAACGTACTCTAAAAGAAAGACTAAAATCTAATAATAGTGTCCCACGGGATGCAAGGAGGCTCACCATTTACTTTGAGTGTTGAATTGAATCAACAAATCATTAGATTATGTTGATCCTGGTTACCTGTGTCTGCATCTTAAGACGAAGCATGCCAACTGGCATCAATATATTGAAAGTATGAGTATGAAAGTTGGAATTCTAGAGGCAACTTAAGTTTGGAAATAAGTAAGAAGGAACACAGACCTTGGATCTTCTCAACTCAAGAATAACTTAATTCATTATAAAACACTAAGACAAATGCAATCTATATAAAGCTTGTAAAAATGAAAACGACTTAGATCGTTAAGGAAATGCAATAAAAAACTCAACTTTACTTATATGTGAAGTAATATGGTTTCTGTAGGAGATTCTCTAACTGAAAACCATAACTATGAGCCTAAGTGATGGTATAACATCTTACCTCACGTTTCAATAGGACCCTCTTATGCCTTGCAGTCGAATAGAACCTGAACTACTAAGTGCATCCACTAGTCTTTGCTAGAGAGTACTAAGGAATCATCTAAAAAGTATGACCCTTCTTCTGTCGTCCATGTTTTCTACATAGTTTATGGGGACTTGAGTTAATATGAACTTGCATACCCATATGGTGCTCAATACTACTCCCAAAAATACTTAACTCGTAGTTTTTTTTTTAAAAAAAAAAACTTCTTCTCTGGTTTAAGGTAATTTATTAAACGTAGCTTTAAATGCTCTCTTGGAAATTATAGTTTCCTCTTTACGAAAAGTAGCCCAATGTTTTTGTTGTAAGTCTCATCTTCCTTTCATACTAAACATTTAAAAACATTTGTAACTCTTAGGGACTACATAATTCCCTTATAACTTTTGAGAAATGAACTCAACTTTTTACTCTTTGCTTAATGTGCAACTTGAGTCTTAAAAAAAATTTAAATCATTTGTTAAAGACTCTTAAAAACTTTAGGAACATACTTTGACTTGCTTCTTAAATTTTAGACTTGAATCTTAACTTCTTTTACTTTGATCATAACTTTGGACTTAAGTCCTGACTCTCCTTGAATGAAATTATGGATTCAAGGTTATGATTTCCATTTTGGGTGATTCCCATGTTTTAAGAAATATTTTGAAGTATTTAGAATTACTGGAGAGTGTTAATTCACTTTAAAAAGATTAAAACAGGATAAACAACGAAAACTAGGCAAAAAACACCGATTCAGGCGCATCAAGGGCACGCTGTACTAGCTCCACATTTCTGTTTCTCATTTTTGGCGCACTATAGGCGCGCCGCCCCAGCCTTCCTAGTTCTATGGGGGTGCGACGCGCCTTGCCCTCCCCAGGTGCGTCTAACAAACTTCTCCTCTATCGTTTTCAATGTTAAACTCTCTAAATTCTGTAGTTATTTCAACAAAAAATTAGGATCATTTGTACCTTCAATAAAAAATTGAATTAAACCGAAAACAACCCAGAAACACGTATAAATTCAACACTAGGCATTCAAAAACTCAATCAATCAGAATTCAACAATGTCTTTTAAGAACTTCACTCTTATCATTAAACCATTTTTAAAATCACTGATTGAAACAATTTTTAGTGTGTGGATGAACTGACCCATCACTAAATGATCTTACATTCCTTGATAGGGACCACCCCCGATGAATTCCACTCGCAAACTTCACGTTCTTGGCGAAATTCATGAATTCTCTCTACAATCCTCTTCTTTTCTCTCTTCTCCAAGACCTAAGCGTAGTTCTTATTTTCCAAAACTGAAATAAGACTTGTGTTTACCTCCATAAACCCCAATAAAATATAGGAAATTAATTGGTGAAAAGATTAGTTCATTTCCTAAATCCGAATTGACACTTTCCTCAATCCAACAACCCAATTTCCAAAATCTTTCAACCCGTTTCCAGAAGAACCTCTCACTCATCCTGAGTTTGAAATTATGGTTGTTTCAAAATGACCAAAATTCACTTTCTTAACTTAGTAAATTTTCCTAGATTTTCCCTTTTCTTTCCAAAAGGATTATTTTTAGTTTCTTAGCTTATTTTTAACTATTTCAAGTTGCGAGATGTTACAACTTGGCCATGACGTATCAAAATAGTGAATTAAATAAAAACATATGTCATATATATTAAAGAATTATCTACTAAAACATTATGAAAAAAAAACCTAATTTAAAACTATTAATTATTTACTTTAAGAAAAACTTTTAATAAAGAAGAAAAAGAACAAAAAATATCCAACACCTTTCTTTTCCTCGTCCACCATTTCCACATCTCCTCCTCCTGTAACCACTAATACCTTGATACCTTCTTCTAAAAATTTCAACAATATCATTACTACCATCTCTTTCTTCAAATCTACCTATAATAAATTCGCATAAGCAAATAGTCATAATCCAGTTATCATACAACTACTATCTCTTTAATCCTTCTAATTCTTCATTTTTTTCTTCAATAGCCTCCACCTTTGGAACTACTCATTGTAAAAAATTGAATACTAAAAAAAATTGATCCATGATAAATCAGATCTACTGATGAATTTATTCAAAATTGGTTCATCAAAATAGTAAAGTTGAAAGTTTTGAGAAGTACAAATTAGTGTTTAAAAAATATAATCTTAAAAAAGAAAAACTTTTTTTTTAAAAAAAAGGTGAAAATAGAACAACAAACATTTTAAGGATTCGCTAAACTTTCCGACAATGGAATTATGCAAAAATTAGGTGGATAAATTTGATATCATAAAGGAGATATATGTTGTAAACATATTTTTTCCTTTCTTAAATTTTTTTGATATAATAATTAATTTAATTTGTCATATCAAGAAATAAGAAAAGAGGAGAAATTTTATTATACAATGGTCGCAGGGTGGTGGTAGATGGTTGAGGAAGTGTGGGACGGAGAGAGAAGGAAGAAGAAGAAATAAATAAATAAATCACTGAACTTATGACATTCACGCGCTAAAAGTGAGTCCAACACACTTAATATGCCAACTTAGCGAAAAATGTCAAAGTGACATAATAGGACCCTACTTAAAGTGTTTAAAATGAACATCGTCCAGTTGAGATGCCTAAATTAAATTTGGTGGAAACTTTAGGGGGTCATCGATGGGTTAGGTCAATAAATAAAATAAGAATATGCCTAGTGATAGGCAATAAAAAATATATTAACTTCAAAAATATATTTTCATTACAAGATAAATCCATGCTCATATGAAGTAAATAGAGTTACAAATGAAGCAGCAATACTACATAAAAATATTATAAAAGGATGAGAAATGCGAAAAAATTACCTAATAAATTGTGTGATGTCAAAAGGAATGCAAAAATAAGTTATGCATATAAAAACTCAATTGAAGAAAGAACCATGTTATAGCAACCAAAGGAATATTTTTGTCAAAAAACTTCTTCCTTCTAAATTGTAATCCAAAAAATCATGTTACATTCTTTGAAAATTCACAGTACTTGATATGAATTTATACAAATATATTGTTGCAATGCAATTAAGTTGGCAACATAAAAGGTAGAAACTAATTATTAAATATCTAATACATTAAGTGGTATATTAATAAGATAAGACAAAAAGGCTTAGCTATATTATTAAAATATATTACAAATGTAATTCTGTTTTTGTTTTTATAAAACTTTCGTCTAGAATTTCAATAATAGTAGATGAAAATAATTGATTATAATATTATTTATTTATCGCACCATAAAGTACAATTTACTTTTTTATATGTTTATCTTCAAAATTTATGTCTCTTTGGAATAATATTTATTAGTAAGATATAGTCATATGTTTGTACAAAAATATAATTGGCTTTATCACGTACAAAACTCAAGATTTCCAGACGAACTTTTTAACTTGCACTATTTGTTACTGTTTAAGAAATAAGTCAGTCTTAGGGGGTATTAAAGTACATTTTTTATGAGTCTGTAATTTAACTTTTTAATTTAATGATTTCTTGCTTAACCACCCCTTGATCTAATTTAAGTACTATTATTAAATTAGCTATTTAATTAGGAATTTAGTGGATGAAGTCAAAAGGTCAATACACATTCATGTACTTGAATTAATTTCATCCCTACATTTAAAAATGACTTCATTTCCTTTTTAGTCAGTTTTAAAAAGAATGACCTCTTTCTTTTTTTGATAATATTTTGATTTCAGTTTTCCACGTGGCTTATTTAAGGCCCCAAGATTAAAGAGAAATTTATATATTTTACATAACTTTAATTTAGGACAACAAGATTCTAGTGTTATCTATTTTCTTAAACTTCATGTCAAGTCCAGCTAAGTCATTCTTTTTTAAATAGAGTGAGTTTTATTTATGGAAGGGCTTAAAATTATCTCAACTATTTAAAATGATACAAAATAACACTTCATGCACCTTTTGGCCCCCAAAATACCTTGACGTGAACATTTTGGCTTAAACATACCCTTATTTCTGATTGGCCACACTCATAAGGATTATGGAGGGTAAATTTGTACCAAATATCATTGTTCAATGGCAATTTGGCCATTCACCATTAAAGTAATTTGGAATTGCATGATGTATGAGATCGTATGTTTTGCCTAATTTTTCGTGTAATAGAAAAAATATACAAAGAAATGTCTACTATATATACTCACCTCCCCCTCCCCCCACCCAATAACTCTCTCCCCGCCCTTTTTTCTTGTTAGATGGTGTCCACATTTTAATTTTTTTTAATCTAATGATAAATTAAGCAAGGGAGGAAAAAAGTAGAAATATAACAACTCCATTCATTTATAATTGGCTAGTTGAATAGAAGATGATTTAATAAAGCAACTATATACGTATACTATAATATATCTATTGCGTGTATCAAAAAGTCAAAATAAAAGAATGAAAGCAACCTTGTTTGCAATCCCCAGCCAACATGAAAATAATAAAAATTCAGAGAATATGAACATGTAAGTTCATTTCAAGTTTGATACATTGATAACTTAATTAATTAAGAATTAGATTAAAAATCATAAAAATAGGAAAATGAAAAAGACAATTGTTAAATTGATAAAAATTATTATATGGTCAAAAAACTACGAATCATTTTGTAGATTAACCATCGAACAAGGCAAGTATTGCTTATAGGTAGATCTCCAAATATTAATCTGATTATAATACTCCTACATGATATTAGAAATAGAGTAAGGTATGAATTTACACAAGATTTGTTAATAATAGCAAATGAGCACTGAACCGGATTTTAAAAATACAAAGTACACAACATATAGACATCATCATTAGAAAATATGGTTATACATAAAGCCCAACATGAAGAATTATATGCACAATAGCAACAATATCTAGATTTATCAGTCTAACAGATACACTTCAGTAAATCTCTGTAAAATTTCTAAAGGCAGAGAATTGATGACATGTACAATGTGCTTCATTAACGTATGTTCCAAATTATGTTATAACGATGACACAAATCCTAACTAATGTCTACAAAATTACAATAACATGACACATCCAAAATTTGTGAAAAGAAGACATAAATCTAAACAACGTAATCACACACTATCTGAATCAAGGAGATTCACTTGCGTAAATATGGAAAAAAGAAGAGTCAGCAACATACTACAAGGAAAGCCCACCCTACTAGAATCAACAAAGAATGACTTGTTTAGATTTAACAAGTATTTTTTGTATTTCTAGACAATAGGAAGCACTGAATAAACAAAACTTACAATGCACATATGTATATGCTTGTATACTAAAATAGACAATACTAAACAATATATAACCAAATCTGCACATACTTAAATATCGTTCTCAGATACAAATATTCAAGTCAAAGTTACATACCAACATAACCAAGACGATGATAAGGTAGAGAAGTTACCAGTGTAATCCACACAACTTTCCTTTTGAATGCATACTTCTTTCACAAGCTGAAATGATTATTCAATTAGTCATTCTGGATTTGTTAACCGCAAAAAATATTGAATCATAAGGAAACAAAGTACAGTTCATCAATCAGCTATACATTTGCGTTGATTGATTCAATAAAGTGAAACAACCTTTTCAACTTCTTTTTGTGATCCACAAAAAATACAAATGCCAATATTCATAATCTCTATGTCAGCATGAAAAGAAATATAATTCGAGATACTTAAAAACTTAACAACATGTGAAACTAAATCCGACCTTGAATAAGAGTATTAACATAAATACTCTGGATCTGAATTGATGTTCTCCGACTGTCCCAGCCATGTAAGCTCGTAGAGCACAATCTAGATGAGAAACGCATCTGCATATGTATTCATATATTGTTGCTTCACATTGAATGGAACTAATTATAGTCCATGTTCAAAAGTTCTCACTGAAGGGTATAATAACAGTCTCGTCAAAAACATGGCAAAGTGCAACAAATATCACAAATCACGGTCTCCAAAAAGTTGACATTGCTCCTACATTTCTCAAGCATCCTTTGATTTCGTCTTTATTCGAATTCTATTTTTACTATTCTTCTTTTTCTCCAGTAACAACTTTCTTTTCTTCTAGATAGAGAAGTTAATAACTACAAGGGATTTGGATTATATAGAGAATGTGGTGGTGGTATACCTGCCCTTCTTATTTGTGATCCACTTCCATCAGCTCGTGGGCCAAAGCTAGCATCAAATGGAAGAACTATGGTAACTATGACAAGGCCTCGTAAAACACTACCTCTCTCTCCTGGTTCTTCTAACACCCTCAGCATAGAGGTAAATTCTCCGGATAGCTCAACAAGAGAAGTAGCTCGTATGATTTGAGATGTCATTTATTGAATCATTCTTAATTTTGGAATTTATCAATTGCTTGTTCCCTAACTGCACCTAAATTATATTAATAATCCTTTTATGGGCTACATAGAAGTTATACTAGTTAGAAAGGAATACAAACATGTATGTTGCTGTGTATGTTGTTTATGTAAGTATAGTATTAATTCACTAGGTGATGTCTTGATAAAAAGATCATTTTGCAGCATAGTGGTGATACTTTTATCCTCGGTATTGTGGATTTCAAAAATCTGGTCAATGCAGTTATTTTTTTGAATACAATGCAAGGTGATTTTTTTCTCAATATAATAATCCACAATACAACTTCTTTATAATACCATGAAAAAATCTATAAAAGTAACTAATAGAAGTTGGACAATGGATTATTTTTATTCAGAAATACACCTTGAAATGCACTCAAAGCAGTAGATGCACATGCTGGATCTATGAAATCCACAGAGCCAAGGATAAAAGTATATCCACCATGCTGAAAATTGAAGCTTTTATCAACACTCACCTAGTCAATAAATACTATACTAATAGAAACAACATAAACATCAATTTACATGTTATGATTCCATTCTAACAAGTCTAACTTCTACGTACCACACAAAAAGAAAAAAAATCTTTTAATTGATACATATTCATAAATGAATAATAATTCAATAAATGACATCTCAAATGATGCAAGTTACTTCTCTTCTAGAGTTGTGCGGAGGAAATCACTCTGTATGGAGGGTTTTAGAAGGAGCAAGAGGGAGAGGTAATGTTTCAAAAGGCATCAACACCATATCTCTTGTATTTGGTTCTATCCATGGACCACGAGCCGATGAATGTGGATAACGGAACGACAGGTATACGAACACCGCTTGCTTTAGGCAATCCAACTCCATTTTAGTTATTGTAACACATGTAAAACGAGCTATGTGAAACTATATCCTAACATATGTGTCATGAGGTTGTAAAGTTCTAATTTGTTTATAGTAGTGTTTTGAGGTATTATTGAAATTTTGGAAGTGTTTGGAGATCAAACGTCCAATACGTTCGGAAAGTTAACCTTGAGATGTGCTTGCGTGTTCTAGTGTGTCTTTGAATGTTTTATTTGTTTTTTGGAGTTAAAATGTATAAGAGAGGTTCCTAACATCTATAGAAGTGTATTTATGGTTGAAACTTTTGGAACGACTCCCCAAGGACCGCCATAGTTGTCCTTGAGGAGGACCGGCAGTAGCGAAATACACATAGAGTGAACTAGTCCACGTCGTGGACTTGGTTCATCAAGGCGTAAATTCTGACACACCACGGCTTCTACTGCCTCAAAATTTATTTCAAAAATGATGTGGGTATATCTCCGCGTCGCGGAATTGTTCCTCGATGATAATTCCAAAAATATAAGTTAACTGTGACATATCTATAAAGGTCCAATTGATGTGGGGGTATTTGGGAATCAGTTGGAAACGATTTCTAAGTCATATTTAACTACCAAAAAAATACCTAAACAATGGGAGTTTAAATGTGTAGGTTAGTCGCAACCACCACAAATTACTTTAAGTACCGGAGGTTTTAAAGATGATAGAAACTAAAAGTAAATAGTGAGGTTCAGAACCCCCGCCATCTGAAAAGAGAAAAAATCTAAATAAATAGGGGGAGTTTAAACCCCGGCCATCTAAAATAATAATTTTTATTTCAAAAATATAAAATTTTATTAGTATTTAATTAAACAAGAAAAACATTATAATGAAAATGTGTGCCGGGATTTAAAACTTTCTCTCATTATTTTTCCTCTGAAAATTTTAGGGTTGCTGGAAAACATCTCTAAGAATTTTCTCGCTCCCTGTCACTCCAAAGCATCAATTTGATGAAGACAAGAAGAGAAATCTGGTGATTTATATTTGCAAAACAGAAGAGGAACTCTAGTTAAGTGTTGATTTTACATTAAAGAAGAGAGGATTAATTGGATTCTCTCTAAGCTCGAAAATTTACTCTTCCATCGACGAGCATCCTCAAAATCGTCACAGGTGAGAATATCTTCTTCCTCATGTGTAGTATTCGGAGCTATGAATAGTATACTTTATTCATATAGAGCTAAAGTTAGTTTTTCGTTCCATTTATTTCTGAATTTTGATTGTAGAATTAGTGTGTTTTTGTTTAGTATATTGATGAGGTAAGTTGTACTTTATAAGGAATCAGCTACATTTATGAATTGTTAGAACTGAATCTAACTCCTAAGCTCTTAGATATTTGAACATATGATGCATTGTGTGAAAAAAATATTATTTGGTGCAAATTGCAACTAAATGAGTCAAAGTTTCTATTATGATTTCTAGACTAAATTTTCCAGTCTTAGTATCAAATAAAGTTATGAATGTTGATTGAATTTGAAGGTTCTGAATATTGTTAAGTTCCATTGTAGTACCATCATATTATCTATTGTAGATTATATAGATATACATCTGTTCTATTAGAGTGGTTTTCAATAGATCTTCGACTTGAATTTTCCAATCCTATTCTATATGCTTATTTGAGATTTCTAATATAATTTTGGGTTTATCTGATTGTTTGAGATTTTGTATTGGATTTGAGTTTTAGCTGATTATTTATCAAACAAATATTGGATGCATGAACTTTTTCCTAGTATTAGGCATAGGAAGTGGTGATGTTCTAGCTCTAGATGTATTTGCAGGTCATCTAAAATAGAGATTTAGTTATTGCCATCCCGGGTGAGCTGCAGAATGAATGGTATAATTTTCTAAAACTCTCTTTTATTTGTTCTCGTGCATATATGTGTTGTACATAAGATTAGTCACTACAAAAAACATATGTAGTCATAAATTGCTTTGAGTTGTGCTCAACGTTTTATTTGGTTAACGCTAGTCTTAGTTGTTTTGGTAGGTTAAATTTTGGATTCTCACTGAAAGATGTATTACTCATGAAATAAAAGTTGTTCAGAGAGTACGTCTGTAGAGTACTGATAATTTTGGAGCTCGAGTTGCTGATTTTGGTGAGATAAAGACGGTTGATGTCAGTGACAAGGAAAACAAGTCTACGTATATCATTGCAGAGTATTGCTCTAGGTTAGTGTATTAATTTTTTCACTTTTAATTTTCACTTATCTCAAATCAGTCGTTTCTGATTGTGCACACTATATTGGATAAAGTCTACACACTAAAGGGAATTATCAAAGTTAAGTACAAACAAGATGCTTGTGAGGTTGGTGATGAAGGTGGATTAATTCTAAATGTCCACGGTAATAGGGAAGGGCTAGTTAAAATAGCAAGGTCGCTTTCTTTTGGGCCCTAAAGTTCTATTATATTGTTTTTGAAAGTGATGGATTTGTCATTGAAAAATTTGTGCACATTGAAATTTGTATGGATGTAGTATCATCTAAATTGTTGATCTCAAGTTCAAGAAAACCAAATAATGGTGCACATATGTGAATTTCGTATGTTTTATATTTTTTTTTATCATTTGTTACAGTTTCACTCTTATTGAGAATTTTGTGTAATTTGCCCTTCTAACTTGAATTCGTCTTTTCTTTTGAAGCTTAGATGTTGATTGTGTGCCAAATAAGTAACAAATAGTGGCAATTTATAAGTACAGTTACGATCTCTTGTGGTTTCCTTTTAGGTAATGACTTTCCTTGTTTATTTGTTGTATTTTTTATGTGAAACGTGACAAGATTTTATGGATTTGACACTACTTTTGATTGTGACGTACATTCTATTTGATACTATTGTATATTTTGTGTTTGGTGGACTTCAAATAGCGATTGTTATGTGTGAATTTAGGTATCGTTATGGATTGCAGAAGTGAATTATGTATCATTGTAAATTTTGGTGCCATTGTAGATTGCAATTCTTTGTTGTTATTTTATTTAATGGCTTGCCACTTTCAAATACGATTAGGTGTATTTGCAACTACCATATTAATGTCCAATTCAGTCATGTTGTATTCGGGTGTAGCTGTAAATTGCTCACAATGTATGCCTACGTAACGTTCAATGATGTCAGAAGTTGTAAGAATGCTTGTAGGTAATGGCCTTGCTAAGAGGTGGGGGGACATCATTGCATATGAATGACAGTGAATCTTTTCATCAATAAAAGAAAGATTAGTGATGACTGTTCTAATAGTGATTTGACATTTCTTATAATCTTAATGGTTGAAGTGGATGATATTTTTTCAATTTAGTTTGTAAAACTAATAGTACATTTTATAATATATTATTTGTGTTGATATATTTAGTTATTTCTTATTGCTAATAAGCCCCTTTTAGGTTTGACTATGATGCACATGTTAATTAGTCATTAATATTTAATATATAATTTTTCTAAAAGGTTACATGATCATAAATTACATGGGTTAGAACTCATGTTATTCTTAATGTAAAATTCATGATTTGTGGGGGTTTTGACTCCCAAAAATCATAAAGTATTGGTGTTTTGTCTCCCAGATCTTGAATTGCATTTTTTTGGAATACATTTTTGGGGTTAAAACCCGTACCTACGAACCCCTACTAATGGTACCAGGGGTTTGTAAAAAACTCCCGCTACTTAATTGTGACGCACCTATTTGTAAGGGTTGTTCTGACTACCACAACACTAAATTGTGGGGTTAATGATTGCCACCACATGTAATTTTAAACCCCACAATTTAAGCGTTCTTTTATGGTGTTTGACCTGTTTCGCATTTAAAAACTCCAATACCAATTAATAAATCAAAAATCCAAAACCCTCTTTTTAACAAAATTTTCTCAAACATTAGAGGCTAAACTCAAGATCAATGTAGAAAGTGAATTCTCAAGTGATTTCTTCTCTAAAATGCATGGGATTTTCCTCAATTAAGGTATGGTGTTTCATCCTTTAACTCTCTATCTTTAATGATTCACACTTCCAATTTTTTTAACAATACTTCTGACAAGATGGATTCTTCTATTTTGATATCTAGCAATGGGTTCTTGAATAAAATGTTTTGAATAAATGATTTATGATTTAATTAAGGTTGATCGTGTGTTTTTAGATCAAATTTCTTATGAAACCATGCAAATCATGAAATCCATATTTTGACTATTTTATGGGTGATTTGATCATGTCTCTATTGTATTGATTTCTAGTGTAGATACTTTGGGTTATTTAATTATGTAAGAAGAATGTTAGAATTGTATATAGGCTGTCCTAATTTGATGAAGTTTATATTGTATTATATTGGATCATTGTATAGTTTAATTATTGGTTTGAATTGTTAATTATGGCTATTGGTAAGAGCGCGTGTGGATTAAATTTGTTGAATTTGCTATGGTTTGGAGGTGTTGATGTGGGAATGATGGTAAGATGACCTAACCTTTTCTATATTGTATAGTATAGGTATTGAATTGATTGGATTGGTATGGTCCACTTATGGTGGTGGTGCTTATGTGATATAATTGTGAAGAATATGGTCTCGTCGACATTACATTGTATATAATGTTGTTATCATGTAATAACTTATATATGTTATCATTGTAAAGGTCTATATGACTTATTTGTATCTGTGAAGTCAAAGCATGAGTTCTTCTAGTTGATGATAGGTGTCTATGACGGACTGTGGTGAGTTCTTAATGTGTGTTACGTGATGTTGAAGTATGATTCTTTCGAATTGAATATATGAGTCTTATGATGGTTTATGATGATAATGATTCTATAGGAATGAATAGGGTGACTTGTAGTAGACTTTGTTGTCCCTATGTACTACTTGAATGAGATGGAACATGTGATAAGATGATCATGAAGTGTGTCTTGTTGTGGTAGACCTATGTTCCTTCTACTTGATATATAAAGAATGTGAATGATTCTTGACTTAGTAGGCTAAAGCACCTTTGTCATGTGTATGTATCTATGATTGAAATATGATATCGAATATAGTTTAGAGGGTGATTACTATGGAACCTTCAACCTATATCAAAGGTTACGATATCCTTGAAGTTGAAAGCCGTAACTGTATCCTTTTTGTGTGAAGGATGGACTTAGGGGTTGAGTGGTTAGAACAACATGAAATAATCTTTAGCGAAGTCATGAATCTATCCTAGTAACAATTGTGTGGCAGCCCAAGAGGACCCCCTTTGGTAAGGTGTATTATGATTTGGTTATGAATTCTATATGGTACCTCTTTGTATTACCTTAGATCAAATTAGTTATGAGAACAAAGGCTAGAACCGAGAGAGTATGCTTGGGGAGACTCTATTTAAATTGAGACTATAGTACAAACAAACCATTGATATTCATTAAACAAGTGCCTAAATGGAATGTGTCCTAGCTTTACCCTTGGGAAGTAAAACACCCTCTATTAGAGAAGGGTTGACTCTGGATTCCATGCATAGATAGTATTTTCTATGTCGTTTATTGCCTATACTTATCATGTAAGATACATTCTATGGTTGGATAAGTTATACGAAGTTTAGGTAGTGGAATGGGACATATCTAGACATTGCACGAGTAGGCTTTTAAGATGTTAGTATGTAAGTTCCTCTAAAACCTTGAAAATACAAGACGTTCCATAAATCCTAACATAGGTGTATTAAGGTCGAAGTAATGTTTTTAAGTACATTTTATTGAATATAGGTCATATAGGAAGTTTAAGAACAAAAACATCCAAGAACGTCCATGACGTCCTGGAAGTTGGTTTGAAGGGGTGCTAGCATGCCTTATCCTATTTGACTAGCTCTTAGAAGTCGAAAACATACAAAAGTTGTTAAAGGGTAGATAGTAGGCGTTTAAGTTGTTTTATGGTAAAAACGTCTACGTACAACTCCCCAAGGACCGACTAAGGCCCTTTAAAGAGGTCCCCATCAGGTTGAGGCAACACTGCTTGAAGCAGTGTGCATCGACGAGGCAGTCAACAGCCCGTGTCTGGACTTAAGGGGTGTCGATACCACCTTTCACCCAATCTTAGGCTGGTTGAGAAGGTTCTTCACCCTCACAACCTTTGAACTCATTGACAGCGTGCAAAGTTGTAGGCTATGATTTGTGTGTGGATCGACGGGGCGTTGACGCCACCATCATCCCACACTTAGCCAATTCATAGAAGCCCCTCGCCTGCACAATCTTTAAACTCATTTACGGAGTGCAAGACGAGAGGGAGTGGGTCCTTAGACTCCTAGACGGCCCATCGGCAGGGTTTCGTCTATGAAGAGGTAATTTTCCTGCACGTTCTAGAGTTAAGTCATTTAATAAATTAAGTAGTTTAGGGGTTAGTTAAGGATTAAGCTGATACTAATTAACTAACTTAACTCTCATATAAAGTCCCCAACCCAATTAACTTAATTATAACTCAAAAAATAAACTCTCTTCCTTCTCTCTTCGTTCTCTCTGTACTTTAACTCACTATTGAAGAATATCAAGGATAAGGGTTTGGGGATTGAATGGGACGAATCCACCAACAAATTGTTGTCAAATGTTAAGGTATGATCTAATTCACCTTTGAGACTCTTTCGTCAAAGGGTTCCTTCAAAATGGATTTCAAAAGTTAAGTTTTCTTATGGGTTTCATCCAATTCCGAAATTGAAGTTATGGATTTAGTTGTTGATGATTTCTTTAGTTTATATTGAATAGATTAAATAAAACTTTACTTTATTATGGTAATTATTGATGTTTTGACTAAATTGAAGAACATGATTCTAAATCCCTAACTCTAGATTGTGATTTTGACTTATATTTCATTATGATCATTCAATTGATTTGGATATTGATTTATATTACTATTTATGATGTTATTATGATTAAAATAAGATGAATTATAAGCGTATCGTGTTATTTCTTGAGATGTGATTTAGGTTATGATGTATATAATAAAATATGCGTATGTATCTTGTCTTAAGTTATGATTTTGTGTTAAATTGTGTTATAGAGATGCAATTGATATTTTTATCTTATTGCTTATCATTGTGTGATGATGTTACTCCCCAAATTAGGTTTAGTTATGGGCTGATGGTAAGATCTTGATAATAATAGACTATGAGGAAGACTTGGTAAGTCTTAGGATATCCATCTTTACTTCCAATTGTGATTAAATGTGGTTAAGTTATGATGCTACATGGACTATGACTTATAATAGAATGAGGGTATGATTTTGAATTGAAGTGTCTTGACTATGTTGTGAGGTTGATTAAGGTATATGTGATATGCGGATGGTGAAAACTATCAATGTGCCTTTTATAATATGAAATTTTAATGTGTTAACTTCACTTATAAGAATTGTGATGAAAAGAATTTTACTCATTCAATTCTTATTGAACATTTGATGATGATTATTTTAAAAGGGGTAGACCCTATGACTTAAACAAAGCTATGATTTATAACTAAAAGCTTACAGACATTTCAAAAAGGGACTCTATCTTAGCACCGAGCGAACTAGATTTAGGGTGTCCTTTCCCACCTAGGGAAGGTAGGAGCACTACATTACTCTTGATATTGGAGACTATAATGCATTGCGCATAAAGAGGGTCCCAACTATATCTCTTATTTTTTGAACTATGTTGCCCCCATAGGATTTTAGCTAGTGATCCACTTAGTTGTTATATTTCATGTTTTGGTACTACCTTGGAAAGTAGTCCCCCTTCTTTCGGTGTAAGTTTCTATGACACTGGATTCCATACTAGATCATGTGGTATATGTCGGTTAGGGCAAGATGTTCCCAAAAGGTAAAATGAATTAAAGGAATTGAACTCTAACTTGGATAACCTAAGAGGTCTAGCTTCATCTAGATAGGGGTATGGTAGTCTACCTAAACATTGCACAAGCTAGTCATGATGGGAGTCTTAGGAGGAGGTTCTTATATATGTTTATGTTATGATGATATATGATATATATGTGATGACCTTGGCACTTTTTTGATACTATATGTTGATTATTTCACTATGAGTATGCCTTTGGTTATAATGTTAACATAAGATGAAATGTAAATCTAAAAGTTATGTTATGTAAAATTGGACATTGGTCATGGTTGCTTGTAGAGGATACTTGATTGAGTAAGGTTATGAGGCTTTGTTTGGTCATTGCACTTTTTGACTTGATAAGGATTCATGAGTAGTTGTCTTGTTTATTATAATATGATTGACTCTTATTCATTCTTGTAATGTTATTCCTTGATGACATGATGTAGTAAATCATGGTTTCAAGTATGTTGGAATACGTATTACTTGTTGAGTTTGTAAGCATGTTTGGTTGATTGTATGACTTGCTTGGCTTTGCATTAGGTTCCTAAGTGGTAAAATGACATGTTTTGAATAAAACTCCATTTTTAGTATGTTTTGCTTGTATATTTGCATAAAGTCTCATACTGCGTACATGTGGCGTACTAATTCATTTTTCTTCCCCTTTTCCCAAATATTTTAGGTTCCAGTCGTTGAAGAGTTTGGAAGGCGACATTGTTGAAGGCTTGAATTCTTCCTTTCATCCAAGTAAGGTAGGTCCTCAATCTCCGAGGGCAATGCTACTTTATAGCTTATAGGCTTGTTATGAGATTAAAGACTCATTCATTTCTTTCCTTTTCAATTGAGTAATATACTTTTGTATGGCCTATATGTGGTCTTGTTGGATTGATGTACGAGCTATGCCCATATTGTTATAATCGTTTATATGGTATGAGATGAGACAATCGTTGAGACTATTTTTATATATTATATACATGTATATGCAATAAAAGTAGAAGTCTATGTAATTTTCCTATACGTAGGGTCTATGGTCTATGTAAACCTCCAAGTAGTTGTCATGAAAGTTCTAAAATTTTCCACAATTTTTCAACCTATGAATGTAATGACATGAGACTAAGAGACTAGTATTAGTCCTTGAAAAGGACGATGACGCCTGTTACATATAAGGGGTAAACCCTGATATGAATGTTTCCTAGGTCATCTCTAAGACCATTAGGTGAAGTTCTTAATTGTTGAATATCTCGTAAGTGGTTTAATGAACATAGTGACTTTAAGTGAAATGCGTGTGAATGAAAATGTACTTATCTAGAGAATCTTTGAAGATTTCTGAGGTAGATTTCAAGAGGGTGTATGGACGGTCTCTTCATGTATTACTTTGACGAGTCTTAGATTAATTCTAGGTAGGGAGTTAAATTGATGAAATGGGAATAATCTTATCTTAGGTAGTCTTAAGGATCACTTAGGTGTGGGTGAAGGTGTTGTATGGGCGGTCTCTTAACATATTACTCAAGTTAGCATTAGAAAAACCTTTTGTATGAGAAACTTATGCTTATGTGTTTTGAAGTGATGTTTATGTTATATTGTGGATTTACTTGGAATATGACTATATGTGAGTACATTGGCTTGTAAGTGCTTGTGATTATATTATGTAGTTTTCTTGAAAAAAGCATGTTTTATATAAATGTCACGACCCAAAAACCGGGGACGCGACTGGCACCCACATTCACCCTCCTATTTGAGCGAACCAACCAATCTAATCCTTAACATTTATACAATATCAACAAAAGAAAAATGCGGAAGACTTAAAATCATTAATAAAACAATTCAAAAATATTATTAATATCCCCAAAATCTGGAAGTCATCATCACAAGAACATCTATACCAACAATTACTAACTAAAAATGTCTAAGAAGATAAACAAATGAAAAGCTAGTCCATGCCGGAAGTTCAAGGCGTCGAGACTTGAAGAAGAAGATCCAGTCCAAGCTAGACGCGTAGCTCACCCTGAATTTCCGATGGAGTGAAGACTGGCTAGATCTACTGTTGAGTTGAAGTTGATGGACCGTTTGCTGCATTACACAAATAACAAAGAGGAAAACAATAAAGTAGGGGGTCAGTACAACCACACGTACTGAGGAATATCATCGGCTAACTCAAAATAGGGAACAGTATATATCAATAATAATGTAAATCAACTACCATACTCAAATGTAGCAATAACAATATTAATTCACAATAATAAATACAACCGAGTTCACACATGAGGACTCAAGCCCAAATACCATACTCATTTGGGAATTAAGTTCATTAGATTGAGTATATTCATTCTTTCAAGATTCATGATCTTTCTTCCTCTTGTGTCGGTACGTGACACTCCGCTCCTCATATTCATTCTATCCTGGTGTCGGAACGTGACACTCCGATCCTCATATTCATTCTATCCTGGTACCGGAACGTGGCACCCGATCCATATTCTATCCGGTGTCAGAACGTGACACTCCGTCCTCATATTCATTCTATCCTGTGGTACCGGACGTGGCACCCGATCATATTCTATCCTGGTGCCGGAACGTGACACTCTGATCCTCATATTCATTCTATCCTGGTTACCGTAACGTGGGGCACTCCGATCCTCATATTCATTCTATCCTGGTACCGGAACGTGGGCACCCGATCCATATTCTATCCTGGTGTCGGAACGTGGACACTTCGATCCTCATATTCATTCTATCCTGGTACAGGAACGTGGCACCCGATCCATATGCTATCCTGGTGTCTGAACGTGACACTCCGATCCCCATATTCATTCTATCCTGGTACCGAAACGTGGCACCCGATCCATATTCTATCCTGATGTCGGAACGTGACACTCCGATCCTCATATTTATTCTATCCTGGTACCGGAACGTGGCACTCCGATCCTCATATTCATTCTATCCTGGTACCGGAACGTGCCACCCGATCCATATTCTATCCTGGTGTCGGAACGTGACACTCCGATCCTCATATTCATTCTATCCTGGTACCGGAAAAACGTGGCACCCGATCCCCTATTTCATCAAGCCTCTTTTACACTAAGGCATCCTCATTCTCATATATAATTTATCAAGCCTTCTTTCATACTAAGGCATCATAAATCTTATTATATAATATATCAAGCGAATTAGGGTTCTTTCAAGATTTGGGATTCAATAGCTTCATCATGCTTTGTTAATTCATCACAATTTCATAATCATAATCATGCAAGCATACAATTTAAGCACATAGCAGGGTTTACAATACTATCATCACATAATATTCACTATTAAGAGTTCACTACAAATATCGTAATATAACCATAACCTACCTCCACCGAAGAATTGAAATCAACAAGAAATCTCCCAAGCTTTGTTATTCCTCTTCCCTCTTCGATCGATCAATACTCTCTCAATTCGTGTCTCGCTTTTCTCTCTTGTTCTTTCTCTTTTGTTTTATTCAAACCCTCTTTCCTTTACCCTAATTAAATATAATTAAGTGTAAAAGAGGACAATAAAACCCCACAAATTAACCCAAAGTTACCCCTTTTATCCCTCAAGGAATTAGACTTATTAATATTAACCCTCAATCTTTATAATTAAGGAAAAGAATAGCCAAAAACGACCCTTAAAACGTGTGGAGAAATCCTAAACTGCCTGGGACTTGCGTAACCTGTGACGGGCCGTCGTGACTGCGACGGTTCGTCACGATGGTCGTCGCATCCCCCCCAAATTTAGGTGGACTGTGACGGCCCGTCACCCCTGTGACGGTCCGTCCTGCACCTCCGTCATGACGGTCAGAAACTCGTTTCTGTACCAAATTCTCAAAAGTTGAAGTGTTTTGCAACGGAAACTCACGACGGTTGTTCGTCGTGGATGTGACGGCACGTCCTCCAGGTCCGTCACAATTTACAGAGAGTCGATTTTAATATCCAAATTGAAGAATTCTAAGGTGTCATGGAACGAAACTTCCTCGACGGGCCGTCGTGACCACGACGGTCCGTCGTGACACTCGTCGTTCCCGCCAGTTTTCCCAGAATTACAATCTGCTGCTCAAACGACTAAATAGGTCGTTACAATAGATACCAATTTACCCATCGTTCGTCCCGAACGATCAAAAGAAAGAAAAAACAATGGCGAAAAGGAGTACCTGAATCTGTAAACAGATGTGGGTATTTTTCTTGCATATCTGCCTCCTTCTCCAAGTAGCTTCTTCACCCGGTCGATTCTTCCATTGAACTTTGATGGATGCAATCTCTCTCGACCTCAACTTGCGAACTTCTCTATCTAATATAGCAACTGGTTCCTCTTCATAAGTCAAGTTCTATCCAACAAAACTGAATTCCCAACGGATGATGTAGTTTCCATCTCCATGGTATCTTTTCAACATGGACACATGAATACCGGATGCACTCCGGACAGCCCTGGGGGCAAAGCTAATTCATAAGCCACCTCCCCTATTCTCTTAAGCACTTCAAATGGTCCAATGTACCTTGGACTTAACTTACCCCTTTTTCCAACCGCATCACCCCTTTCATGGGTGAAACCTTCAACAAGACTTGTTCACCTTCCATGAACTCCAAGTCTCTAACCTTCCGGTCTGCATACTCCTTTTGTCTACTTTGCGCCGCCAGAAGCTTTTTCTTGAATAGCTTTCACCTTCTCCAGAGAATCTCTCAACAGATCAGTCCCCCAAGATCTAACTTCAAAGGCATCAAACCAACCAATGGGAGATCTACACCTCTCCCAAACAATGCTTCAAATGGAGCCATGTCAATACTGGAGTGATAGCTATTATTGTAATGAAAACTCTGCCAAAGGTAAGAAGCTATCCCAATGGCCACCAAACTCTATCACACATGCACAAAACATATCCTCCAACACTTGAATCGTTCCGCTCAGAGACCACGGTTTTGGTGTGAGGGTGAAATGCAGTGCTAAGGTCCAACCTAGTACCTAATTCAGCATGTAATGTCCTCCAAAACTTAGAAGTAAACTGCGTACCTCTATCTGATATGATGGAGAGTGGAACTCCATGCAACCGAACGATCTCTGAGATGTAGATCTGGGCTAACTCTCTGCATTGTAGGTCACTTGACAGGAATGAAGTGAGCAGACTTAGTTAACCTATAACAATCACCCAAATGGAGTCATACTTACCCAAGTCTTGGAAGACAAACCACAAAGTCCATTGCGATTCTCTCCCACTTCCATCAGGAATGGGCATTCTCTGAAGTGTTCCTCCAGGCCTCTGGTGTTCATACTTTTTGTTGACAGTTTGGACATTTGGCAATAAAGTCAACAATATCGCGCTTCATTCTACTCCACCAAAAGTGTTGCTTTAGATCGCGATACAACATGGTTGTACCCGGATGTGTAGAATACCTCGTACTATGAGCCTGTCAGAATAGTGTTGATCAAATTATCGACGCGGGGTACACATACCCTTCCCTTATCCTCAAAACACCTCCTCATCAATTGTTGCTTCTTTAGCCTCTCCTTGCAACACCTTATCTCGAATCCGGATCAATTTCTCATCATCAAACTGCTTCCCCTTAATCTTGTCAAGGAAGGAGGATCTTGCCTCCACACAAGCTAACAATCCCCCCTTCTCATTACTTCTAACCTCATGAGGTCATTAGCCAAATCTGCACTTCTCTAGCCAATGGGCGTTAGAAGCTTGCAAATGATCTAGACTTCCCATGCTTCCGGCCTTTCTACTCAAGGATCTGCCACAACATCGCCCTCTCTGGATGATACAAAAATAGTGATGTCGTAGTCCTTCATAGTTCCATCCATCTCCTTGTCTCAAGTTCAAATCTTTCTGGAGTAAAGACATACTGTAGACTACGATGATCCGTATAGATTTCACACTTAACCCCATATAAATAATGCCTCCATGTTTCAATGCAAACACTACCGCGGCCAATTCCAAGTCATGAGTTGGATAGTTACTTCATGCACTTTTAATTGTCTTGAAGCATAAGCAATCACGTTTCTCTTGCATTAGCACTGCACCCAAAACCGTATAGGATGCATCACAATAGACAATGAAATTCTTACATTCCACTGGCAAGGTAAGGATAGGCGCGGTAGTCAACAAAGTCTTGAGTTTCTGAAAACTTTCCTCACACTCATCCGACCATACAAATGGAACATTTTGCTTAGTCAAGTTCATCAGTTGGGAAGCAATAGAAGAGAATCCCTTGACGAATCGGTAGGTAGTGAGCTAGCAACCCCACAAAACTCCGTATCTCTGACACATTAGTGGGTCTTACCAATTCTTCACCTGTCTCAATCTTAGAAGGATCCACCATCACTCCATCCTTAGAAACTACATGCCCCAAGAAGGACACCGCATCTAGCCAAAACTCACACTTAGAGAATTGGCATAAAGCTTTTTCTTCCTCAACATTTCCAATACAATTCTCAAATGCTCCTCATGTTCCTCCTTACTTTTAGAATATACCAGTATATCATCTATAAATACGATCACAAAGAGATCCAATACGGCTTAAATATCCCATTCATCAAGCTCATGAAAGCAGCGGGGGCATTTGTAAGACCAAAGGACATCACTACAAATTTATAATGCCCATACCTAGTCCGAAAAGCGGTCTTTGGCACATCCATTGCCCGTATTTTCAATTGATGATAACCGGATCTCAAGTCGATCTTCGAGAAGACACAAGCACCTTGTAGTTGATCGAAGTTCATCAATGCGAGGAGAGGATACTTGTTCTTAATAGTTACTTGTTCAACTGCCGGTAGTCTATGCCACATCCGAAAACTCCCATCCTTCTTCTTCACAAACAAAAACGGAGCACCCAAGGGGAGACGCACTTGGTCTAATGAAGCCTTTGCTCAACACTCTTGAAGTTGAGCCTTTAACTCTCTTAACTCTACGGGAGCCATTCTATAAGGGGGTATAGAAATGGGGCGAGTACCCGGTTCCAAATCAATGCAGAAATCAATATCCCTATCCGGTGGCATGCCAGGAAGGTCTGCAGGGACCACATCCAAAAACTCACGGACTACCGAAACTGACTCAATCGAGGGTACTTGAGTAGTGTCATCCTTGAGATGTGCCAAGAAAGCTAAACACCCTTTACTTACCATTTTCTTAGCGCAAAGAAGAAAGAGATGATAACGCACCGGATTGGAAGGTAGTCACCCTCCCACACTAACGAATCTGTCCCAGGCTTGGCTAAAGTCACTGTTTTAGCCCATTACAATCCAAGATCGCAAAATTCGGAGAAAGCAAAAAGTCATACCCAGAATTACATCAAAGTCAACCATTTCTAAGATACCAAATCTACATAAGTGTTGCTTCCCCACGAAATTCACCAAAAAGACCTATATACCTTTTCAACTATCACAGACTCACCCACCGGAGTAGAAAAACGAATAGGCATGTCAAGTAATTCACAATGTAAATTTAGACCATTAGCCAAATGAGGAAGATACATATGAAAATTGTGGATCCAGGATCAAACAATACGGAAGCCAGGCAATCACAAACCAGAAGATTACCTGTGATAACAGCATCAGATGTCTCCGCCTCCGATCTCCTAGGGAAGCATAACAATGGGCCCTTTCGTTTGTTTGCCCGTTGCCCCTACCATGTTGTGATGTAGGGGCTCCAGTTTGCCCATCACCTCTGCCGTTTTGGTGACCACCATTACCTCGGCCACCACGCCCTCCAGAAAACGGCCTCTACCATGACCACCTCTACCTCTAGCTAGTGGGGTTCTGTAACTCTGGTTTGGACAATACCTCTTAATGTGTCCAATCTCCCCACATCCATAACATTCTCTGGGTTCACGCATCGGCCTCTCAGAGAAGTGTGACCGGTCTGAGGTGGACCCCCAACTACAGTCTGTAGTGAAGACTGAATTGGTCGAACTGAGTAGCCTCCAGAACTCTGTCCTCTAGTATATGAACCCGTTGAACTCACCTCCTTTCGAAACTTTTCGATGTCGATGTCGTGGTGAAGTCGTCTGGCTTCACTCCTTCCACCCTATATAAAGTCTACCACCTCTGGAAGGATGTTGCCGTTGCCGCTATCTGTAAGGCCGAAATCCGCAATTCTGCCCTCAACCCCTTCACAAAACGCGGGATCCATTCTTGTGGACTGAAACAAAGTTGGGTGGCATACCTGGATAATGCACGGATTTAACCTCATATGTGTTAACCGTCATCCTACCTTGCTCGAGACTCAAGAACTCATCCCTTTTTCTATCTCTCAAAGTCCTTGGGATATACTTCTCCATAAACAGGTGTAGTGAATGATTCCCAAGTCATAGGTGGTTTTTGCTCTGTTGGTTGACACTCAACATGTGACCGCCACCACATTTTGCGTTCCCTTGAAACTGATAGCTCAAGAACTCAACGCCAACCGTTCTACTATCCCCATCTTGTGTAGTAGTCATGACAATCAACCAGAAAATCATAAGCATCTTCAGATTCTGCACCCTTGAAGACTGGGGGGTTTCAATTTCAAGAACTTACTGAAAAGTTCATGCTGATCATTTGTCATAATAGGCCCAGTAGTCAGACGTGGAAAGTGCCTATTCCCAATGATGCATCCATGCGGGGAGCCATAGTAGCCGCATGTCGTATCTCTGAAACCGGAGGGTGTTGGTGCAGAAACCCCTGGAGGTGCCTGACCCTGATCGGATAACCCGCTAAGATAAGCAAGTACCTGGTTGATCATCTTGGGGTAGGTGGTAGGTTGGGGTGGCATTTCCTCATTCTGTCCTTATTCATTCTCCCCTTCCTCACCCTCTTTACTACCTCCTCAGTCGGTGGAGGGTCACTGCCCTAGTATCAGATGGACTGGTGCCCGTCCTCTTCCTCTAGAGGACGTCCTCCCACGACCTCTACCGCGGCCTCTTGCCACTGTTCTTCCTCGAGCTACAGCCCCCAGTAGCTGGCTCAGTCGTTTCTTGTCTTTCCGTTGTGGCTGCTGGTGCGGTCGTTTGCTCTAGTCCTAACCATCTGCGAAATAGAATGAAGATGGTCAGATACCAATTTGTATCACCTAGATACCAATTGGACTCAAGTAGTAGCACAAAAGAAGAATGAAAGAATGGAATTTCCTAAAGTCTTATAGCCTCTCAAGAAAAAGTAAAGGCGTCCCCCTACCGTTCCTTAAGACTCTACTAGACTCGTTCTTGTGTGATGAGACCAACGAACCTAATGCTCTGATACCAAGTTGTCACGACCCAAAAACGGGACGCGACTGGCACCCACATTCACCCTCCTATGTGAGCGAACCAACCAATCTAATCCTTAACATTTTAATACAATATCAACAAAAGAAATGCGGAAGACTTAAACTCATTAATAAAACAATTCAAAACTATTATTAATATCCCCAAAATCTGGAAGTCATCATCACAAGAACATATATAACCAAATTACTAAGTAAAAATGTCTAAGAAGCTAAAACAAATGAAAAGCTAGTCCATGCCGGAAGTTCAAGGCATCGAGACTTGAAGAAGAAGATCCAGTCCAAGCTAGACGCGTTAGGCTCACCCTGAATTTCCGATGGAGTGAAGACTGGCTAGATCTACTGTTGAGTTGAAGTTGACGGAACGTTTGCTGCATTACACAAATATCAAAGAGGAAAACAATAAAGTAGGGGGTCAGTACAAACCACACGTCTGAGAGATATCATCGGCTAACTCAAAATAGGGAACAGTATATATCAATAATAATGTAAATCAACTCATACTCAACATGTAGCAATAACAATATTAATTCATCAATAAATACAACCGAGTTCACACATGAGGACTCAAGCCCCATACCATACTCATTTGGGAATTAAGTTTATTAGATTGAGTATATTCATTATCTTTCAAGATTCATTATCTTTCTTCCTCTTGTGTCGGTACGTGACACTCCGCTCCTCATATTCATTCTATCCTGGTGTCGGAACGTGACACTCCGATCCTCATATTCATTCTATCCTGGTACCGGAACGTGGCACCGATCCATATTCTATCCTGGTGTCGGAACGTGACACTCCGATCCTCATATTCATTCTATCCTGTACCGGAACGTGGCACCCGATCCATATTCTATCCTGGTGTCGGAACGTGACACTTCGATCCTCATATTCATTCTATCCTGGTACCGGAACGTAGCACTCCGATCCTCATATTCATTCTATCCTGGTACCGGAACGTGGCACCCGATCCATATTCTATCCTGGTGTCGGAACGTGACACTCCGATCCTCATATTCATTCTATCCTGGTACCGGAACGTGGCACCCGATCCATATTCTATCCTGGTGTCGGAACGTGACACTCCGATCCTCATATTCATTCATCCTGGTGGTACCGGAACGTGGCACCGATCCATATTCATCCTGGAGTCAGAACGTTGACACTCCGATCCTCATATTCATTCTATCCTGGTACCGGAACGTGGCACTCCGATCCTCATATTCATTATATCCTGGTACCGGAACGTGGCACCCTATCCATATTCTATCCTGGGTCGGAACGTGACACTCCGATCCTCATGTTCATTCTATCCTGGTACCGGAGCGTGGCACCCGATCCCCTAATTCATCAAGCCTTCTTTTACACTAAGGCATCCTCATTCTCATTAATAATTTATCAAGCCTTCTTTCATACTAAGGCATCATCAATCTTATTATATAATATATCAAGCGAATTAGGGTTCTTTCAAGATTTGGGATTCAATAGCTTTATCATGCTTTGTTAATTCATCACAATTCATAATCATAATCATGCAAGCATACAATTTAAGCACATAGCAGGGTTTACAATACTATCATCACATAATATTCACTATTAAGAGTTCACTACGAATATCGTAATATAACCATAACCTACCTCCACGAAGAAGAATTGAAATCAACAAGAATCTCCCAAGCTTTGTTATTCCTCTTCCTCTTCGATCGATCAATACTCTCTCAATTCGTGGTCTCTCTTTTCTCTCTTGTTCTTTCTTTTGTTTATTCAAACCCTCTTTCCTTTACCTAATTAAAATATAATTAAGTGTAAAAAGGACAATAAACCCCACTAATTAACCCAAAGTTACCCCTTTTATCCCTTAAGGAATTAGACTTATTAATATTAACCCTCAATCTTTATATTAAGGAAAGAATCGTCCAAAACGACCCTAAAACGTGGGGAGGAGAAATCCTAAACTGCCTGGGACTTGCGCAACCTGTGACGGGCCGTCGTGACTGCGACGGTCCGTCACGATGGTCGTCGCATCCTCCCCAAATTTTAGGTGGACTGTGACGGCCCGTCACCTCTGTGACGGTCCGTCCTGCACCTCCGTCATGACGGTCAGAAACTCGTTTCTTATACCAAATTCTCAAAAGTTGAAGTGTTTTGCAACGGAAACTCACGACAGTTCGTCGTGGATGTGACGGCACGTCCGTCACAATTTACAGAGAGTGGATTTTAATATCCAAATTGAAGAATTCTAAGTGTCATGGAACGAAACTTCCTCGACGGGCCGTGGTGACCACGACGGGCCGTCGTGACCACGACGGGCCGTCGTGACACCCGTCGTTCCCGCCAGTTTTCCCAGAATTACAATCTGCTGCTCAAACGACTAAATAGGTCGTTACAATAAATGTCCTTTTAGGATGATTTTAATTGTATGTCCCCATATATAATGCATTGTAATGTACTTATTTCATATATTTTTTCTTATGTCTAAAGGTGTAGGTGGTAATTTAGAGGAGTTATTGAAGAAAAGCATGGACACTAGTATCCATTCAAGTAAATTTGGGGTATGTCCTTAATTGTTTCGAGGACATAGTCATGTATAGTTTTCTTTGTTAAAGACATTGTAATAGCCTTAGATATTTCTAAATTCTTGATGTATGGGCCGTGACCCAAGATATTTGTGTGTCTAAGATGGTGACTTTAAGACTTAGCCTTTTTCTATGATTTCCTATAAAAGATATTTTGAAGTATTATTCAACTATGTAAAAGATTTAATTATGTGCTACTTTTCATACATTTATGCAATAAATGATGTCAAAGGACTTGTACAAGACCTCCGAGAGATCGAGTACACCTTGTCCCGACTTGAAGGATGCCATATCTTCTAGGGTGTACTTTGGGGTCGTGACAATCTTGGTATCAGAGCATAATGTTTTGGGAGTAGTTTTTAGAATCCAAAGTCTCATCAAATCCACGTCTAGTAGAGTCTTGTTTATCGGCCTTATTTGCAACACATCTAAAAGTGAGAGGCTATAGGACGATTGAGTTTAACTTTCCTCATCACTCTTGTGTTGTGTCAAAAAGTTAACAATATAAATGTATATTCCTAATATTTTCTCTTGTGTTTATAGGAGATGACTACAAGAAGAATAACCACATGAAGGTTTGAAGAGGAAGAAGTTCATGAGGAAGTTCCCTTAGGTGAAAAAGGAGTTCAAGATCATCCCTAAGGTGATCAAGTCCCTATTTTGCGTGGACGTAATAAGCATCCGGTAGTTCCCCCCTGACATGAATAATGCAGAGATGAGAGAGGCTTTAATTTCGTTAGCCCAACATGATGACTCATATGAATAGGGGTGTTGCTCCTAGGGTGAATTCTATAGAGAGTAACATGACGTCTAGGTTGAGGGACTTTCTGACAAAGAATCCTCATATGTTTCTTGTCCCTAAGGTGATAGAACATCTCCAAGAGTTTATATATTGTGTGTATAAGATGTTGAGTGTTATGGGTGTGACTTCTAGGGAGAAGTGGGGATTTGCTTCATACCGATGCAGGGAACTTTCTCAAGTATGGTACACTATATGGAAAGATAATAGGCAGATTGAGTCGGGTCCTAAAGAGTGGGAAGAGTTGAAGGAAGCCTTCTTAGGAAAGCACTTTCCTTGTAAGAGGATGGAGGTGAAGTTTGAAGAGTTCATTAACCTCAGGCAAAATAATCTGAGTGTTGAACATTCCAACCTTAGGAGGAGCATAAGAATTTTGAAAAGTGGTAAATCCAAGGAGCAAAACCAACCTAGGTTTAATGAGAGGTCTCCAAATAAAAGTGTTAGACCTACTTGCTTTTCTTGTGGGAAAAAGAGCGTTGGGAAGTGTCTAGCCAGTACCTATAGTTGTTTTATTTGTGTTTAGGATGGACATAAGGTGAGGTATTATCCTACTAATATGGTTAGAGGAAGGGGGGGCAAGCACGTCCCTCCTAATGCTCCAGATAAGGATTTTGCTAAGTTATAGTTTTCTTTCTGCAGTGGTGATGGGTTCCTTCTATGTTTGGGATTATGGTGAGTACTGGAGTTGTGATTTTTTGTTTCTTCTCTTCTATTCAATCATGAGAGATAGAATGTCATAGTAGCATGCTGCATGTTGCATTTACTGTAGGAATCTTGTTGAAATGAATTTCATTGACCTCCTTGCATTGTGCATTTCATGAAGTTATTTTATGATATATAGTGAGTTTATGTGATTTTCTGTCTCATTTTGCAGGCATTCATAATAAATATTAAAAGGGTTGCATTATTTAATTCTGGAGCATGCTTTGCTATAATGTAATTGAAAATATTGACTAAACTGTTCTTCTATGAAAAATGGTTATAATGTGTATAGAATTGATGTATATGAGCATGATAATGTGTGAATAAGGAATTTTATCTTATATGGAATGAAGATGTGATTCTTATTGCATGATGACTTGTTGAAGTAGTTTCTATCTTCTTGTTGTGTTTTGAGTCTTTTGATTATGTGAAATTGATATTTCTCCTATTTATGTATATTGTATATTTTGTGGGATGGTTTTGAGGTGCTAGTCTTTAATATTTATCTCTTGATAGTGCCTAAAGTGTTTTAGTTTTATTCAAGGACGAATATTTTCCAAGTCAGGGAGAATGTAACACCTCTAAAATGAGCTAGGTGAAATTAGAGTCTAAGACGTGTTTCATAAGGTTTTAAACATATAAAATTGTTTATAACAGTGTTTTTAGGCAGTGTTTAAAGTTTTGAGTTTTTTGGAGATCAAACCTCCAATGACATTCTGAAAGTTAGCCTTGAGACGTGTTTGTGTGTTCTAGTTTGTCTTTACATGTTTTATGTGTTGTTTGGAGTTAAAATTGATAGGAGAGATTCTTTACACCTAGAAGAGCGTTATTAGGGTTGAAACTTCTAGGCACGACTCCCCAAGACCACCCTAGGGGTCCTTGAGGAGGACCCAACGTTGTGCTAGCAATCTGCCCAAGGCAGCAGCGAAATACACATGGATGGAACCAGCGCGCGTCGCGGACTTGGTTCATCATGGACCAGATTTATTTCCCTGTTTCTGGCCACAAGGAGGACTCTACTATACCTAAATTTATTTTAAAAAATCATGTGGGAACAGTTCCGCATCGCAGACATATTTTTCGATGAATAATTCCGAAAATATAAGTTTAATCTGACTTCTCTAAAATGGTCCAATTGATGTGGGGATATTTTGGGTTTATGGGGGTCAGTTAGAACGGTTTTTAAAGTCATATTTAACTCCTTTCTTCAGTTAGAATCCCAATACCCATTAAGAAATCAAAAATCCAAAACCCTCTTCTCTTCCAAATTTTCTCAATCCTCCACTGGAGGCTAAACTCAAGCTCAAGCTACAAAGTGAACTCTCAAGTAATTTCTTCTCCAAATTGCATGGGATTTTATTCAATTGAGATATGTTATTTCATCCTTGAACTCTCTTCCTTCAAACATACAAACTTTTAAGTGTTTTCCAAGACTTCTCAAAAGATGAATTCTTCTATTTTGATGTCTAGCCATGTTTTCTTGCATACAATGTTTTGAATCAATGATTTGTCATTGAATAAAGGTTGATCGAAGAATTTTAGATCAAATTACTTATAAAGCCACGCAAATCATGTCCTTATTTTGATATTTATGGGTGATTTGATCATGTCTCTACTGTATTGATTTTTTTCTATATTATTTTAGGCTATTGAATTATGTAAGAAGAATATTATAATTGTATATAGGCTGTCCTAATTTTATGAATTTTATATTGTAGTATCTTGGATCATTGTATAGCTTGATTGTGGTTAGAATTTGTGATTTTTGTGAATAACATTGGTTGAATTGGATATAGATTGGAGGAGTTAATGTTGGAAGGGTGGTAGCATTACCTAACCTCTTCTATATTGTATAGTATATTTATTTACTTGTGTTAATTGGTATGATCAACTTATACTAGCAGTGCTTATGTGATATAATTATGAAAAATGTGGCCTCATCGCCATTACTTCATTAAATATGATGTTATAATGTAATTACTTGTATATCTGATCATTGTGATGTTCTATATGACTTATGTGTATGTGTTAGGTGAAAGCATGAGTTCTTCAAGTTGATGATAGGTGTCTATAATGGAGTATGGTCACATCTCAATGTGTGTATCTTGATGTTGTAGTATGATTCTTCCTAATTGACTATATGAGTCTTATGATGGTTTATCATAATTATTCTATAGGAATGAATAAGGTGACTTGTAGTAGACTTTGTTGTTCCTATGTGCTACTTGAATGTAATGGTACATATGATAAGGTGATGATGAAGTGTGTCTTATTGTGGTACACCTATTTCCTTCTACTTGATACATAAAGAATGTGAATATGACTCTTCACTTAGTAGGCTAACGCACCTTTATCATGTATGTGTATGCATGGATTGAAAGATGATATTGAACATAGTTTAAAGGGTTATTAATGTAGAATCTTTAACCTAGATAGAAGGTTATGATATCCTTTAAGTTGTAATCTTTAATGTTATCCTTATTGTGTGAATGGTTAAACTAGGGTTTGGTTGGTTTGAACGGCATGAAATCATCCTTAGGAATTTCATGAAGATGTCCTAGTAACCATTGTATGACATCCCTAGAGGACCCCCTTTAATAAGGTGTATTATTGGTTTGTTATGAATTCTATATGTTACCTCTTCATATGCCCTTAGATTGAATTACTCGATGAGAACAAAGGCTAGAACCAATAGAGTATGCTTTGGGGGTGACTCTACTTAACTTGAGACTAGAGTAGAAAAGAAACCGTTGATATTCCTTAACCATGTGCCTACATGGAATGTGACCCTTGGCAAGTAGAATAACCTCCATTGGAGTACGGTTGACTTTGGATTCCATGTCTATCTAGTCCGGTCTATTTTGGTTATTGCCTATTCTCATCATGTGGGATACATTCTAGGGTTGGATAGCTTTTACAACGCTTACGTAGTGGAATGGGACACTATCTACACATTGCACGAGTAGGCTTTGTAGATGTTAGTATATAGGTTCCCTAGGTCTTCTCCAAGACCATTATGTGAAGTCCTTAATTGTTGAATGTCTCTTAAATGGTTTCATTGATGTAATGACTTAAATGAAATTCAAGTGAATGAAAATGTCCTTATCTAGAGTAGCTTTGAGGGTTTCTTAGTTAGGCTTGAAGATTGTGTATGACTGGTGTCTTAATGTGTTACTTAGGTGATTCTTAAAGTAATTGTAGGTAGGGATTTAAATTGATTTAATGTGAATAATCCTATCATAGGTAGTGTTAAGGATCACTTAGGTGTGGGTGAATAAGTTATATGGGCGTTTGCTTCACATCTCACTCAAGTTATCCTAAGAATACGTTAGGTAGTAAGATCTTACGCTAATATGTTTTGAAGTGCTGTTTATGCTATATTGTGGATTTACATGGAATATGACTATATGTGAGTATGTTGGCTTACAAGTGACTCTCGTGCTTATGTTACGAAGTTTTCTTCAAAAAGAGCATGTTTTATACAAATGTCCTTTTAACATGATTTAAATTGAATGTCACCATACTTAGTCATTCTATTGTACTAATTCCATATATTTGTATTATCTCTAAAGGTGTAGGTGGAAATTGATAGGAATTATTGAAGTTATGCTTGGACATTAGTATCCATTTAAGCGAAGTAGGGGTATGTCCTCGATTGTTTCTAGGATATAGTCATGTTTAGTTTTCATCGGTAAAGACATTATAATTGACTTAGATATCTATATATTGTTGATGTTTGGGTCGTTACTCAAGATATTCATGTGTCTAAGATGACGACTTTGAGACTTAGCCATTTTCAATGTTTCTGTATGAAAGATATTTTGAAGTATTATTCGATTGTGTGAAAAGTTTTAATTCCACAATACTTTTAGTACATTTATGCAATGACTAATGTCAAAGTGTTTGTACAGGATCTCCGAGAGGTCGAGTAAGCCGTGTCCCAACTTGTTGGAGGCATATCTTCTCGGGTGTACTTTGGGGTCATGACAGTTATTAGCTTTTCCATATGGAAAAGAGGAAAGTTTTTACAAGAGCAAAAGAAAGACGAAGAATAAAAAGGCATAGTCCAAATAAGCTCAAAATCTAAGATTGCCTAAAGAATGTAGGAGCAGTGCCAGCTTCACCATCAGGTTTACCAAACTCATCTTCAGTTATAATCAAATTTCTACGAATTATGTGACAAGCCTTACAAGTAATTTCTCTTATTGGAGAATCAGACAGTAAAGGTTGAATTCCATCCCTAAAGATGTAGTCCCGTCTTTCATATCTGAGTAAAAATCTATATCTAAATAAAAAGAAAAAGAATTTTGTTTTAGGTCAAATAAAGAAACGCTAAAGTACACATCCGAAAGCAAAGGTTGGCCATACTCCCAGGAAAAAAGACCTCTAATTTTTGACATGAAGAAACCACACTTCACATGAAGATATATGTAACAACTACAAAAACACTCTCCTCCCAAGAAAAAAAACATCAACGTTGACCTGCAGATTGTTTGTGTATAATGCACTGACGCAAGACGCTTAACATAAATACCTAAGTTCCAAGCAACCTTAGGCCATGAAATTATATTACAATATTTTGAACTTGTAGAACTAAGATACTCATAAATATTTTAAAAACTATAAAAATCAAACCAATAAATAAAATTGAATCTAAAAAGATTAGAAATAATAAAAAGAGTGTTTCTTCAAAGAGGAAATTCAAGTCAATTATATACACAGTGTCTACTTAAGAAAAGTATTCCCCTAAAATACTCTAGGTTCATGGAATATATTCTCTCAAGATAGAACATTCATACTCACATGTATATCGATACCCGAAACCACAGTGTCAACAAACCACTCAACAACAGTAAAATACACTCAAAAACTAGATTTAGTAGTAGTAGAAGAATTTTAGAAAAATCGTTACCGTTATTCAAAAATAAAATGAAATCCTCTATTTATAAAAAATAGAGGGCGGTGGGAACGAATTATTATTGTATCTTATCAAAAAGGTTACAACCCTTTTTAAAAGTCACAACCCTTTATAAAAGTTATAGCCTTACTGAGAAGTCACAAATTTTCATAAAAGTCGCAACACTTCTAAATGTCAAAAATCTTTTTAAAAGTCACAACTCTTCATTTTTCATTCACACCTTTTTTAAAACCCAACACTTACCCATTGCATTAGATAAATTGTGGCCTTGAAGGGTTCTTTTTAAATAGATCCTAGAATAGTCAAATCCTAATATGGGCTCAAATCCTTTGTGAGGTACAGGTTTAAGAATTTAAGGAGTTTAGCAACCAGGATAAAAAGCAAATCTTCTTTCAAAATGTTAGCATGTAGAAGCACAAAAAATCACAATATCATGTACTTATATTTATGTTTCGAAACCATTTCTACAAAAATCAAATTCCTAGGAGGAAAAAAATGTAACCTAATATTAGTAGCGTACATTAGCATTTAAGACACTGTCAAAAATCATACAATACATTTTTGGTTTCAATCCATTAGTGTTATGTTTTAAATTTACTGAACCCCTAATTATAGTAGAAAACAATCAGCTTAGTTATATTTATGTTTAGGAATTATAGTTAGCGCTTAACACTGTGTATATTCTAGTACTTATCTCAAAATTTATTTCCTAATTCTCCTTCGGCAATTGCTGTATTGAGTGAGAGGTTCTTGTTTGAGTCATCTTCCAACTCCAGATTAACAGTTTATAAATTGAAACCAACACTTGATACATTCTACTTCAATCTTACATTTTATTCTACAAAGAAATGAATATTTGTGCCTAACTCGACTCAAAAGTTATCAATTGTACAAGACCATATAATAGACAATATTTTTTAAAACAATTTTTGGAAACTGTAAATCCATTCAACTACACCCCAAATGTTGGCTATTAATTTGGGAGTCTCCACACTAGGTAGCATCCACTGTACCACAAGTAGGTAGCTTTTCCCTATATAACCCTTTTTGAATTTGTTGCATACGTTCCTTCGTGAATCATGAATTAACATAGAGTAAAAAAGACCATATAAACTCTTCTAACACAAATGAGATATTTATTTACTTTAAAAAAAATATTTTTAATATAAAGCATTATCATATATAGTGTGGATATGTACATTAAATAACCGGGAAGCTCTAATTGATTTTGGGAATATACCAGACAAGATTTAGGGGTGGAATATATTCAGTATGATGATAATCCTAGATGAAGTTAGGAACAAAAATTCAAAAGCAAAAGAAAAAGGTAATTTAAACCCTAAGACCATATGAAATTCAAAGGCTGTAATAAGGATTGTTTTTAGTACTTAAGAATTTTTATACTCCCTTCATGTCTTAGTTGGTATACACCTGTCACATACCTTAACAAGAAATAATTATACTACCCTTTGAATATAACTAATTCAACATTTTGGGAAATTTATTATAAATTTATTCAATATTTTGGTCCATGTATTGGGGAAATGAATGATACTCTCTCTCTCTCTCTCTCTCTCTCTCTCTCTCTCTCTCTCTCTCTCTCTCTCTCTCTCTAGTCTATATTAAGTGAATTATTGACATACAATACTAATCTTGTTCTAAAACATTTAAGAATAAAATCAAAGAATATTTTGTTATTATAATGATTTGTCAAACCCTGAAACTCCCCAAGATGCGGACACATAACCTATAATTACCAGTTACCAAAAGCTAACCTTGCTAGTATATCATAATTGTGCTTAATAATAAACTGAATCAACGAATACTGGGAGGAAGCTAGTCAATTAATAATCTTAAATGATGGGGAATACCCATAGTAACTCTGAATATATAACTACTGAGATTTCAGCAACAACTTAAAACTCAAATTCAAATACTATAAATGATTCTAACTTTGTCTGAAAATAGCCTCTAACTTATTACAATTGTCGGGCCATGCCCCAGCAAAATTTTGAAAAACTGAAACTAAGAATTCAAAAAGGAACACGTCTATCATTCTCACAAAAATGAGGATTCACCAGTGATAATGATAAGTTGAAGATCGAGAACCAATCTATGCATGATCTGGAAGATGAAAAGATTAATTTACATCACAAGAAGATGTAGTCAGAGTATGTGTAAGTACTTGAATGATACTGAGCATGTGTAATAAAGTGGAGCTAAACAATAACCATTACCAAACCAAAGCATGTAACAGAGCAATGATATGATATAAGTGTGATAATAAACAGGGAATATCAAACATGAAATAACTGACTTCAATGACCAAGTTTATAACCTGCTTAAACTAAAATATGAAGTAACAACAAATAACATAGTCTATGCAATAGAATCTAACGGTAAATGAGCTACTTATAACCGATATCAAATCAAATGAGCTAAATATGGAGCCCGATGTATGAGCCCCATTAGAGGATCTAATATACCCTTCCATTGGTATAGAGGAATGACTGGATTGATCATTAAAATGATCTATACATAGTGGACTTACAACGTACGAGCCACTTAGTTCGGGGACTTGAGGGTGACTAACTTTAGTCCACTTTATATAAAGATTCTCCCAATTGATTATGTAATTAACAATTTGACTGAATTACTGTATTACTGGATAGATCAGAATACTTATATGCGAACTGAAAATGTAAAATTAATGTACTGATAATGAAACATTTAAATATGAGGCATACACATCTGAAATAACTTACATACCATGTGCAATTCATGAACTAAAGTAACTACATAGCTAGGAGACTAAATATAATACAATTAACTAAGTAATAAAATAATTATCTGATTTAGAGTATTCTAACAACTAAAACCCAAAAATTTCTAACATTAAAAAACCCTAGGTTTTAATAATATTACGGGAGTTAAGATTCTAAATTATGGGATGTGATGTGAGAAAGGAAGCCACTAGTTAAATCCCAAATATCAAATGACATATTTCACGGAGAAACCTTTAGATTTTGGGGTTGAAAGTGATGAAATTGACTACCTAGGGCTTGGTCGACCTTCTCCTCTGTTTTTTCTTAAAATTTGATGAGTTGTTTTTATATTATTTACTACGGTAAGTTCTAATTAGTTTACTAGCCTAAAAATGACTAAAACCATGTATTTTAGTGGTCCAACACACAAGGAAAGGACCAAACCACCCCTGACTTAAAAGTTGTTGGGGTCATGGATAAACCATAGATGTATCAATTGTTCGTAATGGTTAACCATCGATGATATTCTACGACTAGATTCTGGGAGTCTGACCCATGGATTGTTGCCTAACCTACGCTCTGCAAGACCTGGCGTGGGCTGACCCTTAGCTGATTTTCTGGGGTTCATTGGAGGGGTTTGTAGGTTATGAACCACGGAGCACCAAAACATAGCATTTTTTACCCTATGGTTTGTGGGTGACAAATGTGGGTTGCACCTGCAACTTCTAAAAAGTAGACATTTTGGTAGTTCTAATAGATGGGGTGTTACATTATCTCACACATGGAACATTTTTCTCTCGAATGAAGTTTAAAACAGATGGATAGGGAGGGAAAGAGTTGCAAACCCTACCAATAAATGCTGAATCTGATTTCTGACTAAACTAGGTTCTAAGGACATGGAAATACGCCATTAATGAAACTACAAATTTATAAAAACATTACACTAACACTGATCGTAAGTAATACTATCGTTCACATCCATGATTTCTAAAGGTCCAATAGATGTTGGATCATCCACACACTTCTTCAACAACGAAATGTGAAACACCGGATGCACTTCTCCTTGTTCTATGTGAAACTCTAACTCATAAGTAACTTGACCAACTCTTTTCAAAATCTTGTGAGGACCTACATATCAAGGAATAACCATCCCTTTCTTTCTAAATCTAATCACATCCTTCATTGGTGACAGTTTCAGGAAAACTCAAATCATCAACTTGGAAATCTAATTCCATTCTTCTCATATATGCATAGGACTTCTAGCGACTCTTGTTTGTCTTAAGTTTATCTCTATTAAGTTGCACTTTCTTCATAGCATCGTGAAATAAATCTATCCCTATGAAGGTTACTTCACCTACTTCAAACTAACTAACCGAAGATCTACATCAACACCAAGAAAACGCGTCATAAAAAGGCCATCTGGATGTTGAAATGGTAACTATTATGTAGACAAACTCTATAAGAGAAAGATGATCATCCCAATTACCCTTGAAGTCAGTCACACAAACTCTTAACATGTCCTTTAAAATCTAAATAGTACGCTCTTCCTGATGATTTATCTATGGATAAAATGTTGTGCTGAGATTAACCCAAGTACAAAGACCTGAAATGACTACCCAAAATGAGAGGTAAACTTAGGACCTCTATCGAAGATGACAAACAAAGGAATCCCATGCAACCTGACTGTATCATTAACGTAAAGCTTGGTGTAGTCCTCAAACAAATCTGTAGTCTTAACAACCAAAAGGGGCACAAATTTAGCGACTCTATCAATCATTACCCAAATGGAGTGATGATCTTTGCAAGTACAAGGTAAACCTGTAATGGAATCTATGTTGATCAATTCCCCACTTCCAAATAGGAATGTTAATCTCTTGAGTCATACCTCCTAGATTTTGATGTTCTACCTTCACTTGCTTGCAATTAGGTAACTTAGCCCTAAAATGCATTATATCCCTTTTCATAGTTTTCAACCAAAAGACTTCATGCAGATCACAATACATCTTAGTAGCGGCTAGATGAATTGGATATCTGGAATTTTTGGCTTCTACAAGAATTTGTTGTCTAAACCCACCACCTTATGAACACATAATAGACCCTGATAGTGGAGTGCACCATCTCCCCTTTGAAAGTAAACCTCAACACTCTACTGATGAACTGCACCTTTTAGTTGAATTGATATTGAATCATTGCCTTTTTTTCCTTAACCTCCACTACCTATGAGGTTTTTTTACCCATTTTGAAATGTTACACCACCATCTGATATTCTCATAAGGTGATAAAACAAGGTGCTTTAAGTTGGTTACACCGAAGTGTCAAATATCTAAGGGGGGGGGGGGGCTTTTGTCACATGTAGTACAAACAGTAAATATAAAAAGAAAATAAAGTATGGGAAAAATCCTATGGGATATGACCAAAGTATATGTTGACGTAAATCAATTGATACATGCTTTTGTTAAAAAAATTTAAAAATAAATGTAACTAGGCTAAGATTTAGGTGAATGTAAATTCCCTCTCGGGCAACTTACCCTATATTAAATTGGTTCCTCTTGGACACCGACATCATCTAATGAATACCAGCCTACGTCTAATCCACACCCTATATTTCAATGAACAGTGCTTGGATATGGGACTAGGGATCACCCTCTCGGGTTGAGCCTCGTGTCGCCCCACTCCTTAGGGGATCAATCTAGCGGTCTTTGTTTTCGCGACCCTCTCTCTGTCTTGGAAGCCGAAAAAACACATGGATGGTTTTGTATTTGAAACTAAGAACCCATTAAATTAAACCACAACCACTAGGTGAAATCACCATTAAAAATGCATCTAATCCTATCAACAAGCAAGACCCAACAATAATATCAACACATATTTGCTTAATCACACCCCAAGAATGGGGTTTTTAGCCACACATCAAGCAATAATCAAATAAACCTAATATGATACAGAAATTAAATTGTTTAATAATTTAAACCTTAATATAAACAAAGGGAAGAAAAATGGAAAAGACCCACTTCTGATTTGAGGAGGAAGATTTTCTTTCTTTGAGTATCCCATAAAACCCTCTCCAAACTTGAGAGAAGGTATCAAAAACCTAAATTATAAAAGTGAAAATTAATAATGAAGTTAGGAACATTAAAAATAATAAATAAGGCTAGTATTTCTAGTTTTCTGATTTAGTGCAGGTGAATTCGTTCGGGGAATTCAGTCGTTAATCGCCATTTTTTCTTCTCCTTCAGTGTCTATGCATCCTAGATCATTAGGCGGAATAATTCTACTTCGTAAACTATTCGGTGAAGACCCTACTTCTCCTTTTCATCACCATTTGAATTCACTTCCTTAAGGTCTTCGCTTATTGGAACAAAAGGTGAAATGTCTCTATTCGGTGAATCTCCAAGTGTACTTGTCGATGATCAGGATTCAACTACAGCTCTTTTTCACCCTTTATGTTCCCTTTTTATGCATATGTGTCAATGCTTACACTTAACTCCAGATACCTAAAACTTAAGAGTTTTAATTAGATATTAAAATAAAATGAGCAAGTGACGACACTATTACATTAAAATAAAGCCCGCGATGAGTCCAATTTGTGGACTCATAAACACCCCCAACTCAAACTTTTCCTTGTCCTCAAGTAAAACTCTATTTCAATAGTTCAAATAGGATGTGTCAAATAGTTCTAAACAAGACTAAATCATGAACATACACAACAAGACTCAAATTGCTCATGCATAGCTAAATTGTATACTCAAACATTCAAGTTGTGACACATCATTACCAAATATTTTCATTCTTGCAATACTTTCTACTCATGCCAGTTAAATCTCAACAAAAGTATCTAAATACCTTCAAACAAAGAATTATTCCATATTAACACATAAAAAATAGTCAATTTAAGATCACGAATGAGACGCAATGCTCACAATCACAAAGAGAAACACAAAGCATGATTCAGGTTTGCCTTACTCAAGATCACAAAAATATGTCTAAGGCTTGTAATTGATCTTAGTATAATGGTATGGTTATTTAGGCTCATGACAAGTGGTATTCTCAAGATATCACCTTCTTGAACTTAACCAATTTTCTATCAAGTGCTTGTAAATGATCTTTTTATTCGCCTCCATGGATTGCATGGAAACCCAATTTCTTTCATGCTTTTATTCCACAACTTTTTCTTTTTCATTTTTTTCTTTTTCTTTCATTTCTTCTCTTTTTTATATGGATGTCTTCCATTTTTCCGCACCACCACATGTTAAGGACCAGAAGACTTTTCTTGCACTACTTGACTCTTTTCTTCTCCTTTTAACCAAACCCCAACTTAGGCTTTTGGACTAAATTAGCTATTTGATGTTAACCAAAAACCAAGAGGAATAGAAGTGGTGGGTCAAGTAAGGATTTAGGTTTATCAGGGTTAAAAGAGGTAAATGTTAAAGTTGGCTTACAGTCTATAAAGTTGCCTATGATCTCCTAAAGGGGAAACCTTTCCAAATCAATCAGACTAAATTAGTAAATTGTAGGTTTATTCATGCAAGATTCAAAGTAATCTCATCACGAAAGGCATTGACAATTAAACAAGACTACACTCTTTCACTAGTGAGAAATGGTTATTCTAGGAGAATCAATTTGATAAATGGCTAATCCAGCGAGATGCAAAAGGCTCACATATTGTCTATGCTATTTCATATTTTCTCATCATGCCCACACATACATGTTTTTTTTATTGAGAGCACTATTCAAGTCTTCAGTATTGATCAAAACCGATACTTAAATTTGTACAAGAACAACCACTTTCAAATCAAGAGGTTCCAAAGTTTCAAATATGAATATTTTTCGGAAGAGTCAAAATTATTTTTGAATTAGGAAATATAAAGGAGCCATAAGCTCGAACAATCATAAAGTAGTTTTAAAAATACCATTAAAAATAGACAACCCAAAATGGATATCAAAACACATAAATACTCATATCAAGCACACAAAAGGTGGGCCTCACCCACCACAAAAGAACTGTGTTTGTCCTCAGATGTAATTAAATAAATAAATAAATAATCCAAAAGTAGATATTAAAGAAAAAACAAAAAAGGCATAGAGTAATCTTGTATACTTTGTAGCTTCACTTGTTTTGTCTTTTATGCCCGATGTGTCGGCCTGATACGGTACGATGGATCTCAAAAGTACTTCAGCAGATTTAACGGCTGCTGCCTTGCAGGAATAATCCATGCAATATTTTCCAAGAATGAGTCTATTTCTTTGAAAAATCCAAGTATCCATGAGGGAATAGAAGGGTGCTGTGAATTTATCCATTTATTGGAACTCGACTTTTACCCCTCGTTATTGATTTTTGGAGGACTTTTAACTTTTTAACTTCTCATGAATTTCTTTGCTCTAATTTGTCCGGATGGCATAATTCTTCCACCTACGTTGCGTATGGCCATATCAACAATAACCATGAAAAATAGTTAGAATAAAGGTATGAAGGTTCAGATGCAAAAAATGATTTACCGAAAAAGTTGGAAAATCGCGCAACTACTTAGGAAATGCGCCTAATGAAGTGCAAGAGGGTATTGAGGTGCAGACAAAGGGCGAATATGAGCGATTTCGTTGAAACACCGAATTCACTCGGCGACTTCAGATTTTTAACCAAAAGCTACATAGTCTTCAATTCATTTTTCATGTGACTAGAGGCTACATGGAGACAGAAAGCGAACCACCGAGTGGTTCAACGAGCTCGACTCAGCTTGCCAAACATCCCAACTTGACCATAATCCAACTCAACTTTCCGAATTTAACCCCGTAACCCTTAAAAACAAAATCAAATCACAGGTTATTTAAATAAAGTCTAGACCAAGGATTAATTATGCAAATCTCATTCTATCATATATTCTAAGGTATAATTTTTGGGAATCAAATATTTTACTATGTATGATAAAAATAATTGAACCCCAAAATAGGTATGTAGCACATCTAATCCTACCGAGCACACATCAACAAGATAATGTTACTACTTTTGAAAATAAAATTCAATAAAAGGGACATAGGGTGTGGGTACCAACCTTTTATGTTTATTATGATGTACTCGAGAGGCTACACGATAACTCGATTCAAATCTAAGAACAACTCGACTCTTCAAATATTCAAAAATGCAGGAAATATAGCTACTATAGTGATGGTGTAAATTTATGAAAATGGATAAAATGAAAGAAAAGACACGAAATAAGACTTTTAAACATGGTGTGTGTGAGAGTCCAACTTCCGCTTATCTTGCGATACTAATTTATCACACTTAATATCATGGCAAAGCAATGAGTATCTATTTTATCGTCAAATATAACATGATTCTAGTTTCTTATGAAAGTTCCATCGATGGACTTTGTCGAGATCGCCCAATGGGTTAGCTAGTAACCGACAAAAAAATTAACTCCATTGAGTTTAATAGAGTAAATATTTTGAGGTGCATTGACTAAAACAACAGGAATTGATTGGTTACGTCAAACGTGTTGCAATTCCACCAAAAGAACCTATTCCCCACCATTTTGCATCTTTTCAAGCATTTTTCTTCGTGAACCTGTACAATCAACACTCTTATTTTATCAATATATAAAAAAGAAAGTAATAGTTTTTGGGTTACTTCCCAAACAGAGCCTTAGTTAACGTAGTAGCACAACGAAGTTGACCTTCAGACCTCACTCTTGGAGTTAGCGATAGCATCAGTAGGCAAATCCCCTTCTTGTCTCGGATTCAGATGATTTGAGATATGAACCATTTGGGTCTCTAACTACTTGAAATGTTGCTTGGAGTCTAAAATGATAGGAGGGGAACCTAGTATCTGGATGATCACATTTAGGGTAAAAATGTCCTGTTACGACTCCCCAAGGACCACCCTAATGGTTTTGGGAGAACCCAAATATTTGCCAAGAGGCTGCCAAAAAAGCCTCATTGACGACCTAAGTTGACGCCCCTTAGACCAATTGACATCATGTCAATAGGGGGCATGGCTACGCACTTAGTTGTGCGATCTTAGCCACTAAATTAGGGATTTTCTGAGAAAATGTTGGATCAACAGGAAGGTTCATCAACCAGTTGACGCCCCGTCAATGGTGGCCGTCAAAAGGGCTCTGCAGATTTTAAGTATCAGCCAAGTGAGGGGTGAGTTGGTAAATTCACCCCACCTTCTAATTAAATGATAGAAAGTCATTTAGGTTTTTAATGTATTTTAAGTTAGTTTAAACACCTAGACCTAAAATTACACTTCACTTTTAAATAATAAAAATTCCAAATAAAGTTCTCTCAGGACTCCATGGGACCTTGAACACAAATTGAAGCTGGGATTAAAGACTTACAGTGATTTATTCATCAATTTTTGTGGGATTTATACTCATAAGGTATGGCGATTTCATCCTTTATTCTTCTACCATTCAAGGATCCAATTTCAAAGGCTTTTCAAAAAATCTCAAAAACCTTAAAACACTATTTCTTATTCTAAGCATAGGTTCTTGCATAAAAAAGTTTAAATTGATGATTTATGAATTATTCAATGTTATGTTATTGTTTTATGATCAAAATTCCATGAATTTATGTATATCTTGAACACTTAATTTTTGCTCCAGAGTAAGTGTATTAATTATGATCCTATTAGGTTGAATTCATGTTTAGATTGTTATGGGCTTTGAATTACATGTTGATCGTTGTTGGAATTATTCATAGTTTGATTTATAGTCTTGGTATTTATATTTGGTTTTCTTATTCCTTGATATAATGATTTATTGGTCTAGTCTTATGGGCATTGTCATTAGTAAGATCTCTTGTTGTGTGAAATAGTTGGAAAGGCTAAGGAATTGTGATTGTGGCTATTGGAAGGTGGTGAATTGACATAATTCCATTATTTTATGTAGAATTGATATTGAATATCTATTTATTGCTAGAAACAGTCATGGTGGAAGTGTTTAATTGTTATAAAGTTATGAACATTGCCTTGTCAGCATTATTATGTGAATTATGGTATTATCAAGTTTTGGTATATTTGAATGTATAAGGTGAAGATACTCATGTGTTGTCTATGTGATCTTGTATGTGTACTATAAGTATATGCTTGAAACAACTTCTTCTCTAATTATTGATATATGTTGATAAAGGATTAATATTAGTCCCTATTGAATGATGTTGTATCCTGTGTTGGTAGACCTAGTTGTCCCTATTTGGTACTTGAATTGTATTAAATGAGTGTATGAATGAATGTATAGCATTGGTAGACCTAAAGTAGGTACCCTTCAATGAAAGACTAATGTGAAACCTTTAATATGAAAAGAAGGTTAATATTGAAGTGAACGGATAGATCTAGCATGGTACACGTTTAATGAATGGGCTATCCTAATGAAATATTAATCGGTAGAAACTTGTGGATCCTTCTTGGTTGAGGTATTATGAGCTGGTAGTGCTTAGGATAATACCTTCTAAAATACTCTTATGTGAATGAACTAACTATATGAAAACCAAGACAAAGCACCAAGCTAATAAGTTTAATATTGTAGCTCTACTTGAGTATGAGAATAAAGTACAAAGAATACTTTTTATATCCCCTAAACCATGTGCCTACATGGAATGTGTCTGTAGTTCTACCTTTGGCAAGTAGAACACCTTCGACGGTGTGAGGTATTATGACACCGGATCCCATACCTAGCTAGTGTGGTCTATGTCCGTTAATACCTATTCTCATTATGTGGGATGTGCACTCTTGTTATTTGATAGGTTCAACAATGTGTAGGTAGTGGAATGCGAATCTATCTACACATGGCACGAGTATGCTTCGATGATACTAAAGTGAGTTCCCTAAGCCTTTCAAGACCATTATGTGAAGTCTCTTATTGGTTAGTTGTCTCTTAGATGGATCACTTAGGTGTACTTGAAGAGGGTGTATGGGCGGTCTCTTCATATCTAGTTAGGTCGGTCTTAGAGTAACCTTACGTAGAGAGCCCAAAGAGATGAAAAGTCATACATGTTGGACATGTAATTAAGTCATATATTGTGATGCTATTTAAAATTTTCTTATGTATGGTTGTTGATTCGTATCATGCCTATTGTACTCTTGTGATAAATTTTTTTTATAAGAAAACATGAAAACATATGTTTAAGTAAATGTCCTCTTCTGCATGGGTTTCTTGCTTGTTACCATACTTAGTGCATTAATTGTGCTAATTCCATATTATCTTATTCTACAAGTGTAGGTGGTGGCAACTGAGGATTCCTAGAATTTAGAAGTACATTTCTCTCAAGATTTATATATCCTCATATAATCTAGGACATGGACTTTTGTTCTGGTTATCTTTTATTAATGACTTGTATTATAAATAAGTTTTCTATTAATGAAAGGGTTTTGAACCTATTATATTGATATATGTCTAAGATGGCTAATGATGAGACGTAGTCTTCTTACGTTTCATAAAAGAGTTTCCTTATTGACTTTATTGTGAAAAGTTTTAAATTCATCAGAACTTTTCAAACTTACGTAATGAATGAACGCTAAGAAGCTTTTATAAGAACCCCCCCCCCCCCCGAGATGTCGACTACACCGTATGACGCGTAGTGGGTACTCCTAGGTCATTACATACCACATCCATAATCTCTAGGCTTTTGTAGATCATGGGGAGGTACATATCAACACTTCTCCCCATTTTTAAAAATTAGGTTTCGGTCCCTCCATTCACGATCTCGATCTTTCCATCTTTCTTCTTTAGGCACTTTGGCTACCACCCTCCCTCGTGTTGTTTGAACAATAACTACCACCTTAGTTTCTAGAATCTTGACCTCTTCAATATAAAAATCTTCAAACTTCATGTCATCAAGATTCATGTTCCCGACTCCCACTGTTGAACACCACGGGTACCTACCTCCATAACATTCTCAAAAAGTCTATCAATTTGTGTTATAATCTTAGCCAAATTTTTGTCTCTCTCATTGTCCTTTTATATTTGATCCTTAGATAGTTGAAAGTTGACCAGGAAAACATGGTTCTCACGAGTGTACCATTCTCTATTGATGGTTGTCATTCCGTCTGAAAGTTGGTCTACTACTACAAATGAATGTTGCATCAGACCTCCAGTGAGAGTTGGTTGGCAGACCCTATGTTGATTTAGTCTACACTATTATAAAAGTATTGAAGGAGCACGTTATCTGGAATACCATGTGTTGGGCATTGTAGAACCAACTTTTGAAACCTGATTCAATTTTCATGTAGAGGCTTTCCCGTCAAGCGCTTGAAGCTTAGAATGTTATCCAGGATAGTCATCATCTTCAAGGGAGGGACGAAACACACATTAAGTTACATGGAAACTCAGTACGTCACCTATTAATGAGAAAGGAAAAAGCCTTAATCCGACTGACTCCTGAGTGATTTTTTTGAACAATAATGGTCCTCACACATCAATAAATTTTGAAGGTTCTCATGTGGGTCCTCATGAGCTGATCCACTAAAAAGCCGCTTTAGTTGCAAGAGTTGAAACATGGTCCTTGGTATGTGAATATTGCATTTCCGTCTGTTGGGGTAAACAAATGGCCCCAATACCTCTCATGAGATGCAGATTAGTGATATCGGGCTCTTGTACATCGTTGAGGCTGACGTTATCTCCTGTTGGCCCATTTTGGTCTTGTTACTACCATTACCACTCATTATTTCTGAATTATTTACAAAAATAAAAAAACATAACAAAAAATTAAATTAGTAATCATTACACTAAAAAGATCTAAAAACTCAGTGTGAACTTCATTTCTATGTGACACCACTCCCTCGCACCGATGACATCTTGATGTTTTTTTGTGTGAATTGTGATCAATGACATTAGCCTATAGTCTGAATATCTATGAATCAAAGCGAGTATACAAACCCAACCAAGGGATGGGATCTTCTCCCAAGGGAGCGGTAATGAAAATAGTAGTTGAACTAGATTTTCATTCTAGCTAGTAGTAGTTTATAAAATTATCGAATAAAAACAAGGTAAATTCAATTGGCGACACTGCAGTGTAAAATATAGGAAAGGAGGGGTTTGTCACAAGTATTAAAAACAGTAAAAATAAAGATAAAATCAAGTATGGAGGAAAGTTCTTGGGTGTGTGACTGCTATATATGTTGACGTAAATCAATTGGTACATGCTTTTGAAAGAAAAAAATTGCAAAATAATGGTAACTAGGCTAAGCTTTAGGTGAAGGAAAATTCCTTCTCTAGCAACTTACCCCATATCACATGGGTTCCTTTAGGACACCCACTCTCTAATGAAGACCATCATATGCCTTATCAACACCCTCTTTTTCGATGAAGAGTGCTTGGATATAGGGACTAGGGATCAACCTCTCAAGCAGACCCTCATGTCGCCCCAGTCCTTAGGACATCAATCTATTTGTGTATCAACCCTATCCTTGATAGACAAAAATTCAAATTTTTGAGATATGCAAGTTCTATCTGAAGAGGCCACCTACAGACCGTAGTTAGGACCACAGACCATTGTAAGGACCTACAAATTGTAGGTAGGACCATGGTCTGTGGCCGTCGATTATGGTCTTGAGAACCCATTCTCTAAGTCAAACTACAGAGAAATAGCACAAACCATAGATTTGACCACAGTCGTGGACCAAGTCTATCGATCTTGGTCCTCAGAACTCATTCTCTAAATCAAACTACAAAGGAACAGGACATATCGTAGATTGGACAACGGTCTGTGGATGAGGTTCGTTGATTTTGGTCCTCAGAACCCATTCTCTAAATCAAACTATGGAGGAACATGATGGATTGTAGATATGAACACAATCCCTGGACCATGTCTGTCAATCTTGGTATACAGATTACGGCTAGGACCTATGAACCGTAGTTAGAACCACGGTTTGTGGACTAGGTCCATCGATCACTCAAATAGCAGTTAATTTAGGGGTATTTTGTTCTTTTCCTATTTTATATAACCCCTAAGCTATGTCATTTAGACCCAAAATTATGTGTTTAAAGCCTAAAACATAACTAAAACATCCCCAAGTCAAATTATTAACGAAACCATAGAAAAGATTAGAAGCAAGAAATGAGAAAAGGTCAAGAACCCTAGTTCAAGAACGCAACAAGGTTCCATTAACTCCAGACCTTAAATCTAAACATTTCTCCGTATAAGTCATCATCATGTATGTGGGATTCCACTTGTGGGTTACTTTCACCTATTGGATCCCTAGTTTTCAATCAGTTTTTTGATTCTCGTATCATGATTAGACCTAGGGTTTATAGAACTTCAACATAATATCACGAATTAGTAAGTTATATATTCCAAATTAGATTACCATATTATCACTCATATTATCATATGAATTTTAGAACCTTAGTTTTGTATTTTTTTAATTCTTGAATTACACAAACTGGGTCAGATATTTCAGTACTTAAGTTATACATCCCTCAGTTAACAATGCTCATGATCACATTAATTGTTGCATTTTCAGTTTGCATGATCAGTTTTTAGTTATCCAGTATGTATAGAAATTCAGTCATAATATGTTAATCACTAATTCATTGGGAGTATCATAATTCTAAGTTGGAGTAGGGTTTAACATACCCGAATAGTCCCAGAAATACTAGCAAAGAAGGGTGTAGGTCAACTCTTTGGGCATCAATTTAGTGATCACGCCATATCCCTTTATACCTCGTGTAGGGTATATTGGGTCCTCTCAATGGGGCTTATACATTTGATTTCACTTTTATCTCATGTGGTTTAATTATCAGTTATTAGTAGCTCCCACTGTTCAGTCAGACTCTATTGAATTGACCATAGTAACATATCAGTTAATAGTCAATTTCATTAGTTATGAATTTGGTCATTGCATCTAGTTCCCTCAATATTCAGTATATCATGTTAAGAGTTTTATACTTTCTTTTTTTCTAGTTCAATTATGTTTACTATCCTACACACTCAATCCTACTTATCTAAAACTGACGCATATGTGCGCGTCATCTTCTCGTGATGTAGGTTCAGGTTCTCAGCATCAACATCACACTTAGATAAGTTTCCCATCTTGAGTTCCGCAAAATAAGTGGTGAGTCTTCATTTTCCGAGGACAATAATCATGAGTTACTTTCTTGTATTTTTAGTTATTAAGTTTCAGTTTTGCTAGACTTAGTTGGTGTCTGTCGAAGCATTTCTAGTCAGTTAGAGGATATACTCAAACATATTTAATTTCAGCTTGGCATTGAGTTAATAACTTCCTTGTATTAAACTAATCAGTTTTCATATATCTTAGTTATAACATATGGGTATTCCCCATCTTTTCATTTTAATTATGATTTAGCTTCTGCATCAGTTTACTGTCTTTAGTATGCTAATGATCATGCCAACCGTGTTAGCTTGGGGTTACTTGTGGTCCTAGGTCTAGTGTCCGCATCTCGGTGATATCTCGGGTCGTGACAAACATTATATCAGAGAACTATATTTAATTAACCTAGAATATCTTAAAAGCCGCTTATATCTTGTAACTAGGTAGAAGAAAATATGTGTACATATGAAACTCCTAATATTTGGGTGTGCTTTAGTAAGATTTTTTTTGAACAAGTTTTTTCCAATAGAGTTGAGAGAAGCAAAGGCTCAGAAATGCATGAATTTAAGCCAAGGAAACATGATGGACCAAGAGTATGGGATCAAGTTTAACCAACTCTCCAGTTATCCTCCTCACATGGTTGTTGGATCTAGGCCTTAGATGAATAAGTTCTTCTATGGAGTGTCAGATTTAGTGAAAACTAAGTGCAATGAACATATCTAGGCTTATGACTCACGCTCAGTAGGTTGAGGGTGATAAGCTTAAAAAAAAGTGCAAGAGAATAAGAAGGCCAGGACTGGGAACTATGACTATTCTTAGTAGAAATCGTGTGGTGGAAATCGCTCAAAGATTCAACAGAAGTTTTCAACCCCAGCCCCTTTCTCAGCTAGTGTTCCATCCTCCACAAACATGTATGACCAAAAAGTTAGAGCACCATGTTCTAAGTCTCAGGGAAGTGTTTCAGGAATGAAGACTTACCCACTTGTCCTAAGTGTAGTAAGAACAACCCAGGCTAGTGCCTCATAGGAAAGGAAGGATGCTTTGGGTGTGGTCATTTTGGTCACAAGTTGAGGGATTATCCTTCTAGACAGAGTCAAGGAGCTGGTAATGGTAGAGTTCAGTCTACAACATCAGCAGCACTAGAAAGTCTCCCGACTCAGTAGGGTAACTAATCTTGTATAGGTGGCGGTCAGCGCCAGAACAGGTTGTGTTTTATTCAACCTCGCCAAGATCAGAAACGTTCTCCTGATGTAGTCACTGGTATGTTACGAGTATTTGACCTTTATATTTATGCATTGTTAGATCCAAGGGATACTCTTTCCTTTGTAACTCCTTACATAATATTCCAATTTAATTTTTGGCTAGAAACTCTACCAGAACCTTACTCAGTCTCTTTTCTAGTGGGTGACCTAGTTATAACAAGACGGGTATACAAAAATTACCCTATCACAATCTCTCAGAAAGTCACCTCAGCTGATTTTGAAAAGTTAGAAATAGTAGACTTCGATGTCAAGGCATGGACTGGTTACATTATTATTAAGCTTCATTCGATTGTAGAACTAGGATTGTTCTTTTTCAGTTTCCAAAGGAGTCAATGTTCAATTGGAAGGGTAGTATCTTAGAGCCTATGGGTCAATTCATTTATTACCTTAAGGCAAAAAATATGATCTCTAAGGGTTATATCTATCATCTAGATTGGGTTATGGATTCTAGTTGAGAAACTCCAATTCTTAAGTCAGTTCTAGTAGACTGTGAGTTTCCAATAGTATTTTTAGAAGATCTTCCCCGAGTTCCTCCAAAAAGGGCAATTAAATTTTAAATTGATCTCCTTCCTAATACCCACCCTATTTCTATTCCTTCTTATAGAGTTGATCCAACATAGATTAAGGAAGGGAAAAGAAGTTGAAAGACCTTCTAGATAAGTGTTTCATTAGACCTAGTATTTCAGCATGAGGTGCACCGATGTTGTTGGTAAATAAAAAAGATGGTTCTATCAAAATATCAATTGACTATAGACAATTGAACAAGTTCATAATCAAGAATAAGTATCGAATCACAAGTATTGATGACTTGTTTGTCAAACTTCCGGGTGTTAGCCATTTCTCAAAGATAGACTTCAGATCGGGTTATCATCAACTTAGTGACAGAGATAGCGATATTCCAAAGTCATCCTTCAGAAATTGTATGGTCATGATGAATTTGAAGTTATGTCAATTTGACTAACCAATGCTCATGCACTTTTCATAGATTTGATGACAAAGTGTTCAAACAATACATGCATTTGTTTGTTATTATCTTTATTGATGATATCCTTATTTAGTCTAGGAGTGAGGAAGAACATGTGATTCATTTGAGAGTTGTTCAGCAGACTCTAAAAGATTGCCAGTTATTCAATAAGTTTAGCAAATGTTAGTTTTTTTTTTGCAATCTATTGCTTTCCTTGGTAACATTGTTTCTAGCGAGGGGATCCGAGCTGATTCACAGAAGATAGAAGCAGTGAAATAATGACCTAGACCTACCTATGCTAGCGATATTAAAAGTTTCTTAGGTCTAGAGGGTTATTTTAAAAAGTTCGTGGAACGATTTTGTTCCATAGCCTCACCATTGACTACGTCGAGTCAGAATATGGTCAAATTTCAATGGTCCGATGATTGGGAGAAAATCTTTGCATAATTGAAAACAAGAGTGACTACAGCTAATGTCTTGACTATAGCAGAGGGTTAAGATGGTTATGTGATATATTGTAATGCATCCAGAGTTGGCATAGGTTGTGTGTTGATGCAGCGAGATAAGGTTATAACTTATCCTTATAGACACCTTAAGGTTTATGAGAAGAATTATCAAACTCATGACCTCGAGCTTACAGCAGTGGTGTTTCCACTCAAGATTTGGAGGCACTAATTGTATGGTGTTCATGTAGATGTGTTCAGTCACCATAAGAGCCTTCAGTACGTGTTCACCCAGGAAGAGTTGAATCTTCGCCAGAGGAGATGGCTTGAGTTTCTTAAGGATTATGATCTGAGTGTGCATTATTATCTTTGTAAGGCGAATGTAGTAGCAGATGCTCTTAGCATATTTTCTATGGGTTGTGTATCCCATGTGGAGTAAGAAAGGAGTGAACTAGTTACGTATGTTCGAAGGCTTGCTGGGAGTTCACCTTATGAGCATATCATACATTGGTATAACAATTCAGAATAGGCAGAATCTTCTTTCATAGTGTTTGTTAATGAAAAACAAGATAGTGATCCAATCATGCTTGAACTTAAGGGTGCAGTCCATAAATCAGAGAATGGAGGTTTTCTCTCATGGTGGAGATGGTGTGCTTCACAACAAGGATAGGTTGCGTGTAAGGGGGGCTGGCGGTACCGAACTAGTTTGGTAAGTTCTGGAACCGGGACAGAACTGGCACTGCGCAAACCGGAACAATTTCAGAATCGGCACCGCACCAAACTGATAAACCAGTAAAAATTACCTATTCATTCCGGTCCGGAGTGGAACCGGTAGTATATGGGACTTGACCGGACCGGTAGCTGTGACAGATAAGCATTAATGTAAAATAATTAAATTATTTAAAACCTAAAGATTTAATTTTTTTAATTGAATATAATTTTTATAATAATAAGAAGAAAAATAAAAAATTTAAATTTTGAAACATTAAAAGTTAAAAAATTTAAATTTAAATTGAAATTTCAAACTTTAAAAGTTTGAAAATTTAAATTTCAAACATAAAATTTTATAAAATTTAAATTCAACCTTTAAAGTTATAAAACTGAAATATCAAACATTAAAAGTTTGAAAATTTTAAATTTAAACTTTAAAATTATAAAATTTAAATTTCAAACTTTTAATTTTTGAAATTCAAACTTTAAAGTTATAAAATTTAAATTTCAAACGTGTAAAGTTTGAAATTTTTAAATTCAAACTTTAAATTTATAAAATAAAATTTTCAAACTTTAAACATTTGAAAATTTAAATTTCAAACTTTAAAAGTTTGAAAATTTAAATTTCAAACTTTAAAAGTTTGAAAATTAAATTTCAAACTTTAAGGTTATAATTCAAATTTTAATCTTTAAGAGTTTGAAAATTTAAATTTCAATCTTTTAAAGTTTGGAAATTTTAAATTCAAATTTTAATGTTATAAAATATAAATGTCAAAATTTTAAAGATTTAAAATTTAAATTAGAACTTTAAAATTTTGGAAATTTTAAATTCAAATTTTAAATTAAAAATATAAAGTTATAAAATTAAAAATTGACAACATGAAAAAATAAATTTAATACAACAATAATAAAAAACAAATTAAGGCGAATAGCCTATATTTTTATTAATATTTATTTGATGTTACAATTACACATACAAAAATATTATTAGAGTATTAAAATATTTTATCTATACAGTCACCTTTTAGGGAGGGTTATGTTTGAATTAAATACCGAATTATCATACTCTTACTAATAGTTGGTGCCACCGTATAAATCCTTTCGTAAATCATCCAACATTTCTTTAGTAATATGTTCGGGAATTTTTTCAATATATAGATCTGCCATTGCTCAATCCTGTCGTCACTATAATCCTGCATTACTTCATCAACGTCATCTTTAAATTTGGTCGGTAGTGGTTCAAGACCCAAATTTCTTCTCTAGGCATTAATCCAATCTCGAAATAATACTGATATCTCCAAGTTATCGGCTGCTAGTGAATGCCTATGATCTCCAAGTTTAAACCTTGCTTCACTAATTACGCCTTTCAAAGCTAATGACGACGCTTTCATAACTAATATATCTCGAGCCATCGGTTGTAGTTTTGGAAATCCTTCGTCGCGTTTTCTCAACCATGCTAGAATATCGTCAGTAGGTTGTATATTTTTATTAACATAGGCATCAAAATCATTTCTATTATCATGAGAAAGTTAAAGATAATCATATAAATAAGCATCAATATTATCTTCATCAAATCTACTCCTAGAGCTTTGAGGTTCATGTTGACTTGATAAATTTATATAAGCATTATATAAATCATACAATTTTCTATCTTCAAATTTTATGTCATCTTAAACTTGTTGACAACTAGGAATTTCTTCTAATATATTATTAATATCTAAGTAAAAAAAAATTCAACCATTTTTTATGCACCTACATCATTATAGTAAGGGTTTAACAAACATGCATTTAAATAAATTTGAGGAATTGAAAATATAATATTTTTAAAATTTTTGAATCATTTTTTCAATGGTTTGTTGAAATCTTGGTTTATTTTTTAATTGATATAATTTAGAAGAAATTCTACAATATAAGGCAGAACATTACAAATTGATGGACTGTAAAGTACAAATATTCTTTTGTATTTAAGTAAAAAACTTTTTGGAAATCTATAAGTTCATTTATATCATGTCAATCACTATCATCAAGTCTATATGTCATATCTTAATTATGAGCATTCCAAACCATTTGTAAGGGTAACATAAGCTACTACAAGCATTTCAAATAAATTATTCCATCTAGTAGCCACTGTTTTAGGAATTTTTCTACGTGGAAGATTATTTTCAAAACAACGATTTATAAAAATTTTACGCCTAGAATTAACTTGACATTTAAATATAAAATGACATGCATTTTTAACTTTCGTACATCCGTTATCATACATATGTACACCATCTCTAACCATCAAATTATATATATGTGTAGTACACCTAATATGATAATTATTACCATAGAAAGGACAAAGAGTAGGTTTTAAATATTAAACAACAACATTATTACCTCAAACATTATCAAAGGTCATACTACTTATTTTATCACATATTCCATAGCTTTTTAAAATACAGAAAATAGTTTGAGCAATATAACTATCGATTTTTTGCATTTGACAACATTTATAACCTAAAATTATTTTTTGCATATACCAATTTTCATCAATCCAATGTGTAGTAACAGTCAAATAATCGTTACCGTATACACTATGACCCATAAAAGAAGTAATAACTATTTTACAAGTATTATAATAAAATAAACAACGAAGATATTGAAAATGTTGTGCTTGATAATCAAATACAACCTTTTTAATTTTATTTCTAGCAAAACCTTTAAAGTTTCGATTATATACAATTTAAATATAATGTATAAAACTGGGATTTTCAGCAAAACTAAATGGCAAACCCATAACGCATATCATTTTAGCTAGTTCTTCAAGATCTTTTTTTCCATTATATGAAAGTGGTAAATTAGAGCCAGAAACATTAGACGGATTTAATTGTGTTTGTACCATGCTAGAGTCGCCTACTCCTACATTTTCAAAAAGGGGGTACCTTTTTTTTTAGCTTTCGCTACCGCTTTAGCATGCAAAAATTCATTTTTAGAACAAGACATTAAATGACTACTCAAATATTTCGTGTCGCCAGATTTACCAATAATTTTATGATTTAATCTATGTTTACATTTATTACAAATAGCTTGTGTTTTATCTTGGTTTTGTTTCATAAATTGCCAAACAACTGATTTTTTAGCACATTCTACCTTAGGCCTAGGTTGTACGGGGGGAATAGGGGAATGACAACGAAAGAGAGCGGGACTAGGAGCGGGACTGGGAGTATTAGTAGTCGTATGTGGTTTGGTTTTATCATCATAATCATCAAAAGTAAGAGTATCTGTATAATCATCAATATCATTATCACTATCTCGAGGCAAATCCTCATCAAAATTACCAAAGTGACGTTTTAAATGATCATGATAAGGATCTAATCTTGAATTACTATCAATATTAAAAACTATATCATCAACATGTGTATAATCATCCGTATTTATTCTTAGTATAGTAGATTTTTTACTTTTGATCTAGAAGAACTACCTGTTTTTGCATTATCGGAGGATGTAAAGTTAGAAATATTTTAAACATGCTCAATTGCATTTTTTTATCCTTTCCTTTTTTAACATCATTTTTGCCAGAATCCATATTAAAATATTAAACGTGAGATTATATATAATACGAAAAATGTAATACAAATAATAAATCAAAAAAAAATAATTATTTAAATATTAATAAAATTTAGAATAAAAGTTGGAACGAATGTACCGAACTTCTACTTAAAAAAGTAGATGTTTATGACCGCTGAAAGCCGAACTTGGAATGTTAAAAGTTGAATTTTGAAGCTCCAAATCTAATTTCCAAATACAAAATAAGGCACCAGAATTTAAGATATTATATATTGGAGAATTAGAGATTATAAAGTAGAGAGTTGAGAGAATAGAAGATGAATAGATGATTAAGTAATTTATAAGAATTAAATTTAGGGGTATTTATAAGTAAAAAAGTGTTTTAAAGCGTAATTTTTAAAACTTTGGGGTATTAAAATAGTTAAGGGAGGGGGGTTAGGGGGTGTAAGTGGCTGAAAAATGGTTTAAATAGTCGTTGAAGGGGCCTACTAGCCGTTACCCAAAAACTATAAACGGGCAGATTTTTTAAAAAAATATATTTAACTACACAGGACAGGTAAGGGACCGAGATTTACTTGAATTGGCACGGACCGGTAAATCCCAGTCTCCGTCCCTTTACATGTCCCGGGACCGGACCGAACCGATGTATACCGTGATTAACCGGTATCGAATCAGAAATGGACCAGACCGGGACAGACTAGACTGGTAAGCGATAATTACTGGTTCCGCTGCCACACTTAAATGTGTGTTCATGATGCGACAACAAATTCTTGCGGACGCCGATAACTCCTGATATTCTATTCATCGTGGTGACACTAAGATCTACCGTGATATGCGGGAAGTCTATTGGTGGAATGTAATGAAGAAGGATATAGTAGATTTTGTGAGTAAGTTCCCCAATTTCCAGCAAGTAAAAGTACAACATCAGAAACAAGGGAGTATGACTCAAGAGATCGACATTCGTACTTTGAAGTGGGATGTGATCAAAAAAGATTTCATCACAGGGTTAGCTCATACTCGCAGACAATATGATTCCATTTGGGTGATAGTTGATAGGATGACTAAATCTTCTACCTTTTTGGAAGTCAAGACTTCAAATTCGGCGGATGACTATTCCAATCTTTATATTAATGAGGTCGTGAGGTAGCTTTAGGTTCCTTTATCTATCATCTCAAATAGAGGTCCTCAGTTTACCTCTCATTTCTGGAAGTCATTTCAGAAGGGTCTTGGTACTAAGGTTAATCTTAGCACAGAATTTCATCCGCAGGCGGATGGACCGGCAGGGCATACCATTCAGACTCTCGAGTATATGTTGAGAGCTTGTGTGATCGATTTAAAGTGCATATGGGATGATCACCTTCCACTTATTGAGTTTGCGTACAACAATAACTACTGTTCTAGCATTCATATGGCCTTTTTGAGGCATTGTATGGGCGTAGATGTAGATCTCTTGTTAGTTTGTCTGAAGTCTTTGAAATAGATTTTATAGGGTCACATCATGTCCTTTATGCTATGGAAAAAGTGTAACTCATTAGAGATAGAGTTAATACACCCAAGAGTCGTGAGAAATCTTATGAAAACTTAAGAAGAAGGGAGCTAGAGTTCCAAGTTGATGACTGGGTTTTCCTGAAAGTGTCACCTGTGAAAGAGGTGATGATATTGGGAAAGAAAGGTAAGATAAATCCTAAATATGTACTCCCTTACAAGATATTAAAAAGGGTTGGAAAGGTTGTATATGAGTCAGGTTTCCAACAGAACTAGATGCAGTGCTTCCAGTCTTCCACGTATCGCTATTGAAGAAGTGTGTGGGTGATCCAGCCTCTATAGTGTCCTTAGAGAGTGTGGTGGTAAAAGATAGTCTTTATTATGAGGATGTACAATATGATATAATTGACTGTCAGGTTAGAAGGTTGAGAAACAAACAAGTCTCGTCAGTCATGGTTTTGTGGAGGAGTCAGTTTGTAGAGGGAGCTACTTTGGAGCAGAAGAAGCCATGAAAGCCAAGTATCCTTACCTCTTCCTTACGATTCTACTACAGCTTGAGGTGATAGTTCATCTTCACTTTTTCAATCATTCATGAGTGAATTCGGCCTTAGAATCATGTTCCCTTAATTTTTACTTGCATTTTCTGCGTGTTTACATGTTCTTGAAACTCATCTCATTCCTCAGTGTTTAGTTGAAGGGATTGCAATTCTCTTCCCCTATTTCATCTAGTTTAGTCTTCAATTGAGGACGAATTTCCTCAAAGGGAAGATAATGTATCAACCCGTACCCTAGATAGACCAACATTCAAATATTCTAGAAGTGCAAGTTCCATCTATGGAGGCCACTTACGCACCGTAGTGAGGGCCACGACTCCTACCGTCAATCTTCGTCCATAGACGACAGCCAAGACTGTAGGAAGGACCATGGTCCGTGGACTCGGTTTGTCGATCTTGGTCCTCAAAACTCATTCTCTTAATCACACTATGGAGGAAAAGGATGGACCATAGATTTGACCAAGGTCTGTTGATCTTGGTCCTAAGTCAAATAATTAATCAAAACATAGAAAAAATTAGAAGCAAGAGAGGAGAAAAATGTCACGAACCTAGTTCAAGAACGAAACAAGCTTCCATCAAATACAGCCCCAAAATCTAAAGATTTCTTCGTACAATTCATCACCAGGTATGTGTGATTCGCTAGTGGGTTTCTTACACGCATTGGGTCTCTAGTTTTTCAGTGAGATTCTTGATTCTTATATAATGATTATACCTATGGTTTTAGAACTTCAATAGAATATCACAAATTAGTTTGTTATATGTTCCAAATAAGATTACCATGTTATTACTTAGATTATCGGATGAATTTCAGAATCCTAGCTATGTATTTCTTTAATTCTTGAATTACATATGCTAGGACAGATATTTCAGTACTTCAGTTATACATACCTCAATTATTAATGCATCACTACCATATTAATTATTTCATTCTCAATTTGCATGATCTCTTTTAAGTTATCCAGTAGTTACAGAAATTCAGCCATTATATGTTAATTACTTAATTTATTGGGAGAAACATAATACCAAATTGGAGTAGGATTTATCGTACCCAAATAGTCCAAGAACTACTAGCCAAGTAGGGTACAAGTCCCCTCTGTGCGCATCAAGTTAGTGATCACGCAAGCATGCCTATATACCTCTGGGAAAGTATATTGGGTCCTCTCAATGGGGCATATACATCAGACTCTATAATTAGTTCATGTAATTTAATTATCGGTTATTAGTATCTCCATAGTTTGGCCAGACTCTATTGTTTTATGCTTGTGTAATTATGTTTTATTTCAACTTTACTATATCGTAATGCTCAGTAACTATCAAGAACTAACCCATACGTGTGCTACATCTTCTCATGATGTAGGTTCAGTTTTTTAGAATCCAGATTACGCTTAAATCGTTTCCTGATATCCAGTTTAGCAGAATCAGTGGTGAGTCCTCATTCTCCGAGGACAACAGTCATGGTTTCTTTCTAGTATTTTTTAGTCATTTAGTTTCAGTTTTGCTAAACTTAGCAGGAGTATGTCCTAACATTTCTAATCAGTAAAAGGCTATTTTTAGACATAGTTTGTTTCAGCTTGGTATTTAGTTCATAACTTATTTGTATTAAACTCATCAATTTTTATATATCTCAGTTATAGCATATCAATATTCCAATCCTTTATATTTATTATTATGATTTAGCTTCCGCATAAGTTTATTGTATTTTGTAAGCTAACGATCATTCCAGCAGGGTTAGATTGGGGTGAGTTCTGGTCCTAGGTCTCGTTTACGCATCTCGAAGGTAGCACGTGGTGTGACAATTTGTCTTGGTTTCCAAAACTCTTTTTTGAGAAATAGAAAACACTTGAGTGTTTTTTATTTGCAACCAAAAACCGCTTTAAAATTAACAACACCACTATGTGAAATCACCATTAAAATGCATCTAATTATATCAACAATTAATACCCTAAAATAATATCAACACATATTTTCTAAATCACACCTCAAGAATGGGGGGTTTTTATACACACATCAAGCAATAATCAAATATACCTAAAATGATACTTAAATAAAATGGGTATAATAAATTAAACCTTAATATAAGCAAAGGAATAATAATAGATATTCCTACTTCCAATGTGAGGAAGATTAACTTCTTTCTTCAACTCTTCCACAAAATCCTCACCAAACTTGAGAGAAAATATCAAAAACCTAAGTTCTAAAGAAGAAAGTTAATAATAATGTTTACACCCTTAAAAATAATAACTAAGTCTATTATTTATAGTTTAAAAATTTAGTGTTAGCGAATCCATTCAGCAAATGAAGTCGTGAATCGCCGAAAAGTTTGGTGATTCGCCCTTCTTCTAGTTCAAGTTGTTTGTGTTTTTCCTTCAGCGTCTATGCATTCTGGATCATTGGGTGGAAAAATACTTCTTCTAACTATTCAGTGAAGCACCGACTGCTCCTTTTATCACCTTTTGAATCCTCTTTCTTCAGGACTTTGCTTGTTGGAACAAAGGGAGAAGTGTCTCTATTGAGCCGATTGCCATCTGTTCTTGGATATTCTTAGGATTTAACTTCAGATATTTTTTCACACTTTTTGTTTTCATTTTGCGCCAAGTGTCGAGGCTTACACTAGTACTCCAAATACCTGATACTTAACAATTTTCATCAGATATTGAGATAAAATGAGCAATTGGGACACTATTTACATTAAAATAAAGCACTAAATGGGTCCAATTTGTGAATTCATCATTCATAAAATCCATGAAAGCTGAAGGAGCATTTGTTAGTCGAAATGAAATCAGTACAAATTCATAGTGGTTGTATCATGTTTTGACGGTTGTTTTTGGAATGTCACTATCTCTGACCTAAGCTAATGATAACGGAATTTGAGGTCTATCTTTGAGAAATGGATAACACCTTGACGTTGGTAAAACAAGTCATCAATCCTGGGAATAAGATACTTATATTTATTGTTACTTTTTTCATTTCCGTATAATCAATGCATATTCTGAGAGAACCATCTTCCTTTTTCACAAAAAACATTGGTGCACCCCATAGGGAAATACTAGGTCTGATGACGCCCTTATTTAGAAGGTCTTTAAATTGCTTCGTCAGTTCCTTAAGCTCAGTTGGTCTGTTATTTTATATAAAGAATTTCTTTAAGCTGCTCTTTCAATTACCGCTCGTGGATCATATGTGTATAACATAAAGCCTAAGAGGTTTCCTTTCTTGTTTAGTAATGGATATATTTTAAGTTATTACACCTCATGGGGACCAAAATAAATAAGGGGAAGTAGATTGTTGTCTCTAAAAGAACCTAGATACCGCTTAAACCAGTGCAAGATTTTATTCCCAAGAAAGCTAGAAAAGCTAAAGGGAATGCATATAGAACTTACTAAGGAGAGATGGTGCTAGGAGAGCCATTGTATAAAGAGGAAAGAAATGGTTGGGCATCTGGAAGGAGATCAATTCAAAATTCAATTTCCCGTTTGGGAGGAACTCGAAAAGGTCTTCTCAAAACACTTCTAGGAACTCATTTATATTGGAACTAACTAAAGACTTTGAGTGTAAAAGATTGAATCTTTAACCCAAACAAGATGATTGATATAACTCTTAGAAATTATCTTTCTTTCCTTAAGGTAAGAAATGAATCGACCCAAGGCGCTAAGCTACTACCTTTCCATTCTAAGATTGGTTTGTATAAAACTGAAAATGAACAATTCTAGTTTTACAATCAATTGAGGCATAATAGGACCATGCCTAGAGTGATATCAAAATATGTCATTCCTGACTCAATAAGATCTGTTGAGATGAATTTCGGGAAACATTGATAAGGCAATTTCTGTATACCTTTCTAAATACAATTAAGTCATGGACTAAAGTAGACTAAGAAAGAAACTGCGAGTGTTTTTAGACTAACATCGAAGTTGTCTATGATATAAGGAGTTACAATGAAATGAGTAGCCCCTAGATCTAACAAAGTATAAATATCTAAGTAAAAGACTTGTAACATACCAGTGACTACATCAGGGAATCATCGCGATCTTGGCGAGCCTTAAGAGCATACAACCTATTCTGGCGTTGACCACTCCTATATCTGATGAGTTATACTAATGAGTCAGGCAACCTATTGGTGCTGATGAAGTTGTGGACTTAGCTCTACCATTAATACCTCTTTCACCCCGTTTAGCAAAAGGAAAATCTCTCAACCTGTGACCAGACTTACCATACCCAAAGAATCATTCCATTTTTTACAAGGAACTCGCCCGTATGATTATTACCATACTTTTGACAAATTGTATATGTTCTGGTGCCGAAAACACTCCTATGAGATTTAGCACTTGATGCCCTACCTTTCTAATCTTGTAGGATCTTAGAGGATGGAACAATAGGTTATCAAGGTGCATCTGGGAGTTATTTTCACATCAAAAATTTCTGTTAAAACTCAAAGTTTCCTATTCAAGCATTTTTGTTATCCTTAGGATGTTCCCTAAGCTTATCACTATCACTTTGCTAAGCATGAGGCATGAGCCTAGATATTTTCATATTTTCCAGCAACATAGACTTCTTAGGCTCTATTTTTACTAAGTTGGACACCTCATAAGAAACTCGTTCATATTACACCTAGAATTGGCAGCCATGTGAGAGAATACCTGGAGAGTTGGGTAATATGGGGTCCATACTCTTTTACTGTCATGTTACGTGCCTCTAATTTACGAACTCATCAGCTTTTGCTTCCCTCCACTTTCTTGGGAAGAACCTCTAAAAAATAAGTCTCACTAAAGCATTCCTAAGTGATAGGAGCTAAATTTTTGTATAACTATTATTTTTCCATTGAGTATACCAGATATGAGCTACATCTTTAAGATGATACCATGCCAACTTATCCTATCATTACATGTTACTTGCATCACTCAAAAGATCTTCTTGACCTCGTTTATGAAGTTTTAGAGATTTTAACAATTCTGCAACCCTAAAAACTCTTGTGGATTTTCCTAACAAAATCAAGAACCCTGGATGCTACTAATCCACGACTAGAATTTGCAGGAACTGCATAGTCACACTCTAAGCCAAAAGCTAAATGGAGTTCCAAAACTCATCATTTGAAACTTCCTGATTTGGGACTAGAGGTGTTGCGTAAGCATTTTGTGCATTCACATTTTTTTCATAAGCTTTACAAGGAGGCATGATTTTAAAGCGCATAACAAAGGATTAGAACGAGAAATTAGATCATACCTTGCCCATGATAAGAGTAACAACAAAATGTATTTTTTTAAAAACACATTGCAGCCTCTTTCTCATTAGATGTGGTGAACTTCAGACCTATGAAAAGGACTACTTAGTGCGACTTTTTTTGACATCTTGGGACACTTAAACTTAATGCTCATATATCAATTTTTTCACGCCCCAAAACCTCCCCTAAGACGCAAACAAGGGATCTATTATCATGAGTGTGTCATAACCGAAGAGCACCCCTAGACAAAACCGGCGTCCTCGTACAAGAAGAGGTCTTAGACAAGACCTTATCATTCTTCATAACACGTATCATACAATAAAAATGCAGAAAAATAAAACTTAAACTTTGGAATTCAAAATCGATTCATATATGAAAATAGAATCTATCTTCGTCACAACATACCATCTGAACATAGAGGTATAGAAATTTTGGATTTAGACAATACATAAATTAGGAGACAAGATATTGGTAATACAACACGACTTCTAATATAAGCAAAGAATTAAAATCTAGAACATGAGGGTCTTGTCCTCAAACTAGAGGACTCACTCGGAAAAGCAATTGCAAGTATCTTAGAGAAATTCCCTTGAATCCTCAACGACCCAAACCTACATTGTTTGGAATAAGGGAAGAAAATATAGGTTAATACATCACACGTTTTAAGTATGACTTCTATGCAGAAAAACCATTTGAACATACAAAAAGGACATTTTAGTAAAAATATGCTTTTTATCAATTAAATTAATATGAACATAAGTTAAGCATCATAAACTAACCCAATATAATATCATCATCCAATATATACAACCAAGGCAACACTTGTTCAATGAAAGGAAATGAATCCCATCACCCTATCTAAAGCTCAGTATCACATTAAGCAACCTACTGCATATATACATTCATATTCTCATATTTCATCATGACTTGACATATTCATATATATCAGTAATATCTTAACATAAATAAGTCATACTAAACGTAATCATAGAATAACAGTACAAGAACCATATGTTCGGATTGCACAAGTGCAATGTGTAAGAGAAGTCTCATGCTCTCCCTCACACTATGTAGAAACCCCTAAAGGAAAACCCTAGTGAGAGTTCATAATTTTCCTTTATTCATTTACTTTTACATTAGGTTAAGAGTTTGCAATAACCGATATTATACCATGAGATCTACAAGGAGGTGTTCTACTCCCACACCAAAAAGAGAGGGTTAGCACTTGCCTAAGGTGTAACCTTTTGTAGATAACTATCGTGGGGGCTTTCATTTCATCAGAACAACATATCATGGGAAATCCGGAGTTGCTAAACCCTTTTTAAACCATGTGGGGAGCCCGACTTACTAAACGTGAGACCCCATCTCTCTTACATTCCTCTGGTGCTAAATATCTAATCCCTTTAGTAATCATATATATTAATCACATCAATTCACATTAGCCATTACTAGACTCTTATTGAAACATCTCATCATAATAGCTCATAGAGGTTTATAAGTGAGAATAATCCTTTCACTTTAGAAACACTAGTGTGAGTAAACCTTTAACTATAACATTTAATTATAGTCATGAGAACTACCTTTCAATTATATAACAATTATACCATAACATTCATACATACTTCATACCTAATTCAAGTGTATAGGGTTACGGGTGAGGGGACCTCGTCATCAACACCACAATAATACATTAGATATATAAACATTACTATCTAAGTAATTCATCATTCATTCTCGAGTTAAAGGATGAACCAACATTTATACCTTATTACCTTTCGTGGGACTTCATGCTTCAATCACCCAACAATGCATAACCAACATACAATATAAGGTAATTCATGAAGCAATAACATAACTAACATCAACATAAAAAAATTGATATATTAATAATCTTTAGTTTTGGAATTAGCATCGTGGAACAAGTCCAAATTGCACAGGTGCAACATCAAGATTCTGGATATTAATTTTGGGATCGAAGAGTCCAACACAACGTCCACGACGCAGAAAAATCATATGGCCTTTGGTGAATCTAGTCCACGACACGAACATCCTCCCTCGATGCATTAGCCAAGCTGCCTCGGAAGCTTGTTGGCCAAATGTTTGGGTCCTCATCAAGGATCCTAGGTTCGTCCTTGGGATGTCGCACCTTCACGTTTTAATTATAAAAATATTATTTTAGATATATAAATTATTTTTATAAGTTTTACAACCTATACGACAGTCCCAAACCTTCACAACACCTAAGGACACCTACTAGTTCAATTTCACTAGTTCCCGGACGTCATTGTCATTTCTTGACGTTCAGGGTCTAATACATCCAAATCAAGTTAATTACCTTAATTTAGGTCTGGAAACACCTTTTTAATCATTATTCCTTAGGTGAGTCTCTAGCCTAGGTCATTGGATTTCAGAGTTATAATAATATCCCCTACCCCCACCCCCCATTGGGGAACATTCGTCCTTGAAAAACACTATGAACATCTTTTTTGGAATTTAAGACTCAAGACTAGAAGCCCAACAAACACATGGTATACAATGACAATTCAATAACAAAGGAGGAAAACATTCACCCCATTTTTATACGCAACAATGCATCATTATGAAGTAGAAACTATATCAACTACCAAATATGGATATTTTTCATCACTTCACATTATGCAACGAGGAACTTCCTTCTCCTTCTCATATAGCTCAACATATTGAACTAGGAGACTATACATCATTTCATCACTTCACACTTAAGCAATTTCAAACAATAAATATCACATGAAGTCAACTATATCAACCATATAATCAAATGCTATCAACTATGAAGAACATATAATTCAAGACACATATGAAACATGAATTTTCACAAGAACATGCATAGTTAAGGGAAGTCATGAAGTTCAAATGCAGTTATGACCTTTCATGAAAAAAAACTAGGAGGGATTACTAACCTCAGCCTTGACTAGAAGAGAAAGGAAAAAGATGAGGATATTGGAATATCATATCGGCCTCGGCCTCCCAAATAGCATTTTCCACAAGACGATTCTTCCAAAGAACCTTTATGGAAGCTACTTCCTTATCCCTCAATTTCTTCACTAGCCGGTCAAAAGTCTCAACCGGGACCTCTTCATATGAAATGTTAGCATCAATTTGTAAATCTTCTCAATAAAGGAAAGAAATCGAATCACCAATGCACTTTTTGGTTATTGATACATGGAACATCAGATGCACTAGAGCAAACCCAATACGTAATTTCAACTCATAGGCAACACTCTGGACGCATTTCAGAATATCATATGGCCCCACATATCAGGTCTAAGTTTCCCCTTTATCCCAAACGTCATCACCCTTGTCATGGGTGATATCTTCAAATAGAACAAGTCACCTACAATATATTCAAAATCCTTCTTTCTATTGTTGGCATACGATTTCTGCTGACTTCGGGCCATATTAAATCTATCCCTTTATGAATTGTACATTCTCCGCAGCCTCATTGATAACTTTGGGACGTATTAAAGAAAACTCACCTACCTCTAACCACCAAATCGGAGGTCTACATATCCTCCCATAAAGGGCCTCAAATGTTTCCACGGAGACACTAGAGTGGTAGCTATTATAGTAGGCAAAACCTTAGTAGTAGCTCTAAGGTTTGGATGGTTTGTTCCGCCAAACCATCTGTTTATGCATGAAAAGCGGTACTAAATTTCACCTTGATACAAGGCCCATTTTTAAATGTTTTCCAAAAATAAGAAGTAAATTAAGTACCCCTATCCGAAATGATAAACAAGGGAACTCCATGCATTCTCACAATCTCCTGAAGATAAAACTTAGCATATTCTTTCGTCGAATATATAGCTTCGACGGGAATAAAATGGGCTGATTTTGTCAACCTATCAACAACAATCCAAATCGAATAATTTTGTATTTGTGTACGAGGAAAAGCCACAATGAAATCCATATTGACATCCTCCCACTTCCAAGTGGGGATAGCTATATCTTGTGTCAATCCTACCGGTGCTTGATGTTCGGCCTTGACTTTTTGAAAATTTGGACATTTGGCCATAAATTTCTCTATACCCTCTTCAAACCATTCCACCGATAGATCTCTTGTAGAATGAATGGAATACTGGGAACCATGAGCCTCTTTGAAAATTTATATTTTTAGGTCATCCACATCCGATATGCACAACCTACACTAATACCTAAGTACCTCATCCCCCCTAGGTGAAGGATTCATTGGACTAACTAAGAACTGATTCCTTCAACTCCATCAATATGGGATGAAGATGTTTCATAGATTTCACCTTGACCACTAAAGATGATTCGGAGTTATGATGAACAATTAAACCCCCTTTTGGAGAATCACCAAGTTGAACACCCAACCGGGCCAATCTATGCACCTATTTCACAAAATCTTTCTTACTATCAACAACATAGGCTATACTACCCATATACATATAACTCAAAGCATCTACCACCACATTGGCTTTACCGGGGTGGTAAAGTACACTCTTATCATAATCTTTCTAAGGTTTTAACCACTTCCTCTACTGGAGGTTTGACTCGCATTGGGTGAAAATATATTGGAGCCTCCTATGATGGATGAACACATCTACATGTAATCCATATATATAGAGTCTCCATATTTTCAAATCAAGTACTACCACCGCTAGCTCAAGCTCTTGGGTAGGGTAGTTCTTATCATGCACCTTGAGTTGTCTAGAGGCATGTCCTATCACCTTACCATATTGCATGAGGATTTAACCCACACCTACTTGAGAAGCATCACAATGCAAAACAAACCCTTTGGTACACTCTTTTATAGGTAAAAACCGGAGTGAAGGTAAGCTTATCTTTCAAATTTTGGAGGACTTGTCTCAATCTTTCGTCCATTAAAACCTAACCTCTTTTGTGTTAGGGTATTCATGTTAGAAGCGTTAGATGTAAATCCATCAACAAATATCCTATAATACTCGATTAAACGCAAGAAACTTTGAATATCAATTGTAGTTATGGGTCTAGGCTATTTCTTAACCCCCTCCGCCTTCTTCAGATCAACTTCAATACCCACTCTACATACAATGTGAATAAGAAAAGCAACTGATCATAACAAAAATTTGCACTTACTATATTTGGCAAAGAGTTGATGTTACTTAAATACTTACAATAAAATCCTCAAAGGACCCACATTTTCATCCTCACTCTTGGAATATACCAAGATATCATCAATAAAGAATATTACAAATGAATCACGATAATGATGGAACACCCTATTCAAAAGGTCAACGAAAGTCATAGGGACATTTGTTAGACCAAACGACTTAACTCGGATCTCATAATGACCATAGCTTGTTCGGAAAACATTTTAGGAATGTCAATCCCTCTAACTCTATGTTCATAATACCACGAACTCAAATCAATCTTGGAAAAGTAACTCGCCCCTTGGAGTTGGTAAAACATATCATCAATTATAGGAGGTGAATACTTATTATTTATAGTTACCTTGTTCAATTGGCGGAAATTAATGCACATTCTTAAAGACCCATGTTTCTTCTTCTCAAACAATACGGAGCACCTCATGGAGATATGCTTGGTGGTATAAAACCCTTATCTAACAAATACTTGAGTTGAGCATTTAATTCCTTCAACTCGGCCGTGGCTATCTGATAAGGAGTGATTTAAATTTGTTGTATATCCGGCAATAATTTTATATCAAAGTCTATTTCTTGTTTAGGAGGAATCTCGAGCAAGTCATCAGGAAAGACTTCCAAAACTTTTATCACTATGGGCACAAACTCTAAAGGAGGAATATCGGACTAAAGATCATTGACTCTTACAAAATGATATAGACAACCCTTGGCAATAAAATTACAAGCTTTTAGACATGAAATTGACCCTAACCCTAGGGATTGAGTTTTCCCCCTTCCATTAAAAAACAATTTCATTAGAAAACCGAAAAATTATTAACCAAATTCTACAAACATTGGAGGCAAAAGAAGCATGTAGCAATCCATCCCCAAAATGAAATCAAAGTCCAACATATGAAGTTCTATCAAATCAACAATTGTGACTCTATTGGGCAAAAAAATGGGACAACCCCTCTAGACTCTTTTAGCAACCACCGAATCACCCACCAGGGTAGAAACCGAAAAGGATTCGTCTAAGACATTGGGAAGCATATCAAATTTCATAGCAACTAAAGGAGTTACAAAAGATCAAGTGGTACTTGAATCCAATAATTCATAAATATTAATTGGTAATACTTGCTACATACCGGTAACAATATCCGGAGATCTCTCTTGATCACCGTAGGATTGGAGAGCATATAAGTGATTCTTCTTAGAGCCATCACAATTCGTAGCACTTGATTGTGCTTAAGAATTTTCCCTTCATTGATCCTTCAACATACGACAGTCCCTCTTCATGTGGCCACTCTTACCACAACTATAGAAATTACACATGCCTTCATGTCTTCTACCACACTTTACACAAGTAGGCTTCTCTATATAAGAACCACCACTTTTTCCTTCTTGAACTTTGGGGTAGACACTTTACCTTTGTTGAGACTTGGAGTGTTAGGATGACCTTGGTTGGAGCGGTAGTGTTAGCATTAAGTTTACTTGCAACCTAGTATCTCTAGCAACTTGAGTGTCTAACACTTGAGTCAAGCTATGAATAGTCGCCCTTATCTCAACGTTAGACGTAGCCCCTTCTTCAATAGGAACTTGAGGGTTTTAAGGAGCTTGAGAGGGAACCCCCTCATACACATTCTCCTTCTCGACCCTCCTAAAAGTTTTTCTTCTTGTATTCATTGACTATAAATGCAAGAAAAAATTAGAAGAAAGGACAAGATAGAGTTAAGACTCTTAGGCAAGACAAAGGAATAAAAAAGAGTTAAAGTTCCTAAGCATCTTATAGCCTCTCATTCATAAGTTTGGAGAGTTTCACACTTATGAACAAGACTCTACTCGACGTGGTATTTTATGACATCAATCCTATATTATTCTCAACCTGATGTTCTGATAGAAAGTTTGTCACGACCAGAGAGCACCCTCTAGTCGTAACCGGCGTCCTTGGCGTTGAAGAGGTCTTAAATAAGCCCTTAGCACTCGTCAAAGCACATATCATAGAATAAAATGTAGTAAAATTAAAACTTTTACTTTGGAATTTCAACTTCGCTTTATATATGAAAATTGAAACTAACTTCGTCATAACACCATCTTAACATAGAAGTATAGAAATTTCGGACTTAGTCCATGCATCAATAGGCAGTCTACATATAAGAATATACACTATTGTCTTCCAACATAAGCAAAGAACTAAAAGCTAGAACCTAAGGGTCTTGTCCTCAGACTTGAGAACTCACCAACTCCGTGAAGCAATTCCAAGTATCCTTGGGAAAGGCCTTGAATCCTCAACAGCCGAAACCAATATTGTTTGGAAAAAGGGAATAAAGTATAGGTTAGTACCTCACAAGTACTAAATATGGCTTCTATGCTTAAAAAACTTTGAAACATGCATAAAAGAACATTTTAGTCAAACATGTTTTTTATCAATTAACCCAATATGAACATAATTTAAACATCATAACAAACCCAAAATAATATCATCCAAACATGTAGACAACCCAAGAAACACTTGTGCAAATCAAGGAATCGAGTCCTATAACCCTATCAAAAGCTCAGTATCACATTAACCAACCTACTTCCTACATACATTCATAATCTCATATTTCATGATGACTTCCCATATTCATAATGATCATTCATACCTTAACATAAGTAAGTCATATTCAAAATAATCACAAAAGAACACTACTAGAACCATCTCTTAGGATCCCACAAGTGCAATGTGTAAAAAAATTCTCATACCCTCCCTCACACTATCTAGTAACTCCTCATGAAAAGGCCTAGTGAGAGTTCATACTTTTCCTTTATTAATTTACTTTTACATTAGTGGAAGAGGTTTCAATAACCGACATTACACCATGAGAGCTACATTTTGTACATAGCTATCTAGGAGGACCCACTTACCTAGTGTCCTATGAAGAACATAGTTTAGAGACAAGGAGATCGTTAATATAAACCCTAACTTGCTAAACGTGGGGGCTTACAATTCTTGAGACAACACATATCATGGGAAATACAGAGTTGCTAAACTTGAAAAACCCAATGTGGGGAGCTGGACTTACTAATCGAGGGACCCACATATCATTTAAATGAACTTTTGGTGCCAAATATCTATTCCCTCTAGTAATTATATTTACTCACCACATAATTTCACATTATCCCTTACTAGACTCGAATGCAATCATCTCATCATAATAACTCATACAGGTTCATAAGTGAGAACAATCTTGTCACTTTAGAAACACCAGCAAGTGAGTAAACCTTTCACTTTAACATTTCATTATAATCATGAGAACTGCCTTTTAATCATATAACAATCAAACTATAACGTACATACATAATTCAAATAGATAATTCAAGTGTATAGGGTTAATGATGATACAACCTTGTCATCAATTCCACAATAATATATTAGATATAGAACCATTACTATCTAAGTATTTCATCTTTCATACTTGAGTTAAAGGAAGAACCAACATTCAAACCTTTTTGCCCTTCATGGGACTTCATGCTTCAATAACCCAACAATGTATAACAAACACATAATATAAGGTAATCCAAGTAGAAATAACATAACTAACATCATTGTAAACAATTGATATATTCATCATCTTCAATCAATTTACCAAATCAATTCAAAGATTTATGAAATTGGGGGAGAACATGGTTTGAAGGGAATTTCAAGTGAAAACCAACAACCTTAAATTATCATAATTTACCATAATTGATTCATAATTTTTTTTTTCAAACAAGATTCATGTATAGAGAAAAACCCTAGATTTTGGGTAATTTTAAAAACATCTTTGGAGGGACATCTTGGGTAACGGAATACCAAGAGTGAAAGAAATCATACCTTATTATAGACCTAGACACGAAATAGAGTTAAAATCTTTGAGAATTGATCCTCTTCTTGGAGCTTCAAGATCCTTCTATGTAGGTTTTGTGTAGAGATAGAATTTAGAGAAAGTGAGAGCAATTGTGTTTATCAGTTGGGGATTTGTTTTAGTGTGGGAATAGATTTTGGATTACCTAAATTTAGCATATACTAAGCCTCTAAAATCTCCAAAACACCCCTCACATGGATGGAACATTAAATTAAGTCACACTTGACTTTTATTTTGAAATTATCATCGCGGAATAAGTGAGTATTGCGGAGGTGTTTCCTCAAGTTTCTTGAAATTAATTTTTGGGACAGAAGAGTTCTAGACAATGTATGTTAAGCGGGCAAACCATTTGGCCTTTGGTGGAGCTAGTCCACGTTGCGGACATGGTCCCTTCATGCATTAGACAAGCTACCTCGGTAGCTTATTGGTAAAATGTTTGGGTCCTCCTCACGGACCCCTTGGGTGGTACATGGGGGTCGCACCTGGACGTTTTGATCCTAAAAACATTATTTACCAATTTAAGTACTTTATACAAGTTTTACCCTCCATACAACACTCCCAAACATTCACAAGACCTAAGGACACCTACTAGTTTAATTTTACTAGTTTCAGGACATCATGGTCATTTCTTGACGTTTAGGCTCTAGTAATACCATATCAAACTAATTACCATATTTTAGGTCTTTAAACACATTTTTAATCATTATTCATTAGCTGAGGCTCTAGCCTAGGTTATTAGATTTTTGAGGTATAATAGAGTAACCTGAAGCTAACCCTAGTAACATATAATAAACATACTTAATAATAAAGTCAATCAATGAATTTTGTTTGCAAGATAGTCAATAAATAATCTAAAAATATAGGGAACACCCATAGTAAGTTTTAATATAGAAATATTAAATTGTGGAATACCTATACTGAATCTGAATATCGAAATACTAAGGGTAATAACAATTGAAAAGTAAAACTCAGATACTAAATTTGATTCTAACTATGTATAAAAATAGCCTCTAACTGAGTAAAAGTGTTGGGAAATGCACCACTTAAATCTAGAAAAAACAAACTATGACTACAAACAAAGGAGCATGTATGTCTTCCGCGGAGAATGAGTGTTGACCACTAATACTGCTGATCTAAATATGGGGAACATATCTATGTGTGATTTTGAAGATGTGAATTTGAACCTACATTATTATAAGATGTAGTGCATAGTATGCGGTAGTACATGAATGGTATTGAGCATGTTGGATAGCGTAAAGCTGAAAAATAAGAATAACTGAACAAAAGCATATAATCGAGCAATGATATGAGATAAGCATAATACTTAATTGGAATACTGAACATCAAATAACTGAATTCAATGACTAAGTTTGTATCATGCTGAAATTTAAATCTAAACTACAATCTAAGTTGGTTCATTCAATTGAATCTGATTGTTAGGGAGGTACTAATAACCGACATAAAAAATGTGATCTAAATGTATAGTCCGGTGTATACGCCCCATTGAGAAGACTTAATATACCCTATTGAGGTATAAAGGCATAACTAGAGTGATCACTAAAATGGACCTCATTGTGATCTCCTTTTCTATTATAAGCCCCTTGTCAATGCTCCTCTAGACAATTATCGACCCAAGGTAAGACGCCTTAGGATGGCGTAAGAGGGACTCATTTTGGGACAAAATTATGGAGTTGTTGATAAAACCAAATCAATACAGAGTGTCAACATTCAGATAATTATTCTAGAGGGGAGCTTCTACATCAATCCACCTCAGTGTGTTATCAATAACTAAGTGTGCAAGCGACTCCTGTAAGTCATCCAAGGACTGAGCACTAGTAAATCCTTCAAATACAAGTGTAGGACCTAAGACCCTATCGATTTCAATATAATGTGATTGTTGTTTCACCCTACTTTAATCCCCCAAACCATGACATACTTTATCGGTCTGAAGGAACTGGCTTTCTTCTTTTCAATGGCTACCAACTTATCATATGCTATGTAGAATTTCTAGACCCATTTAGGAATATATGGTCCTCAAGGCCCAGTGAAATTCTTAAACTACTGAAACTGGATTCCGTCCCTCACACTACAATATCTTCCCTCTAGGACCTCCGTGGATTGAAGATTATCCTCAAGAATAGTATGCAACCCATATTGTATATGTTATATTGAGTGGTCGTTGGCACTCTCGAAGAGTCTCGTTGAGAGAAACCACAAATCTTCGCTCACTTCAATTATAATCATTGATAATCATCAAACGGGATTAAATTGTTCCTCCCTCGCTGCCAGAGTTGTGCTCCGGAACCTTAGGCATAGGCTTCTAGCCCTTGCCCTTCTCTCTCTTTGGAGGTTCAGTCCTTTCTATTTTTCAGGATTGGCTCCCCGTTAAATCACTATACCCAGTGCTTTTTTGTGGGGCGACATGAGAAGGTTGTTTCTAGACATGTATGCAAAAATATCATAGAATGTGGGGATAAAATTCAAATTAATAATTGCAGACTTACTCGTCTAATCATTCTAGCATGCCAGATTGAGCTCGCCTAAAGGAATGACTCAAAATTTCCAAATATATTCAGCATCTCTCCGACCGGAGGGGCCTTTCAGCGAGAAAGGACTAGCACTCTGAAATTTACAGTATATCTGAAGGGCTAGAAGCGTAGAAAGGTCGATCAAGAAAGACTTTTATTACGCCCTAAAAACTAGTAAGTTGAACTAGTGTGTTCTAGAGCTTATCATAAGAGTTCTGGAGTGTAGTATTAGGATTAAAATCAAAAGAAATGACACCAATACTTAGAATGGATGTTTTAGGGGCTATACATCAAGGTAAGACCCCCCAAGGAACACCCAAAGGGTCATTGAAAGTGACCCCAAAAAAAGTCCCCAACTGCAATTTTTAGTGACCTACGGCTACCATGTACTAGTCGTAGGTTGACCAACACCTATAAGGTTGGGTTCGTGGGTCAAATCCTGAACATGCCTGAATTTGTAGTCCACTGAACACACCCACGAAAGATACAATACGGAGTGAGGAGCCACCAACGGTCCGTGGGTGGGTGGTTAAGAGTAGTTTTAAGATTTTAGTTTTGATTTGGGGGTTTCAAAGTTATGTTAGTAATTAATTAAGTGTTGACGTAGGTCGGTTAGCTTTTTATTTAAACACAAATATATTACTAACACACCCCTAAACTAATTATTTTAATTCATTCATCTAGATCCCCGAACTCACTCAAATTATCCTCTCTCTAGAATTGAGGAAGAAGAAGAAGAAGAAGAAAAGGGAAGAGGGAACATTTTCCTCCATTGTTGAGATCTTGATTAGGTCTTTGAATTAAGGTGTGTTTAGATATTTATATATGGATTCCTCACCCATAGAGAACCCTTAGTTTTCCCCCAACTGTGAAGTCAAAAACCCAGTTAGTTAGGGTTTCCTTCTTGCATTGTGGGTAAGGTTAAAGAATAAATCCAATTCAGTGGATATACCTAATTATGATTATATTAACATTTAATGTGGTATTATGATTAAATAATGTGACTTATATGTCAGACTCTAGTCTGAATGATAAATGTGGTATTTTGTGGGTTTATGCCATTATAGATTAAATTGAATTTTTATGGGTGATCTTTTTGAATCAATGTCATGCATAGTAATTGTTCAAAGTTAGGAACATATAATCATGAATTGAATTAGACATTATAAAATTTGATTGATATTGAATTTTGATGTTGGAATTGAACATTTATAGTCAATTGTGATTAGAATCACCGAGTAATCAAAGATATGATCAAAATACGTTCAAACCTAGGTATGAAAAAAAGGTTTAGAAAGATAGCTGGAAGAGTAAGGCTTTTGATAATAATAGTATGGATTTAGAGTAAAGCTAATGTGATTAACTATTGGTTCTAATAATTTTAGAGTAAAGTCTAAAAGAGAATAGAAGTCTAATAGGTATAATTAAGTTGAAAGGCTTATACTCATCTAACCTACCTTATGAATGCTTGAAAGTTGAAGTGACAAAATCACAAGACCATGGTATTATTTTTCAAGGACATCCTTCCATGAAAGATTAGTGTTAATTAAGGCCTAAAAAGTGAACTAGGACTGTATGCTTAAATCGAAGTGGATATTGACAAAGTAATAGAGTGTCACAAGAGATAGGGTCTGTGATCAAAGAAGAAAGGAGACACAACTCCTAGTTTATGTGAGGAATATCAATGTTAAAAGGGAAACTCTTACATAGTCAAGTGTGAGTTTTCCCAAAGTTAGTTCTCATGAGAAGGAAGCCTTCACAAAAGTTGAGTTACAGTTTCTAGTATAAATCTAAAGATCTAATGAACTAAAACAAGCTTAAAGAAGCATATCAAAGTGTTCAATAGCATAAATAAACTGAGACTTACTTAATGAAGTACCTGATAGCATTCAAGAGTATAAAATGGACTTAGACATGCTTAAGGTAGTATATCATAGGGTCCATGTGAAGAAGGAACTTATACATACTAAAATTAGTATCTCATAGGTTTAAAGGTAATCAAGAACAACATGTGCTTAAGGGAGTATCTCATAGAGTTCTTAATTTAAAAGAGAGTAACTAGGCTCCAAGCCAAGAATGTTAGTATAAGGACCAAAAACTAGTACTTATCATGAATAGTATTATGGGGTGCTATGCATGCATTGCACAAGTATGACTTCGGGTTATTAAAGAGAAGTCTTGAGAAAGGATTGTTCTATAGTTTTCATCCTCGCTAAAATACTGAATAAAGGTGAGATATTCCCTTAGTAATGAGAATTAAGCTAATTATTAGACCAAACGAGAGTAAGTATCACTAAGATTAATTCAAGGTTATGTTTATTGTGAAGGGTAGTATGGGATGTGTTTCATACATTGCACAAGTTTGCTTTGAGGTTTCTTAGAATTATGGTGCCCTTATTGTAGAAAAGCCTAAAGATTTACACTATAGATATAGACTATGAGTATGATGACCAAAAAGGGATACTTCGCTTGAGTGATATAATGGGATGCTATTCTTTATTTGCACTTGTATGCTTTTGAGGTTACTTGAGAATGATGCTATTATTGTTGAGATGAATAAGATTCAAGTATGCTTACGTGAGTGCTTATGAAGAAGAAATATTTATTTATGATTATGACTTATCTCCTATGCTCATTAACTATGTCTTATGTTTACTTATGACTATATGATGCTTATGTTATATATTATGCTATGATTATGTTTTTATGTCTTATGCTGTTTGTTTGACTAACAATTTTGAGATGCTCTTATGAGGTTATTCTAGCTTTCATACTTGGTATATTTTGTACTAATGCATATTGCCTACATTTTAGTGAAATCTAGGGTTTCGGAGATTGAGTATCTTTGAAGGAAAGGTTCCTAAGGTGCAAGAAGAGTTGAAAAATCGGTGAGTCATCATAGATTCAAGGACAAACCCATTATTTTCCTTATTTTATTTATATGTTTTGAGACTATTGTATAGACTATGTACCAAAAGTTTATCTTAAAAGTTGTATTAGATGGTTTAAGACAAAAGCAATGAAAGAATTTATATAGTTTTTTTATGAAATGACTTCAATTGTAAATTTTTAAAATTCTTCATACGTTTTTAAGATCTAATGTTATCATTATGCTATGGTCTTGTACGAGTCCACTTCGGGGTCAAGACTCCACGTTACGTCTAGGCGGTACCCCTTGGTCGTAACGAACTTGATAATCAAATAAAAATATTTAGAATTGTTCTAGGATTGTCACAAACCACGTCTAGAACATCTTGTTCATAAATTTGAAGCGCACCACATTTATGAATAGGAGGCTATTGGATGTATAGGATATCTCATTTCTTCATGCTATAAGTCGTGCCTTGGAGTTTAGCTTTAGTAGGACATTATTCTAGTGCTTGGTCTTTTTCAAGGTATGCCTAATACAAGGGAGAATTATAGAAGACAAGAAGAATTCTATGTGGAACAAAAGTTCCTCCACAAGTGCTACATCAAACACTACTTCAAGCTCCGATTGACCCGATAGGGTAAATTGTTACTCAAGGGAAGTTTATGGCTACCCTCCAAATGTTAACTCAAGACATGATGTCTCAAGATCAACACATGAACACTCATGCCCAAGCTATAACGACCAAAGCTAATGGAGAGATGGTAGATCTAGAAAACAGAATAAAGAGGATGGTTGCTTCTAGGATGAGAGGGGTTTTTAGGATGAACCCTCCAAATTTATATGGATCCAAGGTTGAACAAGATCCTCAAGGTTTCATAGATGAGGTGTATAAGGTGATTTCTATCATGGTATTATATTTTGTAGAAAAAGCGGAACTAGCCGCTTATTAATTAAGGGATGCAGCACGAATTTGGTTGAACAATGGAAAAATAGTGGGCCGGTAGGAGAGGGCCCAATTGAGTGAGAAGGGTTCAAAGAGACCTTTCATGATAGGTTTTTCCCATAGAGTTGAGGGAATTATCCTTGCAATAGTTCAAAAATCTTCAACAAGGGGATTTAAGTGTGACGGAGTATTTTCTTAAGTTCACTCAAAGATCCAAATATGCTCCAACCATAGTGGGGGATTCTAGGGCCTAGATGAATAAGATGGAAGTGTCCGATTTAGTAGTTAATGAATGTTGTTTTGCAATGCTATCCAAGTATGAATATTTCTAGTCTCATGGCGATGCTCAAAATTTGAGGAGCAAAAGCTTAAGAAAATGAATTGGGAGGTGAAAAGAGCTAGAACATATGATAGGAACTTTTGTAATACTATGTTTGATTGACAATGTAGGTATGATTCTAAACAAAGGTATTCTGGTCAAGATTCATCTGACACCCCTATGTTTTACCAAGAGAAGGGTAGTGTGTCTCTATTGCCCAAGTATACTTGCTCCAACTATGGGAGGATTCTTTATTGTAAATTTCTAGCAGTCATGGATGGCGTCTATGGGTGTGTTAAGGATGGGGAAAAAATGACAGATTCCTGGTTCTAAAGGCTAAGGGAAGGGAGGGTAAGAAAGTTTTCCCTAGTGGTCCGTATAAAAGTTCTCAAAAAAAAATATGTTCTATGCTATCCAATCTAGAGAAGATCAAAAGTGATCTCGTCATGTCCTTTTCCAGATTGTGTTTTATACTTTAGTAAATTTCTAGGTTTCGTGTATTTTGTAACTTGATATGTTGTACTTAAAAAATTTAGTTAGTATGAATGAAGTTTAGAAGTAATTAATTAGGCATACTCCTAAGGGGGAGATATTGTTCCTCTCTGGTGAGGTTGTTTTGTATTTATGTGGTGCCATGATTTCCTTATATGCGTATTCATGAAATTCTTAGGTGTTGTTAAAAATGACTTATATGAATCTTTTTACCTCGTGTTGTGTGGATTTGGGTAGAATTGCATATATACTTCATGAGATAAGTCAATGATCATGCCTTAATTGGAATTGAAAGATTCCTCCTTCAATAAATTCCTTTTGAAAGTAAATTGCATGTAGACTCCCTGAGTGGGTATTGAATATTTTTTAGTTAGGAGATGATAGTTCTTGAAAACAAGTAAAATATAGAATCTCTTGCATTTTGGGTTGGTAGATATCATTCATACTCCCTTGTGTTGCATTGAATAAGTTTAGTGTTGAATTGAAGTTACCTTGTTTGTTAAAGTGCATATAGATATAGTGCATGCATATTGGACTGCTATTTTAGATTTGTGACATGAATAAGTGATTAGAATCATCATTCGATGACGAATGATCCCAAGGAGGAGATATCTTTTAGGCACCGCAAACTAGTAAGTTGAACTAGTGAGTTCTAGAGGATTTTGTAAGAGTTTTGGAATGTAGTATAATTATTAAAATCACAAGAAATGATTTACGTAAATAGAAAGGAGGTTTTAGGGGCTATAAGTCAAGCTAATACATCCTAAATACCAAAAGGAATCCTTGAGGTGGACCTCAAAAACAGTCCCCAATCTGCAACTTTTCAGTGACCTACGGTTCCTACCTACTGGCCATAGGTGGACCGGTTCCCCAATTGTGGGGGGTGATGGTTCAAGGCTTTCATAGTCGTGAAACTATAATACACTGACAAACCCACAAAGGGTACAATATGGAGCATGGACCCACCCATTGTCCGTGCGTTGGTGCTTCATTAGTGTAAGCAATTTTTCAAATTTTAATTTTACGTTGGGGTTTGGTAATCAAGTTAGTACTTCATTAAGGGTTAAGGTGTGTCTGTTATTTATTTTTTAACCATCCCTAAACTAATTTTTTCAAATCATCGATATAATACCCAAAATTCTCTGAAATAATCCTCTCTCTAGAAGAGGAAGAAAAAGAAAAAGAAATAGGAGAAGGAGGAGAATAAGAAGGAGAAGGAGAAGGAAAAGGAGAAGGACAAAGAGGAGGATATACAGGAGAAGGAGAAGGATAAGTAGAATGAGAATAAGAAATATAATAATAAGAATAATAAGAATAAGAAGAACAAGAAGGAGGAGTAGGAGAGGAGGAGGAGGAGGAGGAGGAGGAGGAGAAGGAGGAGGAGGAGGAGGAGGAGGCAAATTTTCCTTCATTCTTGAGAGCTTGATTAGGGATTTGAAATAAGATGTTAGATTATATATTGGTTCTTCCCCATATACCCCTTAGTTTTCCCCCACTTGCGAGTAAAAATCAAAATTAGCTACGGTTTCCTTCTTGCATTGTGGGTAGGGTTTAGGTATGATTCTAATCTAGTTGATAATAGTTTATTATGATTGTATTAACATTGAAATGTGATATGATGATAAATTCATGTGATTTATATGGTAAAAGCTAATCAAAATATATAATGTGATATTTTGTGGGTTTATGTCATTAGAGGAGAAACTGAAGGTTCATGGGTGATCTTCTTGAATAAATGTCATGTGTAGTAATTGTTCAAAGTTATGAACATATAATATTGATTTGAATTAAACCATATTAAATATGATTGATATTGACTTGAAATGTTTTAATTGAACCTTTATGATCAATTTTTATTAGATTCACCTAGTAATCAAAGATGTGATTAATATACTTTGAAACCTGGGCACAAAAAAGAGCTTAAGAAAGAGAGCTTAAGAGTAAGGCTTGAGATCATATTAGTAGGGTTTTAGAGTGAATTTAATGTGATAACTATTAATGCTAGAGATTTGAGAGTAAAATCTAAAATAGTATATAAGTCTAATAGGTAGAATTGTGGTGAAAGGCCTATACTCACATAACTTACCTTATGAATGCTTTAAAGTTGAAGTGATTGACTCACTTGAATATGGATTGATTGTCAAGGAGATCCTGCCATAAAAGATGCGTGTTAAGAAAGGCTTAACAAATAAACCTTTAAGTGTATGCTTGGCTCCAAATAGATATTGACACTAAGATCGAGTTTCACACAAGCTAGGGTCTGTGATCCATGAAAAAGGGAGAAACCACACCTATGTTATGTGAGGACTATCCAAGTGAAATGGGGAACTCTTACATAATACAGTGTGGGTTTTCCCAGAGTTTGGTCTCATAAGATGGAAGCCTTCCTAAAATTTGAGTTAGGCTTTCTAGTAGCAATCTGTATATCCAAAAAACTAAGACATACTTAAAGAAGATTCTCAAAGTTTTCAAAATCTTAAATGAACTAAGACATACATAATGAAAAACCTTATAGTTTTCAAGAGTATAAATGGACTTAGACATGCTTAAGGTAGTGTCTCATAGGATTCATGTTAAGAAGGAACTTAGACATACTAAAAGTAGTATCTCATAGGGTTCAAGCTAATAAGTAACTAAAATGTGACTAATGGAGTATCTCATTGTGTTCTTAAGTTAAAGAGAGGAACTAGGTTCAAAACTAAAAAGTATTAGTATAAGGATCGGAAAATAGTACTTAGCAGGAAGAGTATTATGTGATGATATACATGCACTGCACAAGTATCATTGTAGCGCCCCTTTATGAAAGATACTACAACTTGACAAGAAACCTAATTTAATACTTGCAACATTTAAAAGAGATTAACGAAGGTATACTCATTTTTTAATCTAGTTGAGGGATAAGGTTCAAAACGAATAATTTAGTTAACGATGTGCATGTTGCCTGCTTTAAATATTTAATTTAGGTCAATTTAATATGGCACGAAATTTTAACTAACGACGAAAAAGCATCCCAAAATCTTTTAAGAAACACCAACGAGCTTTAATGCTTATATTATCCTCACAATTAAAGACAAAATAACAATAATATAACAAACTTCCATGTAGCAAAATTAGCATGTTCATGCCTAACAAAACTTAAAAAACATATAGTAAATTATTATATTAAAAGACTTGCGTTTACATATCCCAAAATGATAAAAACGTATAGCCATACTTATATCATATTTCATGGTGACATGACCAAATCATCCCTCAAAATATATTATAATTGTACAACACATAGATCGTGCACAAGTCTCAAGGTTATACAATATATATATATATATATATATATATATATATATATATATATATATATATGCAAGTGTGATCTTTCATTAAGGCTTTCCAAATCTCCATCTTCAATGACCAACTTCAACCGTCCTCTCGAACATTCCTTATGATAGAAACAACTACCCCTAAGCATAAAGCTTAGTGGTGCAAAAACTATAGATCCGGCGCCCTTAGATTTATCAAGTCATCATTCTCAAGTCAAGGACAGAATAATTGAATATAATCAGTAAATCAAGTAAACAATATAAAAAAAGTATCAAGTTGGATAGTTAAAGATCCAAATATCAATAATATTCATAACACAGTTTTCCAAGAGGTTCAATAACAAGACTCGCCTAATATATACATCATGTCTTCAGACCAAGCACAAGCAGAAAAAAGAAGGGTCGACGCAGTGTATCAAGAAGGGTCAAAGCCCAATAATCAAGAGAACCAAGAACCATATTAAAAATGGCTTTCTAGTTCGTAATATAAAAAAAAACACCCATACTCAAGACAAACTAAAAGTCCAGATTCAAGATGGAAAATGATTTGAATCAAGAGGAATGGCAATAGTAACAAAGTCATAGCCACGAGAAGGACAAAGACCCAATAAGAATGCCAAGTGATCAAACAATCCCTACAAGTGGGCAACTTACACAAGAGTCTTTAACGCCTTAAACGACAACAACACAACAATGCATAGTGACAACAGGTAACTAACATACCAATATAAACTTTGATATATACAAGCTGGTAAAAATAGTACAAGTACAAGTTTATAAACAAACCTCAACACTTTAGCAAAGAAAAAGTCCTACACGACTTCAAGAGTCAGGCTGTAGACCAACCAATGTATAAAGGTCCTCAACTTGTTCACGAGTATATACAAACTTAAAAATACAATTAAATAACTTATTTAATTCCTAGAATCTCAGTATTGTCGAAGTAAAACATAATAATCATCATAAGTAAGCCTAGCCTGTACAAATAAGACTAAGTTCCCAAATTAGTGATTTTGTGCAACAAAAGTACTTCATTTCGCAACTTAGTTTTGAAACAGGAAATGGCTAAACAGGACTTTATATCACTACAAGAAAAACAGTCATTTATGACCAACATTTAGGGGCAAACTAGTAATCTCGTCTCTAAAGATATATGTATTAGGAAGATATTATATTATGGTCCTTATTTATATATTTTATTGTGAATATACTAAACCCGGTCCCGAAAGAACTAATTAACTAGTCTCAAATTCTAACTGAAGATCTTAAGCGGGAAAATATGCTTCCACCCATTAGGTTACACGTTTCAAAATAAAATAAAATATACTTCCACCCAATTTAAATAAATTAATAAGAAAATATTTTCTTTTCACAAAAAATTATCCGAAAAGTAATTAAAACAAAAAAGGAAAAGTCTTTATTTTCTTGAATATGGTCGCAATTTTTCCCTAGCTATTTCATCAAATCAGGATCGATGCTTCTATTGTTTTTTTCAGCGAAACTCTGCCCCAATCTCAACACCTTTGGATTACGGTAGTAGTGGTGTCTTCTCATCGTGCATAGGTAGTTTCTGCTTATATTATTTGCTGCTCGATCGTTGAAAAAATAGAAGTTTGCTTCCTCTTTTAGTTAAATTGAGTTGCTTGTTTCTTTATTAAACTTTTTGATGAATTTTTTTCTAGTTTATTAAGGTTACTCCTCCTCTTCTTCTTCTTCCTCCTCTTTTCGAACATTTTGAAAAGGGCTTAAAGTTCCATAATCTGCTCTGTTTTCTTATGTACAATAAGTAAAAGATTATTAGATTGAGATTTCTGATAGTTTACTCGGATTTTGTGAAGTTTATTATGAGTATGAAGATTCATATCTTATATAGAGTACACATGGTATTTTAAAATGTTCATATCTTCTCTGTTTTCGTATTTGATAGTCAGAAGATTTATTGTTTCTATAAAAATATATACATTTTCCATATAACTTATTAAGAAGAGAAATATGGGTGTGTGCATTTTTGTCGCTTCATCATATTTAAAGACAATGGATCATTATGAACCTAGAAAGAAACATTTTCTCTGTTTGTCTTTAGAATACAATCTTATATGAAATCAATTGATGCCTTAATAAAAATATAGACCTTTTTGATGTTTTTTTTGTGTAAATTTTCATAGAGTAGAAGTTAGTACTCGAACCATCTTGTTTTCACATCTAACTTTCCATTATCTCGTTATGGGCACAAAAGGTTCAGTAGGCGGTTTATTTTTTTCGAAAGAAATCACACTTGAACCTGAGACCTAATAAAGGACTATGTATAATCATGGATATATAATTATATATGCACACGGAACATTTTTCTGATGCATGAAGTAACACATATGAATAAGTTGCTTGTTTGTGGTAATAGGTTAACAATATTGCTGGCCTGGCAGATTTGTGAAATAGATTGATTATCATCAGTTACATATTTTGTGCAGTACTAAAAAGTGCTTAGAGGGATTTTATAGATGACTTGAATTAGTTCAAAAGAGATGTCATGCGGAGTAACTTTCATTCTTCTATACTATACGTAAAGACTTTTCTTTTTTGTTGAAACTAAAATCTCAAGCAATTAGCTGTGTTGTTTGCAAGTTCATTTAGTTGCACTGAATTTATTTCTTTTAGGAGTAGTTTTTACCGGACAACATAGATGTGCAAGTATTTTTACAAGATGTTAATCCAAGCTAGGGGTACTAACTTATAGAGATTGTTAATAGATAACCATTTTATTTTCGAGTTATGGTTGGCTATCTTGCGTCCTGTTTTTGTTCATACATTGATAAGAGTATTGACTTGTGAATTAACTACCCATTTATTTTCTTGTGGACAATTACTCAACTAGCTTTGTTGTTATCTTAGTTTTCTTGTCCTAAATTTAGTTTGTTACATCCTTTATTGATAATAATCAAACTTTCTAAGCTACTCTAAAAACAACTGGTAGCTACCATTAATTTCCTGGTGATCTTCATGTCAATTCTTGTTTCCTTCCAAGAAGTTGTTAATCAATACATTGTCAATCCAATAATTTCCTCCAATCATATGAAGTGGAAGGACATATAAAGTTCATGTGGTCCATGCTTTCTCTTCATGTTAGACACAATGGGAAGTCTTCATTGTTGAGGTTTCCTCATTTAGTAAGTCTATCCTTCGTATATAATGCCTTCAATTCAGCCATTCTGAAAATAAATCAACATTTAAGTGCTCCAAAAATGTTACACCCTAATTTCTTCCATGAAACTTTAGGAAAAGATCTTTGTAAGGCATTTGGAAAAAACTATTCGTGATTGTAACATTTTTCCCTTGGGGTTATCATCGTGGAATGATATTCAGCAAAAAAAAATAGAATTACATGTGCACAAACATTGAGGTAACATGTATACACTCGATTCAAATTATTTGGCATTACCTCACACACCAGATGTTCTTGTCCACATACAAGTTGTCCATCACATGTGTTGTCACGACCCAAAACCGAGCCGCGACTGGCACCCACATTTACCCTCCTATGTGAGCGAACCAACCAATCTAACCCTTAACAATTCAAACATAATCAACAGAAAATAATGCGGAAGACTTAACTCATTAATAAAAACCAATTCATTAACTATTCAAATTCAACATCTATTATTCCCCAAAATCTGGAAGTCATCACAACAAGAACATCTATGATCAAATCACTAAACTAAGAGTATTCTAAGAAGCCAAAACAAGTAAAAAGCTAGTCCATGCCGGAAGTTCAAGGCATCAAGACTTGAAGAAGAAGATCCAGTCCAAGCTAGAAGCATTAGCTCACCTGAAGATCCGGTTGTGACAAAGACTGGCTAGAATCACGTTGAGTTGAAGACGACGGCACGTTGCTGAAATCCACAAATAACAAAGAAGAAAACATAAAAGTAGGGGGTCAGTACAACCACAACTGAGTAGATATCATCGGCCAACTCAAAATAGGGAACAGTATATATCAAGTAATATTATAAAATCAACTATGATACTCAACATGTAGCAACAACAAGTACTATAATGATCAATAAGTACTACCAATTCATCCATGAGGACTCACGCCTCAATACCATACTCATTTGGGAAATAGGTTCATTAGATTGAGTATATTAACATCTTTCAAGATTCATTATCTTTCTTCCTCTTGTGTCTGTACGTGACACTCCGATCCCCTACTACTATGTGTCGGTACGTGACACACCGATCCCCTAATTCTACGTGTCGGTTCGTGACACCCGATCCCTAATACTATGTGTCGGTACGTGACACTCCGATCCCCTAAATCTACGTGTCGGTTCGTGACACCTGATCCCCTAAATCTACGAGTCGGTTTGTGACACCCGATCCCCTAAATCTACGTGTCGGTTCGTGACACCCGATCCCCTAAATCTACGTGTCGGTTCGTGACACCCGATCCCTTAATTCTATGTGTCGGAACGTGACACTCCGATCCCCTAATCTCATTCTATCAATTCCTCAAGCCTGTTCTTATACCGAGGCATCATCATTCTCGTTACTTTAGTTCATCAAGCCTTCTTTATACCAAGGCATCATCATTAAACAAGAGATTAGGGTTTTTCAAGATTTGGGATTCAATAACTTCATCATGCTCATATAATCACAATTACATAATCACAATTCATGCAAGCATACAAATAAGCACATAGCAGGGTTTACAATACTATCAATAATATCATTCGTTATTAAGAGTTCACTACGAATATCGTAAAAGAATAAACCATAACCTACCTCCACCGAAGACTAGTGATCAAGCAAGAATTTCCCCAAAGCTTTCTTCTTCTCGTTCGATCGATCCTCTCTCCCTCTCTCTTGTTCTTCTAGTTTTCTTATTCAAACCCTCTTTCTTTTACCCTAATTAGCATATAATTAAGAATGAAAGATGGCAATAATAATCCACTAATTAACTTAAGGTCACCTATTTTAACCCCCAAGTAATTAGACTTATAATCTTTAACCCTCTAACTTTATAATTAAAGTAGGAATAGTCCAAAACGTCCCTTAAAACGTGTAAAGAAATTCGACCCAGACTGGGATTATGCAACCTGTGACGGGCCGTCGTGCCTGCGACGGTCCGTCCTGCAAGTCGTCGCAAGGTTCAGAGACCCAATTTTCCACCAAAGGTCTGTGACGGTCCGTCACACCTGTGACGGTCCGTCCTGCAAGTCCATCACGAAGTTCAGAGAGTCGATTTTCAGTACCCAATTTCAGAATTTCTAAGTATATTGAAACAATACCCTGGAACGGTCCGTCGTGGCCATGAAGGTCCGTCATCTCAGCCAATTTTCCAGAAATAAAATCTGCTGCTCAAAACGACTAAACAGGTCGGTACAATAGATACCAATTTACCCATCGTTCGTCCTCGAACGATCAAAACAAGGGCGAAAAGGAGTACCTGAATCTGTAAACAGATGTGGGTATTTTTCTTGCATATCTGCCTCCTTCTCCCAAGTGGCCTCTTCAACCGGTCGATTCTTCCATTGAACTTGATGGATGCAATCTCTCTCGACCTCAGCTTGCGAACCTCTCTATCTAAAATAGCAACCGCTTCCTCCTCATAAGTCAAATTCTCATCAAGCAAGACTGAATCCAACGGATGATGTAGTTTCCATCCCCATGGTATCTTTTCAACATGGACACATGAAATACCGGATGCACTTCGGACACGCGCTGGAGGCAAGGCTAATTCGTAAGCCACCTCCCCTACTCGCTTAGTACTTCAAAGGGACCAATATACCTTGGGCTTAGTTTACCTCTTTTACCAAACCGCATCACCCCTTTCATGGGTGAAACCTTCAACAAGACTTGTTCACCCTCCATAACTCCAAGTCTCTAACCTTTCGGTCCGCATATTCCTTTTGTCTACTTTGAGCCGCTAGAAGCTTTCCTTGAATGCACTTCACCTTATCTAACGAATCCCGCAAGAAGTCAGTACCCCAAGGTCTAACCTCAAACGCATCGAACCAGCCAATGGGAGATCTACACCTCCTCCCATATAATGCTTCAAATGGAGCCATGTCAATACTGGAGTGATAGCTATTATTGTATGAAGACTCTGCCAAAGGTAAGAAACTATCCCAATGACCACCAAATTCTATCACACATGCATGAAGCATATCCTCCAACACTTGAATCGTTCGCTCAGACTGACCATCAGTATGAGGGTGAAACGCAGTACTAAGGTCCAACCTAGTACCTAATTCAGCATGCAATGTTCTCCAAAACTTAGAAGTAGACTGCGTACCTCTATCTGATATGATGGAGAGTGGAACTCCATGCAACCGAACGATTTCTGAGATGTAGATTTTGGCTAACTTCTCTGCATTGTAGGTCACCTTGACCGGAATGAAGTGAGCAGACTTAGTTAACCTATCAACAATCACCCAAATGGAATCAAACTTACCCAATGTCCTTAGAAGACCAACCACGAAGTCCATTGCAATTCTCTCCCACTTCCATTCAGGAATGGGCATTCTCTGAAGTGTTCCTCCGGGCCTCTGGTGTTCATACTTTACTTGTTGACAATTTGGACATTTGGCAACAAAATCAACAATGTCGCGCTTCATTCTTCTACTCCACCAATGTTGTTTTAGGTCACGGTACATCTTGGTTGCACCAGGATGTATAGAGTATCCGGAACTATGAGCCTCTATAAGAATAGTGTGGATCAAGTCATCAACACGAGGCACACATACCCTTCCCTTAATCCTCAAAACACCCTTCCTCATCAATTATTGCTTCTTTAGCCTCTCCTTGCAACACTTTATCTCTATTAATTCGACCTAGTTTCTCATCCTCAAACTGTTTTCCCTTAATCTTGTCAAGGAAGGAAGATCTTGCCTCCACACAAGCTAACAATCCTCTCTTCTCATTTATTTCTAACCTCATGAGGTCATTAGCCAGAATCTGCACCTCTCTAGCCAATGGGCATCTAGAAACTTTCAAATGAGCTAGACTTCCCATGCTTCCGGCCTTTCTACTTAAAGCATCCACCATAACGTTCGTTTTTCCCGGATGATATAGAATAGTGATATCGTAGTCCTTCAGTAGTTCCATCCATCTCCTCTGTCTCAAATTCAGATCCTTCTGAGTGAAGACATACTGTAGGCTACGATGGTCCGTATAGACTTCGCACTTAACCCCATACAAATAGTGTCTCCATTGTTTAGTGCAAATACTACCGCGGCCAACTCTAGATCATGGGTCGGATAGTTACGTTCATGCACCTTTAATTGCCTCGAAGCATAAGCAATCACATTCTTCTCTTGCATTAGCACTGCACCCAAACCCGAATAGGATGCATCACAATAAACGATGAAGTTCTTACCCTCTACTGGCAAGGTAAGAATTGGTGCAGTGGTCAACAAGGTCTTGAGTTTTTGAAAGCTTTCCTCACAGTCATCCGACCATACAAATGGGACATTCTGCTTAGTCAAGTTCGTTAGTTGGGAAGCAATAGAAGAGAATCCCTTGACAAATCGGCGGTAGTAGCTAGCTAAACCAACAAAACTCCTTATTTCTGACACGTTTGTAGGTCTCACCCAATTCTTCACTGTCTCAATCTTAGATGGATCCACCATCACTCCATCCTTAGAGACCACGTGTCCCAAGAAGGACACTGATTCTAGCCAAAACTCACACTTGGAGAATTTGGCATAAAGCTTCTTCTTCCTCAATAACTCTAACACCACTCTCAAATGCTCCTGGTGTTCCTTCTTACTTTTAGAGTATATCAGTATATCATCAATAAATACGATTACAAAGAGATCCAGATATGGCTTAAAAATCCCGTTCATCAAGCTCATGAAAGCAGCGGGGGCATTCGTAAGACCAAAAGACATCACCACAAATTCATAATGCCCATACCTAGTTCGAAAAGCAGTCTTTGGCACATCCGCTGCCCGTATTTTCAATTGATGATAACCGGATCTCAAGTCAATTTTAGAGAAGACACAAGCACCTTGTAACTGATCGAACAAGTCATCAATACGAGTAATGGGATACTTGTTCTTAATAGTTACCTTGTTCAACTGTCGGTAGTCTATGCACATACGAAAACTCCCATCCTTTTTCTTCACAAACAAAACCGGAGCACCCCAAGGAGATGAACTTGGTCTAATGAAGCCCTTGCTCAACAACTCTTGAAGTTGTGCTTTTAACTCTCTTAACTCCGCGGGAGCCATTCTATAAGGGGGTATAGAAATGTGGCGAGTACCCGGTTCAAGATCAATACAGAAGTCAATATCCCTATCTGGTGGCATACCAGGAAGATCTGCAGGGAACACATCCAAAAACTCACGTACTACCAAAACCGACTCAATCGAAGGTACTAGGGTAGTGTCATCCTTGAGATGGGCCAAGAAAGCTAAACACCCTTTACTAACCATTTTCTTAGCACGAAGAAAGGAGATGATACGCACCGGATTGGAAGTGTAGTCACCCTCCCACACTAACGGATCCGTCCCAGGCTTGGCTAACGTCACAGTTTTAGCATTACAATCCAAGATCGCGAAATGCGGAGAAAGCCAAGTCATACCCAAAATTACATCAAAAGTCAACCATTTCTAAGATAACCAAATCTACATAAGTGTTGCTCCCCACAAAATTCACGAAGCAAGACCTATACACTTTTTCAACTATCACAGACTCACCCACCGGAGTAGAAACACGAATAGGCATGTCAAGAAATTCGCAATGTAAATTAAGACAATTAGCAAATGAGGAAGATACATAAGAAACTGTGGATCCGGGATCAAACAACACAGAAGCCATGCAATCACAAACCAAAAGATTACCTGTGATGACAGCATCCGATGCCTCCGCTTAAGACCGCCCAGGGAAAGCGTAACTATGGGCCCTATTGTTTGTCTGTCCGTTGCCCCTACCATGTTGTGTTGTAGTGGCTCCGTTTTGCCCATGACCTCTGCCGTTTTGGTGACCACCATTACCTCGACCACCACGTCCTCCAGAATAACGGCCTCTACCATGACCACTTCTACCTCTAGCTATCAGGGGTCTATAACTCTGTTTTGGACAATTCCTCCTAATATGCCCAGTCTCCCCACATCCATAACACTCCCTAGAGTCAAGCATAGGTCTCTCAGAGAAGTGTTGACCGATCTGAGGGGACCCCCAACTACAGTCTGTAGTGAAGACTGAACGGGTCGAACTGAGTAACCTCCGGAACCATGTCCTCTAGTGTAAGAACCATTAAACTCACCTCCCTTTCGAAACCTTTTTGATGTCTATGTCGAGTGAAGTCATCGGGCTTCACTCCTTCCACCTCTACCACCACGAGTCTACCCACTTCTTGGAAGGATTTTGCCGTAGCCGCTACCTGTAAGGCCGAAATCCGCAACTCCGATCTCAACCCCTTCACAAATCGGCGAATCCGCTCTTGTGGACTGAAAAAGAGTTGAGTGGAATACCTTGATAAAGCACGAAACTTAGCCTCATATGCATTAACCGACATCCTACCTTGCTCTAGGCTTAAGAATTCATTTCTCTTCCTATCCCTCAAAGTCCGGGGGATATATTTCTCCATAAACAAACTAGAGAATGAGGCCCAAGTCATAGGTGTTGCCTCTGTCGGTTGACACTCAACATGTGACCACCACCACATTTTGGCGTTCCCTTGAAACTGATAACTCACAAACTCAACACCGAACCGTTCTACTATACCCATCTTGTGTAGTAGCTCATGACAGTCAACCAGAAAATCGTAAGCATCCTCAGATTCAGCACCCTTGAAGACTGGAGGTTTCAATTTCAAGAACTTACTGAAAAGTTCATGCTGATCATTTGTCATTATAGGCCCAGTATTCAGACGTGGAAACGTGCCTATGTCCAATGAGGCATCCATACGAGGAGCCATAGTAGCCGCATGTCGTATTTCTGAAACCGGAGGTGTTGGTGCAGAAACCACTGGAGGTGCCTGACCGTGATCAGATAACCCGCTAAGATAAGTAAGAACCTGATTGATCATCTCTGGGCTAGGTTGGGGGGCAATTCCTCATTTTGCACTTGTTCATTCTCCCCTTCCTCACCCTCTCTTATCACCTCCTCAGTCGGTAGAGGAGTCACCGCCCTAGTATCAGATGGGCTAGGTGCTTGTCCTCTCCCTCTAGAGGACGTCCTCCCACGACCTCTTCCACGGCCTCTTGCCACTGCTCTTCCTCGAGCCACAGCCCCAGTGGCTGGCTCAGACGTTTCTTGTCTTGCCGGTGTTTGCTGTTGGCGCAGTCGTTGCTCTAGTTCTAACCATCTGCGAAATAGAGTGAAGATGGTCAGATACCAATTTGTATCAACTAGATACCAATTGGATTCAAGTAATAGCACGAAAGAAGAAAGAAAGAGTGAATTTTCCTAAAGTCTTATAGCCTCTCAAGGAGAAGTAAAGGTGTCCCCCTACCGTTCCTTAAGACTCTACTAGACCTGTTCTTGTGTGATGAGACCAACGAACCTAATGCTCTGATACCAAGTTTGTCACAACCCAAAACCGAGCCGCGACTGGCACCCACATTTACCCTCCTATGTGAGCGAACCAACCAATCTAACCCTTAACAATTCAAACATAATCAACAGAAAATAATGCGGAAGACTTAAACTCATTAATAAAAACCAATTCATTAACTATTCAAATTCAACATCTATTATTCCCCAAAATCTGGAAGTCATCACTACAAGAACATCTATGATCAAATCACTAAACTAAGAGTATTCTAAGAAGCCAAAACAAGTAAAAGCTAGTCCATGCCGGAAGTTCAAGGCATCAAGACTTGAAGAAGAAGATCCAGTCCAAGCTAGAAGCATTAGCTCACCCTGAAGATCCGGTGTGACGAAGACTAGCTAGAATCACTGTTGAGTTGAAGACGACGGCACGTTTGCTGCACTCCACAAATAACAAAGAAGAAAACATAAAAGTAGGGGGTCAGTACAACCACAAGTACTGAGTAGATATCATCGGCCAACTCAAAATAAGGAACAGTATATATCAAGTAATATTATAAAATCAACTATGATACTCAACATGTAGCAACAACAAGTACTATAATCATCAATAAGTACTACCAAATTCATCTATGAGGACTCACGCCTCAATACCATACTCATTTGGAAATAGGTTCGTTAGATTGTATATTAACATCTTTCAAGATTCATTATCTTTCTTCCTCTTGTGTCTATACGTGACACTCCGATCCCCTACTACTATGTGTTGGTACGTGACACTCCGATCCCCTAATTCTACGTGTCGGTTCGTGACACCCGATCCCCTAATACTATGTGTCGATACGTGACACTCCGATCCCCTAAATCTACGTGTTGGTTCGTGACACCCGATCCCATAAATCTACGTGTCGGTTCGTGACACCCGATCCCCTACATCTATGTGTCGGTTCGTGACACCCGATCCCCTAAATCTACGTGTCGGTTCGTGATACCCGATCCCTTAATTCTATGTGTCGGAACGTGACACTCGATCCCCTAATCTCATTCTATCAATTCCTCAAGCCTTTCTTATACCGAGGCATCATCATTCTCGTTACTTTAGTTCATCAAGCCTTCTTTATTACCAAGGCATCATCATTAAACAAGAGATTAGGGTTTTTCAAGATTTGGGATTCAATAACTTCATCATGCTCATATAATCACAATTACATAATCACAATTCATGCAAGCATACAAATAAGCACATAGCAGGGTTTACAATACTATCAATACATATCATTCGCTATTAAGAGTTCACTACGAATATCGTAAAAGAATAAACCATAACCTACCTCCACCGAAGACTAGTGATCAAGCAAGAATTTTCCCCAAAGCTTTCTTCTTCTCGTTCGATCGATCCTCTCTCCCTCTCTCTTGTTCTTTCTAGTTTTCTTATTCAAACCCTCTTTCTTTTACCCTAATTAGCATATAATTAAGAATGAAAGATGGCAATAATAATCCACTAATTAATTTAAGGTCACCTCTTTTAACCCCCAAGTAATTAGACTTATAATCCTTAACTCTCTAACTTTATAATTAAAGTAGGAATAGTCCAAAACGTCCCTTAAAACGTGTAAAGAAATCCAACCCAGACTGGGATTACGCAACCTGTGACGGGCCGTCGTGCCTGCGACGGTCCGTCCTGCAGGTCGTCGCAAGGTTCAGAGACCCAATTTTCCACCAAAGGTCTGTGACGGTCCGTCACACCTGTGACGGTCCGTCCTGCAAGTCCGTCACGAAGTTCAGAGAGTCGATTTTCAGTACCCAATTTCAGAATTTCTAAGTATATTGAAACGAGACCCTGCGACGGTCCGTCGTGCCCATGACGGTCCGTCGTGGGGTCCGTCGTCTCAGCCAATTTTCCTGAAATAAAATCTGCTGCTCGAAACGACTAAATAGGTCGTTACATGTGTCTTATTGTTTAACAAATACAGGTAAGAAGCACTAGAAATGCAACAAACCGAGCCAAGCTGAAGATGCTTCATCATATTGGTAGCAAGCCTATTCCAGAGATTATTTATCAAAAGTTAATATCATAAAATTATATTTCTGAATTATTTATGAGGTTTGTGTTATTTGACATGTCTGAATTTGAATATATATCAATTTTGATATTGTATTTCTTAGATTCAATGACCTTTTATTGTTTAAATACAAGGAAAGTCTCCTTTGCAATTTGGTTTCCCAGTTTGTGCCTTAGCTACCTTAACTATTTCAAAATTCTGATTTTCCTGCACATGTTAGATGATGTTTTGTTCCTTCATAATTGGAGCGTTTGGTGTGTGATACTTCTTGCAAACATCCTCATAATGTCCATATTTCCAGCAATGATTGCACAGAACTGGTGAGCACGCAATACATAACACACCATTGAATCCTTCCAATGATCTTTGCGCTAATATTTTCAATTTCTATCTCCACAATATTAAATGTACCATAGGCTCTTGGGGCAACATACTAAAGCTTTAAACCAACATTTGAGATTTTTAAGATGTCAAGATCGACCAAAATAGATGCCTTCCTCGCTGGAATTCTTTTCTCCTCTTCTTCTACTTTATCTGACCACAACATAATCTCACTCATTGATGGGCTTGTTATAGCAGATTTTAGAATCATATACCATTGTCCATGGGCTTTCTTTCTCTAGCTTTTATCAATTTCTTTAGCTTGCTGCGGTTTCTCGTTAATTTTCTGCTTACCACTATGAGATTCAATATTTTTTAGATCTGAGCTAAGTTCAGATTGTCCCTTTTGCTTTTCATTAAGTCTATGTATTTATATTTCCTACCAAATATTATTTAGTCGTGATTCATCTTAAAAGATGTTTGATTCTTGGTTAATGTATCTCAAAGTTATCTAAAATTGAACTCTCAATTTGGTAAACGTAGAGGTTGGGCAAGAGAGGTGATGCAACTGTAGAATTTTTTCACAAAGGTTCAATTTTTTATGCTGACTATTTTTTTATTTTCTGTGAAGCTGCATAATGGCATAAATTCTAATTTTAAAATCCATCACTTCTGCAACACTGCATCCAGCAGCTGCTGTGTTTAACGGCTGTTTTCAACTACTCTGTTTTATTGTTTGTTGCCAGCTGCGTCGTTATTCCAACTTGTCTTTTATGCTATTCATTCAATCCACTTATTTTATTTTCTACCAAGTGTTAATTAGTTGTGGTTCTTCAAAATATATGTTGGATTCGTTTTTAATGTATCTCAAAGTTCTCTAATAGATTTTTCTTATTCCTTGCAGGTTTTGATTATGTTTTGGATTGAAGTTTTAAGTTTTTGACCAGTTTTTTGTTCTTTCTTCGAAGAAGATAGAAGTTTAGAAAATGCACTATATCATTATAAGTTTGCTATGAATGTTTTGCAACACTTTGGATGTTTTCTAGGTTTTTTTTACTAAGCAAATATTAAACATCATGGGATGTTTAACCAATTTGTTATAATCAATTGTACTCTTATCTCTATCTTCTTGGCCTCTCTCAAATTTGATATTTGTCGATAAATTTAGATTCTTTGTGATATTAATGGCTCTAGGATCAATGGTGGTCAATTAGAACCACAATTATTGATCGTTATCAAAGGTCAATCTAGGACTAGAAATTGTTCTCGCCTCTAAAACTATTTTAGGACAAGTTTGTTAAGGTCACTAAGGTTATTCTTTGTCCAGATTGGTAATGGTCTCTAATGAGCTAACTATGTTCTTGGACCAGCTGATACACTCGACTCTACAAAATTACTAGGACCAGGTGGCAGAAGGTCGCCAAAAGAAGTTGACGACCATAATATCAAGAAATAAATGCTCTATTTGGGATCGGATTTGCAGTCGCTAAAAAGAGTTCACGACCTGAATTTTTCCCCATCCCGATCATTTTAGGGACAAAATTTCTTACATCGTCCTTACTATCCACTAGCGACGGAAATATCTGGGACGACTGGCGACCATATTTTTCTAGTCTCTATTTCTAAATTGAGACCATATTTAAGCTTTTAGGACTAGATTTCCCCTCCTTAGAGACTGTTTTTTTGTAGTGTATGCAAAAGAAGTTTGTGTGTCGAATTCACCAAAAAGGAGCTATTTTTCTTTTGATTTTTGAAGAAAAATTGTTTAGCTAATGTATAATGTTCTTAAGCAACAGTTGAAACGAAATCAAAAGAGGAGGTGTCCAAATATATTCTATAGAGATTGAAGCTTTTTCACGCATACAGATGTCAATAAAAGGGTACTGCCCAAATTATTGTGTGCAGCTCCAAAATTCTTACCTATACTCCTATATATATACTTGATACCAATTATGATAGCAATTTATGTTAGGCACGTTTACAATTATCAGAAAATTTCAAGTGGCCAAAATGAGTATAAACACTTTTTGGTAATTAAGAAATGGTGTTTACTTGTAAATCAGGGTCTAGCCTCTTAAGGGTGTTACAATGAGTTGGGGTTACTAAATAAAAGTCTTGAGAAACGATTGTGCGATATTTTGCTTCATAGCTATAATTGACTAAAGGTGAGAGATTCCCTTAGTTATGAAGGTTAAGCTTATATTGATACCAAAGGAGGGTGAGTATGACTAAGATGACTACAAGGTTATGCTTAGTGTTATGGGTAACATGGGATGCCTTTCATGCATTGCCCAAATGTGATTTGAGGTTACTTAGAAGTATCAATCCTTTATGGTAGAAAAGCTTAAATATTTTTACCATGGATAAATGATGAAGATGACCAAAGCGGGATACTTGGCTTGGGTGGTATTATGGGATGCTATTCTTTCTTTGCACTAGTATGCTTCTGAAGTTACTTGAGAATAGTTCTATCATTGTAGAGATGACTATGAGTAAAGTATGTTTATGATGAATAATCGACTATTTATGATTATTAATTATATCCTATGGTCATTTACCATGTCTTATGTTGGCTTATGACTATATGATGCCTATGTTGAAGATTATGCTATGAATATGTTATTACCTGATATGCTTATGTCAAATGTTTTCACGTATTAGGTCACTAGCTCTAGTTAAGTTCCAATAATCTTGAGTAATAATATAACCGAACCAAGGTTTGGTTTCGACAATTAGTAGCCAAGTGCGAATAAGTTCAAGTCGGTCATTGCTAGTAGAGATTTACAAATAAAAAAAATGTCAAATTATATGGTAACATAAGTTTCAATAATTAAAGAGGGTTTAGAGTTAATTATCAACTAAAACAGTAAATACATGAAAATATAAATATGAAGACGAAATTCTTGGGATTTGATAGAATTATGTGGTAAGATAAACAACAAGGTAATTGCAATTAATAGTAAACAGATGCATATCAGTGATTAAGCTAGACTTCAATGGGGGTAAACTATTTGTCTAGAAATTTAGCTAGAATAAAAAAAATTTCTCTCGAACACCAATAAGAAGAAATAAAGAACAACTTTTGCTTTAGTGGATTCACTCTCTCGAGCTGAATGTGTGGAAGACGGTCTAGGGTTCACTCTCTCGAAGTGAACCTATGACAACCCACTACCCACACAACATAGAATCATCAGGTATGGTTTTAAAACCTCTCTCCCCGAGCAAGAAATAAACACTATGTTAAGATTGTATATGAAACTAAAACCCATTAAATTCAACTACAACTACTAAACGAAATTACTTTTAATCAACAAATAAACTATGAGTCAGCAAGACATCGACATTTATATCAACCCATAATCACATAATAACACATAGTAAGAATCAAAAAATCGATATCAATTGGTGCTTCCACCGACTGGTATGATTCATATTGTCTTCATTAAAGTCTATAATGAAGAATCTTCAACACCCACTTCTAATTTCTAGAAATCGGAAATCTTCAAAATCCTTCAAGGCTAAGGAAAAATTGTCTCCAAACTTGAAAACTAAAAATGTTTAAGACTATATAGATAACTATCTATCTCCTTTCAACTAAGAATTTAAAAAATGTCACTATGAAAACCCCCTTGTTGTCTCGGGTTCAAATGTGACAAAATCTAGCCCATATGTGCTTCAATTGCTTGATCAAGATGGAATGGGAGGTAATCGTCTGGATGAGGGTCGACACATCATCTTTAATTTCCTTTAAAATATATTCGTACCCCTCAACTTTGTTGAGGATACGAAAAAGCATATCCTCAGACCTCCTGCCTTCTAAATCCTTCTACTTTTAGTTCTCGTTGAGAGGCACATACCTATCATACTCCTCATCCTTCCAATTGGGATTTCTGTCCCTCCATTCTTAATCTCGATCATTCTAACCTTGATTACCACCCTGCCTCAGGTAGTTTGAATGATAACCACTTTCTTGGATGGCTATGAAATTAAACTTTATTGTACAATGCTTCTAACATTTCCTACTAAGGATTGGCACACCCGACATCTATGGTATGGACTTCGAGCAACAACTCCCATAACATTTTTTGAAAAAATGTCATATGGTGTCTATGCCATGTTTTTGTGTTTCTTCATCTGCTCCTTGGTCAATGTAAATGTTAGAGGAGATACATGCTCTTTGCGGGCGTACCAAGCCGTGTTGATATTGCTCATGCTATAAAAGAGCTAAGCCTCTATCACGTAAGGTTGATGCATTTGTCCTCCTGGAGAAACTTGGTCAGTATCACCCTTTTTTGCAGAGTTAAGGCTCCAATAAAAGTAATGCAGAAATATATTGTTAAGGTAAGACATTAGTTGGTCATTGGAGCACCAACTTCTTCAATCACAGCCTAGTCTCATGAATTGTCTATTCCTCCAAATTCTTAATGATTTGGATGTTTTCCCGAAGATTCATCATCTTCGAACGAGGGAAAATCGCACATTCAATGTGGTAACCAACTACTCCCTCGAATTGATTGATTCACGTGGAAATTCATCCAGCCACTTGATGCTTCTCCCATTAAAGAGAACGGGAACAGCCTCAACCAAACTATTCTTGGGATATATTCTTCAAAGATAACTATCCGCATACATCCATGGACTTCTAATACGCTCATGGGGATCCTCATGAGTAAGCCTACAGAGAAGTCCTTTTATTTGCAAGGGTTGAAACATAGTACTCATGATATGGAACACTACATTCTCTTCGGTCGGAGGCAAGTCAATCACAGTAATACACTCCATGATATGAGGGTCATTAACATTGTTGAGGTTTTTGTTGTAATCTTGATGGCTTACTTGGTTGCCGTTGTTACTGTTCACACTCATAATTCCTATTTGAACACATATACACACGATAAAGACAAAAGTAAAAGTTATGTTAGTTCAACTATAACCCAACAAAATCAAAAATTCTCAATTAACACCACTCCCCGACAACAGCGCCAATTTGATTTCGCGTATGAGGACACTACTTCCACTTCAAATCCAATGATCGTGACTAAAAATATTATCAAACAAAGGGTTAGGATCGTTACCACATGGATTGGTTTTGAGAATTAGTATGAAAGTACGAATCAGTTCAAGTCGGTCATATCTAGTTAACATTTAAGCATAAAAACATATCAAATTATAGAGTCACACAAGCGTCAATTAACAAAGAGGGGTTTATAGTTAATTATAAACTAAAACACTAAATACAAGAAAATACAAATATGGTGATAGGATTCTTGGGATGTGATAGGATTATTGGATAAGATAAATAATTGTGTAATTATAATTAATAGTAAATAGTTGTATATTAGTTAATAAGCTACACTTTCGAAGGGGTAAACTCTCTCTTGAACAATTGACCCTGAATTAAATTAATTTCTCTCGAACAACAATAAGCATAAATTAAACACAATCTTTGCCTTAGTTCATCCACTATATGGAGCTGAATGTGTGTAAGAGAGTTTAGGATTCACTCTCAAAATGAACCCATGACAACCTACTACCCCTAGACCATCTGTGCCACTCTGAAAAGTCAAGCCCTATTCTAGATCCTAACATGTGTTTCTAAAGGTTTATATACTGTTTTATAACCTAAAAAAATGTTTAGAAGTCATCCGAGAAGTTTTAGATTCAAGACGTCAAAGGACGTCCATGACATCCGAAAACTAGCCTAATTGAACTAGTTGACGTCGCTATGTTTGGGGATGGTTTCGGAGGGTCAAATGAAGTCTAAACTTGTAATGAGACTTTGTTTAGGTAAAGTGTAGTATAAAAAATTTTAACGTCCAATAATGACACCCCAACGACCACATGAAGGGTCATGTAGGAGGACCCCAACATGGGCGGGCAGGCTGCCAAAGCACCATGCGGAAGTCAAGAATCAGTGGGCTACTGTAAGATGCACAGCAATGACGAACCTCTATAGTTCAGTATCTTTTTAGAACTTAGAAATATGTTTTGGCGCCGCGACACGGAGCCACATTCCGTATACGGTAAAATCGTATTTTTGACATTTTGACTTTCCAAAGAGACCAATTTAAGTGAGGTGTATTTTGGGATATTTAGGAGGTGATTATATATATCCTAAGGGTCATTTTAAGTCATATATCATTCACCCAAACCAAATTCCCAAAACAAACTCAAAACCTCTCAATTTTGTCTAATTTCTCCCTCCCCAAATCTTCTATTGAAGAAGGAACAAAGCCTGAGGAAGAGGTCAATTTCTCTAGGAATTCACATCAATTTCTTGGATTAATATTAATTAAGGCATGGGTTCTTAACTCTTGGGTTTCCTTTACCCAAGAGTTCCTCTCAAAGTTGATTTCTATATTACCAATTCTAATGGATTTTCTTCTAAACTTCAAATTGAGGATAATTTGTAATTTCCTATGAATAATTGAGTGTAGATTTTTAATTAATTGAAGATAATTTATGCAATTCCATGTATATCATATTCATCCCCCAAAATTTCCCAAATGTTGGATCTTCGCCATGAATTGATGGGAATTGAAGAATTAATTGATTAATCGAATTGGTTTATATATTCTAATTCATGTATGGATTTACTAGGGTAATGTACCTTTGGGATTGGATCTAAAATCTTGATGAATTCATAATGAAACCTAATTTCCCCTAAACATAGGCTATGAGTTGATGTTAATTGGGATAGTTATGATGCACTTGACCTAGTTCTTGTGTTAATTAATATTGATTGATGTGACTACACCTATTGTTTGATGTAATTGGTTGGTTGATGGTAAGAATTTATGATCCTAACATTTACTTCAATTAGTATGGCTTGTGATCGATTATGTAGTTCAATTAAACATGCCTTGTGATTAGCCTAAGTAGATGTTGGTATGATGTTGAATTGAAATGTCTCGAGTATGTGATTGTGAGATGTATGCTTAAGATGAAACGATGTAAACATGGTTATGAAGTACCTATGTGTCTTATTATGACATGATGATGACGTTATGCTAATCTAAATAAAAAGGTTGCAATGAAAGGATATTCTCATGCTATTCCTAATGACATAATTACAATGACTATACAAGGGATTACACCCTATGACCTACATTAAGCTATGATGATTAACTAAAAACATTTCAAAAGGAACTCTAGCTCAGCACCAAGTGAACTAGAGTGAGGAGTGTCCCTTTCCACATAGGTAAGGTAGGATCACTAATTTACTCTTGAGATTGTAGACTATAATTCATGTAGAACAAAGAGGGCCCAACTATATCTCCTAGTTCTTGAACTATGTTACCCCTTGTAAATGCTAGCTAGTGGATCTACGTATTCATGTTTTGGAACTACCTTGGCAAGTAGTCCGCCTTCTTCTGGTCTAAGTCTCCATGACACTGGACTCCACATTAGCTCATGTGGTCTATGTCGATCAGGGAAAGATGTTCCCAAAAGGTAAAATGAACTACAGGAATGAACTCTAACTATGATAATCTAAGGTGTAACACTCCGGAAAGGCCATTATTTAGAGTAGAGTTTAATCTATTAAATAATGCTGAAAAATATGTTTCCAGACTTATATTAATGTAATAAACTCATTTGTAAAAGGTAAGAGCTAAAATGACAAAGAAAGACCTTGACGTCTGGAAACTAGCTAATAATTACTAGTTGACGTCCCTATGTTTGGGGAAGGTTTCGAAGTGTCAAATGAAGTCCAAAACTTGTAAACAGACCTTCGATAGGTAGTATGTAGCAAAAAGGTTCAAAACGTCCATCAACGACACCCGAAGTACCCCGTGAAGGGTCCTTGGGAGGACCCTAACATGGGTTGGCAGGTTGCCTGGCAGCCTGCGAGCAGGCAGAATTTGAGGAAAGGCGTGCGACGCGAGCCTGACACGCAGGTCACTGCCTCAAGATTTGAGAACCAGACTCGTGACGCGAGGCTGACAATCACCTCACTTCCTCAACCCAAAATTTAATAAAAATGACGGGAATTGGCTTGCATTTACTTTCTAGAATCGTTAAAGTTGTATTTTTTGTAATTTAACTTTATAAAAAGACCCCTATAAGTGGAGGGGGTAATTCATAGGACAACTATATATGTATATTAAGCATGTTTTGACCACATTTACACGTTGAAATCAGATTTATACGAAAATTCTCTCATCTCTCAAGAAACACTCTATTTTCAAAACTCAATTGAAGAACAAGAAGAGCTTAAGGAAAAAGACGAAGACTTTAAGCTTTTCATTCAATTTTCGTGGGTTCTTCATCTATAAGGTATGGGTTTTCACTCTTCGAATTCCTTTCCCCAAGAGGTCCTTCCAAATAAAACTTTTCAAGTACCTTAATTCTAGGGTTTTTTCTTTACAAACCGGATTTTCTTCCTAACATTATATTTATGATTTTCAATGAAAAGTAAGTTTTTTTTATGGTCTATTTCACACATATTTATGAGTATGTGGTTAATTATTTTTGAATTTCGTGTGAAGTATGTTGTTATCTAGATGATATTTTTCGTATGATTGTTTCTACTACTGACAATATGAAAATATAGGGATTGGAACTAATACTAGAATGAACTCTTATATGACCCTTTCCTTTACCCTATATTATGCATTGATGTTGTGTATGATTTGAAAAGTTGTTCTTGGTTATGCTATTGACTATTTCACTATGTTATGATTATGAATGTTGTAAGTTTAAGGTAAGTTCTTGAATAAGGTTTTTGGAAGCAAGAGATAGTCTTCTAAATTTGTGATTTCTCTACAATATTTATGTTAGCCTATAAATCATGATTCTATATTATTGAAGTGTGTATGATGTTGTTATGTGCATATTCTGGGCTATTAACATGTTATTTGTGAGATCATGAAAAAAACACTATAAATGCAAGTTACGAATTCTCTTGTTTGCTTTACACAAGATGACTACTTTATGTTAATCTCACAAACGAAAGGTTAGAATGAAAGGAAATTCTTATCTAATCCTAACGATCTCATGATCATATTTATACAAGTGGTTAATCTCCTATGACCTATGTTGAGTTTATGATAAAATACTACTTAAAGGATATTCAAGTTAGGGAGTTAAGACAAACACCTATGAACTAGATATGAGAGGTGTCCCTTTCCTAGTTGGAATGTAGGTTCACAATGACTCTCATGATATGGAGGCTACCACGTAATGTGGAACTATAGGTCTCTAATACATCTCCTAGTTCTTGAACTATGTTGCCACCATAGGATACTAGCTAGTGGATCCACCTAGAATGCTATGTCATATTTTGTTCTATTTTGGCCAGTAGACCACCTTGTTTCGGTGTGGGGTTTTATGACACCAGATTCTATGTTTAGCTCACATGGTCTATGTCAGTTAAGGCGTATGTTACCTCATATAAAATGAAAGAAAAGTAAATAAACGTTTACTAGGGTGACTTGAGGAGTCTACTTAGTAGTGGTAGGGTTATGAGACTCTACCTAGACATTGCACAAGTTTACTTGAAGGGAAGTTCTAGGAGATTGTTCTTATGTAATAAGATAACATGAAAGGTATGATGCTTATGATACATAATGTTACTATTATATGATGTTGGTCGTTATGACGAATATGTTATTGGGTTATATTTCTATATGAAGTGATGACTAATTATGTTACAAGTTAGATGAAGGAAAACTTTACTTGTGGTCTCTAATCTTATATACTTGGTTTTGTTGGGTTATGAGGATTCACATGACCATTGTACTTGTAGGTTGAGGATATGATCATTGTTAAGTGTTTTGTATAATATGTTATATGATCTTTTCAATATAAATTGTTAACATGAGTCTATGATTATATGTCTTTGATTGTGATCATGCTTTATGTTGATGAAGTCCTTAACTTGTAAATGTTTCATAGTATGTATTTTAAGATATTCACATGACTTAGCATTTTGTAAATAAATGATAAACGATCATTTTTCATGCATGTCTTTATATGTTATGTGCATATACCCATACTTAGTACATGTGGAGTACTAACCCCAATACTTTATATTAATACAATTGTAGCTTCCGACCGTTGAAGTTTAAGGAGGTCCATTTGAAGAATCTTGTAAATTTTCTCCAAGTCTTGGTAGGTCCTCATGTTCGGGGATGCTATCTTTCATATTCTGGCTTACGCAGTTTTTTACTAGTTTTAAGATACTTTATTTCAATTATGTTCTTTGGATTCTTTTGTACCAAGGCCTGTATGGCATAACTACTATATATTGACTAAGTCAAGATTTCCACTCTTTAGATGGTTTTATATATGTGCGATAGATTCTTAGAATGGCGTATGTCTTTATGAACGTTAAGTATGAAGTGTAAGTATACTTCACATATAATGCAAAAGTTTTTAATTTTTTGCAAATTTAAACTGATGACATCTTATGAATAATGCTAAGAGGCTTGTTTGAGTCTTGTGAGAGGACGACGACGCTGGTCGCATATGGGGTGCACTCTTTGGGTGTGACAAAGTTGGTATCAGAATATGAGGTTAAATATCCTTAGGATCAATGTCTCACTAAACCACGTTATATTGTATCTTGTTCATGGTTGTGAAGCGCGCCACAATTATGGATGAGAGTCTATGTGATTACTAGGAAACTTCTCTTTTCTTGATACTACTATGGCGTGCCTTTAGAGTTTTGACACTATGTGTCTATTAGCACCTAATCCATTTCTTGCGGTTTTAGGCGATATACACAAGAAGGACTGCCGCGAGGAGAGTAGGATATGAGATTGCAAATGCGGAGCTGCTCCCCAAGGCTATCAAAATGCTCCTCAAGTACAAGCAGCTGCAAATGAACAAGTTCCAGTTAATCCTCCGGCAGTGAGGGATGGTGAGATGAGGGAAAACCTGCTTCAAATTGCCTAAGCCATCACCAACCAACCTCAGGAAATTATGGCACAAGCTAACAGAGAGGTTTTTCCTCGAGAGAACCAACATGCTAGCACTATGGCTAGCTGTTTGAGAGATTTTACGAGGATCAATCCTTCTATATTTTTCATATCTAAGGTGGATGAAGATTCCCAAGACTTCATTGATGAGGTTTACAAGATTTTGTTTGCTATGGGGGTGAGTACTACTGAGAAGGTTGAACTTTCTACTTATCAACTTAAGGACGTGGCTCAAACATGGTACATTTAGTGGAAGGATAGTAGGGATTTAGGAGGTGGTCCTATGACTTGGAGATCTTCAAAAGGCCATTACTGATAGATTCTACCTAAGGGATCAAAGAAAAGCTTAGGTAGAGGAGTTCTTCAACCTTCCTCAAGGAGGTATAAGTGTCAAGCAATACTCCTTGATATTCATTAAGTTTTCCAAATGTGCATCCTCTTTGGTTTTGGATGATAGGGCTGAGATGAGTCATTTTTTTAATGGGCGTGTCTGAAGAGCTTGAAGAAGAATGTTCTGCAACCATGCTTCACGACAATATAGATCTTTTTGGGTTGATTGTTCATGCTCAACAAGTTGAGCAAAGTCGTGTAAGAAACTGGAATAGGGAAGCTAAGAAGGCAAATTTATTTGAAAGTGGATCTTCTAAGAGTAAGCTTGATGTTCAAGACAAGCCTAAGCTTAAGAAGAGGATTTTAAACAAGTTTCCTTCAAATATTTCAAAGAATCGCAACGATATAGGTTCTAATCCTAAACCTCAAAAAGAGATAACTATTGAACTACCAAGAGAAAGACCAACGTGTAGTAAGTGTGGTAAGAAACATATGATTCAATGCCTTGTTAGAACTAATTGTTGATATGGTTATGGCAAACGTGGCTAAATGTTGAAAGATTGTCCGAATGTGAGAAGCCAAAGTTAGTGGAATAACCAAGCTGAATCAAGTGTTCCTAGAGTTGAAGATCCAAAAAGGAATCGTTTTGATGCACTCAAGGCTAGGGTTGAACAAGAAAGCTCTCCGGACATTCTGACGGGTATGTTACAAGTTTTCTCTTTTAATGTTTATGCTTTTCTTGACCCAGGTGCTACCCTTTCTTTTGTTACACCTTTGGTAGCTAGGAAGTTTGATGTATTTCCCAATGTTCTGATTAAACCCTTTTCGGTTTGTACCCCAATGGGTCACTCTATAGTTGCAAAAAGAGTCTATAGAAAATGTCCTGTAATGCTGCCCAATAGGGTTACTCTTGATGATTTTGTAGAACTTGACATGTTTGATTTCGATATTATTTTAGGAATGGATTGGCTTCATGCATGTTTTGCGTACATAAATTGTAGAACAAGGGTAGTAAAGTTTCAATTCCCAAATGAACCCATTCTAGAGTGGAAGGGGGAAATTTTATTCCAAAGGGTCAAAGTATTTCTTGTTTGAACGCTTGTAAGATGATAGCCAAGGGTTGTATATATCATCTAATGAATGTTAAGGACCTAGAATGTGAAACTCCTTCTATTGAGTTAGTCTCTATAGTGAGAGAATTCCCAGAAGTATTTCTTAATGACCTTTTAGGAGTTCCTCCCAAACGGGGAATTGACTTTGGCATTGAATTATTACTAGATACTAATCCCATTTCAATTCCTCCATATAGGTTGGCTCCGGCTGAATTGAAAGAGTTGAAGCTCCAACTCAAAGCTTTTCTAGACAAGGGTTTTATTCAACCTAGTATTTCTCCATGGGGTGCTCCGGTCTTGTTTATTAAGAAGAATGATGGGTCCCCTAGAATGTGCATTGTGTTAACTCATATGGTAACTATAAAGAACAAGTATCCTCTCCCTAGAATTGATAATCTATTTGATCAACTTCAAGGTGCTAGTTACTTTTCCAAGATTGACTTAAGATCTGGATATCACCAACTTAGGGTGAGAAGTGAAGATGCTCCCAAAACAGCTCTCCGAACTAGATATGGTCACTATGAATTCCTAGTTATGTCTTTTGGATCAACAAATACCCGGGTGGCATTCATTGATCTAATGAATTGATTTTTCTGAGATAACCTTTACTCATTTGTTATTTTGTTCATTGATGATATTTGATATACTTTAAGAATGAAAATGAGCATGAGAGTCACTTGAGGTTGTCCTTGCAAGTCCTCAAAGAATTCTGGCCGTTGAAGTTTACAAGAGGTCGATTTGAAGAAGCTTGGAAATGTTTCTCCAAGTCTTGGTAAGTCCTCATGTACGGGGATGCTATCTTTCACATTCTAGCTTACGCAGTAATATTAAGATACGTTATTTCCATTATGTTCTTTGGAATCTTTTGTACTAAGGAGTATACGGAATAACTAATATACATTAGCTAAGTCCATATTTTAACTCTTTAGATGGTTTTATATATGCATATTTTTATAATATCGAATGTCTTTATGAACATTAACTATAAAGTGTAAGTATAATTCAATAGAATGCAAAAGTTTTTAATTTTCCGCAAATTTTAGCTAATGACATGTTATGACAAACGCTAAGAGGATTGTTTGAGTCCTCTGAGAGAAAGATGACATCGGTCGCATCTAGGGTGTACTCTTCGGGTGTGACATAAGGGGTCTAGATTAGTCTAGATAGGGGTATGGGATTCTACCTAAACATTGCACTAGTTATCCTTGAGTGGAGTCTTAGAAGGATGTTCTTATGTATGAATATTCTTATGATGATATATGATATGTATATGATAAACTTGCACATTATTGATACTATATGTTGGTTAGTTTCACTTATATATATGTGTTGGTCTATATGGTTATAGTAAGGTGATACGTACCCTTAAATGTTATGCTATGTGAAGTAGGATGTTAGTCATGATTCTTGTTGGGGTACTTGATTGAGTGAGGTTATGGGGTTTTGCTTAGTCATTTCAATTGTTGACTTGATATGGGTTCATGGGTAATTTTCCTGCTTTGGTCATGTAATAATGAACTCTTATTCATGCTTGTTAAAGTTATAACTTGATTATTTGAGTTGTCTTGGTATTATATGCAATCATGTTGATATGATCATTGACTTGACTATGCTTTGTATTGTTGGTCTTGTGATGTACATGCCTATGATTTAAGAAATATGTCTTTTTGATTTGTATGGTCTCATTGAATGTGTATAAGGTTGCAAAGGGTAAAATAGCATGTTTTCAAGAAAGTTCCCTTTATACCATGTTTTGATAATATGTGTGCATATGTTCTCATGCTTGGTAAAAGTTGTGTACTAACCCCATTTCGTCCTTTTTCCCCAACATTTTAGGTTCCGGTTGTTGAAGGTCTTTTTGAGACGACTTTGAAGAAGACTTGGATTTCTTAATCATCCAAGTTGGGTAGGTCCTCACTTCCGAGGGCAATGCCATTATCAAGCTATGAAGTTGTTTAGTTTTAAGACTCTTATGTTTCTTTCCTTTAATTTGAGTACTAAATATTTGAATGAACTATATCTGGTCTTATTGTATTGATGTATGGGATAGTCCCATTTGATATACTCTTATTGGATGGTTATGAGATGAGATATGCTTTTGACACTATGTTATATATTATATATCTATGTGCAATAGAAGAAGAAGACTAAGTGTTCCTATACAAAGGGTCTATGTATACTATATATATATAATATATATATATATATATATATATATAATATATATATATATATATATATATATATATATATATATATATATATCCACTATGTGTATGTAGAGGTCTATGTAAACCTCCAAGTAGATAATGAAAAGTTTTACATTTTTCGTTTTTTGACCTATAAATATAATGATATAAGTTAAGAGGCTATTCGTAGTCTTCAAAGAGGACGCAAATACCGGTTACATCTAGGGGGTATACTCGGATGTGAAAAACTTGGTATCATAGAATGAGATTAAATATGTTTAAGTCGATGTCTCTCTCAACCACATCTATGTAGGTTTGTATTCATAATTGTGAAGTGTGCCACAGTTATGAATAGGAATCTATATGGTACTTAGGAAACTCTCACTTTTTTGGAAGTCAAATATTTTGCCTTTGGAGTGTTAGCTATATGTGCTTTTACATCTTATCCTATTATTTTGATTATAGGCAATGAATACTCGAAGGAATGCGGAACGAAGACTGAAGAAGAGATTTCCAATGTGGGAGTTCCTCCCCGTGGTGATCAATTTCCTCCTCTTGAGAAAGATGTGAATAATGACCAAGCCCCGGTCAACCCTCCTCCGTTGACGTATGAGAACCTAAAGGCTGCTCTCTTCCAAATGGCCCAAGCCATTACTACCAAAGCACAAGTCGCCATTACTCAAGCCCAAGCTATAACGGTCCAAGCTAATCGGGAGGTTATACCCTGAGCACACCAACAAGTTGCTACCATGGCCTATTCTTTAAGGGATTTCTCTAAGATGAATCCTCCTACTATTTACGAGACCAAGTTTGAAGAACATCCCAAAGAGTTCATCGATAAAATCTACAAGATCCTTTATTCTATGGGATTGTCTACTAGTGAGAAGGCCCATCTAGCCACTTACAAACATAAGGATGTGGCTCAAGCATTCTATGTCTAATGGAAGGACAAAAGGTTGTTAAGGGTTGGATCGGTGACTTGGGAGGTGTCAAGAAGACTTTTCTTGATCAGTTCTTTCCTAGGGAAAAGAGGCAAGCGAAAGTGGTGGATTTCATCAACCTTCGCCAAGGAGGTATGAGTGTGCTTGAATACTAATTGAAATTCACTAAATTGTCAAAATATGCTCCTTCTTTGGTTTACAATCCTCGAGATGAAATGAGTTATTTTGTGATAGGTGTGTCGGATGATATGCAAGAGGAGTGTCATTCGTCTATGCTACATGACATTATGAACATTTCTGTCCTCATGGTTCATGCCCAACATGTAGAAGAGGCAAAGGCCAAGAGGAAGAGTAGAGATTCTAAAAGGGAAAGATCTTTTGATAGTGGTTCTTCAAAAAATAGGCTTGAAATCCAAGATAAGCCTAGGTTTAAGAAAAGGGTTTCTAATCAAGTTCCTTTCAATTTCCCTATGGCTAGGTATAATCGGGTGTCTAGACCTCTGTCTATGTGAAGGAATAATAGTTCGTGGAAAGTGTGGGAAGAAGAATTATGGTGATTGTGTTAAGGGAACGGATAATTGTTTTGGTTTATGTAAAAGTTGGAACAAGGTAAGGGATTGCCCTTATTTAAAGGGTCAAGACAAGGCTAGTTGTAAAGATCAAGCAAGTGGTTCAAATGAGGCTCCGAAGAAGAACCGCTTCTATGTTCTCCACCTAGGGTTGAGCAAGAGACTTCTCCCGAAGTGGTGACCGGTATGTTGAAAGTCTTCACTAGTGATGTATATTTATTACATGATCCCGGTGCTACCTTATCATTTGTTACTCCTCTAGTATCTAAAAAGTATAAAATTTTGCCCGACAATTTGCACGAACCTTTTAAAGTGTCTATCCCGATAGGGGAGTCGGTTGTTGCAAAAAGGGTGGATAGAAATTGTCCTATAATGTTGCCCAATGGAGTTTCTTATGTTGAACTAGTAGAAATTGATATGCTTGATTTTGATATCATTTGGGGTATGTATCGATTGCATTTTTGCTTTGCCTATATAAATTGTGGTGAAGTTTAACTTTCCAAATGATTCTGTTTTAGAGTGGAAAGGGGAAAATTCTAATCCTAGAGGTCATTTCATCTCTAGTCTTAAAGATTGTAGGATTATCTCTAAAGGGTGTTTATACCATATAGTAAGAGTCCAAGATTTAGAGTCCAAAATTTCTCCCATTGAGTCGGTCCCCGTAGTGTGGGAATTTCCGGGGGTCTTTCCTAATGCTCTTCCCATATACCTCTCGAATGAGAAATTGATTTTGGTATCAACTTATTACCGGATACAAATCTCATTTCAATTAATCCTTATCGTATGTCTCTAGACGAATTGAGTTGAAGGCTTAACTCAAAGATCTATTAGACAAAAGTTTCATTAGACATAGTATTTCTCCATGGGGTGATCCAGTATTGTTTGTGAAGACGACATATGGATCCCTTAGAATGTGCATCGATTACCGCCAAACAAGTATCCTATCCCTCGAATTGACCACTTGTTTTATCAAATCCAAGGGACAAGCTACTTTTCTAAGATTGACTTGAGATTAGGGTATCACCAACTTAGGTAAGAGGTGAAGATATACCACGGACGGCGTTTTGTACTAGATGGTCACTATGAGTTGTTAGTAAAGTCCTTTGGTCTCACAAATGCCCGGCGGCATTTATGAATCTCATGAATAGGGTACTTTCAAAGTTACCTAGATTCATTTGTAATTGTCTTGATTGACGACATCTTGGTATATTCAAAAAATGAGGGTGATCACATGAACCTTTTGAGGGTGGTGTTACAAGTGCTTAAGGAAAATCAATTCTTTTCCAAGTATAGCAAATGTGAGTTTTGGTTGTAGTCGGTGGCATTTCTTGGTCAAATCGTCTCTAGTGAGGGAGTTGAGTTTGATCCAAGGTAAATAGAGTCGGTGAAAAATTGGCCAAAACCATTGACTCCAACCGACATTAGGAGTTTCTTGGGTCTAGCGGGTTATTATCGGAGGTTTGTGGATGGTTTTGCGTCCATTGCATCTCCTTTGACCTTTAACCTAAAAGAGTAAGAAATTTGAGTGGTCGGAGTCATGTGAGAGATGCTTCCAAATCTTGAAAGATAGGCTTACTTCCGCTATCTTGTTGACCTTACCGAAGGGTAGAAACGATTTCATTGTGCATTGTTATTTATATCGAGTGGGTTTAGGGTGTGTACTTATGCAACATGGGAAGATAATAACCTATGCTTCTAGGCAACTTAAGGTGCATGAGAGAAACTATCAAACTCATTATCTTGAAATAGCAGTCGTGGTATTTGCCTTGAAAATATGGAGGCATTACTTGTATGGTGTCCATGTTGATGTGTATCATAAGAGTCTACAATATGTGTTTTCTCAAAAGGAATTGAATATCCGACAAAGATGGTGGTCGAAATTGATGAAAGAAACTTCCAAATTTGTTTTAAGGGTATAATTGGGGTAAAACCAAGTTTTAGTTCAGATTAGAAAATACAGTTTACTCTTAGGGTTTGGGAGAAAAGAGAAGAGAAGAAGGAGAAGGGAGAAAAGAACAAGATTTCACCAAGAATGCTAAGAGATTCTACTCGAATTTGTTGAGGGTGATCCCTATCGAGGTATGTGAGCTTTTTCTATGTTGGGTTCGTTCACCCACAAACCAAAATGTTTAATTCAGTGAGCATTGAAATCACTTACATAGACTAAATAGATGGAATAAGTGCAAATAGGATCATTCAAAGCAGACTAAAGGGTGAGTCATTGACTAAATAGATGGAATAAGTGCAGAGGAGGGGTGCCGAGATTATATTAAAGGGAGAATATTGATGTTCTTGATGAAAAATTATTTAATTCTTGTTGTTTGGGTTGTTGTATATCTTTAGTTGTTTTGATTCGTGTTTTCGGGTTGTTTTATGAGTCTAAACTACTAGGTATTGAGGTATTTAGTGATACTAAGTGTTTGGGGCACTATCCATTGGAGCTTATAAACTTTAGAGTTAAAATCAATGAAGAAAAGTCAAAAATCTCGTCTAACAACTCCTAGGGCACCGCCCCGGCCAGAGCCCCTAAGGGCAGACTCTATCTGACAGGCCCTGGCGCGCTGCGCCAGCCAGAGCGCCTTAGACTAGAGTGTTTGCCAGTAACTAGCGCTCCGCACCTCTCAGAGCGCCAAGGTCACCTGGACACCCCATTTTTTCCTATCTTTCCATACGAGTACCTAAGTGATGTACATATAATTCCTAGTTAATTCCAACACTTTAAAGTACATATAAACATTATAATCATCCACAAACATGAGATCATGATTCTTGAATCCATAATCAATTCAATTGACTTTAAGATCAAAGTAAAGATGTTAAGAGTCAAGTCTAAAAGTTAAGAAGCAAGTCAAAGTAAGTTCTTAAAGCATTCAAGAGTCTTAAATAAACATTTTAACTTTATTTTAAGGTTCAAGATATGAGTTGAGCAAAGAGTAAAAGAGTTGAGTTAAGTTCTCAAAATCTATAAGAGAACTAAGTATTCCCTAAGAGTTATGTTTCAAGTTAAGCAAAGAGTAAGAACTGACTTCATTTCTCATAAGTTATAAGGGAACTGCGTACTCCCTAAAAGGTTATAGATTTTTCACATTTAATTTGAAGAGGAACAAAGATTTCCAAAAGAGTTTTGAGAAATAAAAAGGGGAAGATTGATTCCAAGAGGGCCTTTTCTAAAGCTAAAAAGGGTTGAGCAAATTATCTCAAACCAAGAGGAAAGAGGATATTTTAAAAGCATGAGCTGAAGTATATTTTTGAAGTAATATTGAGCACCGATATACCGACGAGAGTTCATAATAACTCAAGTATCCATGTAAACCATGTATCCATCATGGGTATTAATGGGTCATACGTTTTATATGATCACGTGTGTTCAGCAGTGGATCCACTAGGTTCAGAATGTTCTATGCGACGGTAAAGTATAGGACAGTTTTGGCAGCGTGGATGAGACGTGGTATCATCACTTTGGCTCATAGTGGTGGTTTTCGTTTAGCTAAACTCCTGCAAAACTACATTACTTTCATATATAAGTAAAGTTGAGTTTGTTATTGCATTTTGTTTGATGAGTCGAGTTGCTTTACTCTCTTAAAAACTTTATATGTATCGCATGTGTTTTAAATTTATTTATATATATTCAATGAGTAGAGTAAGTCCTGAGTGTAGAAGAACCAAGGTAAGTTCATCTTATTCCCATCAAACTTAAGTCGTTGTTTAGCATTCCAACTCACATACTCGTACATTTAATTTACTAATTCGAGTTGGCATGCATCATTTCATGATGAAGATGTAGGTAACCAGGATTAGCACGCAGCGCTTCATTGATCCAGTTTGAGCTCTAGAGTCAGTGGTGAGGCTCCTTGCATTCAGAGGATTTTTTATATTCTTTCGAGTCTTTATATTTAAGAATATTGTGGGTCTGTCCAAACATTCACCAAAGTAGTTTTACAGGCTTCATAAAAAGATAGTTGGTAGTTCAGTTCTGTCTCTTTATTTCAGATTCTATTATTTGAGACTTAAGTGCGATTTTGGCCAAAATGTATTTAAATTTATTTTATGAGAAATTTTTCCAATTCTATAACTAAGTTAAGTTTAGTCTTCCGCTGAGTCAAGTAAGTCAGGCCAAGGGTTCACTCGAGCCCAGCAATGGTCACTGAGTGCCAATTCCGCCTAAGGTGTAGGCGCGGGGCGTGACAATAGATTATTCAAATAATGAACAAACTTGGGCTCTTCTTTTAGCACACGGTGATAATGTATAAATCACTACAAATAATAAAAACTTTTAGTAGAGATAAATAGACACATTAATAAAGAGTGCTAAAGTCTTTACCGACATTGTTTAAGTATCATTAGATCCAATGTTGCCAAAGCCTTAATGGACATATACAAAGAGCATTAATTGTCTCTAACAAAGCATATATAGCGGCAATTGCTAATTAATTGTCCCTAAAGATCTATTTTTATGTAGTGAATGTACAAGTATGGTCGAATGAGAAAGTACTTTTTTATTTGTTTCTTTTTTCTGTTATACCCCTGACCAGAAGTGAAGGAGAATATAGGTAAAACAATAATGCAAATGATATATGGTTTTACTTTTACAGTTTTAATGATGTTATTATCTTGATACAATAACAAGCTAAACAAGCACATTCCACAGGGTATTTGTTACCTCCCATCAGCATAGGGTAACTTTGCGACCAACATTTTGGCAGATCAGAAGAAATCATCTAGCGCCTTTTCTTCTAGATGAGATTTAGAACTTGCAATGCACCAGATTTAGTTGTAATGATTAAGGGAACAGCTTCATGAAAACCATTGTCCATAAATATGAAATTATTGTTAATATAGCATTAGGCGAATTGAAGGAACCCTAAATAACATTAGAGATAGAGTAGGGTATGAACTGCCATAAGATTAGTTAATAATAGCAAATTGATCACTGAACCAGGATTCCAAAAAAACGAAAGACAACATATAAACATCATCATTAAAAAATATGGTTAAAATTCTTTGTATCAATTGTGTCTTTTATCTCTTTACTTATTATACAATAGGTTGTAATATCTAATCGTCTAAACCGTAGGGTAGTCGACTTCAAGATATGAACAGTAAACCAATAACTTGATTTATGTTGTGACACATATCATGGATGTGACATTCAATTCTATGTTGTAGGGGCTAGGATGAACTTTTTATGCCAGGAGACATTATTGTTGCAATTGGCCAAAGTAGCATGTTATAACAAATCCAGGAGTAATTACACTAAAGTTCAAAACTCTTAATAAGGAAGCTATTCATTTCCTTCATCTACTAAGGACGAAGGAGCAGTTGGATAGCAATGATGCATTGTTTGTACAACAATAATTCTCTTCCATACTCTTTCTAAGGCTCTCCAATTTTATTTTTTACAACACTCAAGCTGATTATTTTGTGGTAATATTGCAGTTTAGCTGCACCAAGTGTTTTATGGTATTTGTGGACAACAGGAAGCATTGAAATAAACGAAACTCACAATGAACGAGAACCACATTCGTACACACTGAAATATCTTGAAACAATACATATATACAAGTCAAAGTGATATATAAACTAAAGAAGACAATGAGAATGAAGAGAAATTACCAGTGTTATCCACATAACTTATATTTTTGAATGCATCTTGAATGTGGACTCCGTTTGTAAGTTGATATGTTTATCAATTGGTCATTCTCGTAACTGTAAACCTCAAACGGAAAAAAGATAGAATCATGAGGAAATAAAGTACAATTCATCAATTAACTATACATTTGCCTGATTAATTCAATAAGATTCAACAACCTCTTTTCCACTCCGTTTTTTAACCACGCAAAACACAAATGCAAACATTCAATATCTTTTCTACGTCAACATGAGAAGCAACAAATATTACAAAGCATGATCTCCGGAAAAGGATTTTATGTTGTTAAAATGCTACAAATTTTGTTACCAGACAAGTAATGGTTTTGATAGGGGAATCATCCAGTGAAGGTTGCATTTTTCGTCCTTGAATATGTATTCCTCTCTTTCATATCTGAGTTTAAATTTGGTGTCATATTCAATAAAAAGATGTGGTAAGTGTTTTTGTTTGTTAATGCAATAAATAAAATAAATTTCAACATGCTATACACCAAAGAGTCTTGTCAAAGCTAACCTTTTGAGCTTGGCGACTGCCTCGAGGGAATCATTTAACTTAATGCGGCAAAGAATTTGTTTATATCCATATCAGCATAACTGCAGATACTTTTTGAGTGAAATCCTACTTTCAAAAACATTTTTCTTTCCATCTTTCAAAGCTTTAAAATGCTTCAGAAGATACACATGTCTATCTTAACAGGTTCCTAAACCTATAACTTTTTCCTCGCATGTCATCCCCCTTATCACCAATATTGGTCAATCTACATGAGCATATGGTAAACATGCACAAAAGTCATACTCAGAAACTTGATAAATTTAAAGTTCACTTTCATTGGTTCTAGATGCACTCTCATTATATTTAACAAGTGCACGACTCTCCTCAACCTCCTCTTTGGCTGACATTTAGTTGGAAACCATTAACTATGTTATTAAAGTCAGAAACAATTGGAAATAATGAAACATCATATTAAGAAAGTCCACAGCAGAAATCAAGCTAGTTTTTGCTATAAAAGAACTATTGGAGAAAAATGCAGCTAAAGTAGAACAAGACAGTTAATTCATCAACCTGAAGAAGTTATACTTCAGATGAAGATAAATGTAAGACCTTTTAACATGAACTACAAAAAAACCTCTCCACCTAAAGAAATAAGAAAAACAAAAAAGAAACATCAAACAATGTCAATCTCCTATGCTTATATTTAACTTTCAAAACCATTTTATTAGAAGTAAAATTCCTCAAAGGAAATAAAGTTACCCATTATTAATCGTGCACATTAGAATTTGAGACTCTGTCAATAATTATACAACACATTTTTTGTTTCCTGCGATTAATTTTATTATTTGAAAAAATAATCTAAGTTATATATTTTACTTAACTCATTATTATTTATAAAAGACATTTTGTAACGACCCGCTAGGCCGTTTTGAGAAAAAGGACTATTTTGACTCCTTCCATAAAATTTAAAGGGGTATTTTTAACTATTTAGTAACTAAAATTATTTAGTTCACCTTTTTTTTTTTCTAAAATATTTAATATAGTGATAGTTAGTGGGTCAAGTGTGTAATTTGTGTATTTTTCCTTTACTCCTCGGCCATATAATTAAGTTAAGTTAGTGGGATACCCCACTTTCATTACTTAATTAGTTATTATAAAAAGAAAAAAAAGAAAATAAAAGAAAAGAGGTAGAAGGGCAAAGCAACAGAATAATAGAGGCGGCAAGTTAGAGATCATTTAGATTTTTTTTCTCTAAAATCCATGTGTATTTAAGATAAAAGGTGATTCCTTGTATGATTTTTTTTTATTATTATTATGGTTAGTGAGTTATCACTATATTTGTAGAATTTGTAGGAAAGTTTGAGAGGGGTAAGTTGCAGGGACTATGGAAGATTTTTGCTTTAAATAAGAACAAAAAGGGGTGATTGTATTGGAGGTTAAAAGTGTAACAAAAAATAAAATGTAAAAGGGCCTAAAATACCCTCAAAGTATTGGAAATGGTACAAAATTACCCTTCATCCACCTATTGGCTCCAAAATACCCTTCCCACCCACCTATTGGGTCCAAAATACCCTTGTCATCCACCTTTAGTTCAAAATTGACCACTTATTTAACGGTTTTATATTTAAACTATTTAAATATTTTTTTTAAAATACGTGGTGCTCAACTATATGTTATAATTTAACTTATTAGTATAATTTATAAATCAATCCACTACCAACCCCATTAATAATTAAATCCCTCTAAATAATGAATCTGTCACATTATTATTGCAAGCTACTGCCACTTGAAGTGTTTTTAAAAATTATAGAAGTAAATTATCATACATTCAAGTGGCTAAATAAAAATCACCAATAAACTTAAAAGTTGGACTATGTTTATCTTAATTATTCTTACGTCTCAATTATGTGATGTTACTTCATAGGTAACTTTTTTTCAAAATAATATATTAAAGTTTTTAAAAAAATCATAAATATTTATAAAATTATCTTTAAAAAAAGTGCATGAATCAATTCGGGATGCATTACTTCTTTACCTTTTAATCATAAATTTCTAATTCTATTTTGAAAGAAAGTGTCCTCCTAAATAAGAGCTCAACCTAAATTTAATTGGGGCTCCGATTCGGACTCGAATATTTTGAATGTCATTTTCAGAAATCTATAATTTCATCGTGTTTTAGTAGTGTTTATGACGATTTTGATATTTAATTGGATTATTAATTGGGTGAGGTTTAGTTAGTAATGAGTATGTAGTGGTTTGGTTTATAAATTATATTAATAAATTTAATTATAATCAATAATTGAACGCCAAGTATTTTAAAAAATATTTAAGAGTTTAATTTTAAAACAATTAAAAAAATTAAAGCAATTTTGAACACAAAGGTGGATGACAGGGTTATTTTGGAGCCAATAGTGGGATGAAAGGGGCATTTGGAGCCAATAGGTGGATGAAGGGTAATTTTGTACCATTTTCAATACTTTAAGGGTATTTTAGGCCCTTGTCCGAAAATAAGATAATGATTTCCAATTTAATAAGTCCCTTACCAGTGAATTGGTTTTAATTGTTTGGAATTTGTTTGTTATTAAGTTTTCTTTTTCGTTATTTTTTATTATTGTAAGGTTCCATATTAATTAGTTGCCAGTGATTCCCATTTGGTTGCCGGCAATGGTTTCCTTATATTTTTTTTAGGATTGAGATGTATACTGTAGGAAAATTTAGGTTCTGAGAGTTAGGTTCTTGTAATGGTTCAAATTGATTTATCTCTATTATTATATTTTTATCATAGTGTAAAAAGAAAAACTAAGTTATATACTGAGATAGATAACTAATTATTAGGTGTATATCCTATAATTCAACATTCAAATTTTAGTATATTCGGAGAGATTAACGTTAAATTATTGGCTTGGAATTTGATAGTTTTGATAATTTTTGGCATATAGATTATATCAAGATTTGGGGTTTGATTAGAAATATGAGTGAGTTTTAGGGTCTATGATGTACCTATAATAATTTGAATGTTTAGAAATTCGCTTACTTACAAATATTGCATTATTGGTAAATCGTGAACATTCCAAAACTTTGCGAAAGGGGAAGGAACTATCTTAAGGATTTATTATACGAGTTCGGCTCTTGAGGTATGTTAAGACTTTTTAGACTTGTTGAAGGACGTTTTCCTAATTAAAGATTAAAAATGAAAATAGACAAAGGGTTAAGGGCGAAAGATAGGGGTATCGTATCATTGGTGTGACGGGCTTTGGTACGAGTACCGGCTTTATAAAATGGAAAGTTCCTACTATAGAATGTGGATTGTAATTTGAGAATTGCCAAAGCATATGGGCATTAGATGATATACTATTAACTTGAAATTATTGTGTGATTGTGTTTTATTTATCACACCCGTATACTTGTGATAATGGAGGTGGTTGTGTATTATGTCGATATTGATTGAGCGAGATGCATCATCATCCCCTTATTTTGAAATAATATTGTATACATACATTGACATGATATTGAGTATAAGATGGGCACGTGGAGATCGTCCGTGCTGGGAATGGTTAGATGTTAAGATTGTAAATTGGGCACTTGGAGACCGTCCGTGCGAAAATTGTTTGATATTATTATGGTGCATTGAGATCGTCCGCACAGACACGTGGAGATCATCTATGTTGATATATGGACCTCGCGAGTCCCCTATGGGTCATGAACTCTCGATGTATTTCCGAGGAGTATCATGTGTATACGGTTGAGTGCATACTGGGTATTCTGAGACATATCATTACATGGTATCTTATTGCATTGCATTTCATCACATCATTCATTCTTGATGATTATATGTTTCGTTTGGTGTTTGGAAAGTATCTTATGTTGATTTCCTTTATTGGTAAAACTAAAATCGTAGGTGTGTATATATATACTTGTATAGTTTAAGAATTTATTTTCTTATATAAAATCCCGTCACTACTTCTTCCTTGTCGATCAATGAGACATACTGGGTACACGTGGTTTCGTACTCATACTACACTTGTTGCACTCATTGTGGTGCAGATTAGATTCCGAGTAGGAGCACACTTTCGAGGAGCAGTTTGAGTCCGAGTTTGGAGTGTCTTGGAGTTGTGGTGAGCTGCTTGGCTGTTCTGTGGCCCACATCTCCCTCTATCTTTGACGTATTCTGGTATTCAGTATTCATACATGATATCCCTTATGTTATATTTGTCATTTTAGTTTTAGACTTACATCGTATTCTAGAAGCTCTTGTGCTTATGACACCAATTCTTGGGTAGTATTTTTTTAGTTTCCCGCAATCGTAATTGTAAGGAACTCAATATTGAAGATTTGACTTATTGTTGTTTTTTCTACTCATTAATTAGTTAAGTTTGTTAAAATGTGTTGGCTGGCTTGCCTATTGGTTGGAAATATAGGTGCCATCACGACTCGTGATTTTTGGGTCTTGACAATTTGGTATCAAAGCCCTTGGTTCAACGGTCTCACGAGTACAAGAGCAATGTCTAGTAGAGTCTTGCGGATAGGTATAAAGACGTCAATACCTATCTTCAAGAGGCTATAGGACATTTAGGAAATTTTCTGTTCTTTCATTCACTATCGTGCACACTTGACCTTGTTGAAATTCTAATCTTGATATCTCATTCTCTCAGATGGCGAGAACTCGTACACCGGCAAGTAGTGGTCAGAATCCTTTTCCTCCGCCTGCTTCTGGGAACACTATCCGAGGTAGAGGCAGGAGGCAAGCTCAAGGTCGGGGTAGGGTCCATATTGCAGAACCAGTGGAAGTTCAAGTACCAATAGTTACCTAGGGTCACGATAGGACCGTACCTCTTGATGCAGAGGATATTCATGGATATGTGCAAGATCGTGTTGATGGGGATGAGCCGGCTCAAGCTTCAGCCAGTAATATTGCCACCCCAGTGCTTCAAGATACCATGGCTCGTATGTTAGCACTCCTAGAGGGGATGGGTTAGGCAGGAGCTTTGCCTGTCACTTCTGATGGCTCACAGACCCGTGTCGGAGATAAGACTCCAGATACGATAGTTGCTCCAAATTCTTAGACTCCCAGGACGCAGCCAGCTGCTGCTGTAGCTCCTCGTTTGGATAGTATGAAGTTTCCAGATATTGCAACACAATTGGCGAACAGACCTTCTATGACCATTGATGAGCAAAAGATGTTTGGGAGGTTTAGACTAATGAATCCTCCTACTTATACTGGTGACTTAACTGGAGATGCATATGAATTTATAGTTAGTTGTCATGAGAGGTTGCATAATCTTGGATTAATGGAGTCTCATGGAGTTGACTACACAGCATTTCAGATGACAGGCTCTGCCAAGCAGTGGTGGAGGGATTATATTAGTAGTAGGCCAGCTATATCTCCTCCACTATCCTGGATTCAGTTTACTCAGGTATTTCTATAAAAAATTATTTCACACAGTGAGAGGGAGCGCAAGAGGACCGAGTTTGAGGGGTTGCATCAAGGTGATATGTCAGTTACAGAGTATGAGGGTAAATTTCATGCCTTGGCTAGGCATGCTTCGATGATACTTCCTACAGAAGTTAAAACAGCGAGGAGGTTTGTTAAGGGGATGATTATTCCGATTTGTTTAGGGGTTTCTCAGGTTGCTGCTTCTGGTGTTCCATTACAGAAAGTGGTGGATGCTGCTAAGGAGTTGGAGATGATTCGACGTGAGGGATTTGAGCAGCGTGAGGGTAAGAGAACCCGTTATTCAGGTGATTTTTGTGGTGCTCCACCTAGGAGTCGAGGTTACGTAGGGAGAGGTTATTATTCGCAGTCCATCAAACCCATTCATGCTGCTATACCAGCGTCTGAGGCTGGTTACACTAAGCATAGTTCTTCAAGATCAGTGCATACTTCCCAGGGTTCATTTTCTAGGCCTATCGTTCGTTAAGGGCATTCTGGTCACTCAGGGTCCTCTCCTCAGCCTATGTCTCGTAGGGGCTGTTTTGAGTGTGGGATATGGGACACGTTGTGAGAGACTGCCCTAGGACCAGACGTGGTGGCTTACATAAGGGTTCTCATGCTTCGACTCCTAGGGCTACACAGCCTCCAACTAGGGGTGGTGCACAGAATGGTAGAGGTGGTTCTCATTCAGGTAGAGGTGCTTCTCCTTCTGGTCGAGGTGGTGGCCATGGAGGTTCACAATCTGATGGAGGTCGTTCTCACTATTATGCTTTTCCAGGTAGGCCAGAGGCTTGGGCTTCAGATGTTGTTATCACAGGTATTATTCCGGTTTGTCATCGATCAGATACTGTATTATTTGATCTAGGATCTACTTATTCTTATGTGTCCACATATTTTGCTCTTTGTCTAGATATATCATGTGAGTCTCTTGATTTTCCGATACGTGTTTCTACTCCTTTCGGGGATTCTGTAGTTGTAGATCGGGTGTATCGATTATGTATTGTTACCTTGATGGGGCATGACACTCATGCAGATTTAAAGGTCTTAGATATGATAGATTTTGATGTGATTCTCGGTATGGATTGGTTATCTTCTTACCACGCAATTTTAAATTGTCATGTCAAGACAATCACTTTAACTATGCGTGGAATTCCTATAGTAGAATGGATAGGTTCTCTTAGTCACCCTTCTAAGGGTTTGATATTGTTTCTTAAGGCTCGTCAGTTGGTACAGAGAGGATGTTTGGCTTGCTTGGCCCACATTCGAGATACTAGTATTGAGACTCCTATGCTTGAGTCTATTCCAGTAGTGAGTGAATTTTCAGAAGTATTTCCAACCGATTTGCCAGGTCTTCCACCAGATCGTGATATTGATTTTTGTATTGATGTGGAGCCAGGCACTCGGCCTATTTCCATTCCTCCTTATTGTATGGCACCGGTTGAATTGAAAGAGTTGAAGGAGCAGTTACAGGATTTGTTGAGCAAAGGTTTTATTAGACCGACTGTATCTCCTTAGGGTGCTCCAGTATTATTTGTGAAGAATAAAGATAGTTTTATGAGTATGTGTATTAACTATCGACAGTTGAACAAGGTAACCATTAGAAATAAGTATGCGATATCTCGTATTGATGACTTTTTTGATCAGTTGCAGGGTGATTCAGTTTTCTCCAAGATTGATTTGATGTCTGGCTATCATCAGCTGAAGTTTAGGACGGAGGATATCCCTAAGAAAGCTTTTCAAACACGTTATGGCCATTACGAGTTTTTGGTGATGTCTTTTGGATTGGCTAATGCCCCTGCAGGTTTTATGGACTTGATTAATGGAGCTTTCAGACCGTATTTGGATTCCTTTGTTATTGTCTTCATAGATGATATATTGATATACTCACGCACTAAGGAGGAACATGAACATCATTTGAGGATCGTGCTTGGGATTCTAAAGGAGAAGAAACTTTATGCAAAGTTTTCAAAATGTGAGTTTTGGCTTAGTTTGGTAGCATTTTTAGGACATGTAGTGTCCAAGGAGGGTATCATGTTAGATCCTAAGAAGATTGAGGCAGATAGAGATTGGGTCAGACCTGCTTCAGTTACTGAGATTCAGAGTTTCTTAGGCCTTGCAGGTTATTATCGATGATTTGTTGAGGGTTTCTCATCCATTGCATCTCCATTAACTAGATTGACACAGAAGGAGGTGACTTTTCAGTGGTCTGACGAGTGTGAGGTTAGTTTCCAAATGCTCAAGATTTTGTTATCCACTGCTCCAATTTTGACCCTACTCGTGGAGGGAGAGGGTTTTGTTGTATATTGTGATGCTTCTCGGATTCGTCTTGGTTGTTTATTAATGTAGAAGGGAAAGGTGAAAGCTTATGCTTCCAGACACTTGAAGGTTCATGAGAAGAATTATCCTATTCATGATTTAGAGTTGGCAGTTGTGGTGTTTGCATTGAAAATTTGGAGGCATTATCTTTATGGTGTGCATCATGAGGTGTTCATGGATCATTGTAGCCTTCAATATATATTCAATTAGAGAGATCTGAATTTGAGGCAGCGGAGATGGTTGGAGTTGCTCAAGGACTACGACATGACTATTCTTTATCATCCAGGCTAGGCAAATGTTGTAGCAGATGCCTTGAGTCGAAAGGCGGTAAGTATGGGTAGTCTAGCCATTTTATAGGTCGACGAGTGTCCTATAGCTAGGGATGTACAATCCTTGGCCAATAGCTTTGTGAGACTTGATATTTCCCAACCTCGTAAGGTGTTGGCTTATATGGAGGCTAGGTCATCCTGGTTGGAACAGATTCGGGCTCAACAGTTTGATGATGGTGATCTATGTAAAATTAGAGACAAGGTGTTAAAAGTAGAAGCCAAGGCTGCAATTCTTGATAATGAGGGAGTTTTGAGGATTAAGGGTCATATCTGTGTTCCTCGAACAGGTGATTTGACTAGATTGATCATGGAAGAGGCCCATAGTTCGAGGTACTCGATTCATCCGGGGGCTACTAAGATGTATCATGACTTGAAACAACATTATTGGTGGTGTCGTATGAAGAGGGACTTAGTAGATTTTGTATCCCGTTGTTTAAATTGTCAGCAAGTGAAGTATGAACACCAAAAGCCTGTAGGTATGACACAAAGGATGCCTATACCTGAGTGGAAGTGGGAGCGTATTGCTATGGACTTTATGGTAGGATTGCCACGCACCTTGGGTAAGTTCGATGTTATATGGGTCATTGTGGATCAACTGACTAAGTCTTCACACTTTGTACTAGTTCAGACTACCTATAACTAAGAAAGGTTAGCCAAGATCTATATTCGGGAGATAGTTCGGTTGCATGGGGTTCCTATATCTATTATTTCATATCGTGGCACCCAATTTACATCTCATTTATGGCAGTCTATGAAGAAGGAGTTGGGCACTCGAATGGATCTTAGTACAACCTTTCACCCTGAGACTGATTGTAAGTCTAATCGGACTATTCAGGTTCTTGAGGACATGTTGCGGGCGTGTGTGATTGACTTTGGTGGTCAGTGGGATCAGTTATTTCCATTAGCAGAATTTGCTTACAATAATAGTTATCATTCAAGCATTGATATGGCACCATTTGAGGCTTTGTACAGAAGGAGATGTCGATTCCAATTGGTTGGTTTGATGCATTTGAGGTTAGACCGTGGAGTACAGATTTGTTGTGGGAGTCGTTTAACAAGGTCAAGTTGATCCAAGATAGACTTCTCATGGCTCTGAGTACCCAAAAGAGTTATGCAGATAGGAAGGTTCGTGATTTGGATTTTATGGTTGGAGAGAGGGTTCTACTTAAGTTTTTACCCATGAAGGGTGTGATGAGATTTTGAAAGAAGGGAAAGTTGAGTGCAAGGTATATTGGTCCTTTCGAGATTCTGGAGCGTATTGGTAAGGTGGAGTATCAGTTGGCCTTGCCACCTGGTTTGTCAGGTATCCATCCCGTATTTCATATTTCGATGCTAAAGAAGTATTATCAGGGTGGTGCTCATGTGATTCAATGGGATTCAGTGTTACTTGATCAGAATTTGACTTTTGAGGAGGAGCCTGTTACCATTATGGATAGGCAAATTCGAAAGTTGAGGTCAAAAGAGATTGCTTCAGGGAAGGTTCAATGAAAGCATCGTCCTGTTGAGGAGGCTACATGGGAGACCGAGTCAGATATGAGGAATACATATCCTCAGCTTTTTTGAGTGTTCATGTTAGCTCTTGTTTTTTTTGTTTTTTTTTTTGTTTTTTCCTTCGAGGACGAACATTTGTTTAAGTGGTAGGTGATGTAACGACCCGCTAGGTCGTTTTGAGAACTAGGACTATTTTGAGTCCTTCCAAAAAATTTAAAGGGGTATTTTTAACTATTTAGTAACTACATTATTTAGTTTACCTTTTTTTCTAAAATATTTAATATAGTGATAGTTAATGGGTCAAGTGAGTAATTTGTGTATTTTTCCTTTACTCCTCAGCCATATAATTAAGTTAAGTTAGTGGGATACCCCACTTTCAATACTTAATTATTAATTAGAAAAAGAAAAAAAAATAAAGAAAACAGGTAGAAGGGCAAAGCAACAGAAGAACAGAGGCGGCAGGTTTTAGAGATCATTTAGATTTTTTTTCCTCTTAAATCCGTGTGTATTTAAGATAAAAGGTGATTCCTTGTTTGATTTTATTTATTATTATTATGGTAAGTGAGTTCTTACTATATTTATAGAATTTGTAGGAAAGTTTGAGAGGGGTAAGTTGCAGGGACTATGATAGATTTTGGCTTTAAATAAGAACAAAAAGGGGTGATTGGATTGGTGGTTAAAAGTGTTACAAAAAATAAAATAATGATTTCCAATTTAATGGGTCCCTTACCAGTGAATTGGTTTAATTGTTTGGAATTTGTTTGTTATTAAATTTTCTTTTTCGTTATTTTTTTTAATTGTAAGGTTCCATATTAATTAGTTGCCAGTGATTCCCATTTGGTTGCCAGCAATGGTTTCCTTTTATGTTTTTGTGGATTGAGATGTATACTGTAGGAAAATTTAGGTTCTGAGAGATGGGTTCATGCAATGGTTCAAATTGATTTATCTCTATTATTATATTTTTATCATAGTGTAAAAAAAAACTAAGTTATATACTGAGATAGATAATTAATTATTAGGTGTATATCCTATTATTTAACATTCAAATTTTAGTATATTTGGAGAGATTAAGGTTAAATTATTGGCTTGGAATTTGACAATTTTTATAATTTTTGGCATATTGATTATATCAAGATTTGGGGTTTGATTAGAGATATGAATGAGTTTTGGGTCTATGATGTACCTATAATAATTTGAATGTTTACAAACTCGCTTACTTACAAATATTGCATCATTGGTATATCGTGAACATTCCGAAACTTTCCAAAAGGTGAAGGAACTATCTTGAGGTTTTATTATACGAGTTCGGCTCTTGAGGTATGTTAAGAATTTTTAGACTTGTTGAAGAATTTCGCAGGAAAATGGGATGAACAGAAAGCTTTTGACAAAATAAAGGAATATTTCCATTCTAGTGCCTACAACGCCAGGAAGCCTTTATTACTGTACCAATCAGTCACTGAAACCACTATGGGGTCTATGTTGGCTTAATACGATGAAGACAAACGGAAGTAAAGGGCCATATACTACCAACGTAAGAAAATTACTGACTACAAGACTAGGTATACCGACGTTTTCCTAATTAAAGATTAAAAATTAAAATAGACAAAGGGGTAAGGGCAAAAGATAGGGGTCTCGTATCAATGGTGTGACGGGCATTGGTACGAGTACCAGTGTTATAAAACGGAAAGTAACTACTATAGAATGTGGATTGTAATTTGAGAATTGCCAAAGCATATGGGCATTAGATGATATATTATTGACTTGAAATTTTTGTGTGATTGTGTTTTATTTATTACACCCGTATAGTTGTGATGATTGAGGTGGTTGTGTATTATGTCGATATTGATTGAGTGAGATGCATCATAATCCCCTTATTTTTAAATAATATTGGATAGATGCATTGACATGAGATTGAGTATAACATGGGCATGTGGAGATTGTCCGTGCTAGCGATGGTAAGATGTTAAGATTGTAAATTGAGCACGTGAAGACCGTCCGTGCGAAAATTGTTTGATATTATGATGGTGCATTGAGATCGTCTGCACAGACACGTGGAGATCGTCCGTGTCGGTATATGGACCTCGCGAGTCCCCCATGGGTCATGAACTCTCGATGTATTTTCGAGGAGTATCATGTGTATACGGTTGAGTGAATACTGGGTATACTGAGACATGTCATTACATGGTATCTTATTGCATTGCATTTCATCACATCATTCATTCTTGAGGATTATATGTTTCGTTTGGTGTTTGGAAAGTACTTTATGTTGATTTCCTTTATTGGTAAAACTAAAATAGTAGGTGTATATATATATATACTTGTATAATTTAAGAATTTATTTCTTATATAAACTCCCGTCACTACTTTTTCGTTGTCGGTCAATGAGACATATTGGTTACACGTGGTTTCGTACTCATACTACATTTGTTGCACTCTTTGTTGTGCAGATTCGATTCCGAGTAAAAGCACATCTGGAGGAGCAGTTTGAGTCCGAGTTTGGACTCTCTTGGAGTTGTGATGAGCTGCTTTGTTGTTCCGTGGCCCACATATCCCTCTATCTTTTACGTATTCTGTTATTCAGTATTCAGACATGATATCCCTTATGTTAGATTTGTCATTTTAGTTTCAGACTTGCATCGTATTCTAGAAGTTCTTATGACACCAATTCTTGGGTAGTAGTTTTTTTTTCAGTTTTCCGCATTCGTACTTAGAAGGAACTCTGTATTGAAGATTTGACTTAGTGTTGTTTTTTTTTCACTCATTAGTTAGTTAAGTTTGTTAAAATATGTTGGTTGGCTTACCTATTGGTTGGGAATATAAGTGTCATCACGACTCGTGATTTTTGGGTCGTGACACATTCTGATTTAGAATAGGTAAGTCACCAGTTAATACTATTATTAAGTGACCGAACTAGGTATTGATAATATTGTTAATTGTATCCCCTTTGCTTAAAAAATTATGTTATGCAATTCAGGAAAACCTAATCTTCCTAGTTGCATGTATATTGTTGAATCCTCTTGATATATGGGAAGATATCGCCAAAAAACTCTAACTAGTCATGCCTATCATAAGCTTGCACCAAAATATAATGTGTTTGATGTAAGCTTTTTAAGTAATTCAAAGGTGAGATACATGCACCTCCCTTTCTCTTCCGCCAGTTCAAGAAGAACGTGTTGTTCCCACCCTTTTATATGTGCTCTGATCACATATCAATCATAGTAATTGAGAAATCTAGTTCAATGGTATGGCCTATCCATTGGGTGTCTACTTGAGAAATGCATCATTTTAAATCTGCCTTTCCACACTTCAAGCTTGAGTATTGATGCATTTATGAGAAAACAATATTACAGACACAAGAATGATTAATATTTCTAAATTATTGATTTAGTCTAACACAACTTTTCGAATGGATTATGATTCTTATCATTTTAGTTTTATAGGACTTTGTTATTTCTAATTTATTAGGACTCTTGCTATTATAAACCTCTATTTAAGAGTGTTTACATTCTTAATAAAATAAGGTGGATTTTATCAAGTTTCAGAGATTCGCAACTTTTTCAAACAAGTCCTAAAATTTATAGTTCCAGGAATAAAATGCAAATTTAAGCAATTATGGGCAAGTCAAGGGAAACGGGACAAATATATCAAAAGAGTAATTTTATTATGCTCCATAATTATTTGAATTTAATTAGTTCAATCAAAGTAATTTTATTACATCACTCTTTGAATATAATTAATTCAAGGAAAACATGACAAATATACCCCCCCCCCCAAACTATCGTAAATCGAATACAAATACCCTCCATCATACTTTAGGACATTGGTGCCACTACCGTTAAAAAACTAGAGCACATATACCCTTTATACAAACAACATACATATGTAATAATCTTATCCACCGACCCAACATTTATTAAATATTCAATTGACTATTAAGATTGTGTCACATGTCCCTATTTAGTTATCTGATAGAGTGAAGGGCATAATAGTGAAGGGGACATATCCTCAAGTATTTAGGCACTAATGTCCCAAATGTATAAATAAAGGGTTTCTAAATACTATTTATGATAATTTGAAGGTATATTCATATATCAGATATTGCGAATAGTGGAACAAAAAAAGTTGAAAATTGAAGTATCAAAATAACCCAAAAAAGTTGAATTACTCCAATAATACCATTAAAAAGAAATAATTTTTCATTTATAAACTCTAAAAATTAATTGTGTGAGCAGGGAAAATGGAATTTTAAACCTTCTGTTAATGCTACATTCTCATTTTGGAAAAGACTCAAATATGCATCGAACTTTTATTAAAAGCTTATTTATGTCATACGTTAAAAGTTTGGTTCATCTATGCATGTAAAAGAAAAGCCCAGCCATGCCATTTTCTTAACATTGGTTTTGCAAAACCATTTTTACACACCAAAACAAGGTTTCACATTTTTCAATTAGAGTTTTTTGGATCGAATGTATACTTTTTGTTACTTTTTCTTATGAACATCAAGAACACATGAAGAGCATAACTAACTCCCAAATTTTCAAACATATACAATTCTTCACAAAATCATCTCAAATTTGGTTAAATCGTTAATTTTTTTTAAAAAAAAAACTAAAATTCGAAAATTGTTTGTAGAGTTTAAAAAATTCACCCGTATTAAAAAAATATTCCTAAAAATGAAAATAGATCAAAAGTATCAAAATTTTGCTTGGATTCGTGTTTCTATAGTTGCTTGTTTACATGAGATCTTTGTTGCCTAGTGCTTTTTATTAGTCTATGTTCAAAATTTCAAATGATTTAAAGTTGTAGAGGAAATTCAACATTTAAAGAATGTTAAAATTTTGAAACTTTGAAGAAATTTTGAAGTGGGTTTTGTTGAGTTAGGTTGAATTCGATCTCAAAAGATATTGAGCTTTGGTATCTAGCTCGGGGGAAACGTTTTTTAAAATTTGATGCGATCTCATGAAGAACTGAACAAGTTTGAAGTTTGAGAGTTGTTTATGTTCTTCATGCATTTTTGGTATTCTTAATAAAAAAGAAGCAAAAAGTGTACATTTGATCCGAAAACATCAATTGAATAGTGTTAAACCTTATTTGGGGTGTAAAAATGGTTTTGCAAAATCAGGGTTGTAAAAATGGTATGAGTCTTTTTTTTTAACAACAATGTCATAAATGAGTCAAACTGTTAACAAATGATATAAATAAGACTTTACTAAAAGATTGATGACATGTTTGAGTCTTTTTCTTCTAATTCTAGTACTTGTGTTATCTAATTGGCACTATTGACTTTCAGTTATAGCATGTGGGTAGTTTTTACCTTTAACTAACATACCTAAAGAAAATAAACGGAGAGTTCACTACTAAATGTAGGGCTTTTCGCTACTATTATCTATTTTATATCTTTTAGGATTTATCCATCTATTTGTTACAAAAAATAAAAAATTCATGAGTTGAAATTCAATTATGGTTATAAAACTTAAGTAAGAATATATTAAATTATTGAGATTAAGCGGGTCAAGACTCAATCTGTTTTTAAGTCCATTTGATTCTAACTCATTTAAGCTCAAAGTAAACTTGGGTGAGTTTGGAAAAAACTCAATGTCTCTGTCAACCCATTTTAATAGCCTCAATTTTAACTCAACCCATTCATTTAACACCCCTAGTTGAAGGATAAAACCACTTGAATGATATAATTGAAGGTCAATAATGCTAGGTTCGATAACATAAGGATTTAAACCAGAATATAGCAGTAACACAAAGACTAAAAATGCCCCTTAATTAAATACAAAATAAAAATCATATCACATTATATTAACTAAATACAAAATATTATATCATATAATAAAGAAAAAAATTTATATTTGTCACACCCCTTATTTTTTTCCTCAAAAATTTATGTTTTGAAAGAAAAAGAGTTTCTCCAATTAAAGTTACATTTTTAAAAGAGATTATTGTATTATTTAGAGTCATCACTTGGAATTAAATTTTGGTGGTCCACGTTACCTTATTTAAATATCTAATCAAAAGAAAATTTGACTATATTTTTATTGGTCTACGAAAACAAAGATCGATTTAAGGAATTCTGTTGCGAGAGAGCAACGTATTAGGCACCTCTCGAGTCCCCTGGTTCTAGCACGTTCGCTTATCGACTTTAATGAATATTATATTATTATTTTAATAAATGTTATTTACCCTTATATCTATTTAAAAATTATTTGAACTAGTTTATTTATTTTAAATCTTTTTTAATAGTCTTATATTTTTCGGTGTGCGTCCACTAATTTAAAACTTGAAATATCCGTATTTTTTATTTATCTATGTATTTAATTTTTTAATTTTCTACTTACATTTATATTTTTTTTTTTTGTAATTATAGGTAAAGTACATATTGATATGTAGTTTCTAAGAATTAGAATTTGTGGGGGGAAAAGGTCTTTAGAGTTCAAGTTAATAGAGAATTGTATTTTGTTTTATTAGATTTAAAATAGAAAAATAAATTTTAAGAGATTTGAAGTTAGTTTTATGAAGAAATTTTAAATAGATTAGGAATATTTTTTAGGAAAGATTTAACTTTTTTTTTAAAAAAAAAATTTTTGTGCAAGTGTTTTTTCTTACTTTTACTTTTATTTTTTATTTTTTTTCTGCTCGTTTATAGTTATTATTTTTATTATTATTTTCTTCTTTGCTTTTTTTTTTCTTATACTTTTTTTTTTACTTTTTTTACACGTTAATTTCAACCTTTTTTTTAACGTTCTGTTCTTTCTTTTAAAAAATGATTATTATTCTTTAATCATTTTTTTTTATATTTTGTTGTCTTTACATCCTGTTTCCTATCTTTTTCCAAAAAAATATTTTTTTAATATGTTTTCATTAATATTTTCTTTCTTTTGTGTTTTTTTTTTTGGTTGAATTTTTTATTTTTCACGTTTTTTCTTAACTTTCCTTCATATTATCTTTTAATTTTTGCACTTTTTTTAGGCATAATATATATTTTTTAACTTGGTTTCGAATTACATTTATGTCCTTCAACTTTGGGTGTGCACAAGTAGACACATAAACTTGCATAAAGTTGAACAAATAGACACACATGTACTACATGTCATTTTTTGTCCTATGTGGTGTCTTACGTGTATTGTGTCATATAGGACTCATGTGTTTATTGATCTAAAAGTTGGATAACTAAAGTTCCTATTTGTGCATCATAAAAAATTGGAGGTCAAAGTTAAAATTTGAAGCTAAATTTAGGGTCCAATATATGTGTTATGCATTTTTTTAATAACAACATATTTTTTTTTTTTATCTAGGTAAGTTTTTTCAAAATAATTTATATAAAAAAAAAATTAAACACAATCCACATAGGTTTTTTTAAATCACTAATCAATTAAACATAAGTTTTATATTCTAAATAACAAGTCTATAATAAATTATTGTCTCCTAATCACATTAATTAATAATTAATATCTAAGCAATAATGAGCATGTGATTAAACACATGGAATTAACAACTAATTATCACAAACAAAACATACTTATGTCATCTTAAATTACAAAACAAAAAAAAATAAACATAACATGAAGCTAAAAACAAAAAAATTGAACATTGTTCAAGAAAAATAGAGAAATTCATGGGATACAAGTTTATTCATGATTCTATAAAAAGGATGAAACACATAGTTTACTTAAAAAGAAATTTGAAACAAAATAATATAAATTGACTAAGGCAAAAACGCACCTTCAAATTGCTTTTGACTAAACAACAAAGAATAACGAAAATTTACAGATTTCCAAAGTTTAGCAAGGCTAACTTTAAGATCCACGAACTTGGAACCACGAAATGTCTAACTCTTAGACTTAATTCACAAAAGAAAAACTCATTTTTCTTCTCTTTGCTTTTACTTTTGCTTTTTTTTCTCTCTATATCTGTGTATATGTATCTGAGTCTATATGTATTTCGTTTCTCTATTGAGCGTGTGTTTTTATAATAGTGTTGGGTTGTGAGTGTGGGGCTAATTAAAAGGAACGTGATGGAGTGTGACTAGGTTTAGTTTGAAATCTAGGATTGAGATAAAAGAGATAAATAAATAACTAACTAAATAAATAAATAATAATAAAAATAAACAAAAAAAGAGAGATTAAAACGTGTGGTTGGGGAAATTTTTCTTAAAATAAATCATTCAATTAGAATAAGTGGGAGCAAAGAAAAAAGAAAAAAAAATAACTAAGTAGGAAGAGTTTTTTTAGGAAAATTAGTTATGGGAGTTTGAGGTTAATTTGAATAACGTAAGACAATTTGAAATTTTCAAGAGTTTTTCATACTTTTTCATAATATAATATATTATTATTATTATTATTAAACTAGATAAAGTTGAAGAACTAAGAAATATCTTAAATTCACAACTTCTTTTTATAATTTTTTATTTTTAAGCATTAAAAGTGCTTATAATTTGTAGTAAGTTACAATTTACTTTTTCACTTAATTTAAATATAAATCCTTTTAAAATTGATGTAAAATCATTATGTTTCGATCAAAAATTAGGACTTCACAATATTAATAGTACCTATTAGTTAGATTATCATTTTGCTCTTATGATAAATCAAATATTAAATTAAATTAAATAATAATTTTTTTTGTTTAAATATGTGATATACCGTGGTTTCATGATAGTGTGTCGAAAAGCCTTTCTGTACTAATTTTTATGTATGTTTCTCTTTATTTGCAGGAAATTTGTCTAAAAGATGAATGCGGAGGTTTTTGAACAAGAAATACAGAAAATTACCACATACGGAGCTTGTGACGGTTCGTCGTGCCTGTGACAGTCCATAGGTGCCATCGTACTGCAGCTGCTGAAGGAAGATGGGGAATTCTGACCAAGTGTGGAGTTACGGAGTGAGTGACGGACCGTCGTAGCCATGACGGTCCGTCCTGCTTGTTCGTCATGAAGATAAGAGAAGTAGTCTCAGTATCCAAATTCCAAGAGTTCGTTTTGGAACGGAGACACTCGATGGACCGTTGTGCCTTTGACAATCCGTCATAACTGTCGTTGAGGGTAATGAAGAGAGCAGCAGAAAAAATTGCACAAGTATGAGACGACAGAATCCATGACGGCCTGTCATGACCACGATGATCTATCGCGAGGTCCGTCGATCCAGCCGCGTTTTGACAGATTTCCAGCAAATAGAGTCCTTATTTAATTAGGTTTTTATTTTTTATAAATAATTCGAAAAACCTCGTTTTGGGGTTCGACTCTAGATATTTTTTTTTGACTCTTTGTTAGACTCTTGATTATTTGAGCTTCTTTTGTAGATTAGACTTGAGGATTATTGTTATACTTGGAGAATCTTTGTTCTTTAATTAATTTCAGTAATTGATTGTTGGTGACTTTTGTTGATTAAACAAGTGAACTTTTGGATTTTATTCTTTCTAATTGAAGTAAGTGCATGAATTCTTATATTACATATTTGAATATTGTGAATATGACTATTGGTAACTAAACTCCATAACTAGGGTTGTGGGAACCATAGGCGAATAATGAGGTAAAACCTTACTAAAATAACAATTCTAGAATAGTGTCTTGCATGTATTGATAATTCTTTCGCTTAGAAGTTTTTTTAACGGATGGCCAACGTAAGAACTTGCCTTAATGCTAGTTGCCAGACCAAGGAGGTAGATAATAGGAAAAAAGTTATCAGCATAGATTTAGTGTATACTATATAATAGACTAGTATTGATTGGTACGAGGTAATAACTTAGTCAAATATCGAATAGGATGCTTAATATGAGGTAAAGGTAAGGGTTAGTAACACACGTAGCCAGACCAAGGTGCGGAGAGAAATTTTCTAGATGCCGGACCAAGGATTTAGAACTACATAATTTATCACTTTGCATGCAAGATACAAGGAAAGAATTGCTATAGTTAGAATTATCAAGTTATGAACCTGTGGGGAACACGTAAACCCAAGTTACTTTGATTAATTGATTAAACTCCAACATTTGAAGCTGTTAGTTGTCTCCTTTAATTTAGCTAGTTATTTTCATTTATTTTGAAATAGAAAACCCCAGTTTTTATCATTTTTGTTTTCCAAGGAAGTAATTGACTGAACAATAGTAATAATAGATTGAAGTTAAGTCTAAACTATTTTCCTCGTGGTAACGATCCCAACCTCATTAATTGGGTTGTTTACTTGACACGACCGCTTTAGTTCTTATTTGAGAAGTAAGTTTGAGTGTATCAATATGTACCAAGTCCACAACTTTATATAAACATAAAACTTCACCAAATTGGAACCAAAAGTGTCCCGATAAAAAAAATGGCCAAAACACAATAAAGTAAAAATGAAGTTAAACAATAACAAATAAGGAAACAAACTCAAACTGTATGAAAATGTCCAGCTTCTCCGGCATAACGATCGTAAAAGGATCTTCCCAAATGGAGGATCAGTTCTTCCAAATACTCACCTTATCTTCGTATGAGCTTTGTTTGATATTGATTCAGGTATGAGTTGCAATCATTTCCACATCAACATTCTTAATGATGTAATGATTCAAGTACCTTTAAAGACTTTTTCTACCTGGATTTTATCTATTTGAGCTAGATACAACCATATGTGCATGACTCACTATTATCATAATGTGTCTAATATCCCAAGCTACCTACAGTGGGACTTTCAGACACAAGTGAATCTATCTCAATAATAAGTGGAAGAAAATTTTCTTGACTGCAGTACTGTAAACCTTCCTTAATTATCATGACATGTGCCTCCAAAATAGATGTAAATATCAATTCTTCTAGCTTCTGCATATCTCAAATCCAGATGCATATCTCTAATACAAAAATCCATACACCCAGATCTTGATTCAAACTGATAAAAAACATTCGTATTACACTTTTATACTCCAATGGGGGGTGACTCCATCTCACAACTATAATTTTTGTTAATGAAACATATTCATCTTGATATATGACATTAAGCGTCAAGTTTGAGGGACATTCCTTAACCATGGATATGTACTTTTTTTAAAATAAGTATATATTTCTATGTTTCTCCAAAAGTATTGAGTTTGTTGACATATTTTCACCATGCTTCATCACATTCCTCTTCTTTCAATATGGCCAAGTTATAAGAGCAGAAATTGCTTTAAAGATGATTTCAGTTTGGGATAACCATCAGATTTCTATAAGCTGTTGAAGTTGATTATTTTAGAATGATAGCCATGCGATATTTCTAAAAAAAATTCAAATAGCTTGAGCACTAGGACAATTAACATACAGATGAGAGATAGTTGTAGGAGCACTATTATTGCAGTAGCTACATTAAAACCTCTCCACTATATTCATTCTAAAAATGACATTCCCAATAGGAATCCTTGTAAACCATAATCTTCACATAAAAGTATAGGGAAACCTTTCTCCGAAATTTAGGAGATATCTTCAATATACTCTCCTCTGCTCCTGCATAAGTTTCAGGCTTAGCTAACCTTGAATTTACTATCACTTTTAAGTATCTATCATGATTTATCTCTTTCTTCGGTAATAGTAAAGCTTCCGAGTGTATGACAGATGTGCATTATCTTTCATCCTTATTCATCATATAGTTCTTTGACATCTTCCACTAGACATTGATTATTGTTGGGAAAGACAAGTCACTAATAAAGAATGCTTGACAGGATAATAGCGGAAGAATATCCAAGTCTATATTTTCCCTTCTCGATTTGAACCAAGAGAAGACAAACAATCACAAGCAATATGATAGTAAGGCAGCAAGTATTTCAACCAAACAAATATAACAAGGCAATAATAAACCAATCACACAATACACCAAGATTTACGTGGAAAACCCTTCAATGTGAAGAGTAAAAAACCACGGGACCAAAAGCTCCACTATAATCACCAAGAGTTACAATATTGTTCTCCAAAATTGGCCACAAAAACAAGTGCCAAACAACGAGCAACAACAAAATAAGATTGCACAAAATCTAGAGAATTAAAGGAGCAAAATCACCAATTTCGCAGCTACTATTCACGACAGCAAAACTGAAGCTACAGGCCACCAAATCCAACTCTGTCAGTTCCTAATCAAAGATTGAGATGAATATAATATTCTGTCCAAAAATCAGCTCAATCGGACAAGAAACGAAGCGGGAATCGCAATTTAAAGTTGGGTGTTATGGCTGAATTTTGACTGCGAAAACTGCTCTCTTTCTCTCTTTTTGGCTGCTGAAAAATCTATCTGTGTATAAAAAAAAAGGACCTAAATAGGCTTATATTTGCCTCATAAGAATGGGCCTATGGGCAAAAATGGGTTGGTCCAAATTGGGCTTTTATTTATCCACATAGGAAGGGAAAAAGGCCCATAACCCAACAATTCTCCCCCTCACGACTATGTGGAGGAGACCGCCATCCCGGCGACCATGAAACAATCTTCAAACTTCCCTCTTGGCAAAGCTTTAGTCATCATATCGGAACCATTGTCATTTGTATGGATCTTTTCAAGCTCAAGCAACTTAGAATCCAACACATCTCGAATCCAATGGTATCTCACATCAATGTGTTTAGACCGACCATGGAAAGTAAAATTCTTGCCAAGATGTATAGCACTTTGACTGTCACAATAAAGCACATACCTCTCTTGAGCACAACCAAGTTCCCCCAAGAATCTCTTCATCCAAAGCAATTCTTTACAAGCTTTAACGACAGCAATAAGCTCAGCTTCTGTAGTAGATAGAACAACACATTTTTGCAACCTAGATTGCCAAGACACAGCTCCCCCTGCAAAAGTAACCAAGTACCCTGAAGTAGAGTTGCGAGTATCAACATCACCAGCCATGTCTGAATCAGTATAACCATAAAGAATAGGCTTCCCTGTACCAAAACACAAACTCAGACTAGAAGTGCCACAGAGATATCTCATAACCCACTTCACAACATTCCAATGTTCTCTTCCCAGATTAGAAAGAAAACGGCTAACAACTCCAACAGCGTGAGCAATATCCGGTCTTGTACAAACCATAGCATACATCAAACTACCAACAACTGAAGCATAAGGAACTTTCTTCATATCTTCCTTCTCATCATCACTAGAAGGACACTGTTTCGTGCTCAATTTGAAGTGCATAGCTAAAGGTGTACTAACAACCTTAGCTTTGTCCATGGTGAATCTGCGAAGTACTTTGGGGATGTACTTCTCTTGTGATAATACCAATTTCTTGGCCTTTCTATCACGGACAATCTGCATGCCAAGAATCTGCCTTGCTGGTCCTAAGTCTTTCATAGCAAAACACTTACTCAACTCTTGCTTCAACTTCTGAATCCTGCAAGTATTATGACCAACAACAAGCATGTCATCAACATAAAGCAACACAATAATAAAGTCACCATCAGAGAACTTTTGCACAAAAACACAATGGTCTGAAGAAGTCTTCTTGAAGCCCTGCTGACTCATAAAAGAACCAAACTTCCTGTACCACTGCCTGGGAGCTTGTTTCAAACCATACAAGCTCTTCTTCAATTTGCAAACATATATCTCTTTACCCTTGACTTCAAAACCTTCCGGTTGCTCCATATAAATTTCTTCATCTAAGTCACCATGGAGGAAAGCAGTTTTAACATCCATTTGCTCAACCTCTAAATCTAGACTTGCAGCCAAGCCTAGAACCACACGAATGGATGACATCTTCACAACTGGAGAGAATATCTCATCAAAATCAACTCCCCTTTTCTGATTAAATCCCTTGACAATAATAAGCTTTTGTACCGTGGAACTTGATTACCATCTTCATGTTTCACCCGAAAAAACCCACCTATTTTTCAAAGCTTTTCTGTCTTTAGGTAACTTAACCAAATCAAAGGTATGATTATCATGCAAGGATTTAATCTCATCTTCCATAGAATCAAACCACCTATCTTTTTCTTCACTTTCCATGGCCTCATCAAGACTCTCAGGTTCTCCCCCGTCAGTCAAGAGTACATACTCATTGGGAGAATAACGAGATGAAGGAATTCTCTCTCTACTAGATCGTCTGAGAGAACTCTCTGGAGCATCTATAATTTGTTGTTGGACAACCACATCATCTTGCACTGGAGCATCAACAACATCATGCCGTTCATTCTGAACATGATCACCATCTTCATTATCAACTTGATTTTCATCATTATGAAGATTTTCTTCTGGTGAAATAGTCAAAGGAACTGGATCAACATCAACTAACCTCTCACTACTCTGAAAATCATCCTTGTCAGCTTTGTCAAAATCTTCAATTGTCTGGTCTTCAAAGAACACAACATCACGACTTCCAATAAGTTTCTTCTCAACAGGATCATAGAAACGATAGCCAAATTCATCTTGACCATAACCAATGAAGATACACTGCCTAGTTTTAACATCCAACTTTGACCTTTCATCCTTAGGAACATGTACAAAGGCTTTACACCCAAAGACTCTAAGATGATCAAAAGAAACATTCTTACCAATCCAAACTCTGTCAGGGACATCACCATCTAAAGCAACAACAGGAGATAAATTGATAACATAAGCAGCAGTATTAAGTGCTTCTGCCCAAAAGGAATCTAACAGCTTAGCATCAGAAAGCATACATCTAACCCTCTCAACTAGAATTCTGTTCATCCTCTCTGCTAAACCATTTAACTGAGGAGTCTTTGGAGGAGTTCTGATGCCTAATACTCTGCTCTCTGCAATATTTATCAAAAGGACCAATATACTCACCACCATTATCTGAGCGGATGCATTTCAATGTATCCTGTTTGTCTTTCAACCAAAGCCTGAAACTCTGAACACATCAAGTACTTGATCCTTGGACTTCAAGGAAATACCCAGAGTTTGCGAGAATGATCATCAATAAAAGTCACAAAGTAAAGTGCACCACCATGAGATCTTACCTTAAAAGGACCACATAAATCAGAATGTACCAACTCCAGCAAATCAAGCTTTCTTGAAGGCGGATGACTCTGAAAAGAAACTCTTTTCTATTTACCGGCTAAGCAATAAAAGTCACAAAGTAAAGTGCACCACCATGAGATCTTACCTTAAAAGGACCACATAAATCAGAATGTACCAACTCTAGCAAATCAAGCTTTCTTGAAGGCGGATGACTCTGAAACGAAACTCTTTTCTGTTTACCGGCTAAGCAATGAACACATTTCTTCAACTTTGCTTGTTTCACTCCAGAAAGCAAATTTTTCTTAGCCAAACTATCAATCCCCTTCTCGCTCATATGACTCAGCCTTCTATGCAATAACTCTAATGAAGTATCATTCTCCACCAAATTTACTGAGTCTCTGGACATGGAGCCCTGAAATACATACAAGTTAGACAACTTGTCACCACGGGCCACAACCATCAAACCTCTAGTAAACTTCCACTGGCCAACACCAAGTGTATTAACATAACCCTCATCATCAAGATATCCCACAGAAATCAAATTCAAGCGAACATCTAGAGCATGCTTGACATTATTGAGAACTAGTTTGGAACCATTGTTACTTTCCAAACAAACTGTCCCAACGCCAATAACTTCAACTTCATGATTATTGCCCATTTTCAACGTTCCAAAATTACCTGGAGTATAAGAAGAAAATAATTCCTTCTTTGGCGTGACATGAGAAGTAGCACCAAAATCCACAAACCAGCTAGACTCATCACGAACAAGATTAATGGCATTTGCATCACAAGAAACAAGAAGATCATTATTAGCAATAACAGCAACACAATTTTCATTATCGCCTTCTCTTTTTGTTGTCTCATATCTCTCTTGTGCTTGTAACAATATTTCATGATATGCCCATTCTTGTGGCAATAGTCACATGTAATATTCTTGTATTTAGACTTTGACTTACTTCTACTTTTACCTCTATCATTCTGACCTCTGGACTTGTTTCTCCCCCTATCTTCAGTAACCAAAACATCGGAGTGTGAAGCTGAAGAAGATGATGCTTGAGATCTTCTTCTCATTTCTTCATTCAAGACACCACTCTTAGTATATTCCATGGTTACAACACCACTGGGAGCAAAATTAGTCAAAGAAACTCGAAGAGTTTCCCAAAAGTCTAGCAGAGTATTAAGAAGCCAATGTCCCTGTATCTCATCATCAAACATTACACCCATTCCGAACAGTTGGTCAAGAACACCCTGAAAATAATTAATATGATCAGAACTAGGAGTGCCCTCTTTATACCTGAAATTCATTAATTGTTTCAATAGGAACAACTTGTTGTTGCCAGTCTTCGAAGCATAAAGTGTCTCGAGCTTGTCCCACAAACTTTTGGCATGTGTCTCATTCACAATATGATTTCTAACATTATCTTCAACCCATTGTCTAATATAGCCACAAACCTGCAGATGCTCAAATTCCCATTCTTCATCATTCAAAGACTGAGGCTTATTAGAAGCAAACACACGTAAATGCATCTTCTTGACAAATAGAAGATCTTTCATCTTGCCTTTCCAAATATGATAGTTACTACCATTTAAACACACCATTTTGCTCATATTTGCCTCCATCATTAAAAACGACAATCAACAATAACAAATGCTCTGATACCACTTTGTTGGGAAAGACAAGGCACTAATAAAGAATGCCTGACAGGATAATAGCGGAAGAATACCCAAGTCTATACTTTCCCTTCTCGATTTGAACCAAGAGAAGACAAACAACCACAAGCAATATGATAGTAAGGCAGCAAGTATTTCAACCAAACAAATATAACAAGGCAATAATAAACCAATCACACAATACACCAAGATTTACGTGGAAAACCCTTCAATGTGAAGAGTAAAAAACCACGGGACCAAAAGCTCCACTATAATCACCAAGAGTTACAATATTGTTCTCCAAAATTGTCCACAAAAACAAGTGTCAAACAACGAGCAACAACAAAATAAGATTGCACAAAATCTAGAGAATTAGAGGAGCAAAATCACCAATTTCGCAGCTACTGTTCACGACAGCAAAACTGAAGCTGCAGGCCACCAAATCCAACTCTGTCAGTTCCTAATCAAAGATTGAGATGAATATAATATGCTGTCCAAAAATCAGCTCAATCGGACAAGAAACGAAGCGGGAATCGCAATTTGAAGTTGGCTGTTATGGCTGAATTTTGACTGCGAAAACTGCTCTCTTTCTCTCTTTTTGGCTGCTGAAAAAGCTCTCTGTGTATAAAAAAATAAGACCTAAATAGGCTTATATTTGCCTCATAAGAATGGGCCTATGGGCGAAAATGAGTTGTCCAAATTGGGCTTTTATTTATCCACATAGGAAGGGAAAAGGCCCATAACCCAACAATTATGTGATATAAGCATCGAATAATGTAATGCACCCAATTGTGTCGAGTTATCAAATCACACACTAACATGTTCTTCTCTATGTAACATAACATGTTAGGAGAAGAGGATTATAATTGGGGTGTTGACATACTTTTTATTGTTCTTATTGAGTTTACATGCATGCAAATGTAGGAATTAAACAACTTAAATTCTCCAATCTTAATTATAATCAATGTAATTACATACACAAGAATTTAAGAAAATATTACTCCATTTCAAATTTATATTCCATAACCTCCTTTTTTGACCTCATATAACAGCCAACGCAATAAGTAAGAGAAGTAGTTGATTTAAGGTTTATTAAATTGGTACTAATACGAAAATATTAATTACCTGCTTCATGCACGCAGCCAAATTTCTTTTTTCCGAAATCATTTCATTATTTTTTTAAATAGCTTCAATCATTATTCGAAGTTTTTCTTTTCATGCATTTATAAAATCAGAGTTTACAGTATATATAGCAATACATAACCAATGCAAAAACTGAATATATACATTAAAACTGGGATAATATTGGAGTAACAGTTTATACCATAACATGAGTAAAAACAATGATCTTGTATTATTAAAAATTAAAAAAGGAAAAGAAAAGAATGAATGATCTTGTATTATTATCGATAACATCTACTAATTATAAATTAAAGTCTTAATATATAATCCAAGTAAGTTAAGATCGACTATTTGAATATTCACGTCTATGACCTATACTGTTTGTGAATAATACTGGTGATATGTAGTAGGACGAGTATTCTAAGTGGGAGGAGAATTAATGAACCCTACTCCGACCAACAAAATTCTTCTCCATGACCATTGTTTTACTGGTGGTGCCGCTATTTCCAGTACCGGAGTTCGGTATTGGAGTAGGAACATGATTATACAAAGACTATAACCAAATATATTTGTTGTCATCTCTTTGTTCTAAAATAATATTCCTACTGCCTTCTCCATGTGTCACAAAAATGATCATGCTTAATAAAAAAATAGCACAAATTTGGGGTTTATGTTGATCGATAATAGTGAACAAAATTATTATTAATTTCTTTAGTTTTTTCTTAAATGTAAATATAGTTCGCATTTGAGTTGAAAAACCCATTAGAGAATGGTAGCTTTGGAAAAAATTAATTGATAACCTTTTTGGATTTCAAAAAATTCATTTATTTTGAGTAATTTTCTATTTGCATTCCTAATATATGTAATATTTTGTAACTTATATTTTATTTTATCATTTTTAATGATATACATCTAATCTCCTTAGTTTTTATTTTTTTTTGCAAAGTCATAAATTATATCATTTTTGATTATTTTTTAATAAAAATAATAAATTTTAAAACGAATACACATAAAGAAAAATTAAAAAATGATTTAATAAATTAATAAAATAAACAATACTAAATCCTAGTCATTTGCCTCTTTTTCACATTAAAATGTAGAAACAGTCATTTTCGAGTATATTTGTTTAGGGGTGAATAAAATACGAGTCAAAAATTGCAAATTTGTTGAATAAAAAAAATTGACTTACGATATAGTTTGAGTCAATTTCATATTGGCAAAAAGCCCGACAATACTTTGAACTGATTTAATTCATGTAGTTATTTATAATTTCTCACAATTTGTTGTATATCTCATTGTACGTGCATTAAGAAAGGAAAGACTAGAAGAATCAATCATGTTATTGGAAATAATTTAATTAAATAATAACTATATTTTTAATTATTAATAAATATATCACTTGTTAATTTTTCTATTTTATCCTTTTAAGTAGTTGAAAATTGAGATTTTTTATACTTTGCAAAGAGCTAAGGAGATTAGGGTGCAAATCTATATATAATAAAGGAGAAATATAGACAATGTTATGTAGCACCTCTCTATGATCACCATTTGTATTTATCTTTTTTTTTGGTACTTTTTATTGAAATTAATTATTGTATTATAAAATCAAATTACTTAATTTATTACACATAAAATTTTATTAATGGAGTAACATTTATAACAAACTTTTTCACATTCTTTTTCTTCTATGTTAACCTCACTTCTCATAATAAATCATAAAATAATAATATATTTTATTATTATTAAGTATTTTTCTCTTTATTTTTTTATTTATTTAGAAGGAGTAAGTACCCATGACTTACACCTCTTTACTTTTTATACTTACTAATTTTCGAGACTCTCATAATTTTTATGTCTTTTACCTCTAAACATTAATTTGTAAGTTTATGATGTGTTATGACATTTTTATATTTTATACATATATTGTTTGACGGATATTCACATTTAAGAATATATTTTCTCTTCTTAATCATATTAGTTTGTGAATTAACTAACATGTAAAGAAAAAAACTATATGTAAATTAAGAAATATTTCATCTCAAGTTTTTATTTTTATGTATTTGGACATACTTTCTAAATATTTTATTAATGTATGTATTATCATTCTCCAAGCAAGCATGATATTTTATTTACTTCAGTTGGTAGGATATTTTATTTATTTATTATTAGTATATCTTAAAAATTAAAATTAAAGTATATTACTTATGCTTTAATTTTATTTCTTTCTTTTGTATATTCACTTCAGTTGGTATGATAATTTATTTATTTATTATTATGTTTTTTAATTCAATTGGTAGCATATGATGAAGAGTTTGACTATTGAGCACAAACTATGATGGCGGATCTACTTGCAAAGAAAGATGGTAGAAGAAAACAGTTTGAAGCATAATTAGGGATTATTTTTGTTAGATTTTTTTTTAAACTTTGAGTTGTATAGGTTAGGTAGCTACTTTTGCTATAATTGTTTAGCCTTTAGTTTGTATAAGTAACTTAACGACATGTAATATCAGTGCTACTCATTTGGTTCTTTACTATTCTATTTTATCTTATTTTTAGTTATGAGCACAATAAAAAAAAAATTCATAACATGGTAATAAGTCCAATTATCGAAATTAAAATAGTCCATTTGGTTAGATTCTAATTTTTAGGTGTTTTTATAGTGGTGTTTTTGGTACATAATGACGGTGTTCATATTTATTCTGCTTGGTGTATCGTTTGGATAACTCAAAAATTAACTTAATAGTGTAATTTATGAATTTTGTGGTACATATATTGAATAATTATTGGAGAGAACTCTTTAAATCAGGCTACATTATTTTAATACATTGAATTTATCAGATTGATCAATGAGATTGACTTCGAATATATTTTGATCTAAAACAGGTAGATATGTTGATAACGATGTTAAAGGAGCAATATATGACGCAAACACAAAATATGAAGGTTGAATAACTGCTACTGTTTCCCAATTAGGTATGGACACAAAAATATTTCATTTAGAACTAAAATATGTTGTGAGTGGACCATCTCCACCAATGAAGATTCATAACGATTATTACAAGGAAACAACCAGGCAAACCACCAAGCAACAATTGTAAGAAGAGACTCAACGAAAGATAACACAAGAAAAGTAAAGTTAATTGTAATAAATGTGGTATATCAGGGCCTAACAAAAAGACTTGTCCAAAATTTACCTATCAAAATTAACATTGTTGTATTTCAATTATTATTGTTGATGGTTTGTCCTTCACATATGAATTTCTTTAGGACTTATAAAAACACTTTTATCCAATTTAATTACTCTTGATTAATTTATTTATATTATTGATTATTTAATTAACATATCTTTGCTATTCTCATGTTTTGGTATACATGATTGGCATAGCAATGTTTGTCATATGGTGTTGCCTTCTAGGTGATTTAAATAAATGTAACATGTTTAAAATATTTGTGTTGTAACTAATGAGTAAATGTTAGTGCAATATACAAAAATAAATGTTGCACAATTAGTGAGCTCATTGTAAAATAACACATATATTAATAAAAATTGAATTGAAAACATTACTTAGAGTAAATATTTTTTAGTTTGGAACCAAAACTATTACACATCATTAATGTAAACTTTTTGGTATAATTTTGGATTTTGTATATTGATACGCTCAAATTACACTTTTCTAAAGAAGTATATGCGGTCGTATCAAGTAAAGAACCCAACTATTAGGTTGGGATCGATCCCACGAGAAAAATAGTTTACACTTAACTTAAATGTACGAGTACTTCTATTTAGTCAAGTCTTAGGGTCGATCCCACGAGAAAAATGGTTTAGACTTAACATTAATGTACGATTACTTCTATTCAGTCAAGTCCTTTTCGAAAATTAGCAATTAAGGGGGGGGGGTTGTGAAAAACAAGTCTTGTAATATTTCCAAGTAAAACAAGTAACAGGAGTAAATCTTTGGGTTTTTATCAAGTTGTGAGATAGATTAGGGTGTAAGTGTTTCCCATATGTTCATAACAACGTATTCCTAATTATAACAATTCTTCCCTAGTGTATTAGGTATCTCTAAATCCATGGTCCATCATTTAGAAAATTTCACCCCCTACCTTGGTCCGGCTACGTGTGTCTAAGTTCCTAACCTTTACCTTTACTTCATATTAAGCATCATATTCGATATATGACTTAATTATTACTTTGTACCAATCGAATCTAGCCTATTAAATAGTATCCCACTAAATTTATGTTGATAATTCTTTTCCTATTAACTACCTCCTTAGTCAGGCAAATAACAATAAGACGAGTTGTAACACGTGCATCGTTAAAAAGAAGGAAAAAATCTTGAGGAAGAAGGTCAATTTCTCTAGGAATTTACTTCAGCTTCTTGGATTAATCTTAATTAAGGTATCGGTTCTTAACTCTCGGGTTTACTTTCCCCAAGATGTCCTCTCAAAGTTGATTTCTAAATTACCCAATTCCATGGGATTTTCCAATTCTAATTTGTTTTCTTATAAACTTCAAATTGAGGATAATTTGTGATTTCCTATGCCTAATTGAGTATAGATTGTTAATTAATTGATGCTAATTGATGCAATTCAATGTTGATCATTTTTCCCAAAATTTACCAAATCTTGGATCTTGGCCAAGACTTGATGGGAATTGAAGAATAAATTGATTATTACTCTTGTTTTATCTATCCTAATTCATGTATGGATTGACTAGGGTAATGTAGTGTTGGAATTGGATCTAAGTATTAATGAATTCATTATGAACCCTAATTTCTCTAACCCTAGGTTATCAATTGATGTTAATTAGGATAGTGATGATACAATTGACTTAGTTCTTGTGTTAATTACTATTGATTGATGTTGCTACACCTATTGTTGGATGTAATTGGTTGGTTGACGGTAAGACCATGATGATGTCTATTGAAGAAGATTGAGTAAGTCATTATGATCCTAACCTTTACTTCAATTATGATGAATTGTGATTGATGATGTACTTCAATTGAAGCATGCCTTGTGATTAGCCTAAGTAGCTGTTGGTATGATGTTGAATTAAAATGTCTTGACTATGTGATTGTGTGATTCATGCTTAAGCTAAAATGATATAAGTTTGTTTATGAAGTACCTATGTGTCTATTATGTCATGATGATGATGTTATGCTAATCTCACATATGAGGGTCCATTAAAGGATATTCTCATGCAATTCCTAATAAGCTAATGACAATGACTATACAAGGGATTAGAACCTATGACCTACATTAAACTATGATTATTAACTAAAGACATTTTTAAAGGTACTCAAGCTTAAGACTGAGTGAACTACAGTGAGGAGTGTTCCTTCCTACATAGGGAAGGTAGGACCACTAATGTACTTTTGAGATTGGAGACTATAATGCATGTAGCATTAAGAGGGTCCCAACTATATGTCCTAGTTCTTGAACTATGTAACCCCCATAGGAATACTAGCTAGTGGATCAAAGTAGTTGCTATGTCCATGTTTTGGTACTACCTTGGCAAGTAATCCACCTTCTTTCGGTGTAGGGTTCCATAACACCGGATTCCACATTACCTCATGCGGTTTATGTCGGTTAGGGTAAGATGTTCTGAAAAGGTAAAATGAACTAAAGATATGAACTTTAACAATGATAACCTAAGAGGGTCTAGCTTAGTCTAGTTAATGGTATGGGACACTACATAAAAATTTACACTTGTTAGCCTTGGGGGGAGTCTTAGGAGGATGTTCTTATTTATGAATATGTTTATGATGATATGATATGTATACGATAAACTTGCACATTGTTGATACTATAAGTTGGTTAGTTTCACTTATGCATATGTGTTGATCTATACGGTTAAAGTAAGATGATATGTACTCTTAAATGCTATGCTATGTGCAGTAGGATGTTAGTCATGTTTCTTGTTGGGTTACTTGATTGAGTAAGGTTATGGGGCTTTGGTGAGTCATTGCACTTGTTGATTTTATAGGGGTTCATGGGTAATTTTCTTTCTTTTGTCATGTTATGATGAACTCTCATTCATGTTTGTTGAAGTTATAACTTGATGATTAGAGTTGTCTTGATATTATATGCAGTATTATGATATGATCATTAACTTGACCATGCTTTGTATTATTGGTCTTGTGATGTACATGCCTATGATTTAAGGAATATGTATTTTTTATTTATATGGTCTCATTGAATATGCATAAGGTTTTCAAAGGGTAAAATAACATGTTTTCAAGAAAGTTCCCTTTCTAGCATGTTTTGATAATATGTGTATATGTTCTCATGCTCAGTACAAGTGGTGTACTAACTCTATTTTTTCCTTTTCCCCCAACATTTTAGGTTCTAATCGTTGAAGATATTTTGGAGACGACTTCAAAGAAGACTTGGAATTCTTAATTATCCAAGTTGGGTAGGTCCTCACAATTCGAAGGTAATGCCACTATCAAGCTATGAAGTTGTTTAGTTTTAAGACTCTTATGTTTCTTTCCTTTAATTTGAGTACTAAACATTTGTATGACCTATATGTGGTCTTATTTTATTGATGTATAGGTTAGGCCCATTTGATATACTTTTATTAGATGGTTATGAGATGATACATGCTTTTCAGACTATGTTATATTTTATATATGTATGTGCAATAAAAGTAAAAGGCTAAGTAATCTTCCTATACGAAGAATCTATGTATACTTGATATATATATATATATATATATATATATATATATATATAATATATATATATATGAAACGTTTTAAATTTCCCGCGTTTTTGAAATATGAATGTAATAATGTAAGCTAAGAGGCTAGTCTTAGGCCTCAAAGAAGAAAAAGACGCCGATTACATCTAGGGGGTATTCCGGATGTGACACCATCAATTCAACACTTTTGGTTACAAAACCCCTCTCTCGAGCAAGACTAAAACACTAAGCTAAGATTGTATTTGCAACTACAACCCATTATATTCGACCATAACTACTGAAGGAAATCACTTTAAACAGAAAATAAACTATCAACTAGCTATATCCAACAATTATATCAACCCATAATCACATAATCACACCCCAAGAATTGAGTTTTAACTAGACATAGTAAAAGCAAGAAATCGATACCAACTGTGTTTCAATCAACTGGTACGATTGGTATTATCTTTAAAAAGGTCTGCTATGAAGAATCTTCAGCACTCACTTCAAATTTCTTTGGAATTGGAAATCTTAAAAATCCTCCAAATTTAAGGATAAATGACACCAAACTTGAAAAACAAACAATGTTCAAAACTAGATCGATAACTCTTTATCTCCATCGTAACCTAACAATTTAAAAATGTATTTATTGATGTAAAAAATTATGTTGTGAAGGATTAGTCGATGCAATAAATCGGGATCGATGATCCACTCTACGATCTTCCCTTTGTCATTTATATCGCCATTTTGCTTTTGCCTTTAGCATCCTTGAGGTTCTATAACTTTCGGAGATATAGCACTGCATCGGGGAGCCATTCGACGCCTTTATGGTTGCTCCTTTCGATAGCTGACTTGATTTTTCATTTCATGGCTTAGCAAACTGGAACATTAGGCGAGACCAAGGACATCTGGTGACTCACCTAAGATTTAGGCGATCCTTAGACCTTCTTTCTTTGTTCTTTTAGCTAGCTTGTTCTTCTTCGCTCCTTAGTTCATGCTTTGTTCCTCAATCCAAATCCCTGAAAACCAAGTATTTACATCAGTTATTAGGAAAAAATATGCACTTGAGGACCCTAAATATATTAAAATAAAATCCTAAATGAGTCCAAATCGTGGACTCATCATCTTATGTTGACTAACGATTTTGAGATGCTCTTATGATGTTTTGCATGCTTTCATACTTGGTATATTTTGTACTGACACATATTGCCTACACTTTAATCAAATGTAGGGTTTCAAGGATACACCTATTATTTTGCTTATGTCATTTCTTTATGTTTTGAGAATATTGTATGAGATGTGTCGAAAGAGTTTGTTTTAAAATTTGTATTAGATTGTTTGAGACAAAGAATATAAAGAATTGTTCTTACATTTTTATGAAAATGACTTCGATTAAAGAAGTTCATATTTTTTAACTTTTTCATTATCTTATGTTATGAATATGGTTAGGGCTTGCATGAGACCCCTTTAGGGTAAAGTACGCCAGGTTACGTCTAGGAAGTTCCCCTATTCGTCAAACTTTCATCGAGTCTCCTAGTTCACACAGCTAACTCATGTTTCTCGCATAAAGTGACAAAAAAAAACTAAAACTTAGCATAAAATTAAAGGTGATCAAGGACATTTCAGCGAAGTACCAAGTGGTTACGCAAGCTCTACCCAGCTCGTCAATTGCCCAATGTGCATACTTGCTATTCCAACATCCAAATTCAACCCCGCAGCCCCCCAAAACAAAATCAACACATACACTAGCTCAATTAAACTAAGACCCATACTATCCATATCCTCGGAATACTCAGAATTCTCTAGATTTAGCCAAATAAAACCATTTGAAGACTTATGCCCATAGGAATAACGTCAAATGCTCCATCATAAGATAAAATATGCAATTCGACACAAATGTGAGTTACTTAGATTTCAGACGACTAGACCCAACATTAATTACATACAACACAACAATTTTGATCAATGTTAAGGAATGAAATTCAAGAAATAAACAATTAATCATTTTAGGCAAGATGTTCAAATTAAAACATGAACACAAGCATGCAATTACGATTCAGAGAGTCCTAACAGACATCACTAAGATAAAACAATGTCAAATTAATGAAAATCGTTAAATATGTGTTCAAGGTATGGAATACCAACCTTGTATACCGAATATACGATTTGAAGACCTAGGAAACAAACAATCCAACGCTAAACACATAATGGACGACTAGAAAGTAGTAAAAACATGAAAATATATAATTGGGAGGGTCTGAGTTTGGGAAATTTAAAACTCAGGGAATGTGAAATAGTTTTAAAGTTTAAGCATTTTTCCTTTAAAACCGTCCAATCCTAACCTATTCGATGACATTATTTTTATCTCCGGTCCATTCGGCAACACACCGAGTAGGACTTTACCTTACAAAATTTTACAGGACCTCCAACTAATGTGGGGGGTAAAAACGATGGACAAAATCGTGATCGCTGATCCATTTGGTGACACGCCAATTTCTCCTAGGCCCATCATATTTTATAGAATCAAAACTTGGAAGTTCTTGAGTCAAACAACGGTCCAATTCAGGCTCGCCGACCTCTTCGTTGACTCATCAACTGGGCCTTTTGCTTGCCAAACTTCATATTTTTTCACATTCTACACTTCCATCTACAAAATCAACCCACAGTTATTTCGAAAACATAAGGAAAGCAAATAAAACTTGGGTTGCCTCCCAAAAATCGCCTTACTTAACTTCATGATGTGGCACAACTCAAGTCCTCATTTAGGTTTCATTCTTGGGGTTTGCCTCAATGTCACTAGACAACCCTTTTTCTTGCTTTGGGTAGAGACAAGACAACAACTGAACCATTTGGGTCTTCAGTAGCTTAATGAACACGGATTGAAAGGTTTTCATTTGATTTAGCATCTATACATCCTCTCTTATATCTCTCAACAGTCTGTTGTGTTCTTCAACTTTCTAATGAATGAATAAGTGTACCTCTTGTATTTGCCCATCCTCATGCTCTTCTTCCCCCGAAGCTCGTGAGGGGGAATTTACATATTTTTCTTAATCACACTACTTCTTGATCCATGAACTTTTTATCCAAGAGATCTAGTTGACCCAACAATATGGCAAAGTCTTTGTCCTTATCTTACTCCTTGTTAATCTAAGCCACACAATCAAGGAGTTGGGCTACTGTCTCATAGGGTTGTCATATCAAACCACTCGAAGAGAATTTATCTGCCAATATTCTATTTTCAGGACTAAGACCTCTATAGAAACATTCTAGTAGCATCTTATATGGGATTCCATGAGTTGGGAATTACTATAACTATGCCTTAAATATTAGCCACAACTCATGGATAGTCTCACCCTCCAATTGCTTGAAAGTAAGGATGTCATCCCTAAAAACCATCAATCTCAGAAAAGGATGCTCCATTGGTTTACCGTTGTTACAAGATATGCTTATCTCTTCTATTTCAAAATAAGAACAGACAAAGTAAAACTAAAGGTAAGTAGATTCAACTATAACTGAAAAAAGAACAAAATTCAACTTAACCGAAAGACACTTAAACAACATCACTCTGCAGCTACAGTGCTATTTTGATTAATGTTTCAAGGATACTTCATTCAATTCTCAGTGTGAATGATCTCCGATTAGTATATAATCAAACTAAATGAGTTGGGGTTGAATCCCACATGGAGTGAAACATGTTTAAGATTCAATAGTAAAGAATGAATATGCTCAAATCAGTCATACGAATAGACATTATCAAATAAAAAAATATCCAAATCAGGTGGTCACGCGAATGTCAAAAAGGGGGTTTTGGTTTAAAACTAACAATTACAACAACAACGAACAATAGAAAATACAGTAATGAGATGCGTTATTGGGATGTGATTCGATTATAAGCTAATATAGACCAATGTGCAATTGCAAGTGTTAGGAAATAGTTAAATATCCATGAGTAAGCTAAGTCATAAAGAGAATAAATATTCTCTCAAAAAATTTATCCCGAATCAAGTTGGTTTTTCTCAAACACCAACAAACATAGTAAGACTAGTGTACGCCTTAGTCTATTCACTCTCTCAAGCTGAATATGCAAACTGGGTTTAGTTTATACTCACTCGAGTTGAACCTATGTCAATCCAATACCCACTGACCATCAATCAATAATCTAGGTTTTAAAACCTCTCTCTCGACAAAACCAAAAACACGAAGGTAGAAAATAATTTGCACCTACAATTCTTAAATTAAACCACTATTATTGATTAAACACACTTCTAAAAAGCATTTAAACTAACAGTTAGAAATACCCATCAATTTAATCAACCCATAATCACATCATCACACCTCCAAGAATTGGGGTTTTAGCTAGACATCATCAAAAGATATAAATTGTTACAAAATTGAGTTTCCATCAACTAGGTAAGATCTACTTCGCCCTTACAATGTTACAATTCGAATAATCTCAAATACTCACTTCCAATTTCATGAAAGTGAACAACTTCGAGCCTTCAAAGCTTAAGAAAAACTAAAGATGTATCAAAACTCTAAGTTCCAAATATATTAACACAAAAAAATCAATAGTATTTTATTCATTGATACTAAAATAAATGCTCAAAAATATATTTATAGTCGCCAAAAGTATGTTGTGAAGGGCCATTCGACGCAGCATGTGGGGCTTGCCGATCAGCTCGGCTATTCACCCTTTGGTCAACGTTCTGGCCTTTCTGACTTGGACTTCAACTTTCTCAAGTTTTGTAACATTCAACGATCCAACATTGCATCACGAAACTATTTGGCGACTCACCGACTGATCCTTTTTCTTACGAACTTGATTTTATCCTTCAAGTTTTGTCACACTAGAACTTTAGAAAGTCAAGAGGCCATTCGATGACTCACCAAGTGAACTTGGCGATCACCAAGCTTACTTTACTTAATTCTTTCAGCCTACTTTGTTCCTTTTTGCAAATTAGTGTCCTATCTCTGAATTTGAGTCATAATGACCATAGCGGTATTCTTGAAGCCTATTTTTAAGATGTCACTATCTCTGCCTTTGAGTCGATGGTAACCGAATTTGACGTCTATCATTCAAAAATGACTAGCACCCTCATGTTGGTCAAACAAGTCATCAATCATGTGGATGGGATACTCATTCTTCATTCTGACCTTGTTCAAATGTATATAATCGATTCACATTTAGAGAGAACCATCTTTTTTCACGAATAACACTGGTGCACCCCATGGGGAAATACTAGGCCTTATGAAGACCTTACTTAGAAGGTTTTTCAACTACTCTTTCAATTCCATAAGCTCTTTTGGAGCAGTTCTATAAGGAGGAATATAAGCCATGTAGGGTATCTGGGAGGAGATCAATTCCAATGTCAATTTCCCTTTTGGGAGGAACTCCAAGAAGATCTTCTAGAAACACTATTGGGATTTCAGAGCTCGAATCCTTAACCCTAACTAGATGATAGAGATAACCCTTATAAAACATCTGTCTAGCATTAAGGTAAGGAATGAATCGACGCATAGGCGCTTAGCTACCACCCTTCCATTCTAAGATTGGTTTGTATATAAATAGAAAAACGAACAATCCTAGTTCTAGAATCGATTGAAGCATAACAAGAATTTAACCAATCCATTCCTAGAGTGATATCGAAATCTAAAAGATCAGTTGAACTTACTTTCTGGGAGACTGTGACAGTGCAATTTCTTTATACCCGTATAGCTATAACTGGGTAACTGACTTGAGTAGAGACTGAGAAGGTTTTATAAGAGAGTTTTTGTACTAACATCGAATTTGACTGCTATATAAGGAATTATAAAGGATAGAGTAACCCCTGGATCTGAAAATACATAAACATCTATGACACAACCGGGCAGCACCCCCTAGAAGTAACATGACGACTTAACCTTTCTGAAAATGCAAAAACATGCATTCAAAGAGGGCATTTACTTTGAAGCCATGCATCACGCCTTTTTGTAAAACTTCTTAAAACTTGATACAATAAGCGTCATACAATTCACATACTTCATATAGACATATACAATTGTCATAACATCACATAAGCCATATATTGCATTTAAGGCACATTTACATTTCATTCACATTAACCTCATTTCGTTCATAGTAACCTAATTTCATTTACACTAACCTCATTCTTTTCTTAACTTCTTAACTTCCCAAGTAACCCTCTAGTGATACTTGGTGCAATGTAGGAATAATGTCTCAGTCCACTATCCACACTCAAGCATCACCTTAAAGCCACAACGTAAACATACATACAACCTTCATTAACCCAACAAATGTATTCATAGAAGCATAATATATCATAAAACACATACATCACATTTTACCCAACATACTTTATGAACCACATTGAAGGACTCTTAAAATCACATACAAGTCAAGACTCTCAATATCATTATAGTAAGAGAAAATTCAACATTAACATACTTTAACTTCACTTCACATAAAACATCATAGAACTCCACTTGTAATACCAATCTAAGCCTACTAGTGCAATGTAAATGTGAAGTCCCATAACCTCACACATACTATGTAGACTCACAAGATCTTTCCAACGACGCCAATTTGCGCATTTTCGATATCTTGTGAGGGAGATATGCCTTTCGGAAGTTGGGTGCTTGGACTAAGGAAAGTGTGATCCGTATTTTAGTAAGGGTAAAGTAGTATTTTTACCCTACTATTTCCTTATTTAATTTAAGGAAATAACTGGGGTAAAACCAAGTTTTAGTTCAGATTAGAAAATACTTTTTACGCTTAGGGTTTGGGAGAAAAGAGAAGAGACAAAGGAGAAGGGAGAGAAGAACAAAATTTCACCAAGAATGCCAAGAGATTTTAGTGGAATTCATCGAGGGTGATCCCTATCGAGGTATGTGAGCTTTTTATATGTTTGGTTCGTTCACCCACAAACCAACATGTTTAATTCAGTGAGCTTTGATTATATTAAAGGAAGAATATTGAAGTTCTTCATGATTAATTGTTGAATTCATGTTGTTTGGGTTGTTGCACATCTTTGGTTGTTTCGATTCCTGTTTCCAGGATGTTTTACGAGTCTAATCTAGTGGGTATTGATATATTTAGTGATACTAAGTGTTTGGGGTAATATCCATTGGAGTTTATAAAGTTTAGAGTTGAAATCGTAGATGAAAAGTCGAAAATCTCGTCTGACAACCCCTGGGGCACCGCGCCTGCCAGAGCCCCCAGGGCATGCTCGGTCTGACAGGACCTGGCGTGCTGCGCGAGCCAGAGCGCCTCAGAACAGGGTATGTCCGTCAATAACTAGCTCTCCGCGCCTCTTAGAGTGCCAAGGTCACCTGGAGACCCCATTTTCCCTATCTTTTCATATGAGTTCCAAAGTGATGTACCTATTATTCGTAGTTGATTCCAACACTCTAAAGTACATCTAAACATCATAAAATCATCCATAAACATGAGATCATGATCTTTTAATCCATACTTCAATTAATATGAAGTTAAGATCAAAGTCAAAGATGTTAGGAGTCAAATCTAAAAGCTATAAGGGAACTTATTATTCCCTAAGAGTTATGTTTCAAGTTAAGCAAAGAGTAAGAGCTGAGTTCATTTCTCCTAAGTTATAACGGAACTAAGTACTCTCTAAAAGTTTATAAATGTTTTCACATCTAATTTGAAAAAGAACTAAGACTTCCAAAAGAGTTTTGAGAATAAAAAGGGGAACATTGATTCCAAGAGGGCTTTTTCTAAAGCTAAAAAGGGTTGAGCAAATTATCTCAACCCAAGAAGAAAGAGGATATTTTAGAAGCATTAGCTAAAGTATATTTCGGGAGTAGTATTGAGCACCGATGTGGGGACAAGAGTTCATATTAACTCAATTCTCCATGTAAACCATGTATCCATCATGGGTATTAACAGGTCATACTTTTTAGATGATCACGTGATTTGAGCAGTAGATCCACTAGGTTGAGGATGTTCTATGCGACGACAAAGTATAGGACAATTCTGGCAGCGTGGGCGAGACATTGTATCACCACTTAGGCTTATAGTGGTTGTTGTCGATTACAGAAACTCCCACATAAATACATTAATTTCATATATAAGTAAAGTTGAGTTTGTTGTTGCATTTTCTTTGATGAGACGAGTTGCTTTACTCTCTTAAAAACTTTTTATGTATCGCATGTGTTTTAAATTTTTTTATATATATTCAATGAGTAGAGTAAGTCTTGAGTTGAGCAAAGCCAACGTAAGTCCATCTTATTCCCATCAAGCTTATGTCGTTGTTTAGCATTCCAACACACTTTCTCGTACTTACTAATGCGAGTTGGCATGCATCATTTCATGATAGAGATGCAGGAAACCAGGATCAGAACGCAACACTTTGTTGATCCAGTTTGAGCTCTAGAGTTTGTGGTGAGCCTCCTTGCATTCTCGAGGATTCTTTATATTCTTTCGAGTATTTCTATTTCAGAATATTGTGGGGTCTGTCCCTACATTCATCAAAGTAGTTTTAGAGTCTTCATACACAGATAGTTAGTAGTTCAGTTGTGTCTCTTTTTTTAAGATTCTATTATTTGAGATTTAGTGCCATTTTGTCCAAACAGTATTTAAATTTATTTTATGAGAACTTTTTGTAATTCTATAACTAAGTTAAGTTTACTCTTTCGTTGAGTTAAGTAAGTCAGGACAAGGGTTCGCTCGAGCCCAGCAATGGTCACTGAGTGCTATTCCCGCCTAGGTTGTTGGGTGTGACAATAGATTATTCAAATAATGAAAAAAACTTGGGCTCGTTATGTTTGAGCACACGGTGATAATGTATAAATCACTACAAGTAAAAAAAACTTTTAGTGGCGATAAATAAACACATTAATAAAGAGTGCTAAAGTCTTTATGGGCATTAGTTAAGTGTCATTACATCCAATGTTGCTAAAGCCTTAAGGGACATGTACAAAGAGCGTTAATTATCGCTAAAAAATCTTATATAGCGTCAATTGCTAATTAATTGTTCCTAAAGATCTACTTTGATGTAGTGAATGTACAAGGATGGTCGAATAAGATAGTACTTTTTTATTTTTTCTGTTATACCCCTTACCAGAAGTGAAGGAGCATATAGGAAAAACAAAAATACAACTGATATAGGGTTCTACTTTTATAGTTTTACTTATGTTATTCTCTTGATCCAATAGTAAGATAAACAAGCACATTCCACAGGGTATTTGCTACCTCCCATCAGCATAGGATAACTTTGCGATCAACATTTTGGCAGATCGTAAGAAATCATCTATCGCCTTTTCTTCTGGATGAGATTTAGAACTTGCGATGCACCATATTTAGTTGTAATGATCAAGAGAACAACTTTATGAAGATCATTGTCCATAAATATGACATTATTTTTAATAATAGCATTAGACGAATTGAAGGAACCCTATATAATATTAGAGATAGAGTAGGGTAATAACTGCCATAAGATTTGTTAATAATAGGAAATTGAGCACTGAACCAGGATTTCAGAAAAACAAAAGACAACATATAGACATCATCATTATAAAATATGGTTGAAATTCTTTGTATCAATTGTGTTTTTTATCTCTTTACTTGTTATACAATAGGTTATAGTATCTAATCGTCTAAACCGTAGGATAGTCGACTTGAACATATCAACAGTCAACTAATAACTTGACTAATATGGTGACACAGATCATGGATGTGACGTTCAATTCTATGTTGTAGGGGCTAGGAAGAACTTTTTATGCCAGGAGACATTATTGTTGCAATTGGCCAAAGTAGCATGTTATAACATATCCAGGAGTAATTACACTAAAGTTCAATACTCTTAATAAGGAAGATATTCATTTCCTTCATCTACTAAGGACCAAGGAGCAGTTGGATAGCAATGATGCATTGTTTGTACAACAAATAATTCCTCTTCCATACTCTTTCCAAGGCTCTCCAATTTTATTTTTTTACAACACTCAAGCTGATTATTTTGTGGTAATATTGCAGTTTAGCTGCACCAAGTGTTTTATGGTATTTGTGGACAACAGGAAGCATTGAAATAAACGAAACTCACAATGAACGAGAACCACATTCGTACACACTGAAATATCTTGCAAAAATACATATATACAAGTCAAAGTGATATATCAACATAAAGAAGACAATGAGAATGAAGAGAAATTACCAGTGTTATCCACATAACTTATATTTTTGAATGCATCTTGAATGTGGACTCCTTTTGTAAGTTGATATGATTATCAAATTGGTCATTCTCGTAACTGTAAACCTCAAACGGAAAAAAGATAGAATCATGAGGAAATAAAGTACAATTCATCAATTAACTATACATTTGCCTTGATTAATTCAATAAGATTCAACAACCTCTTTTCCACTCCGTTTTTTTAACCACGCAAAACACAAATGCGAACATTCAATATCTTTTCTACGTCAACATGAGAAGCAACAAATATTACAAAGCATGATCTCCGGAAAAGGATTTTATGTTGTTAAACTACTACAAATTCTGTTACCAGCCTTACAAGTTACAAGTAATGGTTTTGATAGGAGAATCAGTCAGTGAAGGTTGCATTTTTTGTCCTTGAATATGTATTCCTCTCTTTCATATATGAGTTTAAATTTGGTGTCATGTTTAATAAAAAGATGTGGTAAGTGTTTTTGTTCGTTAATGTAATAAATAAAATAAATCTTTACATGTTTTACACCAAAGAGTGTTGTCAAAGCTAACCTTTTGAGATTGGCGACTCCCTCGAAGGAATCATTCAACTGAATGCGGCAAAGAATTGGTTTATATCCATATCAGGATAACTGGAGATACTTTTAAGTGCAATCCTATTTTGAAAAACATTTTTCTTTCCATCTTTCAGAGCCTGAAAATGCTTCGAAAGATGTAGATATCTATCTTTAGAGGTGCCTAAACTTATAACTTTTTTCCTTGCATGCCATCCCCCTTATCACCAATATTTATTCAATCTACAGAGCATATGGTTAACCTTCACCAAGTCATACTCAGAAACTTTATAAATTTAAAGTTCAATTTCATTTATTCTAGATGCACTCTCATTATATTCAACAAGTACACGACTCTCCTCAACCTCCTCCTTTGCTGACATTTAGTTGGAAACCATTAACTATTTTATTGAAGTCAGAAACTATTAGAAATAATGAAACATCATATTAAGAAAGTCCACAGCAGAAATCAAACTAGTGTTTGCTATAAAATAACTATAGGAGAAAAAAGCAGCTAAAGTAGAACAAGACAGTTAATTTATCAACCTGAATAAGCTATACTTCATATGAAGATAAATGTAAGACCTTTTAACATAAACTAAAAAAAATACTCTCCCCCCAAAGAAATAAGAGAAGAAAAAAGAAACATCAAACAATATCAATCTCAAGTACTTATATTTAACTTTTGAAACTACTTCTTTAGAAGTCAAATTGCTCAGAGGAAATAAAGTTATCCAATATTAGCCGTGCACATTAGCATTTGAGACTCTGTCAAAAAATCTACAACACATTTTTGGTTTCCTCTAATTAATTTTATTATTTGAAAAAAATAAGGTAAGCTATATATTTTACTTAACTCATTATTATTTATAGGACATATTCTGATTTGGAATAGGTAGTTATCAGTTAATACTATTATTAAGTGGCGGAACTAGGTATTGACATGTTTGTTAACTGTATCCCCTTTGCTAAAAAAAATTATGTTATGCAATTCAAGAAAACCTAATCTTCTTTGTTGTATATATATTATTGAATCCCCTTGATATAAGGGAAGATATCGTCAAAAAACTCTAACTACTCATGCCTATCATAAGCTTGCACCAAAATATAATGTGTTTCATGTATCGCTTTTTAAGTAATTCAAGGGTGAAATACCTGCAACTCCCTTTCTCTTCCACCAGTTCAAGAAGAACGTGTTGTTCCCACCCTTTTATATGTGCTCTTATCACGTATTAATCATAGTAATTGGGAAATCTAGTTCAGTGGTATGGCCTATCCATTGTGGTGTCTACTTGAGAAATGCATCATTTTAAATCTGTCTTTCCACACTTCATGCTCGAATTTTGATGTGTTTCTTAGAAAACAATATTACAGACATAAGAATGATTAATATTGTTTTCGTCTAGCAAAACTTTTTGAATGGATTAGGATTCTTATCATTTTATTTTTATAGGACGTTGTTATTTCTAATTTATTAGGACTCCTGCTATTATAAACCTATATTTAAGAGAGTTTACATTCTTAATAAAATAAGGTGGATTTTTATCAAGTTTCAGAGATTCACAACTTTTTCAAACAAGTCCTCAAATTTGTAATTCCCGAAAAAAATGCAAATTTCAGAAAATATGGACAAGTCAAGGGAAACGGGACAAATATAATAAAAGAGAAATTGTAATATGCTCCATAATTATTTAAATATAATTAATTAAATCAAAGTAATTTTACTACATCACTATTTGAATATAATTAATTGAAGCAAAACATGACAAATATAACCCCCCCCCAAAATGTTGTAAATCGGATACAAATACCCTCCGTCATATATTAGGAATATTGGTCACTTATCGTTAAAAAACTAGAGCACATATTCCCTTTATCCTAATTGCATACATATGTCATAATCTTATCCACTGACTCGACATTTGTTAAATATCCAATCGACTATTAAGATTGCGTCACGTGTCCCTATTTAGTCATCCGATACAGTGAAGGGCATAATAGTGAAGGACACATATCCTTTAGATTTTAGGCACCAATGTCCCAAATGTATGAAAAAGGTTTTCTACATATCATTTACGATAATTTGAGGGTATATTCATATATCAGATATTGTGAAAACTCGAACAAAAAAAGTTAAAATTTGAAGTGTCAAATTAACCCAAAAAAGTTGATTTACTCTAATAATACCATTAAAAAGAAATAAAATTTTCATTTATAAGCTCTAAGAATTAATTGTGTGAGCAGGGAAAATGAAATTTTAGACCTTCCGTTAATGCTACATTCTAATTTGGGAAAAGACTCAAATATGCATCGACCTTTTAGAAAAAGCTTATTTATGTCATACGTTCAAAGTTTGGTTCATCTATGCATGTAAAAGAAAAGGCTCAGCCATGCCATTTTTTTAACTTTGGTTTTGCAAAACCATTTTTACACCCCAAACAAGGTTTCACATTTTTCGATTGGAGTTTTTTTGGATCGAATGTACACTTTTTGCTTCTTCTTTTTTTTACGAACATCAAGAACACATGAAGAGCATAACTATAAAATTTTTAAACATATACAATTCTTCATAAAATCATTTCAAATTCGGTTAGATCATTAATTATTTTTTTTTGAAAAAAAAATGAAATTCAAAAATCATTTGTAGAGCTTAAAAATTTCACCCGTATTAAAAAAATCCTAAAAATGAAAATAGTTCGAAAGTTTTGCTTGGATTTGTGTTTCTATAGTTGCTTGTTTACATGAGATCTTTGTTGTCTATTGCGTTTTATTAGTCTATGTTCAAAATTTCAAATGAGTTAAAGTTGTGGAGGAAATTCAACACTGAAAGAATGTTGAAATTTTGAAATTTTGAAGAAATTTCAAGTGGGTCTTGTTGAATTCAATCTCAAATTATATTGAGCTATGGTATCTAGCTCGGGGAGAAACTACTTTTATATTTGAGGTGATTTCATGAAGAATTGAACAAGTTTGAAGTTGAGAGTTGTTTATGTTCTTCATGCATTTTTGGTGTTCTTAAGAAGCAAAAAGTGTACATTTGATCCGAAAACATCAATTGAATAGTGTTAAATCTTATTTGGGGTGTAAAAAATGGTTTTGTAAAATCGGTGTTTTGAAAATGGCATTAGTCTTATTTTAACAACAATGTCATAAATGAGTCAAACATTTAACAAATGACATAAATAAGACTTTTCTAAAAGTTTGATGACATGTTTGAGTCTTTTACTTCTAATTCTAGTGCTTGTGTTATCTAACTTGGCACTATTGACTTTCAGTTATAGCATTAAGAAAATAAACGAAGAGTTCACTACTAAATGTAGGGCTTTTCACTACTATTATCTATTTTATATATTCTAGGATTTATCCATCCATTTGTAAAAGAAATAAAAAATTCATGAGTTGAAATTCAATTATGGTTATAAAACTTAAGTACGAATATATTACAATATTGAGATTAAGCGGGTCAAGACTCAATCTGTTTTTAAGTCCATTTGATTCTAACCCATTTAAGCTCAAAGTAAACTTGAGTGAGTCAGGAGAAAATTCAATTTCTCTTTCAACCCATTTTAATAGCCTCAATTTTAACTCAACAACCCATTGACACCCTAATTGAAGTATAAAACCACTCAAATGATGTAATTGAAGGTCAATAATGCTATGTTCGATAACATAAGGATTAAAACAAGAATATAACAGTAACACAAAGACTAAAAATGTCCCTTAATTAAATGCGAAATAACAATCATATCACATTATGTTAACTAAATACGAAATATTATATCATATTAGACTAACTATTAAATAGTAAGCATATCATATTATAAAGAAAAAAAATCTATATTTGTCACGCCCTTATTTTTTTTTCTCAAAAATTTATGTTTCGAAAGAAAAGAGTTTCTCTAATTAAAGTTACATTTTGAAAAGAGATTATTTTATTATTAAGAGTCGCCACTTGGAATTGAATTTTGTTATTCCAAATCACATTATTTAAATCTCTAATTAAAAATAAATTTGACTCTATTTTTATTGGTCTGCGAAAACAAAGATCGGTTTGAGGAATTCCGTTGCCAGAGAGCAAGATATTAGGAACCTCTCGAGTCCCCTGGTTCTAGCATGGTCTCTTATTGACTTTAAATGACTTGACTTAATTTTTGAATATTATATTATTATCTTAATAAATATTACTTACACTTATAGTTATTCTAAACTTATTTGAAATGGTTTATTTATTTTAAATCTTTTTTAATGATCTTATATTTTTCAATGTGCATTCACTAATTTGAAACTTGAAATATCTGTATCTTTTATTTATTTATTTACTTAATTTTTTTAATTTTCTACTTGCATTTGTATTTTTTTTATGTAATCATCGGTAAAGTACATATTGATATTTAGTTTCTAAGAATTATAATTTGAGTGGGAAAAAGTTTTTTAGAGTTTAAGTTAATTTAGAATTGTATTTTATTTTTTTAGATTTAAAATAGAAAAATTGTTATAAACAATTTGTGTTATAGTGAATGTCTAATTATGTGGAGTCCTAGTAGGATATGGTTAGGAATCCTACTTGGGGACCAAGTAAGGTTTTCCCTATAAATAAAGGGTTTTCCTTCATTGTAAATAAGATATGTGAAAGATCAATGAATCCTGAATATACTTCAAGAGAAATAAGAAGTCTTTTCTCTTCTCCCTACTTTCTTCTTCTTCTAAATTCATATAGTTTTATAACACGTTATCAGCACGATTGTTCTATTCTTAATGAATTATGAAGAAGACGAAAAAAGTGCATAAGTTATGCAATAAGATTCTTATATCTTCAAGGTATGATTCATCTTTATGTTATAATTATTTGTGTGACAGATCTGGAGGTACCATCTAAAGTAAGTATTTAAAGAGATTTGTTGACTTTTTATACGTTTAATTTTAATCGATTGGAAAGAGAATTCCGTAATTTATTTCAATAATTGAATAAGCACAATTAAGTGAAAGGTATGTTTTCAACCCTTATATGAGGTATGTGATCTATTAAGCTATATTTATTAACTACTAATATTGATTATAAGAATTCAATAATCTCAATTCTGTGTGTAATTATAATGTACGATCATATAATGGTCATCAAAAGTGGTAAAATTATAATTATTTTGAAGGCTTGAGGTTGAGCCTCATTGTGGGTAAGACGATAAATTTAAGTTTTATCGCACCAAAAGAATAAGACGATGTGTTTACGTCCAAACGCACCAAGAGGGTAAGATATCAGGAGTCTTGATACTTTGTGATGAAAGATGTTGGGTTTAAGTCCCTCATTGATTTATGGCATAAGACGTTGGGTTTGAGTCTCAATGCACCATATTGATGATATAATGATGACTAAGGAAAATAATGAACTTTTGATAAAATTAGTCATGAAATATATCTCGTTGAAGCAGAACCATTCTCCAAAGAGAATGTAGCAGTGCATAAATGTCTAAAAGAAGACAATTTACTAAATGATGCACATGAATATGGAATGAGGTACTAAATTATCAAAATTTGACGTACTTAGATGATTGTGTTCCATTCATGAAGAATGAGAGCCTTTGATAAATGGTAAAAATATAAATTAATTCTTTAAAGGGAATGAGGTGTAAGCCACCATGCTAGGCATGAGAAAGATTGCAAAAATGTTGGCACAAATAATATGTTACATGCACAATTTTCTTCAGATTAGTTCATTCAATGATGGGATCATGACTCACCTAAAGGGTGAAGTAATTGAGAAGAAATAAATCTGAAAATTACTCTTGGATTAATAAAATTGAAATTTACTCGTATAATAATAAATTAGAAATTTACTAAAGCAAAAGGCACATGACGTAGTAAACTTGGAGTTTACAATTACTAATAATTTTATTAGTTGGAATGAATAATTTGGTCATAACAAAGATGTGCATACTGAGTAATGGACATACATTGAAAAACTAGAAGATTCTTCAAGAATTCTTTTGTTGTTTGTTCTCATGACAAGTTGATTGGATCAACTAATGTTGAGATTAAATTTCTAAATTCTGAAAGGTATAAAAGGTGAATATGGGCCCGTTCACCTATCATGTGATATGATAAAAAGATGCACCTATAAGATAATCACATGTATTTTTGTTGTCAACATGTAGTTTGATATTCACAAAATTGTTTGTGCAAAAATAATTGAGTTAAGAACACAATTTCAGAATATGTAATCAAGACAATTTATCTTGATAATATTGATAAATATTCAAGATGATGTGACACTAAATGTCTCAAATAGTAAAATCATTATTTATGAAAATAAAGTTTCATATGTTGATATGAAATACGATATTGCATACAAAAGTAATTGTACGCATCAGACTGATAAATTATGATCAAATTTTCTTTCAATTGATTTATGGTCGGGGACCAAATATTTTTCATCTGATTATTTTGATATATGGTATATAATCAATGAATATACAATGATGCACAAAGATAGATTCTCCAAAAGATTGAGATATATGTTAGTTTGTCTAACATAAGGGGGAGACTAGAAGCAACATAAGACTTGTAAATACTCCTATTGAATGTCCCTTAAGGATAAAGTCTATGATAGACTAATCAATTCTAAATAAAATAATCCTTGAAAAAGGGGGAGGATCAAAGAATCAAAATGATCATAATAAGAAGATAATGTGCTCTTGGAGAGCCTACGACATAACACTTTATGAAACCTCATGAGAGGGGTAGCTACCTAAAAATAATGAAGTGATAAGATCTCAATAAGTTTTGTCGTATTGTGAATCGATACAAAATGATATATCGTTGACGATATCTTTGATACAATAGCGCGCAATATTGTAAAAGATTATGAGGATATGAATTCTACATCTATTAAAGCATGCTTGTGTAAAAATAATTATCAAGTGAAAAGTGGAATGATGCATCTTGGTAAGCGTAAAGCTTATTTGACTTGCAATCTAGGCACTAAAAGATGTCATACATCTAACTTGAATGTTACTGCTTGACAAAATTAAATATCAAATGGGTTCAAAATCTAAAGCATATACAAGTTTTTGGAAAACTTGTTTATCATCCCCATAAGGATTAAATCGATTCAAAATGCATGAAGCATATACAAATATTGTTATGCAAGTTGATAACTACAATTGAAACTCTTGAAGAGTTTTCAAAAGGCAATAGATTATTTGCTTAAAGAAGTTAAAGTAAGGAACTTGCAAAAATATTTGATCTTGAGGGGAAGATTCATAAAAGCAGATAGAAGAAAACATATTTCGTCAATGTTTTTTACTCATGAGCTTCCAAGAATGGTGATATCAACATGCAAGAGGTATGTTCAAGTAATACTATAATTGATTTATTCACCATGTCCCTACCAACTACAACTTTCAAGAAGATGATGCACAAGCTTGGAAAACGAAGATTCTAGTCTCTGAATTGATGTTGTCATTGAGGGGAGTTAGTACGCGATGTACTCTTTTTTCCTCACAAGGTTTTGTCCCACTGGGTTTTCCTTGTAAGGTTTTTAATGAGGCATCCATAATGCGTATTATTAGATATGTGTACTCTTTTTCCTTCACTAGATCTTTTTTCCCACTGGGTTTTATCTAGTAAGGTTTTAATGAGGCACATAATCTACCGACATTCAAGGGGGAGTGTTATAAACAATTTGTGTTATAGTGAATGTCTAATTATGTGGAGTCCTAGTAGGATATGGTTAGGAATCCTACTTGGGGACCAAGTAAGGTTTTCCCTATAAATAAAGGTTTTCCTTCATTGTAAATAAGATTTGTGAAAGATCAATGAATCCTGAATATACTTCAAGAGAAATAAGAAGTTTTTTCTCTTCTCCCTACGTTCTTCTTCTTCTAAATTCATATAGTTTCATAACAAAAATGAAATTTTAAGAGATTTGTAGTTAATTTTACGAAGAAATTCTCAATAGATTAGGAATATTTTTTAGGAAAGATTTTAACTTTTATTTTTGATTTTTTTTTGTGCACGTCTTTTTCTTACTTCTATTTTTATTTTTTAATTTTTTTCTGCGCGTTTTTAGTTTTTTTTTTTTTATAGTTCTGCTTGTTCTTCTTTTTTTTTTTTTTCTACTTTGTTACTTTTTTACACGTTATTTTCAACCTTTTTTTTAACGTTCTTTTCTTTGTTTTAAAAAATGATAATTATTCTTTAATAATTTTTGTTGTCTTTACATCCTGTTTCCTACCTTTTTTAAAAAAATATTTTTGAAGATGTTTTAATTAATATTTTCTTTCTTTAGTGTTTTTTTTTGGGTTTAATTTTTTAATTTTCACGTTTTTTTGACTTTCCTTCATATTATTTTATTTTATTATTACGTTTCCCCCTTTTTTGTATATCTTTTTTTTTATTGTTTTTATTGCTTTCAATTTCTACACTTTTGTTGAAGTATAATACATAAATATGCTCTTTAACTTGGCTTCGAATTACATTTATGTCTATCAACTTTGGATGTACACAAATAGACCCTTAAACTTGTATAAAGTTGAACAAATAAACACACATGTCCTACATGTTATCCTACGTGTCATTTTTTTGTCCTATGTGGTGTCTTACGTGTATTGTCTCATGTAGGACTCATGTATTTATTTATTTAAAAGTTGGATAGCTAAAGTGCCTGTTTGTGCATTATAAAAGTTGGAGGTCAAAGTTAAAATTTGAAGCCAAGTTTAGGGTACAATGTATGTATTATGCCTTTTTTTAATTATAACATATATTTTTATTTTTATTTTGGTAAGTGTTTTCAAAATAATATAAAAAAAAAAAACTAAAACACAATTCACATAGGTTTTCTAAATCACTAATCAATTAAACTTTAGTTATATATCCTAAACTGACAAGTCTATAATAAACTATTATCTCCTAATCACAACGATTAATAATCAATATCTAAGCAATAATGAGCATGTGATTAAACACATGGAATTATAAACTAACTATCACAAACAAAACATACTTATGTCTTCTTAAATTACAAAACAAAAAAAAACAAAAAATAACATGAAGCTAAAAACAAAGAGATGGAACATTGTTCAAGAAAACTTTAGAAATTCATGGGATACAAATTTATTCATGATTCTACGGAAAAGAGCATAAATTACCCTCGAAGTATTGAAAATGGTACACAATTACCCCTCATCCACCTATTAGCCCCCAAATACCCTTCACATTCACCTGTAGGTCCAAATTTACCCCTTCATTAACGGACCAAAATTAAAAAAAAGTTATAATTTTTAATTACATGGCACTCAACCATTGGTTGTAATTTAATTATTTAAATAATTTAAAACCCACCCATTACCCACCCAAACCCGCCCAAACCCGCCCCACTTACCCAATTTAAAAAAACCCATCTAACTAAAAAACCCTAAAATTTTATTCATCCAATTTTCACAAACCCACGCTCGTTCATTGTCTTCTTCTTCTTCTTCTTCATCTTGCTACTTGAAGAAAATGTCAGCTTCTTCTTCGATTTCTTCCCCTGAAGAACTTCAATGTCGTACATGTAAGTGTGGATTTTTGACAAGATATTATATTGCTACAACTCTTGAAAATGGTGGGCGTCGATTCTACAGATGTGATCGTGTTGGGTCAAATTCTTGTGGTTATTGGAATTGGATTGATGACAAACTTCCACGTCATGTGTCAACCATGATTCATAATCAAAAAGTTGAATTGGATTCAATTCGGAAAGTAAAAAATCATTTGAAGAAGATTGTGGAGGATATGGGTGGCATTGGAGATACTTATTTGAAGGATATGACTGCCGATGAAATGTCTGAGTTGAATGATATGAATGAAAATGAAAATTCTGATTTGACGAAAGTTTCTGCCTTGAAGGGAAAAATGTCAAATTTGGAGTTGATGGATAAAATTGAGAGTTCAAAGATGAAGAAAGTATCTAGCTTGGATGAAAAAGTTTCGAAGTTAGAGTTGAAAGTTCATAAATTGATAAGTGTGCTTGCAGTTTCTTGGGCTATTATTCTTGGTTTTGCAGCTGCCAAGATGATTTAGTGTAGTGCAATTGTTTGTGTTAAGTTAGTGAGCTGCATTTTATTTTGATTATTTGTGAAGATGATGTTGGTTGTTGTTGTGTCTACTAATGAAGAATTATGCAGTATTGTTATTACTAATGATACATTGGTGTGTGCATTTTCTGGCAAAGCTACATTTGTTTTGATTGTTATGTCTACTACTTCATTGTTAATTTCTCATCAATTTGGCAGTAATTTAGTGATTGTTGCTTCCTCTGTTCAAAGGTGAAAGATATGAATTTCACTATAAACTTGTGACTTAGGGTTGTGGTAATCAGATGCTAAATTGTTTTGCCTTGCTCTAATTTTTTGCTTTCAATCCCCACACGAAAACTGTGAGAAATCACAGATTGGTTTACACTCTTTTTATGATGGTAGAAGCACATAATCAACACCAACAGTAATGGAGCAATCAACAGCTCAAACATAGCGACATAAAAACATTTGTTGACTATCACTACCATCTATTTCAGGGTTAATGACACAGCCTAATGATACCTTATTAAATAAGGACTCTATCCGCTGGAAATTTGTCAAAACGCGGCTGGGTCGATGGACCACGCGACGGATCTTCGTGGTCACGAAGGACCGTCATGGATTCCGTCGACCCATACTTGTGCAATTTCTTCTGCTGCTCTCCTTATTACCCTCGAAGGTAGGTATGACGGATTGTCACAGGCACAACGGTCCATCGAGGGTCTCCATTCAAAAATACTTGAACTCTTGGAATTCGAGTACTGGGACTACTTCTATGATCTTCATGACGAACCAGCAAGACGGACCATCACGGCTACGACGGTCCGTCACACACGGAAAATTTCTTTTGCTGCTCTCTTCATTATCCTCGATGGCACGTAAGACGGGTCGTCACAGGCACAACGGTCCGTCGAGGGTCTCCGTTCCAAAACACTTAAACTCTTGGAATTTGGGTACTTGGACTACTTCTCTGATCATCATGACGAACCAGCAGGACGGACCTTCATGGATACGACGGTCCGTCATGCACTCCGTAACCCCACACCAGAATTTTTCATCATCAACAGCTGCACTTTGATGCCACCTACTGACTGAACGTATAGTTATGGATGTTAGGAACACTAATAACTCAAGTATTGAAGAAACCAAAAAAAGAGTAATGGTGCTTCCTTTCCAGCCACTGTCCTTTGCATTTAATCATATTTTAATGTACACTAAATAACTCTGTCATTTAATCATACAACTAACTCATTATTTCAATACATTTTCCAGCTCAAATGTTGGACCTGAAAATAAAACAATTGAGTGAAGCATCTCTAAAAAAATACTATGGTCTGCTCATCAGTTCCACAGACCACGAAACTGCAACAATTCCACAACCACAAAGTTTCAACAGTTCCACAAAACCACCAAATAATAGAAAGAATTCATAAAATTTTCAAGTCACAAAATATTTTCAGCCCACAGAACATTATCAATCTAATTTGTAATTCTTGCCCCTCCAAAAATAGCAGTTTAAGAAGTTTCATTGTGACATAACATACTAAACAAAAACTTTAAATCAATACTTAGCAACTACTTTCTAATGTTTGCCCCTCTTTGCCTTAAGCTTGCCAATCTTTTTTTCCTTGTCTTTTTTCAACTGACTTGAGGTCACACATGCTTTGCCTTTCCAAGTTAGCTTTTTTGGTGAGTATGGTAAATTAGTAGGGACAACAACACCATTTTCATCACCCTTAAAACTATTCATTCTTGAACCAATTGGTTGTTGTAGCATCTTCTTCATTTGAAGTCTAGTTTTTTCTTCAGATATCACTCTAGGTGCAAGGACTGTATCCTCATCCTCAGATTCAATACCGTCTTCAACTTCATCCTGATCAATAATTGCAATCAAAGGTGCAATAACTTTTTCTTTTCCATCGTTTTTAGACCTCTTTGGTAGTGCATCAACTTTGCCCTTTGAAACATTTTTTCTTTTTGATTTTGAAGGACCAGCAACTTCATTGAATTCTTCACTTGATTGATGGCTAGTTTGTCGACTAGAAGATGCAACAAATTCAAGAGTTGGCATCAAGATTGGTTCATTTGGGAGAACTTCTCTTCCTTCTTGAAGCTGTAAAATTTGTCAAAGTGTAAGATAAATAATTATACATTGGAAGTAATTAAAAATTAATAAAACATGACTTACTAGGGGACATCTTCTTCGATTATGACCTACAGCACTGCAATTTCCACATGTCATTTGCAATCCTTTTCTACTTTTCGACCATAATCCTTCCCTTTTTCTTGCCTCATCTTTTTCCCTTACTCTCTTCAATTTTGGTCTACCAACCAATTTATGAATTTGTGGGGGTTGCATAGCTTCACAAAGATCAATTTTCCAGAATTTCTCACCTCTAACAGGTTGAATTTTAGGCTGGTATACAAGCAAGTAAGCTTCTTTAGAATACCACCAATGCATCTCATTCAGTGGCTCTATTTTATCATGTTCTAATTCTTTAATAGCATGAGGACATGGTATTCCTGTCAAATCCCATGTCCTACAAGTACACTTATTTCTAGCAAGATTCACAACATGTCTATCTACACCCTCAACCACCTCATATCCTAAGTCTCCATTAGCAACAACTTGACAACCTTGAGTAATCATTCTGAAATCATGATACAGATCCACAGAATATGGACTATACTCTTCCGTCCACTTCTTACCCTCTTCTTCAAGTTTTTTCAACCTTTTCATAACCTATAGATAACAATGAAATATATAACATGTACATGACATATATAATTTATACATGTACACCTACATACTACTATCATATTAAACATTAATAGATGTTATCATATAGTTATATAAAATAGTGGCAATACCTTAATTCTAATGTCTTCCAGCATCTTGATTATTGGTTTTGCCCTTGCTTCCAAAATCCATTTGTTGAAAGACTCAATAAAATTATTTTCACAAGAGTAGTTTTTGCAGACAGTGTCAAAAAAGGCTCTGCACCAATGTTGTGGTGGATACCATAAAAGACCTTCGACTGCTTTTTTAGACACAGGACCATGGACTTTAATTGGTATACAAATTCCTCTCCATATGTACTCCAAGCAGACCACCAAACCATCTTCTTCATCTGTACACCACTCCAAGACTTAGACCAATTGGCTTCTATGTGTTTTGCACACCATCTATGTTGTGCTTTTGGAAGCGAAGCACTAACAGCAACAATCAAGCCTTGTAACAATAAGAAAAAAATATAATAGAATAGCTTAAAAAAATTCAAGTGTATACAATAACTATAAATAAAAAACTGTCAAACACTTGCAAAATTACCTTTTGCATATCAGACATTAGTGTCAATCCTTCACCATCTGCCGACCCCAATGAGTTCCTCAGCAACTTAATGAGCCATTTCCATGTTCTAATAGTTTCTCTATCCACTACTGCCCAAGCAAGTGGATAGAAATGCTTCATTGAATCTTGACCAAGTGCGACCAATAAAATTCCCTTGAACTTGCCTCTTAAAAAGGTGTCATCTAACCCTATAAATGGTCTCAAACCAGCTCTCCAACCACTTTTCAAAGCCTGAATACAAATATACATTCTCAAAAATTTTCTTTGTCCATGTTCCAACAAAGCCTCTTTGGATATGTTTATAATTACATCAGTACCAGGATTACTGTCCCTTAACTCTTGAGCATAACCCTCCAATTTATTAAAATCATCAACATAGCTACCATCTAGTTTTTCCAGTACAAGTCTTTTAACCCTCTTCATTTTTGAATAACTAATATTAAGGTTAAAGTTATCATCTACAATATTTCTCATTTCAGTCACTTTGCAGTTAGGATCATTTTGGACCCTATTCTTAAAGTAGTGTGCTAAAGCTTGTTGAGTAGCTCTTCTATTCTTGAATGCTTCTGGACATGTATCTTTTGTTTGCGAAGTCTTAATTTCAAATCCTTGCCCTTTCTTAACTTCAGAAATAAGACACACAAAAGGACAACCAACAATACATTTATATCTAACTCTAACAGAGTCACTCTTGTCAACTCTAAGGGCAACCTTCCTAGCAATTGAGTAGTAACTTACAACCCTTTTAGCTTCATCAAGGTTCTTAAAACTCATACCTTTTTCCAACTCTTTCAAGATGTCATGTTGATCATTAATTTCTCTTTTCTTTTCCAACCTAAAGTATTCCAATTCTTCACTATTGTAGTCACTTGGATAAGGCTCATTTTCATCATTTTCTTCCTCACTTGATTCACCTTCAGTTGCAACATCTATTCCAGCATTCATTGTGACTACATTAGGTTCAATGTGACTAGATTAGGTTCATTTTCATCATCTTCTTCCTCACTTGATTCACCTTCAATAGCAACATCTATTGTGACTAGGTATGGTTCATCATTGTGGCTGATGTCAATAGCTGGAACAACATCATCCCCATCATCTACAACAAATAATTCAAGTACACCAGACTTAATAGACAGTGTTGTCTGTATTGTTCTTATGCCAGAATCCCCCTCAATCAAATAATACCTCCCAGAAGGTCTTTTGAGTAGAAGTTGTTGGACCTTACTAAAACCTAACTTTTCATGGAACTCTTCACATATGTCTGTATATGACAATAAATCTGGATCATACTCCTTCCAAACATGAGTGAATTTTTTGATGTAAATAACATTAGGTGTCAGTACCCACTTGCCCCCATAATAGAATAATAGGTCCACCTTGTCAACCATTCTTCAAGAAAAGGACATTATAGACAAAAAAAAAGAGAGAAAAGGGCCATATTAGACAACAACAAAATATTTAAAAAAACAGAGGAATCTACCAAGAGTAAAAGAATAGGGACCACATGCTTCAAAGTAAAACTTTACATACGCAAAAATATATAATATAATACCTAAAATCTAAAAAAATGGACCATTTAATAATAAAATATTTCATACCTAACAATAGTAAAGGCATATCTGACTAACACAAATTAAAAAGTATTATGAAATAAAGGGAGAAACGACGAGTAAAGGAAGAAAAGAACAAACTTGAGACAACAATAAAAAAATCTTACTCAAAATCAACATAATAACACACAACACTAACATAAAAAGACAACACTAAACAAAATTGTAGTATCACCATAAGTAATTGTCAAAAAAGCACAGAATACACGAAAAATTAACATAAATAGAAATCGATTCTCAAAACAAATAACATCGATTAAAACCTAAATCCTAACTGAAATTTCGTAATGCACAAAAGTTCTTACTTGAGTTCAAGTCGAGATTGTGAACGAATTTTCTTCAAGTTGCAAGATGAAGAAGAAGAAGACAATGAACGGGCGTGGGTTTGTGAAAATTGGATGAATAAAGTTTTAGGGGTTTTTAGTTAGATGGGTTTTTTTTTCTAAATTGGGTAAGTGTGGCGGGTTTGGATGGGTTTGGGTGGGTAATGGGTGGGTTTCAAATTATTTTAAATAATTAAATTACAACCAATGGTTGAGTGCCACGTAATTAAAAATTATATTTTTTTTTAAATTTTGGTCCGTTAATGAAGGGGTAAATTTGGACCCAAAGGTGGATGTGAAGGGTATTTGGGGGCTAATAGGTGGATGGGGGTAATTGTGTACCATTTTTCAATAATTCGAGGGTATTTTATGTTCTTTTCCGATGATTCTATAAAAAGGATGAAACATAGGGTTTACTTAAAAAGAAATTCCATATAAAATAATATGACTAAGGCAAAAGCGCACCTTCAAATTGCTTTTGACTGAACAACGAAGAATAACGTAAAATCTACAGATTTCCAAAGTTTAGCAAGGCTAAATTCAAAATCCACGAAGTTGACACGTCTAACTCTTACACTTAATTCACAAAAGGAAAACTAACTTTTCTTCTCTTTGGTTTTGCTTTTGTTTTTTTTCTCTCTGTATATATCTGTGTATATTCACTGTGTGTATATGTATTTGAGTCTGTATGTATTTCTTTCTTCTACTGAGCGCGTGTTTTTATAATAGTGTTGGATTGTGTGTGTGGGGCTAATTAAAAGGAACTTGATGGAGTGAGACTAGGTTTAGTTTGAAATTTAGGATTGAGATAAAAGAGATAAATAAATAAGTAACTAAATAAATAATAATAAATATAAACAAAAAGAAGAGAGATTAAAACGTGTGGTTGGGGAAATTTTTCTTAAAAAAATCGTTCAATTAGAATAAGTGGGAGAAAAGAAAAAAGAAAAAAATAAATAAATAACTAAGTAGGAAGAGGATTTTTAGGAAAATTAGTTATGAGAGTTTGAGATTAATTTGAATAACCTAAGACAATTTGAAATTTTCACTAGTTTTTCATACTTCTATAAAAGTTGAAGAATTAACAAATACCTTAAATTCACAACCTTTTTTTAAAAAAAAACTTTAAATGAGCTTATAATTTATAGTAATTTACAATTTATATTTCATTTATTTAAAATATAACTCCTTTTAAAATTAGTGTAAAAAACATTAGTTTTTGATAAAAAAAAAAAGTAGGTCTTCACAATATTAATAGTACCTATTAGTTGGAATATCATTTTGCCCTAACGATAAATCAAATATTATATTAAATTAAATTAAATAATATTTTTTTGTTTAAATGTGGACCAAGTACACAACTTCACTATAAACATAAAACTACCCCAATGGGGTCCAAAAGTGGACCGACTGAAAAAAAAAAGAGTAAAAACGAAGTTAAACAATAACAAATAAGGAAACAAACTTAAAATGTCTGAAAATCTCCAGCTTCTCCGGCAAAACAATCGTCGAAGGATCTTCCCAAATGGAGGATCAGTTCTTCGAAATACTCACCTCATCTTCATATGAGCTTTGTTTGATATTGATTCAAGTATGAGTTGCAATCATTTCCATATCAACAATCTTAATGATGTAATGCTTCAAGTACCTTTAAAGACTTCTTCTACCTGAATTTTATCTATTTGAGCTAGATACAAGCATATGTGCATGACCCCTTATTATTATCATAATGTGTCTAATATCCCAAGATATCTACAATGGAACTTTCGGCCACCAGTGAATCTATCTCAATTATAAGTGGAAGGAAATTTTCTTGACTGCAATATTGTAAACCTTCCTTAATTGTAAATACCAATTCTTCTAGCTTCTGCATATCTCAAATCTCCTTGCATATCTCTAATACAAAAATCCATACACCCATATCTTGATTCAAACTGATAAAAAGCATTCGTATTACATTTTTATACTCCAATGGGGGATGACTCCATCTTGCAACTATAATTTTTGTCAATGAAACATATTCATCTGGATATATTACATTAAGCGCAAAGATTGAGGGATATCCTTAACCATGGATATATACTTTTTGTAAATAAGTACATTTTTCTATGTATCTCCAAAAGTATTGAGGTTGTTGACATATTTTCACCATGCTTCATCACATTTTTCTATGTATCTCCTAAAGTATTAAGTTTGGGATTACCATCAGTTTTCCACCAATCATCCATAAGCTGTTCAAGTTGATTAATTTAGAATGATAGCCATGCGGTATTTCAAAGAAAATTTCAAATAGCTTGAGCACTAGGACAATTGACATATAGATGAGAGAGAGTTTTAGAAGCACTATTATTGCAGTAGCCTCATTTAACCCTCTTCACTATATTCATTCTAATTATGACATCCCCAATAGGAATCCATCTAAACCATAATCTTCATATAAAAGTATAGGGAAACCTTTCTCTGAAATTTTGGCGATATCTTGTGTATACTCTCCTCTGTTGAATCCATCCCATTGTTTTATTCAACTTTAGCTATTCAACTGGTACAAGCAATTGTTAAAAAGGAATAGTAATTGGAGTTGAAAAGAAAAGATTTGGTAGTTGGCAAATTGGTAAGATTTGCAACCATTTTTGACTTTGCTATATTTACCTATGTCATTAGTGACATAAACATGGTTTTATCCTTCTATAAATAGAGCATTCTTGCTCATTTGTAGAACACACCAAGTTAGAGAGAAAAACCATTTTGAGAGCAAAGTGAGGTATTCCATAGACTATATAAGAAAATAGACTGTGAAGAAAAATAGAGTGTGAGCGATATTTTAGTAAGACGGAAACCAAAAGAGTGTTGTTTCTTTTGAGTGTGTAGTAGTCACTTTGAGTGTTGTATTCGTGACTACACAGTGTAAAATTCCTTACTATAGTAATATCAGTTGCTCCTCTTGGCCCGTGGTTTTTTCCCTTATTCAGAAGGGTTTCCACGTAAAATTCTTGGTGTCGTTATTTTCCCATTATATTTCCATTACTTTTACCATATATACTTTTGTGCTTGTCTGCGTTTTCCCAACAAACTGGTATCAGAGCCAAGGTTTTATCTGAGTATGCTCTGTGGTTGCAGCACAGTCTGAACTTCCACATCAGAAAAGATTTACTTTGATTTGCGATAACTATAGTTTTTGGGGAAAACAATGGAAGCCAACACAAGTAGAATAGTTACTTTTAATGGTGTTAATTATGCCATTTGGAAAGGAAAAATGGAAGATCTGCTTTATGTCAAGAATTTTTATAAACCAGTATTTACCACTGTAAAGCCTGATAATATAACAGATGAAGAGTGGAATCTGTTGCATAGACAGGTTTGTGGATTCATTAGGCAATGGGTCGACGATAATGTGTTGAACCATATCTCTGGGGAAACACATGCTCGAACCCTTTGGGAGCATCTTGAAAGTTTGTATGCTCGAAAGACTGGCAACAACAAAATGTTCTTAATAAAGCAGATGTTGAGTTTGAAGTATCATGATGGTTCTCCGATAACAGACCATCTGAATAATTTTCAGGGGATTATGAACCAATTATCTGCTATGGGCATCAAATTTGATGAAGAAATTCATGGCTTGCTTCTTCTTGGTTCCCTACCAGATTCTTGGGAAACCTTTAGAACGTCATTGTCAAATTCTGCTGGATGGTGTAATCTCTATGGATTCCGCCAAGAGTAGCTACTTGAACTAAGAGATGAGAAGAAAAACTCAAGGTTCCTCTTCGTCGGATGTCTTGATAACTGGCCCCGGGGGGGAAATAAAACTCGTGGTTCTCAGCATAGAGAACAAAATAGGAGCAAATCCAAAGGCAGACTTAAGAATATTTAGTGCTATCATTGTGGCATGAAAGGGCACACAAAGAAGTTCTGTAAGAAGTTTAAGAGGGATAACAATAACAAAGAGGAAACTAAACAAGATGGCAATGAAAATTTCCTAGCCACCGTCACCACCGAAGATCTTGTTACCATTCTTGATGCAAACATGATAAATATTGCTTGTGATGAGTCAAGTTGGGTTGTGGACACTGGTGCCGCATCTCATGTGACATCAAGGAATGATTTTTTCTCTTCCAACACTCCTGGTGATTTTGGAACCTTGAGTATGGGTAATGAGACTGTTTCTAGGGTGGTTGGTATTGGTACAATTTGTTTGGAAACTAGTGTTGGAACTAAACTAGTTTTGAACAATGTGAAACATGCTCCTGATGTTCGTCTGCACCTAATTTTTGTTGGTGTTTTAGATGATGAAGGATATGTTAGTACCAACGGTGATGGAAAATGGAAGCTAATTAAGGGTTCCTTGGTTGTGGCTCGTGGTAACAAACGTCGTGGTCTATACAGGACTACAACCTCTGATTGTGTTGATATGGTGAATGTGGTTGAGAGAGATAGCTCTTCAACATTATGGCACAAGAGGCTTAGCCACATTAGCGAGAAAGGACTTAATGTTCTAGCCAAGAAGAAATTATTGTCAAATTTTCAAAGTGCTAAATTAGAAAAATGTGAGCACTGCTTGGCTGGTAAACAAAATAGAGTTTCCTTTAAGTCCTACCCATTTCGAGAAAGACAGAGTTGCTTGAGTTAGTGCACTCTGATTTATGTGGTCCAATGAAGACAAAGACATTGGGTGGTGCACTTTACTTTGTCACTTTCATTGATGATTGCTCGAGAAAACTTTGGGTCTATGTCTTGAAGACTAAAGACCAAGTGTTAGGTGTCTTTAAGCAGTTTCAGGCTTCAGTTGAAAGAGAAACTGGAAAGAAATTGAAATGTATTCATACTGATAATGGTGGTGAATATTGTGGACCATTTGACGAATACTGTAAGCATCAAGGTATTAGACACCAGAAGACTCCTCCCAAGACTCCTCAGCTTAATGGTTTGGCTGAGAGGATGAACATGACCTTGATGGAAAGAGTTAGATGTTTGCTTTCTGAAGCAAAAATGCCAAACTCATTTTGGGGTGAGGCTTTATTGACCACTGCACATGTAATTAATCTATCTCCTGCTGTTGCTTTGCAAAGTTATGTACCAAATAGTGTTTGGTATGGAAAGGATGTTTCCTATGACCATTTGAGAGTATTTGGTTGCAAAGCTTTTGTACATGTGCTGAAAGATGAGAGGTCAAAATTAGATGCCAAGATAAGGCAATGCATCTTCATTGGATATGGCCTAGATGATTTTGGTTACAGGCTATATGATCCAATTGAAAAGAAACTTGTGAGAAGCCGTGATATTATTTTCATGGAGAATCAAACAATTGAAGATATTGACAAAGCGGAGAAGGTAGAATCTTCAAATTTTGATGGTATAGTCCATCATGATTAAGTTCCTCACACAAGTGTGCATGATGTTATTGGGTTTGATAATCATGGTGACGCCCTGAATCATGTATCGAATCAACATGTTGATGTTGATAATAACAATGATATTGTTATTGATGATCCTGTTGCTCATGAAGTTGTGGACAAATCAAATATTCCGCTTCGGAGGTCCACAAGACAGCGGTTTCCTTCCTCATGTTATTCACCAAATGAGTATGTGTTACTCACTGACGAAGGAGAACCTGAATGTTATGAGGAGGCCATGGAAGATGAGCACAAGAATCAATGGATTGAAGCCATGCAAGACGAGATGAAATCTTTGCATGAGAACAACACTTATGAGTTGGTAAAATTGCCCAAGGGCATGAGAGCTTTGAAGAACAAGTGGGTTTTCAAAGTTAAAGTTGAAGAACACAACTTGAAGCCCAGGTAGAAAGCTAGATTGGTTGTTAAGGGATTCGGTCAAAGGAAAGGTATTGACTTTGACGAAATATTTTCTCCTGTTGTGAAAATGTCCTCGATTCGCACAGTTCTAGGTTTGGCTGCTAGTCTTAATTTAGAGATTGAGCAGATGGATGTGAAGACGGCTTTCCTTCATGGTGACCTAGAAGAAGAGATTTATATGGAACAACCTGAGGGCTTCAAAGTAGATGGTAAAGAAAATTTTGTATGCAAACTCAAAAAGACTCTCTATGGCCTAAAACAAGCTCCCAGACAGTGGTACAAAAGTTTGAATCTGTTATGGGGGAGCAGGCTATAAGAAGACTTCTTCAGATCATTGCGTATTTGTACAAAATTTTCTGACAATGATTTTATCATCCTTTTGTTGTATGTGGATGATATGTTGATTGTGGGCAAGAATACTTCCAAGATTGACAAGCTAAAGAAAGAGTTGTGCAAGTCTTTTTCTATGAAAGACTTGGGTCATTCCAAATAAATTTTGGGCATGAGAATTACTCATCTTAGAGATAAAAGGAAGATTTATTTGTCCCAGAAGAAGTACATTGAACGCGTACTGGAGCGCTTCAATATGAAGAATGCTAAGCCTGTTAGTATCCCCTTGCTGGTCATATGAAGTTGAGCAAGAAGATGTGTCCTACAGCTAGGAGGAAAAAGAGATATGGCCAAAGTTCCATATTCCTCCGTCGTCGGAAGTCTAATGTATGCAATGGTGTGCACTAGACCTGATATTGCTCACGCATTGGTGTTGTCAGTAGATTTCTCGAAAATCCTGGAAAAGAGCATTGGGAAGCTGTGAAATGGATACTCAGGTATCTTAGAGGAAGCTCAGATAAATGCTTGCGTTTTGGAGAATCAAATCCAATCTTGAAAGGCTATACAAATTCTGATATGGCAGGTGACCTTGATAACAGAAAATCCACTACTGGATATTTGTTTACTTTTCAGGGGAGCTATATCATGGCAGTCAAAGTTGTAGAAGTGGTTGCACTATCTACAACTGAAGCTGAGTATATTGCGGCTACTGAAGCCGGCAAGGAGATGATATGGCTAAAGCGATTTCTTCAAGATCTTGGTTTGAATCAGATGGAGTATATTGTCTCTTGTGACAGTCAGAGTGCAATAGACTTGAGCAAGAACTCCATGTACCATGCAAGAACAAAACACATTGACGTCAGATATCATTGGATTCGTGAGAAAGTGGAGAATGAATCATTTCACGTCAAAAAGATTCACACAAGTGAAAATCCTGCATATATGCTGACCAAGATGATACCAAAAGACAAGTTCGAGTTATGCAAAGAACTTGTGGGTATGAGCTCTCTCTAAAGAAGTTGAAGATACCTTCTTCCAGTAAATGGGACTGGAGGGGGAGATTTGTTGAATCATCCCATTGTTTTAGTCAACTTTAGCTATTCAATTGGTACAAGTAATTGTTAAAAAGGAATAGTAATTGGAGTTGAAAAAGAAAGATTGGTAGTTGGCAATTGGTAAGATTTGCAACCATTTTTGACTTTGCTATATTTACCTATGTCATTAGTGACATAAGCATGGTTTTATCCTTCTATAAATAGAGCATTCTTGCTCATTTGTAGAACACACCCAGTTAGAGAGAAAAACCATTTTGAGAGCAAAGTGAGGTATTCCATAGACTATATAAGAAAATAGTCTGTGAAGAAAAATAGAGTGTGAGAGATATTTTAGTAAGACGGAAACCAAAAGAATGTTGTTCCTTTTGAGTGTGTAGTAGTCACTTTGAGTGTTGTATTCGTGACTACACAGTGTATAATTCCTTACTATATTAATATCAGTTGCTCCTCTTGGCCCGTCACGTAAAATTCTTGGTGTCGTTATTTTCCCATTTTATTTCCATTACTTTTACCATATATACTTTTGTGCTTGTCCGCGTTTCCCAACATCCTCTGCTCCTGCATAATTTTCAGGCTGAACTAACCTTGAACTTACCATCACTTTTAAGTATCTACCATGATTTATCTCTTTCTTCAGTAATAATAAAGCTTCCGGGTGTAAGGCAGATGTGGTTGCATATATCCTCATTGAAATTACTTTCTAGTGCATTAATCATTCATCCTTCTTCATCATGTACTTCTTTGATATCTTCCACTAGACTTTGATTATGTGATATAAGCATCAAATAATGCAATGCACCCAATTGTGTCCAGTTATCAAATCACACTAACATGTCCTTCTCTAAGTAACATAACATGTTAGGAGAGAGGATTATAATTGGGGTGTTGACATACTTTTTATTGTTCTCGTCGAGTTTGCATGCATGCAAAATGTCGGAATTAAACAACTTAAATCCTCCAATCTTAAATATAATCAATATAATTACATACACAAGAATTTCAAAAAATATTACTCCATTTCAAATTTATATTCCATAACATCCTTTTTTGACCTCATATAACAACCAATGCAATAAGTAAGAGAAGTAGTTGATTTAAGGTTTATTAAATTGGTACTAATACGAAAATATTAATTACCTGCTCCATGCACGTAGCTTTTTTTCGAAATCATCTCATTATTTTTTTAAATAGCTTCTATCGTTATTCAAAGTTTTTCTTTTCATGCATTTATAAAATCAGAGTTTACAGTATATATAGCAATACATAACGAATGCAAAAACTGAATATATACATTAAAACTGGGATAATATTGGAGTAACAGTTTATATCATACATGAGTAAAATCTGTAAATTAAAATAATTCAAATTAATTATCTGACATTGCTTCTATTGTGAAGCATGATCAGGATAAAACAATGGGGATTTTTTTTTAAAAAAGAATGAATGATCTTGTATTATTATTGACAACATCTACTAAGTATAAATTACGTCTTAATATATAATCCAAGTAAGTTAAGATCGACTATTTGAATATTCACGTCTCTGACCTACACTGTTTGTGAATAATACTGGTGATTTGTAGTAGGACAAGTATTCTGAGTGGGAGGAAATTAATAATACAGGTGATTTGTTCTCATCTCTTTTTTCTACACGAATATTCCTACTGACTTCTCTATGTGGCACAAAAATTATCATGCTAAATAAAAAAATTGCATAAATTTAGGGTTTCATGTTGATCGATGATAGGTGAACAAAATTATTATTAATTTCTTTAGTTTTTTCTTAGAATTAACTATAGTTCGCGTTTGAGTTGAAAAACCCATTGGAGAATGGTAACTTTGGAAAAAATTAATTGATAACCTTTTTGGAATTCAAAAAATTCATTTATTTTGAGTAATTTTCTATTTGCATTCCTAATATGTGTACTCTTTTGTAACTTATATTTTATTTTATCATTTTGAATGATATACATCTAATCTCCTTAGTTTTTTTTTTTTGGCAAAGTCATAAAATATATCATTTTTGATTATTTTTAATAAAAATGATAAATTTTAAAACGAATACATATAAAGAAAAATTAAAAAATGATTTAATAAATTAATAATATAAGCAATACTAAATCCAAGTCGTTTGCCTCTTTTTCACAATAAAATGTAGAAACAGTCATTTTTTGAGTATATTTGATTAGGGGTGAATAAAATACTAGGCGAAAATTGCAAATTTGTTGAATTGAAAAAAAATTGACTAATGATTTAGTTTGATTTAATTTCATATTGGCAAAAAGCCCGACAATACTTTGAATTGATTTAATTCATATAGTTATTTATAATTTCTCACAATTTGTTTTATATCTCATTGTACGTGCATTAAGAAAGAAAGACCAAATGAATCAATCATGTTATTGGAAATAATTTAATTCTATAATTACTATATTTTTAAATATTAATAAATAAATAACTTGTTAATTTTTCTATTTTATCCTTTTAAGTAGTTGAAAATTGAGATTTTTAATACTTTGCAAAGAGCTATGTAGATTAGGGTGCAAATCTATATATAATAAAGGAGAAAAATAGACAATGTTACGTAGCACCTCTATGACCTCCATTCACATTTATCTTTTTTTTTTTTGGTACTTTTATTGAAATTAATTATTGTTTTATAAAATCAAATTACTGAATTTATTACAAATAAAATTTTATTAATTGAGTAATATTTATAATAAACACTCTTCACGTTCTTTTTTTTTCTTTGTTAGCCTCACTTCTAATCATAAATCATAAAATAATAATATATTTTATTATCATTAAGTATTTTTCTCGTTATTGTTTAATTTCTTTAGAAGGAGTAAGTACTCATGACCTAAACCTCTTTACTTTTTATATTTAATAATATGCAAGACTCTCATAATTTTCATGTCCTTAACCTCCAAACATTAATTTGTAAGTTTATAATGTCTTATGGTATTTTTATATTTTGTTTATATTTAGTTTGACGGATATTCACATTCAAAATTATTCTCCCTTCTTAATCGTATTGGTTTGTGGATTATACGTGACAAAAAAGAAGTACATGAAGGTGGAAAATACTTCATTCAAGTCTTTCTTGTTATTGTCTACGTTTTTTTCCTACATTTTGCCTAATTTCATGAAAATTCACATTCAAGACTATATTTTCTCTTCTTAATCATATTAGTTTGTGAATAAACTAACATGTAAAGAAAAAACTACATTGAAATTAAGAAATAATTCATCTCAAGTCTATTTTTATTTTTATGTATTTAGACATACTTTCTAAATATTTTATTTATGTATGTATTATCATTCTCCAAGCAAGCATGATATAAAAAAAAATTAATAATGGACAATGTGTTGTTAGTATGCGATTTTTTCTTTAAAAATTAATATGCGGAATATAATATTGTTTGGTTACAATATTGTTAGATTTCAAGAGATCATTATGATTATTCTTAGTATTTTAAAAATTAATTTACATATACATTAGTTATACTTATTTTTATTATATTTTAAAAACTAATTTATAGATATATTACATATACTTTAATTTTCTTTTTTTCCTTTTGTATATTCACTTCAGTTGGTAGGATATTTTATTTATTTATTATTAGTATATTTTAAAAGTTAAAATTAAAGTATATTACTTATGCTTTAATTTTATTTCTTTCTTTTGTATATTCACTTCAATTGGTATGATATTTATTTATATATTACTATGTTTTTTAATTCAATCAGTAGCATATGATGAAGAGTTTGACATATTGAGCACAAAATATGATGGCGGATCTACTTGCAAAAAAATATGGTAGAAGAAAACATTTTTCGAAGCAAATTAGAGATTATTTTTGTTAGATTTTTTTAACTTTGAGTTGTATAGGTAAGGTAGCTACTTTTGCTATAAATTTTTAGCCTTTAGTTTGTATAAGTAACTTAACGACATGTAATATGAGTGCTACTCATTTGGTTCTTTACTATTCTATTTTATTTTATTTTTCGTTATGAAGCACAATCAAACTTTTTTCATAATATGGTAATAAGTCTAATTATCGAATATTAAAATAGTACATTACCAAAACCACTACATGCAAAACACACCATAATTATCAGATTAACAAAAAATGTGAATGTATTAACTTAAGTGCGTGGAGCAGCAGGGGGTCCTCCAGCGGGGTGTCGAGCTTCACCTGTCTTTAGGAGATCATACCTTGGGTTCCTGAGATGTGCGGAGGCTCATGGCTCTCCTATCAGTACGAGAAAGGACTCTAACCACCTTTGAGTGAATTGCACATGACACAGTACTACATCTTCGAATATAGCTTAGGAAGAGTGTCCAATCCAAAAGAACAAACTTACTAGACATCACGTACAACAAATTTGTTAGGATATATATGCGTCCACTATTATTCAATGGACCAGGTCCCTTGATACAACAAGAAGAGTAATGCAAGCACAAGCAGTAAAGTAAACAAAACAAGATGTTTACGTGGAAACCCCCTTGCTCAAGGCGGTGAAAACCTCGACCTATCCTCACAAGATTTCAAACCAACTCTATTTAACTGAAATTGTGCAACAATTCAGAATACAACTTCTTGCAATCTACGACTTTACCTCCAAACACCTCCCCCCTCAGTGTAGCAACTCTACTACAAATAAAACAACGAAGAAATAACTCTAGTACCCACTAAGCCACCTAACTCTAGATGATTTAGACTTCAACTAAGTAGCTACAATGTTGCCCAGTAAATCACCTAAATCTAGAGGATTTAGACATCAACTTAGCAACAATAGTTATGCCCACAAAACTAGTTAACCCTAACTAACTTAGAGTTTTTGTAAGAACTTAACAAAGATCTAATTCCTTTGTAGAACATGAATAGATTTATAAGGTCCATGTTGCTCTTGAGGAAGATACTTCTCAAAAAACTGGTATTTACTTGAGTTCTTGAATTTTTCAGGAATGCAAAAATTGAGGTTGGGTCTTTTGAGAAAAGCCTTATATCTAATAGCACAACCTTAGGAGCCATGCTATTGGCCGAGAGCATTTCACCAACCTCAGCAACTTTCTGTACTTTTTCTAGTTGTCATTTGTTCACATATTGGAACAAAGGATCACATCCCATTAAAAGATCCGTTTGTTGGTGAAATCATCAAAACTAAAGATAACATAATTTCTCCCTTTTTAATAATGACAAACACACACTTCCATATTAATGCCAGTGCCTTTCTCCCTTCCCCCTACATTTTCTCCCTTTCATCAGTACATGTCTTCCCCCTACGAACTAGCAAACTTTCTATCCTATGCAACCAATATTTCCCCCTTTTGGCATTGTTAAAAGGAAAAGCAGTAAACCAGGATTAAAAGTAAGCCTGCGAAGCAAGATCATATCATATGGCATTACATCATACAAGAATAATAAAAAGATGGGATTAATCAAAATAAAATAGAAATCCATTTTATTGCATAAGATAAAACATTCAATACATTAAAAATAAAGTGCAAAGGAGAATCCGACAATACTGCCCCCACAAGAACAAAAGAGAAGACAAGAAGGAGACTATGAGAAAGAGGTCTTTGGAGCGAGGGATTTGAAGAAAAAAAAGAGTAAGTCAATCATTGCAGAACCGTCAACCTTGATCAGCTTCTCTTGAAGATCATCATTCTGAGCCAAGAGAATTGCATTCTTCATCCTCAAATTATTGATTTCTGTTGTACCATGTCCGCAGATCGTTTTTTTTTTAGCCAATTGAGTTGTCAATAAGACTACCTCAACATACTTTTGGTTTAAAAGTATGGTTACTTCCTCCAGTTCATGATTAAGTTGACTTTGTTCCACCACTAACTTAGGAATCTTGCTCAGATTCTGCCCTCCGTGCATTTACATTCAACCGAAGTGTTTAGGGAAAAGGACCGCTTTACTGTACCTATGGTACCTGCTCGCTAGGAATCCCCAAATGCTTGAAAACCTTGGTAAGAAAGTAACCATACCCCATTCCATTCTTTCTTTTCTTAGTTATCACTGTTTTGTGAATGTTCTCTAACATATGAGCTGGAAGATTTAGGTCATCAAACTTGGACATAGCTTCCATGAGAAACAAATCAGCAGTAGAGGCAACAATTCTCTTCTCCAATTGTTGAAGAATCATCTTATTGACAAACTCAAACAAAAATTGGTAGTCCCCCTTTAAAAGTTTCTTTGAAATACTTGCGCAGTTCATCTTTGGGAGTTTGGCGCAACTCATTGGCAAAGCTTTTGGTATAGAATTTTCCCACCATGGATCTGATTTCTTCTCTGGGTACCTTTAATATTTCTCCTAATATTTCTTCGTATTGATGAATAATTCACTCCCGAACCTGAGTAATTAGTCTTCCATCCTTATTGAACTCGACTTTGTAATATGAATCTCTCATTTGTTCCTCATGCATTACTAAGGATGAATTCATGAACAAGTGAGTCCAAAATTGAATTACAACAATATCAACTAGGTTGCTCATACCAGGGTTTGTGAGGATCTCAATATCAAACACTCCTTCACTCAAGACCTTATGCAATCTTATATTATCCACTATCTCTTTCTTTGTGACCTTATTTTCATCTTTTAGTGTCCTTCTTTTAGAACTTGGTCCCTGGGAAACCTTGGACACAAATTCTACTATGAGTTCCTTGTTGTCAGACGAATTTTCCATCTTCATTTGGAGACTTTCTTTTCATTCTTATTCTTTGATTCCTTACTTTTCACCCTTTTTGAACCATGTCCACATTTCACCATGCATTTTCTTGATTTTGGGGTTTTCTTCTTCTTTTCTTAAGCCTTCTTCTTTCTCTTTTCTACAACATATATGACAATCTTCCAACATTGTGTCACTTTTGGATAATTCATTTGAGACTACAACTCCCTCCACTGGAATCATCATCTCCTCGTTGCCAATCTCTCTTTTCCTTCTTATTTAGTAGTACTGACTTTGTGTGGTGCCTCTGGAAGAAGGTTTTCCCTTGTTGTCTCCTCTAAAACTTTCTCCTTGCCATTTATTGTAACATGAACGATCCTTCTTTGGATGGCCCATCTCAGGGAAATGTCGTCCTCATCAACTTCATCCTCAGCTGTGTAAGGAAGATGTGGTCTAACTTCAGAAGTTCTATCGAATCTAGGTTCACTGCTCTCAAGTAACACGTCTTCAAATCTCTTTATTCTCATTCTTTCAAGACTTTCCAGTAGTACATTTTACCTTGCCGCCAGAGTGTTCTACTCAAAATACTTATTCTCTTGAAGATCTCTCTCAAACTAATGCACAGACAGTACATATAGAGAATCACAAGGTTGAGATGAAATAAGTGGTTCATTTAGATCTATAGGAGACTCTGGAGTGAGAGGAAAGGGTTCAGTAAAGTTGATTGGAGGAGTGATCAACATTTTTGTTTGATAAGGAACAAAATAAGAAGTATAGAAGACTACAATGTCTCTTTTGTTTAAGGAGTCCATTATATATTTAGATGAAGATGGTGATTGAGACATTGTTCGATAAGATACTCAAAACGAAATAGAGAGAGAGATTGGGGTTTCAGAAAGATTTTGGGAAAGGAGTTTGAAAGTGTAGGAAAAGAAGGGAATGAAGAAGTATAAAACGAAGTTAAAGGGTGTGTCAGGTCCCTGATTAGGCGCGTCGCTTGGGCTTAAAGTGATGGGACAAACAGTCAAAATGAACAATGACTGGAATGTGGAGGGCATGATGGTTTTTTTTATCAGTTTAAAAATAATGTAGAGAATTCTAACCTTTAGATAGTACCATGTCCCTATCTGCAAGTTCAGAAGGTTAATTCCTGAATACTTATAACCTTTCCTTAGTCCTATGAATAGTAAATTGCTTAAATAATCGTTTTAAATATTGAACATGTTGGTGATACAATGTATGTATTTCTCATTTTTAGGTATCATGCAGAATGTTAATTATGGTGTACATATTGATTATATTTTGGTAGATAATTTGGATTGTTAAGTTATCGCGTGACAATGATTGTTTTTAATTGGTGTCATTCAGTTTGTTGTTTTTTTGGTATATAATGATGGTGTCATATTAATTCTATTTGTTTGAATATTTTAGATTGGTACGTTATTTGGTGTAATTGATCATTTTTATTTACTAAACATAATGGTCTGTCCGTTTGGTTAGATTCTAATTTTTAGGTGTTTTTCATAGTAATGTTTTTGGTACATAATGACGGTGTTCATATTTATTCTGCTTGGTGCATCATTTGGATAACTCAAAAATTAACTTAATAATGTCATTTATGAATTTTGTGGTACATTTAATGCATAATTATTGGAGAGAACTCTTTAAATCAGGCTATATTATTTTAATACATTGAATTGACCAAACTGATCAATGAGATTGACTTCGAATATGTTTTGATCTAAAACAGGTAGAAATGTTTATAACGATGTTGAAGGAGTACTATATGACGCAAACACAAAATATGAAGGTTGAATTACTACTATTGTTTACCAAATAGGTGTGGACACAAAAATATTTCATTTAGAACTAAAATATAATGTGAGTGGACCATCTCCACCAATGAAGATTCATAGTGATTATTACAAGGAAACAACCAGGCACACCACCAAGCAACGATTGTAAGAAGGGACTCAACGAAGAATAACACAAGAAAAGTAAAGTTAATTGTAATAAATGTGGTATATCAGGGCATAACAAATAGACTTGTCCAAAATTTACTTATCAAAATTAAAATTGTTGTATTTCAATTATTATTGTTGATGTTTTCTTCCATCAATTATGAATTTCTTTAGGACTAATAAAAACACTCTTATCCAATTCAATTACTCTTGATTAGTTTATTATATTATTGACCATTTAATTAACATATCTTTGCTATTCTCATGTTTGGTATACATGATTGGTATATCAGTGTTTATCATATGGGGTTGCATTTTAGGTGACTTAAATAAATGAAACATGTTTCAAATATTTGTGTTGTAACTAATGAGTGAATTTTAGTGCAACATACCAAAAAAATGTTGCACAATTAGTGAGCTCTTTGTGAAATAACATATATATTAATAAAAACTGAATTGAAAACAATACTTAGAGAAAATATTTTTTTGTTTGGAACCAAAACTATTACACATCATTAATGTAAACTTTTTTTTGTATAATTTTGGATTTTTATAGTGATACGCTCAACTTACACTTTCCTATAGAAGTATATGCGATCGTATCAAGTAAAGAATCCAACTATTAGGTTAGAGTCTATCCCACGAGAAAAATGGTTTAGACTTAACTTCAATGTAAGATTACTTCTAGTTAGTCAAGTCCTTTTTGAAAACTAGTTATTAAAGAGGGGGGGGGGGGGTTTGTGAAAAACAAGTCTTGTAATATTTCCAAGTAAAACAAGTAACACGAGTAAATCTTTAGTGTTTATCAAGTTGTGAGATAAACTAGGCTGTAAGTGTTCCCTATAGGTTAATAACGATGTATTCCTTATTATAACAATTCTTCCCTAATGTTATAGGTATATCTAAATCCCCTGTCCATCATTTAGAGAATTTCACCCCGAACCTTGGTCCGGCTACGTGTGTCTAAGTTACTAACCTTACTTTTAATTCATATTAAGAATCATATTCGATGTATGACTTAGTTATTACTTTACACCAATCGAAACTAGCCTATTAAATAGTATCCCACTAAATTTATGTTGATAATTCTTTTAATATTAACTACCACCTTGGTCCGGCAAATAGCAATAAATCGAGTTGCACTCATTAAAAAGACTTCTAAGTGAAAGAATTATCAATGCGTGCAATAACCTAATTGAGAATTGTTATTAAGCTAGGTTTACTTTGATAATCACCCATGGTTCACACAACCCTAGTTGTGAATTTAGTTAGCCATGCGTAGAAGAACACATTCATAATTGGTAAATAACAAATCGTGAATTTACTTTGAAAAATTCGAAGAAAATCCAGAATTCAACTTGAAACCAAAAAAATCACTTGAAAACCAAATCCAAAAATTTGAATTAATGTCTAAGTTGCAAACAACAAATATTTAAGAACAAACTAAAAATAGTAATAGAATCCAACCCCAAAAACGAGGTCTTACACCCTATTATAAAAAAATATTGTCCTACATAAAAGAAATCCAAATAAGGAAAGTTGTCCAAAAATGCGGCTTCAATCGACGACCCCCACAGACGGTATGTCGATGAAAAGACGGATCGTGGACTGCCTCCGTAAGTCTAAACTTAGCATATATTTTTTATTTTTAAACTAGCATCTTCTCTAATCCAATCGTTGGACCAACAACACAGTCCATCAATGCATCTACGGTGCGTTGTTAAACTTCGGGTGTTGGGACATTCTTTGATCAGGTTGACGATTTAACATGATGGTTTGTTGATCAATCGACGGACCGTCGATCCTTACGTAGCCCCACACTTGGTCAGATTTTCCCGAGTTTCTCCAGATGCCTGAACTTCCAATCGGCAGTCACCATCTACGGTCCGTAGATGGGACGACGGTCCGTCGATGGCCTTCGGGGGTCACCCAAAAAATCACTTGAAAACCAAATCTAGAAATTTGAATTAATTGCAAAGTTGCAAAAAACAAATCTTTAAGAACAAACTAAGAAAAATAGTAATAGAATCCACGCCGGAAAATGAGATTTTACACCTTATTTATAAAAAAATATTATCCTAAAATAAAAGGAGTTCAAATAAGGAAAGTTGTCCAAAAATGCGGTTTCAGTCGACGACCACCACAGGCGGTCCGTCGAAGAAATGAAGGACCGTCGCCTACCTCCATAAGTCTAGACTTAGCATATTTTTATCTTTCAACTAACATCTTCTCTGATCCAATCGACGGACCAACCACATAGTTCGTCGATGCACCTACGGTCCATCGATGTCTTCAGTCGTTCCATACTTAGCTTTTCTTCAACTTTGGGTACTGGGACATTCTCTGATTAGATCGAAGATTTAAAGGGACAGTCCACCGATCTGTAGCTCCACACTTGGTTAGATATCCTTGAGTTTCTCTAGATGCCTGAACTTCAAGTGGACAGTCACCATTTACGGTCCGTCGATGGGACGATGGTTTGTTGATGGCCTTCGTGGGTCAACTCTGCAATAAATCTCATCTGCCTTCTGCGTTTTTGTTTTGGACACCTTTCCTGCAAAACAAAGATAAAAACATATTAAAATTACTACAAAAAAGCTCTTGACACACACCAATCTTAAGGAAAAAGAATTGAAAGCACTGTGAAACCAATGTACATCGTATAGAAAAATGTTAACAAAAATGGATGTAGATAATGACTATCACGTACCAATTTGGTGTACTTCTAGTAAAATTGGCACAAATAGTGGTAATAATTGAGCGGTACATACTAGATGTTATTCTGATATAATATAGAAGCCCAAAACATTGAATACACTTAAAGCTAGTTAAAGTGAAAAGTTTGATTTATATTCGACATCATTAACATACGAAATTATGTATAATAATGATAAAAATATTTTGAATAATAGTTGTTCTATAGATATCGAACACATACACCATTGACATTGTTGTGTAACAAAAATTATTGTAAAAATTGTGTTGTATATAATGACTGATATTCTGGTAATTTATGCCTACATGAAACATTGAATATGAAACCACTAATTAAAGTAAAGGATTTTGTTTCGAATAATGTGTTGATATTACATGCCAACATCATACATCAAATCTTTTAACAACTATTTATGTTAAAACATGTATTAATGTTGATATATAGTGTCTTACATGTTGGTATTATATACCAATCTAACGCATAGTAATATTATACATCAAAACACATATTTTTGTTGATATATTATAAACCAAACTCACAATAAGTTCTCACAAAAATTTAACCAACATAATGAACCAAATAGACGTAGTTAAACTCCAAAATAAACACAATATCCAATAAGATTCTGGTAATGTATTCCAACATGAAACATTATATATGAAGAGTATGGAGAGTTTAGACGTTTGAGGAGGAAATTTCCTAGAAACTATAACTCAACTATGCCTACATCAACTTTATTGGTAACATAAAAAGTCATATATAAAAGGAAGAAAATAAATATGACCCCAATAATAATCAATGGAACGTGTAGATGTGGGACTATAATAGAAAAGATAATATTGGAGAATTTTAATACCCTATTATACTCCACATTAAATGCACGTTAATCAAAAAGCATTAGCGAGAAAACTCTTAAAAATAAATAAACTTAAAAACAAAAATCAATTAATTTGCTGTGTGAGTAATTTAAAAACCATGTTTGAAATTAAATAGAAGTACATTGATATTTTGTTAATTAAAGTCTTAAGTAGTATACTTTTGTAATTTTTCTTTATATTATACCTTCTATTTGACTGAGAAAATATTTATGCAAGAAAATAATGTCACACATAATATAAGAATTTGTGACCAAAAAAAGGTTTTGAATCCCCTTTTCCAACTTTATGAGTAACATCTTTGTTATAGAGATACGTATCGATTTATATATTACTTTTCTTTAAGCAAAAATGAGGTAATTTTTCAAAGACATTTCCTCAGATTCATCATTATAACACAAATTTGTCTAGATTTTCAGATTTTTATGATAACAATAAAAAAGACATTAATAACACAACACAATATAATAATAAAAATCATAAAAAAAAAGATGTTAGGCATTATATATTATTCATATTTCTCAATCAAATAGTAAAATATGCTTTCAATTCAAATGATATAAGAGAATATCGAACAATGAATTACTTTTTTCTTTTCACGCGACTTGGAAGATACAATGCATGTATAAATTTTACCCTTAATGTTTAGGTTCAATGGTCATATTAAGAAAGTTTGTTGATGGCAGGTGGGAAGTCAAACCCCATCAACATCGTAAGCTTTGATAATTAATTAATAACGCTTCAAAATTTCTCAACTCATATAGAAAGTTTTGTACATAGATCATCATATAGTGCTAATTTCTAAGAATAAACGGTCATGGATACAATAATAGCACATTCAATGTGATTCCACAATAGAATTGATACTTATTGAAATTTTTCACATCCCACTAAAAGGTATAACTCTACCTCGCTAATAACAGTCATAAAAATGCGGAGAATGGGTGGATAGAATGAAACATTAGACATTTCCATCACGTTTTGTACGATTTGTTCCTTGTTAGTCCATGCATTAGTTGTGCTATCTCAGGCTGAAGCCAAAAATTGTATTAAAAGGATTTAATGGTTGTAATAGAAATATAATTTTAAGGGAAATAATGTTTGAACATGTGACCTAACAAAATTTTTACAATCCCTTAACCACGACACTAAATCTTTCACTTGTGTTAAAAGGTATCAGTATATATATATATATATATATATATATATATATATATATATATATATATATATTATATATATATATATAATATATATATATATATATATATATATATATATATATAAATTAAAATTTTAATTCTATACACAATGTAATTTTACAGCAAAAGGGGTGGGGGGGTTCAAAAGACACCCCTTGGAAAAAGGAAGGCTCTGGCTCAGTTATTTCAAATGTGATGCCTAGTCCAACGCCTTTAGTTTATAACGATTTTCTTTGGAGAGTTGAATGAACTGGATTGTACAAAATGAGTTGATATTTCCCTATCTCGATAACTTCACATATCCTCTAATACTATAACATCTTATTTAAAAAAACTCACCTTAATCTTTCGTTTTCTTTTGTGCCCCTACCACTTAGAAATTCTTATCAAGACAATATTTATTGAAAGATAAAAGAGTGAATAGTATTTCTACTTCCAGTGAAGTTGTACACTTGATATGATGTGCTGAGATTTATTGTTGGGTGATTTTCATTCTTTCGATGTGGAGGCTAATCCTGATTGAAAATATACGTCTATATAGAGATTCCACATAATTTAATTAAATTTTTCTCCTTATGTGGTCGACTACTTTCCTGCATTCTCTTAAATTTTCTTAATGAATGATTTTTTATCTAGTTCTGATTTTGTTTATTTGTCTGAGTACTAATCTTCTTACCCTTGTCCTTCCATATATGCATGCATACCAATTATTATTCAGATTTCATATGTCTACCTTGGATAATCTTTTCTTGTATATTTGCGTACTAATTTGTTTATTTCTTTTATTATAAAAAATTTAGAACTCATCATTAGATGTCATCATTATAATAGAGTATGGCCTAACAATGTTACCCTTTTTTACAACGACAATCAAAAGAGGATTCAAAGGTAATCTAATTTTTTCGTGTGGTTTGCTCCCCCTAGACGTGAGATCCTCCTCAGTATGTGTTGATATTAACATTGACTATTAATCCTGAGTTTTGCTTTGCCCTTTAAAATTAACAAAAAGAAAAGGAGAACAATAGCATAGACATATAATAGACTAATGCATATCACATGAAATAACTAGGCATTAAGCAGATATCAGTTAATGATTGATAAGTAGAGGAAGAAGAGAGCAATGGGGTAAAATATACTTTTGTTATAAAAGTTTAAATAGCTTGAAAGAATATAAACTTCCTATAAACTTTTGTAACACCCCAAAATTTTCTAAGCTAAAGCACAAACCATTCTTTATTTGCATTTAAAAATCATATTGGGTGATTCCTAAATTGTCCATATGTGTAAAGGTTATTTATTTGGTGTTTGAATGGATTTAGATATGACTTAAGGTCACCAGAACTCCCTAGTACAAATTTGAGTTAAAAGCTTTTTTATCAATTAAATGTTGACATAAGTTCTACTCACTGAAGGAATATTGATTGTATTGAAGTGTTGACCTAATAAGGGAATACATGGGAGATATATATAGGAGATATAGGAAGGATTACTAATCCTAATAGGACTAGGATTAATGAGTACTAATCCTAATAAGACTAGAATTAGTACACAGTAAATACTAATATTATTTAATACTATAATTTAATACTATCTGTTATTATCCCCCCTCAAGCTGAGCTGAGCGGAAGCGAACGGAAGCTTGGAACTTAGTTAATCGTGTTGTCGGCTCGGGAGAGGCTTGGTGAGAATATCAGCCGGTTGTTCTTCGGTGGGTACATACTGCACAGTCATGGTGCCGGCCTGAACTTCATCGCGAACAAAGAGACAATCGGTATCAACATGCTTCATTCTGGTGTGTAGGACAGAATTCTTGGCCACACAGATTATTGATTTGTTGTCACAATAGAGAGCAGGAACAGTGTGAGTGGCGCGGAGTTGGCGAACAATATATGTGACCCACATGGTCTCAGCAGCAAGAAGAGCAAGGGCGCGGTATTCAGCTTCAGTCGAGGACCGAGAGACCTTGGGTTGTTTTTTTGTACACCAGGAGATCAGGTTCGGCCCCAAAAAAATGAGAAACCCCGATGTAGATTTTCTGTCCTTTTTATCATTCGCCCAATCTGAATATGAGAAACACCGAAGCTCCAAGTTCCCGGGTCGAATGAGTAAACCACGACTAAGAGTGCCAAAAATGTACCTGAGAATGTGTTTTAGACAATGGTTATCATGTTCACTTGGTTGATGCATGCGCTGAGCAACTCGGTTGACAGCAAACTGGATGTCAGGACGGGTAATGGCCAGATATTGTAGAGCCCCAATGAGGTTGCAGAAGTGGGTGATATCGGCAAAGGGGGTGTCGGCTCCATTCGTAGACGAAGAGACTGACATCGGTGTTGGTTGACTGGTGCATTTTTCCAGTCTAGCTTTCTGCAACAGATCTCGAGCATATTTTTGACTGATGAAGAAACAAGCCGCTGCCTGTCCGAGAAACCTCCATTCCCAGAAAATAATGTAACGGGCCAAGGTCCTTCATTTTGAAGGTAGTATGCATAGCTCGAGTGACATCCTGATGAGAGAGCTGCAGTAGAGCCTGTAATAATGATATATCTACATAGACAAGAAGAATAATTGTACCGTGTGCTGAATGTCGAGTAAACAGACTCGTGTCGTGTACGCAACACGTGAAGCCGAGTCCCTGGAGGGACGTTTTCAGACGTGTTTACCAAGCACGGGGGGCTTGCTTGAGCCCATACAGAGACTTTTGGAGTTTGCAAACATGTTGAGGGAAGCAGGGATCAACATAGCCCGGTGGTTGCGTCATGTAGATAGTTTCATCAAGCATGCCATGAAGAAAAGCATTGGAAACATCCAACTGATTGATGAGCCAATTGTTGCGCACGGCGAGTGACAGTACTAGGCGAATGGTTTCCTACCGAATAACAGGACTGAATGTCTCGGAGTAATCAAGCCCATACTCTTGATTGTAGCCTTTAGCAACCAAACAAGCTATGTACCTGGAAATACTGCCATCCGCATTGTGATTAATTTTGTACACCCATTTACAGCCCACTGGGTGCCGCCCATGGGGCTTAGGTACAAGAACCCAAGTTTTCTGATCAGTCAAAGCCTTAAACTCGTCATCCATAACATGACGCCAATAAGCATTTTTTGAGGCAACAGAGTAGGTTGTTGGTTCACTATCGGGAAGGGGTGTATTTGGTTGTGGTAGCCTGAAAGGTTTTGGGTTTAAAGATACCGGCTTTTCCACGGGTTAACATGGGATGAGTATTGGGAGTGCACGGGCGGTGGTGATTCGGGGGTGTCCGGGAAGGACCAAAACTGATCGGGCTGGAGATGTTTGGGGGTATGGGGTGGTTCGGGTTGGTTTTGTTTGTGTTGTGTTGTGTTGCGTTGCGTTGTATTGGAGTGACGGTCGAAGCGGTGATGAGGGGTGGTTGGGTAGTGGGTGGAGGTGTGGGGGAAGGTGGTGAGGGACCCTGTGAGTATGTTGGAAAAAAGGGAAGGACGCCAATGAATGATGTATTTGTAGAGGAGGAAATAGACTCATAGGGAAACTCATTTTCGACAAATTTGACATGACGAGATATGTATACTTTATGAGTTTGTGGGTCAAGACAAGCGATAACCACTTGGAGGTAGGATGATAGCCCAAAAAAATACAAGGACGGGATCGGGGTTGTAATTTGTGAGTAATATGAGGGCGTAGCCAAGGGTAGGCAAGACACCCAAAGACGCGGAGGTTGGTATAATTTGGAAGTTCTTGGTAAAGGAGTTGATAGGGTGATTTGTTGGAGAGAGTGTGACTGGGCATTCTGCTAATGAGGTAGTTTGCGGTGGCTAGAGCTTCTACCCAAAAGGAGACAGGGAGATGAGATTGATGTAGAAGAGTAACCACATTTCAATGAGATGGCGATGCTTACGCTCAGCCACCCCATTCTGTTCAGGAGTGTATGGAAGGAGGGTTTGATGTATATACCCAAGGATTGCAAAAACTGGCCAAAGATGTTATTGACATATTCCTTTCCATTGTCACTTCGAAAAAGTTTAACATGAGAATTGAATTGTGTTTTGACAATTTTTTCAAAAGTGACAAAGGTGGTGTATGCCTGTGATTTGTTTTTAGTGGGTACAACCAAGTGTATTTTGTAAAATCATCCACAAAACAAATATAATAGCGAAAACCAGCAAATGAAGGAACAGCAGTAGGACCCCATAAGTCAGAATGAATAAGTTGAAAAGGTGAAGTTGTACGCTTCTCAGATAAAGTAAAAGGTAATTTATGAGATTTAGCAATTGAACAGGAGTCACAATTGTTTACATGAATGGAAGAAAAACCTAATTGAGACATTAAAGAATTTATTATTTGAGTAGATGGGTGACCCAAACGACTGTGCCGCAACAGACTGTGGCCATCAGCCGAAAGAGCCACCGGAGCCACATGAACGCTTTCTGAAACTGGGTGGGCAGACGAACTTGTGCCAGGAAGAACGTACAGACCATGCTCACAGGGGCCCTGAAAAATCACCCTCTTGGTAGTATTGTCAAGGATTTGAAAATCATTAGAGGTGAACAAGAGTGAGCAATTATTGTCTTTTGTGAATTGGTGAACTGAAAGGAGATTGAATTTAATAGAAGGGACGTGGGTAAGGTTACCTAGGTGAAAGATAGCGGTGGGGTTTTTAATGGTAACCGTGCCAGTGTGAGAAATATTAAGGGACTCACCGTTTCCAACAGTAATACCATTAGAGCCATGATATGGATTTGGAGCGTTAAGCTTGGATAGATCAGAAGTAACGTGCATGTTGGCCCCACTATCCAACAGCCATTCAGAGGAAGGCCGGCTTGAGATGCATAGTTGGCACGGTTATCACTATTTCGGCTCTCCTCATATCGAAACCAACAACGAGCAGCGGTGTGTCCTATTTTCTGACAGATTGACAAGTTGGACGATCCCGCTCGTAAGTGCCCTTCCCGCCGCTGGAAGATGACTGCCCGCCGCTGTCGAAGGAGTGCAGGCTGTTGTTGCTGCTGTGCTTCTGACCGTTGTACGGCGGACGACTGCCCTGCCGACCGCCACGCCCGCGGCCTACGCTGTTTCTGCCGTAGCCACCGCGGATCCACTGCCGGCCGCCACCACGCCCCCCGCGATAGTTCTGTCTGGCGATGAGAGCGGTGGCCGGCTCCATAACAGGGGGTTCTCTGAGAAGAAGTTTGCTCTCCAGATCCACGTTGATTTCTTCACTTTTTAGCCACGAGGAGAGAGTAGCCAGGTCAACGGGCGTTGGACTGATGCGAACCGCCTGTTTAATGGAGGAGTAAGCTGATGGAGCCCCCGAACGATGCACATGATGAGATCTTTTTCGGGAATGATTTCGTTCACGGTGTCGGGAGTGATGTGATGATGGTGGAGACCTCGTCTAAATACTCTGTCATAGTTTTCGTGCCTTTGGTAATTGTGTGGAGACGATCATGCAATTGAAAAATATGAGAGTGGGAAATTGATGCATAGCGTGTTGCGAGGGCCGTCCACAGGGCTGAAGCAGTTGTGTAGGATCGGACGTGTTTCTGAACCGTGGGAGAGATGACCGCAATCAAACATGATCAGATCTGGCCATCCACGGCTTTCCAGGCGGCATGGGCCGGATTGGTTTTTTCTGATTTGTTTGTGGCGGTGATGACTGCCGGCGGCGTTTCTGTGCTTCCATCGACGTATTTGAGAAGGTAATTGGCCTCAAGGGCTGTAAGAACGGTGATTTTCCATGTAGGGTAATTTATGTCTGATAATTTTTCGGGAATCAGGGCATGAAGATGCCTGAGAAGGAGTTTAACGCCAGAAGAAGTGAATCGAGAGGATCCACCTCGGTTGTCATGGCTGCCGCCGCCCAAGAGAAGAGAGGGAACGATCGGTGCCCTAAAGAGAGAAAAAAAACCTAGAGAAAAGAAGATCTAGGTTTTCTGGCTCTTGATACCATGAAGGAATATTGATTGTATTGAAGTGTTTGACCTAATAAGGGAATACATGGGAGATATATATAGGAGATATAGGAAGGAGTACTAATCCTAATAGGAATAGGATTAGTACACAGTAAATACTAATATTATTTAATACTATTATTTAATACTATCTGTTATTACTCACATCAACTTCAAACAATTATATATCCTCGCATATAAAGAATTAGGTGGTCCATGATCTTTCAAATTGAACACCGTCTATCCAATGCCATCAAGTTCGCCTTATTTCGAGTTTGCAGTAAAAAGTTATGGCCGAATTACAAGAGACTGCTATACTAGAGTTTCTTGAGGTTGTAAACAACGGATACTACCAATTTAATCGAAATGTACTGGCAGTCAAATTTTTGGACTTAATTCGTGTGATCAATCTTATGGGTCGTGAGAAATACGTAATATGGTTCATCGTTTGGACCTGGAATGGACATTTGAGGCTTAAAAATTCAATATAAATTCCATGGATTGTATTTACGATCCTTCATCAAACTACAAATGAGAGATAGTCCGGTAAATAATCTTCATCAGTTATTAAGAGGCGTAGTTTAGTCTTTATTCATCCTCTTTAAGCCTAAACCATGACCCCTTTTTGTAACACCCCAATTTTTTTTAACTAAGACTCTAAGCATCCTTCGTAGTCAGTGAGATTTTCGCAAAGAATTTAAAATTTCATGAGTGATAAGGTCGCTAGATGTAGCACCTTTAGTTCTAAAAGAACTAAATTGGGAATGACAAAAATCTGAAATTTGGAGAGTTAAGCTATGTATGAGTTTTGGGTCATCTTCAAATGGTCATGATAAGTTCGGTGTGATAGAACATACCTTAGAAAGATATTTGAGTTATATTTACAACTCTACCGAGATTGATATGTTTCGAGTTTGGATGAATGAGATATGATCGTTTTAATTTAGGCTATCCAGTTAAGAAAAGTTAGCCGAAAATAGTAAGGGGTATTTTGGACTATTTCTTACCCAATCAGATTTAATTCATTTTTCTTAATATTTATGTGTATAATCCAATTAGTTTAAGTTTTGTAATCTTACTATACTCCTAGTGTTTTCATTAGAATTTCAAGAAGAGTGAAGAAGAGGAAAGAAGAGAAAAGAGGACAAAAGTGGAGAGGATCAACCGTTCGTCGAGATTCTTGCATCTTGTTGTGGAATTTTGCCTTGGGTATATTCCCTAATAGGTATGTGATCTTCCATAGAGTTTGGTTAGTTCACCCACATGCCAAATATGTTATTTTTAGCACAATTACATTCTTAAAAGTTGAAAAAATTTAAGTTCTTTATAGGTGTTCTTGAGGTTCATTATAAATCTTGTCTTATTAGGGTTTTGAAGATTTTTTTAGATTAAAGTGATTGTTTGTAGTGTTTTTTTGACTGTATTAGTGTGTACTTAGGTTGGATAATTGAATCAAAGGAAAAGTTAAGAAAAGAAATCAATTAAAAGCGATTTAGGGTAAGATAATGAGAAGCGAAATTCATTGAATCTTTGCCTATGGAGAAGCTGGCGCGGCGCGCCCAAGGGGCTGGGGCAGCTCACCTTCCGTGCGCCCAAATGCAGCCTCTGATGTTAGGGTGTAGCGCCTCGTGCCCGGAATGCGCCAGGGTTGCCTTCCCCCATTCATTTTCCGCCGATTGTCATATTTGATCTCATTTAAAATGTATCTTTACTCCTTTTTGATTTTAAACACTGTAAACTACTTCTGAATACTTATAAAACATTCATAACATGAATCATTAACTTTAATTGATAATTCAAATTCAAGGTAAAGTTAAGATTCAGTTTTGCTAGTTCTTTCGAACCTTTTGAGAGAGTTCCTTTGAGTCATTTTGAGGAGCGTTTTACAACTTCTAGTAACTTATTTCAAGACTCAAGAAAGTGATCATGAGAGTTAGGAGAACGTATTCATGAGTTTACAATATCACTTATATCCTTCATATGATGAACCATAAATCTTGAATTCATAATTCACATTGAAGAGATATTTAAGAGTAATGTTCAAGAAAGCCTTTGAGTTCGATTATGAATCCTTTGGGATCATTTACTGATTGAGATACGATTTGAGGAATTAAAAAGGAAAATTATAAGAGTTGTATGAATGAGTTTCATGTAGTGATGGAGACATTCGAGTCGAGTCATTCATGCCCATAAATTACGCATGGACTCCATAAATTTTACTATCATTGAGAGGAGTAATATCTTCAAGTTCTAAGTCTTGAGTATTGAGTTCCTAATATACTTCGAGATTATCTTTCTAATCATGAGAACATTACATGTTACCCATGAAGTCCTTGAATTGAACTCTTCATGCCCATAATTTTGCATGAACCCTATAAGTCGAACAGTCATGAGCCAGAATAAATTGGCTGTGAAAGTGAGAATGGCATTTCTTATAAGGCCTCTAGGGTCCAACATCCTGTCTATTCCGACATCGTCAATGGACAACTACTGTGTAATCCACCTCTTGGTGGACTCTCTTTGATCTCCACTTCTCTAAAACTGACCACTCTTGACCAAATTCCTCCTAAAATCAAACTACGGAGCAAGGGGATCCCTCATAGCACCGGTAGGCACACCCTACAGGAAGCGACGGATGGAAGTAGGAGAAATTTCCACCCAACAGCCTTGAACTAAAACCTCTGTAAGTGGGTCGTATTTGGCAGGTTTCTCCCGCCTGTCCAAAAACCTTTGAGAGTCGCCACATATCTGGCGTAGAACTCTCTAACAACCTCCTCACTATATGACTCAAGACTCCTAGCCATCCACTGAATCCTGTGGCGGGTAAACAAGCTATGCACATTAGGTACTATTTGAACACTCCTTGTAAATACTCTCCACTCAAATGCCACCAGTCGAGTCATCACCGTTATGTCATTCAACAGATTTGCATCCCTGTAGACTTGATACTGCCATTGATGCACCACCGGTTTGGTTGATCAGGAACTGGTGCAGGGACATCATCCTTGGGTGACAGATCAGACTCTGAATTATGGTCCTCATCAGATGAGGCATGGCAGGAAGGCACCTTTAAATGAGTTACTCCAAGTGATTCGAAGCTGGAGGCAGTGGCCTTATTCGACCCTGTAGAGTGGGCCGAATCTAAACCTGATGCCATTTACGAACCAGACACACCTTAAGAACCTGAGGCAGACCCAGACGGTGTGCCGTTCAGTATGCGCTCCTCATCAGACTGGGAGTTAGTGACTACGCCAGAAGCCACTTCTTGGGGCTGCCCCGAGTGGCTCCTGAAGCTAGTGTAGGGGTCCGGTGTTTAGGAGAACGTATTCATTATTCCTCTTATCTTCGTACATGCCAATCATCCGACGGGATGGTGCCACGGTGTTGGACCTGCCCCTTGAATAGACGATGTCTGGTTTGGGAGCCATTTGCACCTGAAAAATAGTTTGTTAATCTTATAGCAATAATACTATACCCACAAAACAATCAAAACCTTGTTTTTAGTGGCAAATTTGACATCTTTTAGACCCGCACATGTTTACCCAAAACATCACAACAACTATAAGACCAAATTTTTCATCCTTAAGGTTTTGATTTTGCAAGGTTAATCCAAGATTCTACGATGTTACCAAACCCTAAGTGGAAAATTCAATAATCATAGCTTAAAAAGATTACACCACCACCCAGTCACTTTCCATCATTCTAAGGGACGTATTGCCAACTATTTAACAAGCAAATACATACAATTTCGTCCCTAAGTCAAGACCCACAATCCAATTTTAGTATCCAATAGAAAATGAATGAGAATTCATTAAACAAAGGGCATAAAAATACTTGAAAATGTAGTGGATCAAGAGAAATAGATAGAGTCTGAGAAGGAGAGGGTTTTGGGAGTTTGGGAGTTTTGGAGATTCTGATGAAAAAGAAAGGAGGAGTTATGGAGATATTATGGGAAAGGAAGGAAATTATGGGACAGAAATGGTTTGGAAAGAATTTGAAAAGATTTTTGGAGGTTAATGAACAGTTTTCTTTTAATATATCCGGTCGGGTATGGTCGGATCACTAGTTCTTTGGACTGACGACACACCGTCGACGGTCCGTAAGTCTACATATGGATTGTCGATTGGACCATCAATTGCACACAGTCTTAGACGAAATTTCAAAACATACATGTGATCTACGGACACTATTGACTGTCCGTTAATTGAACGATGGCCCGTCGTTTTGGTCTGTAGATCTTTGCACCAGACCATTTTCTGCAGAATTCTAGCTTTTGGTCCCTACACATTAAACCCATTAAGCCATTCTTTGTGTTTTTCTGGACACTTTTGAGACACAAGCCCTAAACTTATCTCTAGCCAACAAACTGAAAAAAAATTACACACGAAGATGAGTAAAGCAAAACCATTACAAGAGAAAGCAACTATTCCTACAAAGAAAAGAAAAACCTATTGTTGGCTATAAGATACACCTTGGGTTGCTTCCCGAGAATCACTTGATTGAACTTCGCACCATGACACACGATCCTTGATTACTCATATTTCATCAAGGCAATGCTCATCAACAACTTCATGGACACTCTCTGCATGCCCTAGGCAGATCTTGATACTTTGCCCGTTGACAGTGAACTTTACACCCTCCTTGTTTTCAAACTCAACTGTTCCAGGTGGGAAAGCTTTAGAAATAATGAATGACACCGTCCATTTGGACATGAGTTTTCCGGAAACAAGCATAGCCTAGAGTTTAGAAGCACCAAGTCCCCAACCGCAAATTATCGCTTTTCAATCTTTTGGTCATGGTACTTCTTTATCGTCTCTTATATGGATGAAGTTACATATGCTTTTAGGGATACTCATCAAGCTCATTCAACCCATGAAGTCTCTATTCCACTAATTCATTCCAATCCGTTCTGTTAGCATTTATCATTTTCGAAAGGATTTGCTTGATCTCTCGATTGGACACCTCGACTTGCCCACTAGTCTGTGGATGGTACGGGGTGGCCACATTCTCGCGAACTCGTATTTCTCCAATATCCCTTTGAAAAACTTATTGCAAAAGTGAGAGCCCCCATCACTAATAATGGCCCTTGGTATGCCAACTCTGGTGAAGATGTTATTTTTCAAGAACGCGGTGACACTCTTCCCTTGATTGTTAGAAAGAGCTATAGCTTCCATCCATTTTGACACGTAGTCCACCGTCACAAGTATATTTCATCCCATGATAACTCACAAATGGGCCCATAAACTCAATGCCCCATACATCAAACAATTCAATCGCTAAAATTGGATTTAAAGATAGCTCTTGCCTCTTCGAAATTCCTCCATCTCTTTGGCACATATCATATGACTTGACGAACTCATGTGCATCTTGGTGAATGGTGGTCCAATAGTATCCATACTGCAAAATCTTGTGGGCAGTTTGGATACCACTATGATGCCCACTCACATGACAAGAGTGGCATGCCTCCAAAATACTTAGCATCTCCAATTCCGGCACGCAACGACTAATAAGCCCAGCAGCACAACTCCGGTATAAGTAAGGCTCATCCCAATAGAACTGTTTCACATCATGCATGAACTTCTTCCTATGATGGAAGCAAAAGTCCAATGGGACTATATCACTAGCAAGATAATTCGCAAAATTGACGAACCATTGAACCAAATCATGAGAAACGACCAATACATATCACGGTAGGTATAATTAATTTTAGCCTTTCCACCCAACTCTCTCATAGCTTCATCCTCCAATCTAGGAAAGTGATCGGTAACTTGATTTTACGTCCATTTTCTATCTTTCACCTCAAAATCACACTCTTTCAATTGTAGCACTCATCTAATCAACCTTGGTTTAACATCCTTCTTTTTCATCAAATACATCAAAACGGAGCGGTCAGTATGTACTATATCTCTCGTTCCAAGCAAATAGGAGCAAATTTTTTTGAAAGTAAATACCACCTCAATGAGCTCTTGTTCAATCACAATGTAGTTATTTTGTGCTTCATTTAGGGCCTTTCTTGCATAATAGATGGGGTGAAGGATTTTATCCCTTTTTTATTCCAATACCACACCAAGAGAAACCCCACTAGAATTACACATCACCTCAAATGGGTTACTGCAATCTGGGGAAATAATTATGGACGAAGACACCAACTTCTCCTTCAACTCTCCAAACTCTTTAAAATAAGATTCATCAAAATAGAATTTTCATTTCTTCTCAAGTAATTTGCACAGAGGATGTGCAATTTTTGATAAATATTTAATAAACTTCCAGTAGAAGACCATATGTCCTAAAAAGTTTCTCACACCGTCATGAGATGGGTGGAGGAAGTCTCTCTATGCCTTCTACTTTTGCTTGATCAACCTCTATCCCCTTCTCCGAGATACGATAGCCCAATACTATACCTTTTTTAACCATAAAGTTACATTTTCCCCGATTTGGCACGATATTGAGATCTTTACATCTTGTGAGAACCTCAGCCAAGTAACTCAAACGGCGATCAAAGAAGTCGCCAACCATTGAAAATTCATCCATAACACCTCGGTAGTTTCCTCCACCATATCGGAGAATATCGACATCATACATCTATGGAAAGTGGTCGGTGCATTACATAACCCAGAATGCATTCTTTTTAACGCGAATGTCCCATAAGGGCAAGTAAAGGTCGTCTTCTCTTGATCCTCCGGGGCAATAGAGATTTGATTGTAACCCAAATAGACATCAAGAAAATAACACCATCCTTTTGCTGAGATTCTATATAACATCTGGTCCATGATGGGCATCGAAAAATGGTCCTTCTCAGTCCATGCATTCAGTTTTCAGTAATCCATACAAATTCTCCATCCAGTCACCGGTCTCATTGGAACAAGCTCGTTCCTCTCATTGGCACTACTATCATTCTCCCTTTTTTAGGCACACACTGAATAGGGCATAACCAACTAATATCTACAATGAGATATATGACTCCGGCATCTAACCACTTAATGATATCCTTCTTCACAACTTCTTCCATAGGTGGATTCAACCGTCTCAGGTGCTCAATACTTGGCTTATGATCGGGCATGAGTTAGATTATGTGTGAATAAATACAGAGAGGGATCCCATTAATTTCTGCAATAGTCCGACCAATGGCTTGTTCAAACCACTTCAACACTTCTACCAAACACTCAACTTATTGCACATTGAAATCCGATGCAATGAACCGGCATAGTGTCATATCTTCCTAAGAATACATACCTATGATGAGGTGGTAGAGCCTTAAGCTCTAATTTTGTGGCCTCCTCACTAGATGGTGTTGTGAGTTGAGACTCGCGATGCTTCATATCTAACTCCATTTTTATTAGTTTGGACCGATATTCACCTCATTCAAATGCCGCAACCAAAGACCCAAACTCATCAATACCATCACTCTAAAAATTCATGATCACTGCCTCTAGTGCCTCAACACCAAGGCACTCTTCATTTGGTACCTCAGACGTACTCTCAACCCTATAGAATATAACAACAACCATTTTGAGATCACCACTCTCCTTCATTGAACTACAAATGTTAAATGTTGCTTCTTTATTGTTCAACCTAAACTTCATTTACTTTTTCTCAATATCAACCAAGGCGCGGACAGTATCAAAGAATGGCCTCTAAAGAATAATAGGCATCTCAAAGTCCATCTCATAGTCAAGAATCACAAAATTTGCTGGAAATATAAATGACTCCACCTTCATGAACACATCATGTAGTATCTCAATGGGCGTTTTAACTGTTCGATTGAACATAGGTAACCGCATTGCAGTTGGCTTAGGGTCACCAAAACCCAATTTCTTATAAATGGAGAGAGGCATGAGATTTATTCTTGCACCTAGATCACATAGTGCTTTAGAAAAGTGTAATAAGACGATGGTACATGGAATAGTGAAAGCGCCCAGATCTTTCTTATTCTGCACAAGAGACCTTGTAGCAATAACACTACAATCTTGCATTCGATCATCATTCTGAAAACAAACAAATCTCTTCTTTGTAACCATATCCTTAATTAACTTGTAATTATAAGGCATATGCTCCAATGCTTCTAGCAAAGGGATATTGATTGAAAGGAAGGGGGGGTCATTTAGGGCCTTTCTTACATAATAGATGGGATGAAGAATTTTATCTCTTTTTTGTCCCAATACCACACCAAGAGCAACCCAACTAGCATCACACATCACCTCAAATGGGTTACTCCTATCTGGGGAAATATTTATGGACGCAGACACCAACTTCTCCTTCAACTCTCCAAACGCTTTCAAAAGATTCATCAAAATAGAATTTTCATTTTTTCTCAAGTAATTTGCACAGAGGATGTGCAATTTTTGATAAAATATAAACTTCCGATAGAAGACCACATGTCCCAGAAAGTTTCTCACACCGTTTATAGAGATGGGCGGAGGAATTTAAATAAGAAAATTTTTCCAAAAATGTGTCTTAAATCGAAAACCCCCACAGACGGTCCGTCGATGAAACGACGGACCGACGACTGCCTCTGTAAGTCTACACTTAGCATCTTGCTTTTATCCTTCAACTAGCATCTTTTCTAATTTAATCGACGTACGAATATCATGGTGCGTCGATGCACCTACGGTCCGTCGATACCTTCCGTCGTTCCATACTTAGCATTTCTTCAACTTCGGGTATTGGGACATTCTAATCAGATTGACGATTTAAGAGGACGGTCCATCGATCCTTCCTTATACCCACACTTGGTCAAATTTTCCTGAGTTTCTCCAGATGCCTGAACTTCCAGTCGACGGTCACCATCTACGGTCCGTCGATGGCATTCGATGGTCATCTCTGCACTAAATCTCAGCTGCCTTCTGCGTTTTTCATTTTGGACACCTTTCCTGCAAAACAAAGATAAAAATATATTAAAATTACTACAAAAAGGCTCTAGGCAAACACCAATTGAAAGGAAAAAGCATTGAAAGAACCACGAAACAAATGTACATCATATAGATATATGTTAACAAAAATGGATGTAGATAATGACTATGACGTACCAGTTTGGTGTACTTCTAGTAAAATTGGCACATATATTGGTAATAAAGGAGAGGTATATACTAGATGATATTCTGATATAATATACCAGCCTGAAATGTTGAATACACTTAAAGCCAGTTAAAGTTAAAAGTTTGGTTTATATTCGACATCATTAACGTACGAAATTATATATAATAATGCTAAAAATATTTTGAACATTAGTTGTACTATAGATATGCAACACGTATACAATTGACATTGTTGTCTAACAAAAATAATAGTAAAAATTGTTGTATATAATGACTGATATTCAGGTAATTTATACCTACATGAAACATTGAATATGAAACCACTACTTAAGGTAAAGAATTTTGTTTTGAATAAAGTGTAGATATTGCATGTCAACTTTATATATCAAATCTTTTAACAACTAGTTACGTTCAAAAATGTATTAGTGTTGATATATAGAGTCTTACATGTTTGTATTATATACCAATCTCACGCATAGTTATATTATACATCAAAAACACATATTTTTGTTTAAATGTATATTATTTACCAAACTCACAGTAAGTTCTCACAAAAATTTAACCAACATAATGAACCAATAGGCGTAGTTAAACTCCAAAATAAACACAATATCCAACAAGATATTCTCGTAATGTATACCAACATGAAACATTATATATGAAGAATATGGAGAGCTTAGACATTTAAGAAGGAAATTTCCTAGAAACTATAACTCAATTATGCCTACATCAGCTTTATTGGTAACATAAAAAGTTACATAAAATAGGAATAAAATAAATATGATCCCAATAATAATCAATGGAACGTGTTGATGTGGGACTATAATAGAAGAGATAATATTGGAGAATTTTAATACCCTATTATACTCCACATTAAATGCACGTTAATCGAAAAACATGAGAGAGAAAAATCTAAAAAATAAATAAACTTAAAAACAAAAATCAAATAATTTGATGTGCATGTAATTCAAAAACCATGTCTGTAATTAAATAGAAGTACATTGATACTTTGTCAATTAAAGTCTTAAATAGTATACTTTTGTGATTTTTCCTTTATATTATACCTTCTCTTTGACTGAGAAAGTATTTACTCAACAAAATAATATCACACATAATATAAGAATTTGTGACCAAAATTAGGCTTTGAATCCCCTTTTCCAACTGTATGAGTAACATCTTTCTTATTGAGATACTTATCAATTTATATATAGCTTTTCTTTATGAGGTAATTTCAAAGACATTTCCTCAGATTCAACATTATACCACTAATTTTTTTTGATGTTTCAGATGATTATGAATAACAATAAATAAGACACTAATAACACAATACAATATAATGATAAAAACAATAAAAAAAAAGCCGTTAGGCATTATATATCATTCATATTTCACAACCAAATAGTAAAACATGCTTTGAATTCAAATGATATAAGATATTTTATGCTTGGAAAATGCTCTTGTATCGCTGGGCCCCCTTTCTTTTATCAAAATCTAGCGTAATCAGAGAACAATCGAAAAGATTCTGGCAATATATGAGAACGATTCATAATATTGAAAAATGAATTACTTTTTTCTTTTCATGCGACTTGGTAGATACAAATCATGTATAAATTTTACCTTAATGCATAGGTTCAATGGTCATATTAAGAAAGTGTGTTGATGGCAAGTTGGAAGTCAAACCCCATCAACATCGAAAGTTTTGATAATTAATTAATAATGTTTCATAATATCTCAACTCATATAGAAAGTTATGTACATAGATCATCATATAGTGCTAATTTCTAAGTATTAACACTCATGGATATAATAATAGCACATTTAGTGTAATTCCACAATAGAATAGATACTAATTGCAATTTTTCACATCACACTTAATGTTTTAACTCTACCCCTCTAATAACGATTATCAAAACGCAGAGAACGGGTGGATAGAATGAAACATTATACATTTTGGTAGGATTTGTTACTTGTTAGTCCATGCATTAGTTAAGTTGTTTCAGACTGAAGTCAAAATTTGTATTAAACTCTGCAGTGTTTGTAATAAAATATAATTATGAGGGAAATATGTTCGAACAAGTGACTGAGTCTTCCATTTGTGTTAAATGGTTTGAGTGCCTTAATATATATTTATTAAATTAGATTTTTATTTCTATATACAATGTAATTTTACAGCAAAGAGGGTCAAAATACACTCCTTGGAAAAGGATGGCTCTGGCTCAGTTATTTCAAATGTGATGCCTAGTCCAGTTCCTTTAGTTTATAACGAGTTTCTTTGGATAGTTGAATGAACTGGATTGTACAACTTGAGTTTATATTTCCCTGTCTCAATAACTTCACATATCTATTAATAACTACAACCGCTAATTTCAAAAACTCACCTTAATCTTTCGATTTCTTTTGTGCCCAAACCACTTACATATTCTTATCAAATACAATATTTATTGAAAAATAAAAGAGTGAATAGTATTTATAGTACACTTGATATCATGTGTTGAGATTGATGTGGAGGCTAATCCTAATTTAATGTATATGTCTGTATAATTTAATTTAATTTGTCCCCTTGTGTGGTCGACTACTTTCCTGCATTCTCCTAACTTTTCATAATGAACAATTTTTTTCCTTACCTTTGTCCTTCCATATATGCATGCATACCAAATATTCTTCAGCTTTCATATATCTAACTTGGATAATCTTTTCTGGTATATTTGACTACTGATTTTTTCTTTTATTTTATTATGAAAAATTAGAACTCATCATTAGATGTCATCATTATAATAGAGTGTGGCCTAAAAATGTTATCCTTTCTACAAAGAAGAGGATTCAAAGGTAATTTAATTTTTTTCGTGTGGTTTGTTCCCCCTAGACGTTATCTCCTCCTCAATATGTGTTGATATTAACGTTGACTCTGAATCCCGAGTTTTTCTTTCCCCTTTGAAATTATCAAAAATTTAAGGAGAACAATAGCATAGACATATAATAGACTAATGCATATCACAAGAAATAACTAGGCATTAAGAAGATAGCATTTAATGATTAATAAGCATTGGAAGAAGAGAGCAATTGGGTCAAATATCCCTTTGTTATAAAATTTTAAATGGCTTGAAAGAATATAAAATTCCCATCAACATTTGTAACACCCCATTTTTTATTTTCATTTAAAAATCATATCGCGTGATTCTTAAATTGTCCATATGTGTAAAGATTATTTTCTTGGTGTTCGAATGGATTTGGATATGACTTAAGGTCACAAGAACCCCCTAGTACAAATTTGAGTTAAAAGCATTATTATCAATTATATTTTGACATAAGATTCTACTTAGGTCGACTTCAAACAATTATATCTCCTCGCACATATTGAATTAGGTGGTCCATGACCTTTCAAATTGAAGACCGTCTTTCCAATGCCATCAAGTTTGCCTTATTCGAACTTTGCACTAAAAGGTTATGGCCAAATTATCAGTGACTTCCATACCATAGTTTCTTGAGGTTGTGAACGACGGATACTACCAATTCGTTGGTAATGTACTGGCAGTCAAATTTTTTACCTAATTCCTATGATCAATATTATAGGTCGTGAGAACGACGTAATATGGTCCGTCATTTGGACCTGTAATGGAATTTTGAGGCTTAAAAATTCAATATAAATTCCACGAATTGTATCTACGATCCGTAATCAAACTACAAATGAGAGATAGTCTGGTATACAATCTTCATCAATTATTAAGAGGGGTCTTTTAGTCCTTTTTCACCCCTTTAAGCCTAAACCACGACCCTTTTTAGTAACACACAAGAAAATTTTTTAATCATAATATACGCCTGGTGTTTTCGTTAAAAGTTCAAGAAGAGTGAAGAAGAGGAAAGAATAGAAAAGAGGAGAAAAGTGGAGAGGATCAAGCGTTCGTCGAGATTCTTGCGTATATTCCCTAATAGGTATGTGATGTTCCATAGTGTCGGTTTAGTTCACCCACATGTCAAATATGTTATTTTCAACGCAATTTCATTCTTAAAGTTGATGACTTTCAGTTCTTGATAGGTGTTCTTGAGGTTCGTTATAAATCTTGTCTTATTGGGATTTTGATGGTTTTAAGATGAAAGTGATTATTTGGATTTTTGTTTTGAGTGTATTAATGTGTACTTAGGTTTGATAATTGAATCTAAGAACAGTTTAGAAAAGTAATTGATTAAAAGTGATTTAGGGTCAAAAATGAGAGGCGAAATTCGTTGAATATTTGCCTAGGAGAAGATGGCGTGGCGTGCCCCAGATGCGCCCAAGGGGCTGGGGCTGCGCACCTGCAGTGTGCCCAAATGCAGCCTCTGATGTTAGGGGCTAGCGCCTCAAGCCTGGAACGCGCCAGGGTCTCCTTCGCGCATTCATTTTCAGCCGATTGTCCTATTTGAGCTCATTTAAAGTATATCTTTACTCCTTTTGATTCTAAACACTTTAAACTACTTCAAACGCTTATAAATCATTCATAAAATGAATCATTAAATTGAATTAATAATTAAAATTCATGGTGAAGTTAAGATTACGTTTTGTAAGTTCTTTTAAACCTTTTGAGAGAGTCCCTTTGAGTCCTTTTGAGGAGCCGTCTACAACTTATAGTAACTTGTTTCAAGACTCAAGAAAGTGAGCATGAGAGTTAGGAGATTGTATTCATGAGTCTACAGTATCACCTATATCCTTCATATCATGGACTGTAAATCAATAATTCATAATTTATATTCAAGAGATAGTTAGGAGTAAAGTTCAAGAAAGCCTTTGAGTTCGATTATGAATGCTTTGAGATCAAGTACTAATTTGAGATAAGATTTGAGGAATTATGTAAGAGAATTAGAAGAGTTGTATAAATTAGTTCTGTGTAGTGATGGAGACCATTGAGTCGAGTCGTTCATGTCCATAAATTTTTAATGGACTCCATAAATTTTAGTATCATTGATAGAAGTAGTATCTTCAATTTCTTAGTTTTGAGCATTGTGTTCCTAATCTCCTTTGAGATTATCTTTTTAATCATGATAATATTACATGTAACGATGAAGTCCTTGAATTGAATTGTTCATACCCATAATTTTTCATGAACACTATAAGTCGAACAATCATGAGATAAGAAGTACCTTTGAGTTCTCGAGTGGAGTAGTTCACGCTCATAATTCTGGATGAAGCCTGCAAGTTGAAAATCATTAATCATCCATAAACATAGGATCATGAACATCAATTCAATGAAAGTTAAGAATCAAGTCAAAAGAAAAGTTTATATAGTTCTCAAAAGTCCTTTACAAACATTTTAACATAAAGTTCAAGTTGAGTAAAGTGTAATGAGTTAAGTTGAAGTTTATTTCGTCAAAAGTATATTTGGTACTAAATTTTAACAAAGAGATTTAAAATATTTTCACATTTAAATAACAAAGGAAGTTGAGATTTCCAAAGAGCCTTCGGGCTAATTTTCTGAAAAAGAGTACTAGCATTCTAAATGAAGCAAGAAGGGAAAATGAGTTTCCTAAGATAACTTTTGAGCTAAGTTCTTGAGAACTAATCTCAAATCAATGAATAAGAATGTTTTTAAAACATAAGAGCTAGTAAATTTTGGGAGTAGTATCGCGCACCAAATTATGGGCGAGCATGAGTTAAGAAAACTCACGTCTCCATCAAACCATATAGCCACCATGGGTAGAAAAGGGTCATACTTTTTCGATGATTCCTTTTCACAATAGACTAGTGGATTGACTAAGTTAAGTTAGGTCCTATACTGATGGCAAGTTATAAGATTGTCCTTGGTAGTGTGACATAAAGTATTGTATCATCACTAGAGCTCTTAAGAGATGGTTGTCGGTTATAGAATCTCCCACATAAAATATATTACGTTAATATATGAGTAAAGTTGAGTTTGTTATTCCATTCTCTTTAACAAACTAAGTTGATTTTCGTGTTTTATAAACTGTTCTATATAATGCAAGAATATTCTTTCTTTATATTGAGTTGACTAACTAGAGTCGATCATATCTTTGAGTTGAGTATATATTCTTTGATTTGGACATCTAATCTCTAAGTGGCCTATCTTATCCTTGAGTACTTCTGAATTGAGTGTTTTTGAGCATCATTAAGTATTCCTTGAGTTGAGTAAGTTTGAAAAGAGCTAAGTTTGTTTCCAATTTTATCAAGTTCAAGCATATGTTATGCTTTGGAATTCATAACTCAAATTCAAGGTAAAGTCAAGAGTTATGTCTTGAGAGTTCTTCTGATCATTTCCGGAAAGGCTGGTGTGGCGCTACTTCGATGTGCCCAAGGGGCTGGGGTGAAGATTCTGCAGTGTTCCCATATGCAGTCTCTGATGTTAGGGGCTGGCGACCAGTGCCCGGAATGTGCCAGGGTCGCCTGCCCGCAATCATTTTCCCTTGGTTGTTCAGTTTGAGCGCATTTAAAGTGTATATTCATTCCCTTTGATTGTAATAACTATAAACTACTTCCAAACACCTAGATATCCCTTGAATTCATAATTTAAGTTCAAGGTAAATTTAAAATTTAAGTCTTGAGAGTTCTTCCGATCATTGCGGGAAAGTCTTTTTGAGTGCTTTCGAGGAGTCTTGATTTGAAGACTTGAGAAAGTGAGAATGAGAGTGAGGAGAATGTATACGTGCATCCACTTTATCATCATGATGTGATTCATGTCATGAACCATAACTCTTAAATTCAATATTTACATTCGAGAGATAGTTAAGAGTAGAGTTCAAGGAAGTCTTTGAGTTCAATTGTGAATCCTTTGAGATACATATTCTTTATGAGTGATGTTTTGAGTAAATAAGTATGAGAATTAGAAGTCGTATAAATTATTTCCTTATTTATATCTTCAACCATGAGTCAAATTATTCATGCCCATAACTTCTACATGAATTCCATAAATTGAGTATCATTGAGAAGAGTAGTATCTTGAAGTTCTAAGTCTTGACTATTGAGTTTCTAATCCCCTTGAGATTATATTTATAATCATCATACTATAACATGTTACCCATGAAGTACTTGAGTAGAATTTTTATGCCCATAATTCTGCATGAACCGTAGAAGTCGATTAGTCCTGAGATGAGAAGTATCTTGAGTCCTTAAATTGGGTAGTTCATGCTCATGCTTCTGCATGAACCCTATGAGTTATGTATTCTTGAAATGAGTAGTATTGTTGAAGTTCTTTAGTTCCATGTATTGATTTTTATTTGTGGTTATTGAAAACCATTCATCGAGTCATTCACGTCAGTATTTCGGCATGAACCATATTTTAAAAAGTCATTTACAAAAGTTATAACTTTGTTTTAAGACATGAGCATTGAGTTGAGTAAAAGTGAAGTTCAGTTTCTTCAAAAGGTTATATGGTAACTAAGTATTTCCAAAGAGTAAATATTTTCACATTTAAATAAGAAAGGGAACTGATATTTCTAAGGAGTCTTCGAGCTAGTTTTCGATTAAAAAGTACGTGTTTTCATGAATAATTAAGAGAGGAAACTTTGATTTCCGAAATAGCCTTTTAGCTAAGTTTTGAGAAATTATTGCAAATTACAAAAGAAGTATGTTTTTAAACATAAGAGCTAGTATCCTATTCCGGGAGTAGTATTGAACACCAATATGAGGTAGAGTTCGAACAATGCACAACCCCCCATAAATAATGTAGCCACCATGGGTAGAAAAGGGTTATAATTTTTAGATGATTCCTTATTGATTTTTAGCATAGACTAGTGAACCCACTTATTAGTTAAGGTTCCATACTCATGACAAGGTAGACGACCTTTGTAGTGTGAGGCAAAGTGTTGTATCATAAAGATAGCTCTTAAGTGATGGTTGTCGGTTAGACAAACTCCCACAACTGTATTTTGTATTTTTATATACATTAGAGATATTTGTCTTTTCATTTACACACAAGTTTATATTGCATCCTTGGACACAAACTAAGTATAACGTATTCTTAAATACACCGAGTTGCTTTCTATTGTTTTAAAATCTTTCAATATACTGCATCTCTTATTATTGCTATATACTGAGTTGAATATCTTATTATTGAGTTGAGCCTTATTCTGATCTTATTTCTGAGTTTAGTTGAGTTAGTTGAGAAGAGGTAAGTACGTTTTCTTTTTATCAAGTTCAAGCTTATTATGTTTTAGAATTCCCCTTACACGTTCGTACATTACATGTACTGAGCCATTTCTCCTGTATGTTTTCATGATGCAGATCCTGGTATTCAGGATAATCAACGAGAGCTTTGTGGATATCACATGGAATTCGAGTTAGCTATGGTGACCCTCCTTGATTTCGAATGATTTCATTTACCTTTTAGTTATATCAGTTGTTAGGATGCCGTGAGTCTTGTCCCGATTTTTATTTTTTTCATTTAGAGACTTCATAGATAGACGGTAGAATTTCAAAAGTTTGTTGATTTGTTTTATGAAATGTTTTAACGACTTAAGTTTCCTATTTTATGTCTAGTTGAATAATTTACTTTTATTAAGAGTTTTTGATCTGAGTTAAATCTTTGTGCTCGATCTTTCATAATTTTTTTATTTTGGTTTCATGTTTGTGTGGTTGAATTAGTCTTCCGCTTATAGTCGGCCAAGATGAGAGTTTGCTTGGGGATCAATAATGGTTCTCGAGTTCCGATCACGTCGAAGGTGTAGGCTCGAATCATGAAAATATATAAGTATTATAAAAAGATAACAAATACGAAATGGTCACCTGATGAATTTATGTGGTGTAAAAAGGAATAACAAAATCAGTTATCCACATCAAAATATTTTTTTTAAAGATCATGCTATACCAACCAAAGGAAGATTTTTGTCAAAAAATTTCCTTCCTTCTAAACTGTAATCCTTGAAATCATGCTACATTCTTTGCAAATTGCAGTACTTGAGGTGAATTAATACAAATATATTGTTTTAATGCAATGAAATTAGAAGAAGAAAAGGTAAAACAATTTTCTGAAATATCTGATAATTAAGTTGTATTTTAATAAGAGTAGATAAAATGACTTGGTCTTACTCGAAAAAGTACTTCACTTTTTATTTTTATAGGTTTGTCTTTAAGAATTCAAATAAGAGTAGAGGAAAAGACTTGATTACAATACTATTTATTTATTGCACCATAAAGTACCATTCACTTTTTAAATGTTTATCCTTAAGATTTATGTCTGTATGGAATAATATTTATTAATAAGATATATATCATACATTTATACAAAAATATTATAGGTTCAATAACGAACAATGTTCAAAATTTGCAGACGACTTTTTAAGCTGCATTTTTATTTGTTATTGTTTAAGAAATAAGTTAGTATTAAGCTGTAAAAAAGTATGTTTTTTATGAGTATGTAATTTAACCTTTTAATTTGTTGATTTTTTCCTTAATCACTCTTTTATGTAATGTAAATATTATTATTAAATTGGATATTTAATAAGGAATTCATTGAGTTAAGTGAAAAGGCCAATACACATTCATGTAATTAAAATGGTATAATATTTACGAAGGGGGGCTTAAAATGCTCTCAACTATTTAAAATGGCGCAAAATTTTCCTCCATTCACCTTTCAGTCCTCAATTATCTCTGACGTCAATCTTTGGGCTTAAACCTAACTTTATTTCTTATTGCCCGCACTCATAAGGTTGATGAAGGGTAAATTTATACACAGTCTCATAGTTTAAGGGCAATTAGGCCCTTTTCCATTAAAATAATTTGGAATTACTAAATATATGTGACCATATATTTGGCCTTGGATCTTGTCCACCATTTTAAATTTTAAATCTTTTTAAACTAAGAATAAAATAAAACGGGAGAAAATAACAACAACATTCATTTATGAAGGATTAGTTCAATAGAAGATGATTTTAATTAAGCAACTATGTACGTATACTATAATTTTTCTTTTGCCAATATCAAAATTCAAAATAAAAGAATGAAAATAACTTGTTTTGTTATTCCAATAAAACATGAAAATAATACAAATTCAAACAATATGAACATGTAAGTTTACTTCAAGGTTAAATCTTTGATATCTTTATTAATTGAGAATAAGAGATGAAAAAATAATAAAAAGAGGAAAATGAACAAGAGAATTGGATAACTGATAGATTCTATAATATTGATATAAAGTGTTGATTGTTTTTTAAATTGAGGATCAAAGAATACAAGTATCGATTTAAGTAATATCTCCAAATATTAATTGGATAGTAAACTATCGGTTGATTTAAAATACGTCAGTGCAAAGATATCATGAAATGAATATTTTGTTACTAGTTTTAAGCTTCTTGTGTCAAGATATGAATCATATGTAGTTTTCATTATTTATTTGAGAATGATTTGAATTAAGACCAATCCGATTTGGCAATATAACAAAAAATGTTTAATAATTTTATTGTAGACGACTTATTAATAATAAAAGAAAATATGAACCAAAGGTTGCATCGAGGATATTATTGAGCCAAAAGTTTAACGTTAGAGATAATTGAAGGTCTAAAGAGGGATCAAGGATAAAAAGGTTTTAATTTGAGCAAAAAATTAAATTTTTAATAACATATGATTTTATAAAATTTAATTTATAGAGGGGAAAAAGCATAATCCAACAGTGACTTCTTGTACAAATATATAGGAAAAATAAAATTCTCTTGCTACAATAGCAAGTTAAACAAAATACTCGGAGCCCAAGGTTAAAATCAATGGCACATAGAAATATACCAAATCATTTTTATGACGATAGTGTATGGACGAGCTTGCACATTCCATTGTCTACTTTTGCCTCCCATAAATATAAGGTAATTTTGTGATAAACATTTAGAAAAATTGGAATCATCTGGTGTCGTTTGCTTCCGACATAGATTTTGAACTTGTAAGGTAGCAGAGTTAGTTGTAATGATCTTGAAAAAACTTCATGAAAAGTATCGTTCAAAAGGAAAAATTAAAAGAATCCTACATAACATAAGAAATAGTGTAGGGTATAAAATGTCACAAGATAAGTTAATAATAACAAGTTGAGCAATGAATCATGATTCTAAAAATATGAAATATACAATATATAAAAATCATTATTAGTAAATATGGTGGAAAATCAAGCCCAACAAGAAGAATCACAAGAATAATTATGGTAATATCTAGATATATCAGCCTTATACATACGCTCCAATAAATTTGAGTTGTATTGCCAATGGTATAGAACCAACAGCACATACTATTTGCTTCATTAACTTATATTTCCTACTTATGTTTGAATGATGACACTAATTCTAAATGATCAGAATAAAGTTAAAAATTTAAATGAGATATTGAAAATATATGAAAAGAAGGCTTAAATCTATACATGGAAATCACACACTACCAGAATCAAGGAGATTGACTCTCATAGAGATGAAAACAAAAAGAGGAAACAACATACCACAAGGAAAGCACACCCGATAAGAATCAAGAAAGAATGGTTTGCTTAGTTGCAACAAGTGTTTTTGGTATTTGTGGACAATAGGAATCACTATATACATTTATATCCTAAAAGAAACAGTAGATAAAACAAGATTACCATAATTTCACATACTAAAATAACTTGCTTAGGTACAGATATTCAAGACAAAGGGACAAATCAACCAAATAAGATAATGACAAGGCAGAGAAGTTACCAATGTCATTCAAACAACTTTTCTTTTAAATGCATCTTGAATGCAGATTCCTTTTTTAAGCTAATACGATTATCAAATTTGTCATTCTGGTAACTATAAACCTCAAATTGGAAAAAGATTACATCATAACAAAACAATGTATAATTCATCAATTAGCTATAACTTTTCCTTAATTGATTCAATACGATGCAACAACTCTTTTCCATTCTTTTTTTGTGAGCCACAAATACATATGAAAACATTCAACATATTTTTGATGTCAACACGAGAAGCAAAAAAATTGTAAATTCTTTAAAGCTTCATTACTTGTGAAACAAATCCGCCCTTGAATCACAACATTGACAAAAATACTCTGGATCAAAATTGATGGTTCATCCGAATGTCCCAGCCATGTAAACTGGTTGAGCCTAGTCTAGATGGGAAACATTTCCACATATGTTACCATCTACTGGTGCTTCACATTGAATATAAATGTACCATCATAGTACAAATTGATAAGTTTACAACTAAGGTTACAACAATAGTCTGGGAAAAATTTGTATTTTGTTTACAACTAAGCTGACACTACTCCTACATTCTTCGGGCATGCTTGAATTTCGTGATAATTTGGATTTTGTTTTTATTATTCCTCGTCCCCCTCTAATAACATTTTTTGTCTTCTGAGGTAGAAGCTAATAACTAATAAAAGAGTTGGGGTAGTGGTGGTATACCTCCCCTTCTTATTTGTGATCCACTTCCATCAGCTCGTGGGACAGAGCTAGAACCAAATGAAAGATCTTTGGTATTTATGTCGATGCCTCGTGAAATACTACATCTCTGTCTTGGTGCATCTAACACCTTCTACATAGAGGGATTTCCTCCGGAAAGCTCCAGAAGAGAAGTAGCTCATATCCTATGAGATGTGATTTAGTTAATCATTATATTTGTAGTAGGGAAAAGCAACAAATATATTCTGAAATTAATAATGATTCAGCAAATGACATCTGAATAGATATGAGCTACTTCTCTTCTCGAGCTTTACAGAGGAAGTCCCTCTATGTAAAGGGTTTAAGGACCACCATGATGGAGTGCTAGTGTTTCACGAGCCCTTGACATAAAAACCATAACTCTTCAACTTGGTGCTAGCTCTAGCCCACAAGCTCATGCAAGTGGATCAAGAACAAGAAGGGAAGGTTAACCACTACCATCTACTCTATCTAATCCAACTCCCTAGTAGTTATTAACTTCTTGGTTTTGAAGAGAAGAAAGTTTCTACAAGAGGAGGAATAATAAAATCACAATCGAAATTAGCACAAAATTCAAGTATGCTTGAGGAAAGTTGGAGAAGTGTCAAATTCAGCTTCAGGTTTACCAAACTCAGCTTGAGTGATTATCAAACTTCAACAACATATGTGAGCATCATTATAAGTGCTTGCTCTGACAAAAGAATCACACAATATAGGGTGCATTCGGACCTGGGAGATGTAGTCCTATATTTCATTTCATAATCAAAATAAATACATCTCTAAATGAATGAAGTTCATTTTTAATTGATGCAAATATCCGAATATATCTCTACGTGACATATACAAAAGAGAATTTCGAAGAAACCTTTTGAGCCATGTGAGTGCTTAGAAGGAATCACCTAGTTGATGTGGCAAAGAAGTATTTGATATCCGTACCAGGATATTCAGACTTGAAATACTTTTTCACTAAAATCTTACTTCTAAAAGCATTTTTATTTCCATCTTCTAGAGCCTAAAAATGATTCAGAAGAAATAAATATATATCCTTCAAGGTGTCTACACCTGTAGCTCTTTTCCCAGCCTCCCATCCCCACTTATCATTAACATTTGGCAATTGTACAGGAGAATATGGTAAACCTTCTCCAGAGTCATACCCTGATACTGGATAAACATGAATCCCAATGTAATTTAATCTAGATGCACTCCCATTATAAACAACAAGTGTACGACTCTCTCCCACCTCTTCCTTCGCTGATATTTAGCTAGAAATATCTAATTCTGTTGATACCGATTAAACCATTGAAAAAGAAAGAAGAAACTTCAGAAGTCCACATTAGAAAGCAATCCAATTTTGGCTATAAAATAACTCTTGGGGAAAGAAAAATGCAACTAAAGTAGAAAAGACAAAAGTTGGGCATACTCCGTAGGAAAATAAGACACATATGCTTTAGATGAAGCTAAACGTAATAAATTTCAGCAAGAGCTACAAAAACACTCTCCTCCCAAGGAAAAAAGAAAAACAAAAAAGAAGCATCAAAACTGACCAGAATGTTTTTGTATAATGCAACATGAATCCATAAAAGACTAATGTTCCAAGCAACCTTTGGCGTGTAATTATTATTGTTTGTCAACCTATATTACTAAGATACTAAGTTTAATGGTATTTGGAATCTATAAATGTTAAACACTAAAAAAGATAGAACCTGACACAAATTAAATATAAAAAAAAATTTGTTTCTTGAAAAGGAAGATCGAGCTCATAGAATGCACAGTCTCCTTATGAAAATTTTTCTCTCAAGTATCAGAGGTTAGAATATATCCTCATAAGATAGAATTATAATACTCGCCGGTGTATTGGTATAAAAAATCACGATGTCGGGAAACCACTCAACAATAGTAAATTACACTAATAATACTAGGTTTAGTAGAAGAGGAAGTTAAAAATTAGTTATTTGTTATTGAATAATAAGAGGAAACTGCTTTATATATTGACAACAGAGGGTAGTGTGAGCGAGTGCTTATTTGTTCTTATTGGAATGGTCACAACCCTTTAAAAAAGTCACAACCCTTCAAAAAAGCCATAGTTTTATGAAAAAACATAACATTTCATAGAAGTCACAACTCTTCATAAAGTCATAACTATTCAAAAAGGTTCGCCACATTTCATAAAAGTAGCAAATCGTCAAAAAGTCAACTCTTTATAAAAGTCACAACTCTTCATTTTACATTCACACCTTTTAAAACCTAACACACGTAGCATTAAATAAATTGTGGCCTTGAAGGGTTCTTTCTTAATACATCCTACAACATGACAATCCTAATAAGCTATCAAATCCTCTCGGTAGGTACAAATCTATGGTTCTAATGAGTTCACAGAGTATGATAAAACACAGATTTCCTTTCAGAAATGTCATAACAATCTCAATCTCAATCTGACGTACTTAAATTTATCTTTCGAAATCATTTTTTAGAAATCCGATCTCTAGGAGGAGAAAGGTTCAGTAATATTTGTTGTGCACATTAGCATTTAAGACTCTATAAAAAGTTATACCACACATTTTTTTCCTCCAATTAATGCTATATTTTGAATTTACTTCTTCTCTAATATTAGAAGAACACAATCAGCTTGGCCATATATTTAATTAAACTTATTACTATTTATAGGAGACATATTCATTTAGAATAGGTAGTTAGTAGTTAAAACTATTATTAAGTGGCAGAACTAGGTAACTGAAATGTTGTTAATTAGAAACCCTTCGCTGAAAAATTATAATGTGCAATCAAGGCAAACCTAATCTTCGTAGTTATATGAAAAATGTTGAATCCCCTTGACATAAGGTTTATAATGTTATAGTGACAAATGGAATTCAAAATCTATTTGTATCTTATATTCAAGTCATAGGTGTACAATCTAGTATTTATCTCCATCAACCACTATTGTAATTACATTTGAGAATCCTATATAAACTATCTAAAACCTCCAAACTAATTTTTTAGAAATAGCAACTAGCACTTGATACGTTCTATAAGTTATTTTGGGTTATGTGTTGCTCATGTGAATCCTACTCTACCCAATATAGTTTCTGAAAAATAAGCTAAATATTATTTTGAAAAGAGTGGGAATAGTGTAGGAATAGTTACACTTTAACATAGAATCCTTTTAAAATAGTTCTTCACATTTGAAAACAGAGAAAAATATCATAAACAAAAAAATAAAGAAAAAGAAAAATGACAGACCATTTATTTTTTAACATTGATATCAAACAATCAAAGAGGATACTTAGTTCGTGCCATTGCACTTTCTTCTCTTGAGATTCAAAGTCCGAATCGAGCAACTCCTCAAAAAAGATATCATTGACAAGTTCTCCTCTACAGTAAAAAGATATACAATGTTATTTCTCTTACTGTTAATAATTACATAGGTATCAGAGCGAGATTAATTGCTCCACGCGTGATATATTATTTCTTGAAATAAAAAATGTTTAAGTGTTTTTTTTCTGAAATTTAATTTTGATCTAGAGAAAAGAAAATCGGCGAATATGAAAATAATATTTTTTTTCTTACCTTCAAGACATATAAGTGGACAAGAATCATATTGGATATATATCCGATGAGAATTGAACTCTCCATCTTTTGATCTAAAATCAGATGTGTTATCATTATTCCATGTATCTGATTTGTAAACGAATAGTATATTTCTTTTCTCCATTGTTCCTTTGAACAACAGATTTGGAAAACAAAATTTATCCATAATTTTGTGGGTATTTTTTTATCATTTTAGAATTTGTGGGTCTATCTTTCTTTTTTTGTGAAAAAGATGATTTTTTTAATATAGATTGAGAGAACAAAAGAATATATCATTACAATGTCTTTCTTGAAGAGTTGAAAAGTTAACACTACATTAGTGATTGTTTTTATATAAAAAAAAGGGAAAGATTTTATGCCTTTTTTTTAATTCTTGAAAAAGAAATTAGTACATGTACTAATACTTAAGAAGTGTAGAACAAGTTGTACTATTACTATATTTTTAATATGGGAAGAGGTGAAGTCCTCCATTGTATATATTTTTTGGCTATAAGATTAATATTCTGTGTTTTTTTAAAATAGTCATATTAGATATTTTTTTGATGACTTAAATATATAATAAGTATGTCAATCAGATTGGTCTTGATAAATTCATTTAGTCCTTATGCTCTTTAAATATTTTTTTGTCTTCTACAAATGATAGTAGCATGTATTGTCACATTTAATGGTTCAGAAGTTCCTATTGTTTTCTTGTTCATATTTCACACATGGCTGAACATGTACAAACTCGAATTATTCCAAATGGAAATTCTCGAATTCTTGCAAAGGGATAATGTAGAACAGAACGACATCGTAAGACATGTCTCTGAGGGCGTGAAGTCATCCAGATTAGTAATACAAGGGCAACACAAATAAGAAAAGAATATTAAAGAATTTAAGTGGTTGAATATATCCCTTAATGTGTTAGCACATGATTTTACTCACCGTTTTAAATTGAAGTGCGCTAAACTGGCTGGATTTGTTGAAATTGCAAATTGGAGGGTCTTAGCTTATTTAACAGACATTCTCTGTGAACCTTGGATTAATAGATTGACTGTTATTTATCACGACATTTAATCCAATCAACTTTTTAGGGTTTATATTTATCACCTTGATGACTTGTGAGAGACTTTTAGATTTAAATGACTGGTACTATGTTATTGCTTTTTCGAATTACAATATATAAATTATGTCGTTTGCTTTTCTCCGAATTATGTCATTAAAGTCTTCAATATATTGGTATACACATTAAGAAATTAGTTCAAAAGTTGGTTGAATTTTTAATTTGTAGATGATGATTGGATGCTTACATGTCTTTTCGATTTTACATTGAATATGAAACCTTTATGATAATTGATTTGCTTGAATATAATGTGTATGTCATATGCATGAATGATTAAAAATTCTTGCCTTATTATATTTCAAAATATATGCATGACATAAAAAAGTATCATTGTTTACTTATACAATTGTGAAAAAGTGAACGGTAAAAATTACGACATCTGAAATAGTAAATATGGTATGCATTGAAAGATAAAAATGCTCTCTTGAATCAACAAAAAGAGGGTAACACTGATCAATATTGAGGGATCTTGAAGTTTATAAAGCTTGTAGAAAGTCTGATCCCACTTCCCGTGGAATACTAGCTAGTTTTGTAGTTGATGACCTCATACATGAATGTGATGAATTCCCTACTCTTCATTCTACGTGGGCACATCTGCGAGGAACGTATGGGGTAGGTCTGTGACCCACCTCCGATAGTTGACTATTAAATTTGACACTTACAAGAAGCATCATTATTAAAATATCAAACAATACCTTACAGTGATTTCAAACATGACCGGTCAACTCAAATGTATTGGTCATGCTTTGAGATGACCAATAAGTTTGGGCAGTGATTCAGTCACTTATCAATAATTGGAAACATTTGAAGGTAAAAGTAACACATAATTATAACATCAAAACATTTTCTGATGTTGCCCACTATGTTAGTGTTGAAGATGAGTATCTTGGTGCTAGAAAAGCTTCTTCTAACACATTTGTGTCAGGATCAAGTGGTACAGAATCTTAAGGCTTCAAACGCAAGAAAAATCGGAAAATAACTAAGAAAGACAAAAACACCAGAAGGACCCTCTAAGAAAATGAAGAAGCTATATTCCAAGAAATAAAAATGGTTACTCAAGAAGAGACACAAGAGCAAAATAAAGTGCTATAAGTGCAAAGTGCTGGGGTATTTTGCTCGTGAATATATTGATCCAAAAAAGTAAGCTTTTCTTAATGCATCTCTAAGTACTACATGTATATCTATCACTTATTTACTAACTGAATCTTATCCTCTATTGATTGTAGACTCACGATCCACCGACTAGATGAGTTGATATAGAGAATTGTTTGGGGATTTTCATCAAGTTTCATCTAAATCAAAGTGGATCTACATAGGAAATAATGCTAAACCTGAAATCAAAAGGATAGGCACTTTAAAAGTGACCTTGTGTGATAGCCCTTATTTGATGTGTCATGACATCCTATATGATCCAAAGATTCGAAGAAACTTAGTATCTTTGTATGTTCTTTTAGACGCAGGTTTTGATTTATCATTTAGTTGTAGTGATTTTAGAATTACTTTAGGTAACTTTTTATATGGTTTTGGACTTTTTAATGAACGTTTTATCGTTTAAGATTGTAATCTTTAAAGTTATGATTATTATGTTGACCGTTGTGTAATGACATGTTATTTAAGTAATAATGATGTGATGTTATTAAATGACATGCAAGATTAGGTCATATAGGGAAAGATTGAATGAATAGGCTGGCAAAGGAAGGACATTTAAGTTCTTTCACCAAAATTGATAAGCCAACTTGCGAAACTATCTTGCTGGAAAGGTTACACGTAAACCATATGGGAAGACTAAAAGATTTGAGTGCCCACTTCAGGTAATCCATTACAATATTTGTTGTTTAATAAACATGACGGGAAAATGTGGTGCTCCATATTTCATTACATTTTTAGATAATTCCACGTGCTTTGGTTATGTCCATTTGATTTATAATAAATCTGATGCACTTGAGTGCTTTAAAGATATATAATTGAAGTAGAAAGTCAATTAGATAAAATCATAAAGACTTACGTAACGGTCGAGGACATGAATATTTTTTCGAAATAATTTGAAGAATTATGTTCTAGACATGACAAGATCAATGGTGGTGCACACAAATTTTTTTTATCTCTTTTGATGGAGATGAATAAGTGATCACGGCCTACATATTAAACAACGTGGCTTCTAAATCAGTACCTTTCACTCCTTATAAACTATGAACTGGTCATAAAACAATCCCGAATGATCTACAATCTTTGAGTTGTGCAATATATACTATACATCATTTTTATGAGTTTTGTAAACTAGTAAAAATTAAAGAAAAGAAATATATGTTATAAGATACTCTGAACACTCCAAACGTATGTACTCATTAATTAATTGGAAGATGGAAGTATTATTGAAATTCTATCATGAGATATTGGATTTTTGGTGAAATAATTTTCCCAAAATGGATGAATTAGATTAAAGCGAGCCTATATATGAAATGTTCAATTCAAAAGACCATGTAATGTCGTTAGTCATACTTGATAACTCAATGGATCAAGTAATGGTTCTTGATCTAAGTAGGAGTTGTGAAAAATCCTATTAAAGAATCTAAACTTCAATTACATAAGTATTCAATAAATGTGTATCTCAACGATAATATGGGATTAAGGATTATGTTTTATTGGTATCTCCCACAAAGTTGGATGAACCTAATTATGTAAGTGAGGCTTTATAAAGCCCTGAGAAGGTTGAATGGTTACAAGAGGGGAAAGAAGAATTAGATTGCATGAAAACCAACAAAGTCTGGGATTTTGTTGACTTTTCTAAGGAATGTAAAAGTATTGAGAATAAATGGATTCTAAAAGTTAAACGCAAAATGGATGGGTAAATTGAAAAACCCAAAGCACGATTGGTGGGAAAGGATTTTACTAAAAAAAATTAGAATAACTACGAGGAATGTTTTTCACCAATTGTGAAATTTACCTCCATACAATTACTTTTACCTATTGTTTCACGTTTGGATATAAAATTACACCAGATGGATGTGTAGACCATTTTTTTCAATGGAGAATCAAACAAGGCAATCTAAATAGAACAACCAATATGTTTTATTGGTAAATACCATGAAAAGAACGTTATCATGATAGAAAACACAATTATATAATGTATCTGTGCTTTATACCAAAATGTCTAAAACTAATTTTACATTAAAAGATAAATGTAACATATGATTGAGCGCGTAGGAATGAGTATTACTAAATATAGTATTTCTATAAGGATATATATATATATATATATATATATATGTATGTATTTATCGATATAGGAAAAAAACCAACATTGCATTTTTGTAATAATGGTTGAAAGTTGACAAACTATTGCAATGCATGGGATTAGAAACATTGAAATAACACTAAGAATGTGAATAGGTTTTGTTAAGTCATTTAAATTTATCACAAAAAATTCTGATAGGCTTCATTAAGTCGTTCAAATTTACTACTTTTTGAAAGATAAGAAAAATATTATTATTTAATATATTATTTGACGTTTCAAATATAATTTTGCCTTGCTACAAAGGAATAATTATAATCCAACATTTGAGTTAGGTATTAAATAATCTTGCAAGCTATAACTATTGAAATTTCTTCTGTAGGTTTCCCGACCCAGACCATCGTGATTGACATCAACACTAACCCTATGTTAGGACCATTACTACAACCCAGACTAAACAACTTAACAAAAATCTATGCATTTAAAGCAATAAAAGCAAGTTTAATGGAAATACAAATACGGAGGTCCCATGATCTCCAAAGGTTTAAACAAATAACTCAACCAAAAGTAATGCGAAAGAACAACCCCAAGAACTTAAAATTCATTGTACCAAAACTCTACTACAGACAAGTCTAAGGGCAAGGGGTACAACCCCATAACTAAACAACACCTTAAACAAATAGTTTGAATCTGAAAAACATGGAACTAAACAAGAAAGATCCATAGAAGAGTGAAAGAAATGACTCACCCTTGAATCCGGTCAAGCTCAATACTCACCTAGATGAAACCTATCAATAGCCGCTTGAAGATGCCCTATACTCAATAAAGAACAAGCAAGTGCAGTATCAGTACACAACTGCAGTTTGCTGGTAGGACCCATGAAGTTATGCCAAAAGGTAAAACAAATATAAGTTACTACAACAATAATAACATGAATATACCGAACATATACAATATTAGTCATCACTTACGAACAACACATAACTTCATAATTCTCAAAACAAAGTTATGTCAAGTCAGTGATCCTCCCATGGAACCCAATTCAATGGTCCTATCATGGAACCCAACCAAATGTTCCTCTCATTGAAATAATACCTAAACTGTTAGTATATCGTAACGTGGTACCTAATCTATCATGCCCCGAGCTAGCCAAGAAGTGGACACGGAACCTAGGACCACAAGTTATTTCAAGCTAACCATGTTGGCATGATAATGATCATACTAAAGATAACAAACTGCATGCGGAAGATAAATCATAATTTAAACTAAAAAGATGGGGAATACCCATATTCTATAACTGAGATATTTGAAAACAATGAGTTTAATACAAAGAAAATACTAACTCAATACTAAGCTAATACTAACTATGTATGAAAAAAGCCTCTAAACTAACTAGAAATGTTGGGACAAGACCCAACTAATTCTACCAAAAACTGAAACTAAATGACTGAAATGAACTCATGACTATTTTCCTCGGAGAATGAGGATTCACCACTGAATCTGCCGAACTAGAGATCGGGAATCGATCTAAGTGTGATCTAGATGTTGAGAACCTAAACCTACATCGCGAGAAGATGTAGCGCACGTGTGCTTCAGTACATGGAAGGTACTGAGCATGTACGATAGAATAAAGCTGAAATAAAAAACATAACTAAACAAGCACAAAAGCAAGTATAATAATCTGAACATGATATATTGAATTTTGAACTAACTGGATGCAATGACAAATTTATAATAGGCTGAGACTGAATAATAACTGAACGTAAATATGCTCAATGCATTAGAGTCTGACTGATATGTGGGAGATACTAATAACTGATAATAAAACCACATGAGCTAAATGTGGATTTCTATGTATATGCCCCATCGAGAGGACCCAATATACCCTCCCAAGGATAAAGGCATGCTGGCGTGATCACTAAACTGATGCCCAAGGAGGGGACATACAACCTAATTGGCTAGTAGTTCTGGGACTAATTGGGTATGCTGAACCCTAGTCCAACTCGGTATTATGCTACCCCTAAAGAATCATGTAATTAAGTGATTATGACTATGTTTCTCTAAATATTGAATAACTCAAAACTGGATATGCAAACTGAGAATGCAATAATTAATCAGATAATGATGCATTAATAACTGATGCATGTATGGCTGAAGTAACTGAAATATCTGACCTAGCATATTAATTCAAGAACTAAAGAAAAACATAGCTAGGGTTCTGAAATTCATGTGATAAACTGAATAATAACTTCACAATCTGATTTGGAACATAATCTATCTAATTCATGATAAAATAATATAGAACTAACTAAAAACTAGGGATCTAATGGGTGAAAGGAATCCACTAGTGAAATCCCACATACCTGGTGATGAAATCCACGGAGAAATATTTAGATTTTGGGGCGGAACTGATGGAAACTTGCTGCTTTCTATGAACTAGGGTTGTTGACCATTTTCTCCTTTCTTCCTTCTAATTTTCTATGTTTTTATTTAATGATTTGACTTAGGTAAGTTTAGTTATGTTTCTAGGCTTAAACTGACTAAAATCGGATGATTTAGGGTCAAAACGACGTATCTTAGGATTTAAATGAAGTGTTAAAAGACCAAAAAATAACCTGATTTAATTGTTGTTGGAGCAAACGACGACCTGGACTGACGGTCCGTCGTTCAATCAACGGTCCGTAGGTTGGGTCTGTTCGACATGTCTTTACTAAACAGACATAACATTTTACTTGGGGGTTTGATTTTAGAAAGGTCGGTGGCTATGGAAAGCTAATTCAATTATCTATATTTTGGTATGTCATGGGACAACTAATTCATTTTGTAATAAGAGGTATGATAAATTGAAGTTGACCCAATAGTATTTCCCTCATTACTGTCTGCTAATTTTCACTTACGGTCACCCATGGTAAATGGGGTATTGATTGCGAACAAAGACTACTGACAGTAGGTCTCTCCGTCATTGGAACCTTAGTCAAATTTTTTGGGATCAGTTTTTTGGGGGTTTCAAACTCAATCGACGGATGTGCAGTACGGGTCGTGGGTCAGGATATGATCCATTGATGATAACCGTCGATTGCACGTGCAAATTTTTTTAAAAGCTAATTTTTGGTCTGTTTAGATACAAGGCATTACATTATCTCCCTTTTGGGAATATTCGTCCTTAAATGAATACTAAACTAGCTAAAATAGAGGAAGAGAGTTACAAACCCTACTACTAAACACTCAGAACTGAATTTCTGACTAAATTGAGTTCCGAGAATATGCAAATACGCTGAAAATAAAAGTACAAGTTGAGGATCATGATTCTAAGACTGAATTCACGCATGAATGAATGAAAAAGCTGAAGATGAACTACTACCTCAAGCTGGAGTGGAATTGCAAAGAAATAGGTGACGAGACTTGTCTTTCATGGTTGCTTCTGCTTCCTAAGTAGCTCCCTCTACGGACTAACTACTCCACAAAACCTTGATTGAAGTGACTTCTTTGTTTTTCAACCTTCTCACCTGATAGTAAAGAAACTCAGCTGGTACATCCTCATAAGAAAGACTATCTTTTACCACCACACACTCAAAGGGCAGTATAGAGGTTGGGTCACCTGCACAGTTCTTCAAGAGAGAAATGTGGAAGACCGGATGCACTACTGCTAAGTCTGTTGGTAACCCTAACTCATTTACCACCTTGCTAGTCCTTTTAAAGATCTTGTAAGGGCCTACATATGTAGGACTGAGCTTCCATTTCCTGACAAATCTCATCACCCCTTTCATAGGTGACACTTTGAGAAAAACTGAATCATCAACTTGAAACTCTAGTTCCCTTCTCCTGACATCTCAATAAGATTTCTCATAACTCTGGACTTTCTTAGGTCTATTATTTAATGATTTTCACTCTCTCCATAGCATAAAGGACTTAATGTGGCCCTATCAAAGCTGCTTCACCTATTTTAAACCAACCTATAGGAGATCTACACCTACGTCCATACAGTACCTCATATGGTGGTATCTAAATGCCACAATGATAGCTATTGTTTTAGGCGAACTCAATAAGAGAGAGGTTATCATCCCAACTACCCTTGAAATTGATCACACAAGCTCTTAAAATATCCTATAGGGTATGAATGGTACGCTTTGCCTGTCCATCCATCTGTGGATGAAATGTTGTGCTAAGGTTAATTGAGTACCAAGACCCTTCTGAAATGACTTCCAGAAATGAGAGGTAAAGTTATAACCTCTATCTGAGATGATAAACAAAGGAAACCCATGTAACCTCACTATCTTATGAATGTAAATCTTTGGATAGTCGTTGTCGAATCTGTAGTCTTAACCACTAAAATGCGAGAAGACTTAGTCATCTTGTCAACTATCACCCAAATGGAGTCATGTTGTCTGCTAGTATGAGGTAACCCTGTGATGAAATCCATATTGATAGCATCCCCCTTCCAAGTAAGAATATCAATCTCTTGAGTCAAACCTCATGGTTTCTGATGTTATACCTTGACTTGCTAGCAATTGGGGCACCTACTTACGAAATCTGCTATATCCTTCTTCATGTCTTTCCACCAGGAGACTTCACTATAACACCTTGAAAACCCAAGACATATTTTAAATCCTAACATAGGATCCATGAGGTCTAAGTACTTTCTTTATGTCCATTTTAATTAATATAGGTCATTTAGGAGGTTAATGAACCAAAACGTTCAAGAACGTTCGCAAAATTGGTTCAAAGGGGTATTAGTGTGCCTTAGCCTATTTGACTAACTTTTAGGAGTCGGAAATGTAGGAAATTTGTGGAAAGTTATCTAATAAGGATTTGAGTTGTTGCATGGTTGAAAAATCCAGGTACGACTCCCCAAATACCAACCAAAGGCCCTTGAGGATGACCCTATAGTTTGAAGCAACACTGCCTGGCACTGTGCATCGATGGGATAGAATACGGACCATGTGTTGACCAACGGGGCATCGATGCCACCATCATACCACACTTAGAATGGTTGAGAAGGTCCACTGAACCGCACAGCCTCTGAATTCATCGACGAAGTGTATAGGTGCAGGCTACGTTTCGTGTGTGTATTGATGGGGCGTCGATGCCACCATCGTCCTACACTTAGTAATTGCTTCGAAGCCCCTAACCTACACAGTCTCCGAACTCAACAGTAGAGTGTAGGATGGAGGGGTGAGAAATCATCGACTCACATACGGCCCGTCGATCGGGGTCTCATCTATGAGGGTCGAGTTATTTATTTATTTAAGTTAGTTTCGTTCAATTTGTTAGGGGCTTAGGCGATTAATTAGGGGTCTAATGGAGTATAATTAAGTTTATAAAGCCCCAATATAATACCCTCAATAGTCATTAATATAAAGACAACTCACAAATAAACTATGTTCCTTCTCTCATCTTTCTCTCTCTAGTTGAACTCACCATTGAAGACTAGCAAGGATTAGGGTTCGGGGATTGAAAAAGGATAAATTCACCATCACATTGTTGTCAAATGTTAAGGTATGGGATCTAATTCACCTTTTATACTCTTTCCTCAAAGGGTTTTTTTCAAAATAGATTTCAAAAGTTGAGTTTTCTTATGTGTTTCATCTAATTATGAAATTGAAGTTACTGATGATTTCTTTAGGTTATATAACATGAATTTCAACTTGATTATGGTAATTGTTTGTGGTTTCATCTAAATGAAGAATATGATTCTCCATACCTAACTGTAGGTTGTGATCTTGACCGATATTGTATTGTGATCATTCAATTGAATTGGTTGTTGATTAGCTTACTATCGTATGGTGTTATTATGATTAAATTAAGATGAATTATAGGCCTATAATTCTAATTCTTAAGATGTGGTTTAGGTTATGAATTGTAATATGGAGTTAGCCTATTTATTTTGTCTTACGTTGTGATCAAGTGTTGAATTGTGTTATAGAGATGCAATTTGCCTTGTTATCTTATTGGTTATCATTGTGTGATGATGTTACTCACCAAATTGGGTTGAGTTATGGGTTGATGGTAAGACCTTGATGATGAACTATAAGGAAGACTTGGTAAGTCTTAGAATCTCCATCTCTACTTCCAATTGTGATTAATTGAGATTAAGTCGTGATATTATATTTGAGTATGCCTTGTATTAGGATTGTAGGATGGTATGATTTTGAATTAAAATGTATTTGCTATGTTGTGAGGTTGATTAAGGTGTATGTGATATAAGTATGGTGAAAACTATCAATGTGTCTTGATATGCTATAAAATGCTAATGTGTTAACCTTACTTATACGAATTGTGATGAAATGACTTATGCTCATATAATTCTTATTGATCTATTGATGATGATGATTATACAAGGGGTAGACCCTATAACCTAAACTAAGCTATGATTGGTAATTAATGTCTTAAAGACATTTCAAAAGGGGACTCTAGCTTAGCACCGAGTGAACTAGATTGAGGAGTGTCCCTTCCCACATAGGGAAGGTAGGAACACTACATTACTCTTGAGATTGGACACTAAAATTAATGGCGCATAAAGAGGTCCAAATTATATCTCCTAGTTCTTGAACTATGCCGCCCCCATTGAAATACTAGCTAGTTGATCTACGTAGTTGCTTTGTTTCATGTTTCGGTACTACCTTAGCAAGTAGTCCGCCTTCTTTCAGTGTAGGATTTTATGACACCGAGTCCACACTAGCTCATGTGGTCTATGTTTGTTAGGGAAAGATGTTCCCAAAAGGAAAAATGATTTAAAGGACTTGAACTCTAACTTTGATAAACTAAGGGGTCTAGCTTAGTCTAGGTAGGGGTATGAGACTCTACCTAAACATTGCACTTGTTAGCCTTGAGGGGAGTCTTGGGAGAATGTATGATGACCATGGCAAACTGTTCATACTATATGTTTATTAGTTCATTTATGAATATGCCTTGTGTTATAATGTTAATATATGATAAAATGTAAACCTAAATTCCATGGTATGTAAAGTTGGACATTTGTAATGTTTTCTTGTTGAGGATACTTGATTGAGTAAGCTTATGGGGCTTTGATTGGTCATTGTAGTTGTTTACTTGATAAGGACTTGTGAGTAGTTGTCTTGCTTGTCATGATATGATTGAGTCTTATTCATTCTTGTGATGTTATTACTTGATGTTAGGGTTGTAGTGAATCATGTTTTTCAAGAATGTTGGGATAGGTATTACTTATTTAGTTAGTAAGCATGTTTGGTTGATTGATATGACTTGCTTGGATTTGCACTAGGTCCCTAAAGGGGAAAAACGATATGTTTTAACTAAAAAGTCCCTTTTAGCATGTTTTGTTCGTATATGTGCATAAGGTCTCATACTTACTATATGTGGAGTACTAACACCATTTTCTTACCATTTTCCCAACCACTTTAGTTTCCGGTTATTGAAGAGTTTGGAAGGCGACAAGTGGGGTAGGTCTTTAACTTCCGAGGGTAATGCCATCATCTAGATTACAGACTTGTTATGAGCTTAATGACTATTTCATTTCTTTCCTTTTAAATTGAGTACTATAATTTTGCATGACCGATATGTGATCTTGTTGGATTGATGTAAGGGCTAATGCCCATATTGTGATAGTCGTTTAGATGGTATGATATGAGACAAATGTTGAGACTATTTACATATTTTAAATATATATGTATGTGCAATAAAAGTAGAAGGCTATGTAACCTTCCAATATAAATAGTCTGTGTACACTCGTTGTGAATATATATTATATGTATGTAGAGGTCTATGTAAACCTCCAAGTAGTGATAATGAATGTTTTAAATTTTTTCGCATTTTTCAACCTATGAATCTAATGACATGACACTAAGAAGCTAGTCTTAGTCCTTCAAAAGGACAACAATGCCGGTTACGCCTAGGTGGTAAACTTAGATATGACAAACTTTGTATCAAAGCATGAGGTTTAATATTGTTGAGTTATGTATGTGTCTCTTCAATGTCAATGTAGGTTTGTATTCATAATTTTGAAGCGCGCCATACTTCTGAGTATGAACCTATATGACGCTTAGGAATCACTCTCTTTCTTGGAAATCTTTTTACGTACTGATAGAGTGTACTAATGGTGTGCTTTTACATCTAATCCTATTTTTGTGCTTATAGGAAGAATGGATACTCGAAGAATGTGGCTCAAAGGCTTGAAGAGGAAATTGCCAATGTGGGAGCACCTCCCGGTGGTGAGCAAGTTCCTCCACTCGAAGAAGATGCTAATGTGAAGCAAGGACCGGCCAATCCTCCTCCTTTGACGGATGAGGATATAAGGACCGCTCTTCTTAAAATATCCCAAGCTATCACCACTCAAGTACAAGCAGCCATGACTTAACCCAAGATATGATGGCTCAAGCAAACTGGGAGGTTATGCCCCATTTTCATCAACAAGTCACTACTATGGCTTCCCGTCTAAGGGACTTCACTCGAATGAACCATCTATGGGTCTAAGGTTGATGAAGACCCCATAGAATTCATCGATGATGTCTCTAAATACTTTTGGCTATGGGGTTTTCAACAAGTGAGAAGGCCGAGTTGGCCACTTATCAACTCAAGGACATGGCGAAAGCATGGTATGTGCAATGGAGGGATAATAGGCCATTGAGGGGTGGTCTGGTGACTTGGAATATCTTTAAGGCGACTTTTCTAGATCGGTTCTTTCCTAGATAGATGATGGAGGCAAAAGTGGTGGAGTTCATCATCCTTCGCCAAAGAGGAAGGAGTGTCCATTAGTACTCTTTGGAATTCATTAATTTGTCCAAATATTGTCCTTTTTTGGTCTCCAATCCTAGAGACCAAATGAACCGTTTTGTGATGGGGGTGTCGGAGGACTTACAAGAGGAGTGTTTTTCGGCCATGCTACATGACAACATGAACTTTTCCCGTCTTATGGTGTATGCAAGAAGGGTTGAAGGGATAATACAAAAAGTACAGATGCTAAAAGAACAAAGTCATTTGATGGAGTTTTTTCAAAGAATAGGATTGAAATACAAGCCAAGCCTAGATTTAAGAAGCGGTTTTCAAAGAATAGGATTGAAATACAAGCCAAGCCTAGATTTAAGAAGCGGGTTTCTTATCAAGTACCTTCCAAATTCCCAAAAACGAGTGGTGATAGGGTTTCTAACCCTCAATTAAAGAAGGGAAAAAGTACAAATTCGCCAAATGGGAAGCCAACTTATGGAAAGTGTTGTAAAAAGCACTATGCTGATTGCCTTAAGGGGACAGATAATTGTTTTAGATGTGGCAAGAGTGGTCATAAGAAGAGAGATTATCAAAACTTGAATACTCATGACAACGGTAGTTTCAAGCTCAAGCAAGTGGTCCTATTGATGCTCCAAAGAAGAACCGTTTCTATGCTCTCAGCTCTAGGGTAAGGAAAAGACTTATCCCGACGTGGTGACTGGTATTTTGAAAGTTTTATCTATTGATGTATGTGACTTACTTGATCCCGGCACTACTTTATCATTTGTTACACCTCTAGTAGCTATAAAGTTTGATATTTTACCCGATATTTTGCATAAACCTTTTATATTGTCAACTACACTGGGTGAGTCGGTTGTTGCCAAAAGGGTGTATAGAAAATGTCCAGTAATGTTGTCGAATAGAGTTTCTTATGTTGACCTAGTAGAACTCGATAAGCTTGATTCTGATATTATATTAGGTATGAATTGGTTGCATGAAAGTTTTGCCTCCATTAATTGTAAGACAAGAGTGGTGAGGTTTAACTACCCAAATGAACTCGTTGTTGAGTGGAAGGAGGGAAATTCTATTCCTAGAGGTTGTATTATATCTTGTCTAAAAGAATGCAAAATGATCTCAAAAGGTTGTCCATATCATATAGTAAGAGTCCAAGATCTAGATTCTGAAGTTCCTCCCATTGAGTCGGTACCCGTAGTGAGTGAGTTTCTGGAGGTCTTTCCTTATGACCTTCTCGATATTCCTCCTGAACGTGAAATTGACTTTGGCATTGATTTTCTACCAGATACAAATCCCATATAGATTCCTCCTTATCGGATGGCTCCGGCCGAGGTAAAGGAGGTTAAGGCTCAACTCAGGGATTTACTAGGTAAGATTTATAAGGCCTAGTATTTCTCCATGGGGTACATTGGTTCTGTTTGTGATGAAGAAAGATGGGTCCTTGAGAATGTGTATTGATTACCGCCAGCTCAACAAGGTCACTATTAAGAATAAGTACCCTCTCCTCGGATGATGACTTGTTTGATCAACTCCAATGGGCGAGATACTTTTTAAAGATATACTTGAGGTAGGGGTATCACCTACTTATGGTGGGAGGTGAGGTTACACCAAAGATGGCCTTTCGGACTAGGTATCGGTATTATGAGTTCTTGGTCATGTATTTCGGTCTCACTAATGCTCCGGAGGCATTTATGGAACTAATGAATAGAGTGTTTTGAAATTACCTAGATTCATTTGTCATTGTCTTCGTTAAAGATATATTGGTATATTCGAAGAATGAGGGTGATCATATGGGTCATTTGAGATAGGTATTGAAAACCCTTAAAGAAAATCAATTGTATGCCAAATATAGTAAGTGTGAGTTTTAGTTGAGGTTGGTGACATTTCATGGGCACATCATCTCTAGTGAGAGAGTTGAGGTAGACCCAAGGAAAACAGAGGCGGTGAAAAATTGGCCTTGACCATTGACTCCAACCGACATTAGGAGTTTCTTGGGTCTACAGGGTTAATATTGAAAATTTGTAGATTGTTTTGTATCTATTGTGTCTCCTTTGACTACCTTGACCCAAAAGAGGAAGAAGTTTGAGTGGTCGGAGGCATGTGAGAAAAACTTCCAATAGAAAGATAGGCTTACTTTCATTCTGGTGTTATTTTACCGCATGGCACAAAGGGTTTTGTTGTGTATTGTGACACATCCATAGTGGGTTTGGGGTGTGGCTTATGCAACACGGGAAAGTGATATCCTATTACTCTAGACAACTTAAGTTACATGAGAGAAACTATCCCACTCATGACCTTGAGTTAGAAGCCATGGTGTTTAATTTGAAAATTTGGAGGCATTACTTGTATGGGGTTCATGCGGATGTCTTTACCGATAATAAGAGTCTCCAATATGTATTTACCTAAAAGAGTTTAATCTCCGACAAAGAAGGTGGCTAGAGTTGTTGAAAGATGATATGAGTGTCATAATCACCCCGACAAGGCTAATGTAGTTGCAAATGCCCTATGTCGTATGACTATGAGTAGTGTATCCCATCTTGATGAAGACAAGAAGGACCTAGAAATGGAATTACATATGTTGGCTAGGTTGGGGATGAGGTTAGAGAGTTGTCCGGATGAGGTGCTATAGTTTGTCATAACTCCGAGTCAACTTTAGTGGTTGAGGTGAAGTCCAAACAACACCTTGCTCTAGCCTTGATAGAGTTGAAAGAATCGGTTCCCAGCAAGTTGAATGAATCATTCTCCTTAGGGGGGATGTGTGCTAAGGTACCAAGGGAGATAGTGTGTTCCCGATGCAGATGGGTTGAGGGATCGATATCTAGAAGATGCACATGGGGCCCGGTACTCAATTCACTAGGGTTTGACAAAAATGTACCATGACCTAAGCGAGATATATTGGTAAGAAGGTCTAAAAAGGGAGATAGAAGATTTTGTCGCTAAGTGTCCGAATTGCAACCAACTGAAGGCCGAATGCCCAAAGCCGGGTGGCTTACTACAAGAGATCCAAGTTCCTACTTTGAAGTGGGAAGACATCAATATGGACTTTGTAGTAGGCTTACCTCAGACTCAAAAGTCATATGATTCCATATGGTTGGTTGTGGATCGATTGACCAACTACGCTCACTTTATTCCCGTCAAGTCTTCATATTCCGCGGAAGATTATGTAAGAATCTTCCTAGATGAGATTTTTTGCCTCCATGGCATTTTGTTATCCATCATATCGGATTGGGGGGCACAATCTACATCGAGATTTTGGAGGTCATTCCAAAAAGGGTTTGATAGTATGATGAAGTTGTGCACCGCTTTTCATCCCCAAACGGATGGTCAAGCAAAACATACGATACAAACCCTTGAAGATATGCTTGGGGAATGTATTATTTATTTTAAAGGGAATTGGGATAAACATTTACCTTGGTGGAGTTTGCTTATAATAATAGTTTTCATTCATCCGTTTCCATGGCTCCCTATGAAGCCTTGTATGGTAGGAGGTGTAGGTCTCCTATTGGATGTTTTGAAGTTTGTGAATCATCACTTCTTGGTCCTAAAATGATTTATAAGACTTTGGAAAAGGTTCATGTCATAAGGAACCGATTGCAAATGGCTTATAGTCGACAAAAGTCTTATGCCAATCATAGGAGAAGGGATTTGGAGTTTCAAGAAAGTGATAAGGTGTATTTGAAAATTCACCAATAAAAGGGGTGGTTAGATTATGCAAGAAAGGGAAGTTGAGTCCTCATTATGTGGTTCCTTATGAAATCTTGCAAAGGGTTGGTAAGGTCGCGTATGAATTGAAACTTCCTAGTAATTGGCTTCGGTTCATCTAGTTTTCCATGTTTCTATGTTTAAAAAGTGTATTAGAAATCCAGAGTCCATTATTCCTATTGAGGGTCCTGGTGTCAAGGATAACCCCTCTTATGAGGAAGTTGCGGTTCAAATTCTTGAAAGGCAAGTCAAGAAGTTGAGGAACAAAGAGATGGTTTCCATAAAGGTGTTATGGAAAAATCACCTAGTTGAGGGTGCAACATGGGAGGCCGAGGCCGACATGAAGTCTTGTTACCCTCATTTTTTTGAGAATTGAGATTAGTCATTTCTTTTAATAATATAACATGACTAGAAATTGAAGTTTCTTGATTTTTAAGTGAAGTTTTGAAAAATGTGCATTTTTGAGTACTTCACAGTGAAGTTATAGTGAAATTGGTGCTTTATACTTGAAATTTTGCTTTTTTCTTGTTTTGAGTTATATTGTGCATTTTGATATGGTGAGTCTGTATGAAATGATATGTAGCATGTTGTTAAGTTGAACATTGTGCTAATTGACTCATGGAGTATATGTTGAGATCATATGTGTTGTGAGAAGGAAATGCCTCATGATGAGGTGTTTTCAGCCTTATGTGTGGTAATATGAGTTTTGGTATTTTCCTTGTTGAAATTACATGTTTTATGTTTATTTGATGTCGTTTATTTGTTGGGCTTCTAGTCTTGAGTTTATTCCTTCTTTAAAAAGTGTTTTTGGTGTCATTCAGGAAGAATGTTCCTTGGGGGAGGGGATAATGAAACACCTTGAAAATCCAATACTTATTGTAAATCCCAACATAGGTTCCATGGCATCTAAGTACTTTATTTAAATACATTTTGATGAATATAGGTCCTTTAGGAGGTTTAAGAACCAAACCATCCATGACGTCCAGGAAGTTGGTTCGAAGGGGGTTAATGTGCCTTAGCCTATTTGACTAACTTTAGGTGTTGGAAATGTACAAAAATTTATCAAATAGTAGATAATAAGTGTTTTAGTTGTGTCATGGTTGAAACATATGGGTACGACTCCCCAAGTACCAACCAAAGGCCCTTGACGAGGACCTTAGTGTTTGAAGACACACTGCCTGGCATTGTGAATCAACGGGACACAAAATACCCGTGTGTGGACCAATGGGGCATCGATGCCACCGTCTTCCCACACTTAGTCTGGTTGAGAAGGTCCCTTCACCCGCACAGCCTCTGAACTCATCGACGGACTACAGAGATGCAGGCTACGATCCGTGTGTGGATTGACGGGGCGTCGATGCCACCGTTGTCCCACTCATAGTCAATTCATGGAAGTCCCTAACATGCACAGCTTTTGAACTCATCAACAGAGTGCAGGTTGGAGGGGTGAGGAACCGTTGACTCACAGACAGACCGTCGATCGGGGTCTCGTCTGTGAGGGTCGAGTTTACTAATTTATTTAAGTTAGTTTCATTTAATTAGTTAGGGGGTTAGGTGATTAATTAGAGGTTTATGGGATTCTAACTACGTTGATAAATACCCAATATAAATACCCTCAACCCTCATTAATATAAAGACAACTCACAAATAAACTCTCTTCCTTCTCTCTTCTTCAACTCACTATTGAAAACTATCAAGGATTAGGGTTTGGGGGCTGGAGAGGGACGAATTCACAATCAAATTGTTGTCAAACGTTAAGGTATGGATCTAATTCACCTTTGAGATTCTTTCCTCAAGATCCTTTAAAATATATTTCAAAAGTTGAGTTTTCTTATGAGTTTCATCCAATTACGAAATTGAAGTTATGAATTAAGTTGTTGATGATTTTTTTAAGTTATATTGGATAGAATAACATGAACTTCAACTTTATTTTGGTAATTGTTAGTGGTTTGGTCTAAATTGAAGAATATGATCCTCAATCCCTAACCCTACGTTGTGATCGTGACTTATATTGTATTTTGCTCATTCAATTGATTTGGTTGTTAATTAGATTACTATCCTATGATGTTATTATGATTAAATTAAGATGAATTATAGGATTGTCATGCTAGTTCTTGATATTCTTTTAAGATTATGAATTATAATATGAAATTAGCCTATGTATCTTGTCTTACGTTGTGATCTAGTGTTGAATTGTGTTATAGAGATGCAATTGTCTTTGTTATCTAATTGTTTATCATTCTGTGATGATTTTACTCCCCAAAATGGTTTGAGTTGTGGGTTGATGGTAAGACTTTGATGATGAACTATAAGAAAGACTTGGTAGGTCGTACAATCTCCATCTCTACTTCCAATTGTGATTTATTGTGGTAAAGTCATGGTATTATATTGGACTATGCCTCGTATTAGGATTGTAGGATGCTATTTTGTTGAATTGAAATGTCTTGACAATGTTGTGAGGTTGATTAAGGTGTATGTGATAATAGGATGGTGAAAACTATCAATATCCCTTGATATACTATGAAATGCTAATGTGTTAACCTCAGTTATATGAATTGCGATGAAAGGACTTATACTCATACAATTCTTATTGAGCTATTGATGCTGATGATTATACAAGGGGTAGATCCTATGACCTAAACTAAGCTATGATTTATATCTAAAGGCTTAAAGACATTTCAAAAAGGGACTCTAGATTAGCACCGAGTGAACTAGATTGAGGAGTGTCCCAACCCACTCAGGGAAGGTAGGAACACTACATTACTCTTGAGATTGGAGACTATAATGCAATGCGCATAAAGAGTGTCCCAAATATATCTTCTAGTTTTTGAACTATGTTTCCCCCATAGGAATACTAGCTAGTGGATTCACGTAGTTGCTATGTTTCATGTTGGGTACTACCTTGGAAAGTAGTCCGACTTCTTTCGGTGTAGGATTTTATGACACCGTATTCCACACTAGCTCATGTGGTCTATGTCGGTTAGGGAAAGATGGTCCCCCAAAGGTAAAACGAATTAAAGGACTTGTATTCTAACTTTCATAACCTAAAGGGTCTAGCTTAGTCTAGGTAGATGTATGGGACTCTACCTAAACATTGCACTAGTTAGCCTTGAGGGGAGTCTTGTGAGGAGGTTCTTTTATATGTTTATTTTATGATAATATATGATGTATATATAATACCATGGCACATTTTTGATACTATATGTTTGTTAGTTCATACATGAATATGCCTTGGGTTATAATGTTAATATATGATGAAATCTAAACCTAAATCCATCATATGTAAAGTTGGACATTGGTCATGTTTTCTTGTTGAGGATACATGATTGAAAAAGGTTATGAGGTTGCGCATGGTCATTGCATTTGTTTACTTGATAAAGACTTGTAAGTATTTGTCTTGCTTGTCATGATATGATTGACTCTTATACATTCTTGTATTGTTTATTTCTTGATGCTAGGGTTGTAGTGAATCATGGTTTTCAAGAATGTCGGGATATGTATTACTTGTTGAGTTAGTTAGCATGTTTGGTTGATTGGTATGACTTGCTTGGCTTTGCAGTAGGTCCCTAACGGGGCAAAATGGCATGTTTTGACTAAAAAGTCCCTTTTAGCATGTTTTTCTTGTATATATGCATAAGGTCTCATACCTAGTACATGTGGAGTACTAATCACATTTACTTCCCCTTTTTCCAAATATTTTAGGTTCCGGTCGTTGAAGAGTTTGGAAGGTGACTTTGTTGAAGTCTTTTATTCTTCCTTTCATCCAAGTGGGGTAGGTCCTCAACTTCTGAGGGCAATGTCATCATCTAGCTTACAAACTTGTTATGAGCTTAATGACTCATTCATTTCATTCCTTTTCAATTCAGAATTATACTTTCGTATGACCTAGATGTGGTTTTGTTGGATTGATTTAAGGGCTTTGCCTATATTGTGATAATCGTTTTGATGGTATGAGATGAGACAGTCGTTGAGACTTTTTTCATATTTTATATATATGCATGTGCAACAAAAAAAATGCTATGGAACTTTCCTATACGAAGGTTCTATGTATACTCATATTAATATATATTTTGTGTATGTAAAGGTCTATGTAAACCTCCAAGTAGTGATAATGGAAGTTTTAAATTTTTTTCGCATTTTTCAACCTATGAATGTAATGATATGATACTAAGAAGCTCGTCTTAGTCCTTGAAAAGGACGACGACGCCGGTTACATCTAGGGGTAAATACGGATGTAACGTTCACGTTGATCGCGATACATCTTAGTGACACCTGGACAAATAGAATATCTGGAGTGATGGGCTTCTGCAACGATATTCTTACTCAACTCACCTCCATCAGTAACACACAATCGACCCTGGTAGCGAAGTACACTATCTTCCCCTTGGGAGAAAACCTCTACTTAAGTTGAAGCATGATTGGATCACTGTCTTGCTTTTCCTTAACCTCCACAATCAAAGAAGATTCTGCCCCATTCTGAATTGTTACACCACTCTCTGATATGCTCATAAGGCGAACTCCCAAGGAAGCAAGCATGTGAACATCCTTCACTAGCTCCTTCTTTTCTTCCTCAACATGGGCTACACTACCGATAGATAATATGCTAAGAGCACGTGCTACTACATTTGCCTTACAAGGATTGTAATGAACACTCATATCATAATCTTTAAGAAACTCAAGCCATCTTCCCTGGCGAAGATTGAACTCTTTTTGGGTGAACACATACTGAACGCTCTAATGAACAGTAAACACATCCACATGAGCACCATACAAGTAGTGTCTCGATATCTTGAGTGCAAACACCACAGCTGTAAGCTCAAGGTCATAAGTAGAGAAGTTCTTCTCATGCACCTTAAGTTATCGAGAAGCATAAGTTATAACCTTATCTTGCTGCATCAAAACAAAACCTAGGCCAACTATGGATGCATCATAATAGATCACATAACCATATGAACCCTCTGGTAGATTCAAGACTGGAGTTGTAGTCAATCTAGTTTTCAATTTTCCAAATTTTTCTCACAATCATATGACCATTGAAACTTGACCATCTTCTAAGTTAACCTAGTCAATGGTGTGGCTATGGATGAGAATCCTTCTACGAACCTTTTTTAATCACCCGCTAGACCTAAGAAACTTCTGATATCTGTAGCTATGGTAGGTCTGGGACATTCTATCACTACTTCTATCTTTTGTGAATCCACTCGGATCCATTCGCTAGATAGAATGTGACCAAGGAAAGCAATTGATTGCAACCAGAACTCACATTTTCTAAACTTAGCAAATAATTGGCGATCCTTGAGAGTATGTAAAACAATTCTCGAATGAATCGCATGTTATTCCTCATTCCTAGTGTAAATGAGGATATCATCAATAAAGACATTAACAAACAAGTCCAATTACTGTTTGAACACTCTATTCATCAAATCCATGAAAGATCCATGAGCATTGGTTAGTCCAAATGACATAATTACAAATTCATAATTACCATACCGAGTTTTAAATGTTGTTTTGGAATGTCACTATTTTTTACTCTAAGATGATGATAACCCGATCTAAGTACTATCTTTGAGAAATTGATAGCACCCTGAAGTTTGTAAAACAAGTCATTAATCCTGGGGACAAGATACTTATTCTTGATTGTGACCTTCTTCAACTGTCTATAGTCAATGCACATTCTGAGAGAACTATCTTTCTTCTTTACGAATAACACTGGTGCACCCCATGGTGAAATACTAGGTCTAATCAAGCCCTTATATAGAAGGTATTTGAACTACTCTTTCAATTCTTTAAGCTCTGGTGGAGATATTCTGTAGAGAGGAATAGAATAAGGTTAGGTATCTAGAAGGATATCAATTCCAAAGTCGATTTCCCTTTTGGGAGGGACTCTGGGAAGATCTTTGAAAACATTTCTAGAAACTCACTGACTACTGAAACTATCTCAAGAGTTAGTGTTTCATAGCTAGAATCCTTAACCCGAACTAAATGATAGATATAACCCTTAGAGATCATCTTTCTAGCCTTAACGTAAGAAATGAATCGACCTATAGGCGCTAAGCTACTACCCTTCATTCTAGTATTGGTTCATCTAGAAAGTGAAAACAAACAATCCTAGTTCTACAATCGACTAAGGAATAACACGCATGTAACTAATCCATGCCTAGAATGTCATCGAAGTCTACCATTTCTAACTCTGCAAGATCCGCTGAGTTGACTTTCTGAGATACTGTGACATGGCAATTTTTGTATACACGTCGAGTTATAACTGGATCACCAACTTGAGTGGAGACAGAGAAAGGTTCTGATAGAGTTTCTTGACTAACATTGAAGGGACTTATATGTAAGTAGTTACAAAAGAAAGAGTAACCCCTGGATCTAACAATGAAAAACATCAAGGTCAAAGACTTGTAACGTACCACTGACTACATAAGGCACAAGTGATCTCTAGCTAACCCTTCTTTCATGATCATGAGCATACAAAAGATAATAAACTTAATGCGGAAGCTAAATCATAATTTAAACTTAAAAGATAGGGAATACCCATATTCTATAACTAAGATATTTAAAAACAATGAGTTCAATACAAATTAAATATTGACTCAATACTAAGCTGAAACTAACTATGTTTGAAAATAGCGTCTAAACTGACTTAATGACTAAAAGACTGAAATTAACTCATGACTGTTGTCTTCCGAGAATGAGGACTCACCATTGAATCTGCTGAACTGGAGATCGAGAACTGATCTAAGAGTGATTTGGTTGCTGAGAACCTGAACCTACATCACAAGAAGATGTAGCGCACGTATGCGTCAGTACTTGGAAAGTACTGAGCATGTATGATAGAATAAATCTAAAACAAAACATAACTGAACAAGCACAAAAATAAGTATATTAATCTATAGATGATATACTGAATTCTGATGTAACTGGATGCAATGACCAAATTTATAACACGCTAAGACAGAATAGTTACTGAATTATAAATATGGTCAATGCATTAGAGTATGACAGATCTCTGGGAACTACTAATAAAACCACATGAGCTAAATGTGGAGTCTTATGTATACTCCTTATTGAGAGAACTTAATATACCCTGCCAGAGGTATAAAGGCATGTTGGCGTGATCACTAAACTGATGCCCACAGAGGGGACTGAAAATCTACTTGGCTAGTAGTTTAGGGACTAATTGGGTACGTTGAACCCTAGTTCAACTTGGTACTATGATACTCCCAATGAATTATGTAATTAACTTATTATGAGTAAGTTTATGTAAATACTGGATAGCACAAAACTGAACATTCAAACTGAGAATGCAATAATTAATATGATAATGATTCATTAATAACTGAGGCATGTATAACTGAAGTAATTGAAATATCTGACCTAGCATGTATAATTCAAGATTTAAGGAAATACATCGCTAGGGTTCTTAAATTCATGCAATAAACTGAATAATTACTTTACAATCTAATTTGGAACATATATCTTACTAATTCATGATGATCTCCTGTAATTCTAAAAACCCTAGGTCTACTCATGATAAGAGAATCAAGAACTAACTGATAATTAGGGATCTAATGGGTGAAAGGAACCCAATAGTGATATCCCACATACTTGGTGATGAAATCCATGGAGAAATATTTAGATTTCGGAGCTGGAGCTGATGGAATCTTGTAGCGTTCTTGACCTTTTTACTTTCTTACTAATAATTTTCTATGTTTTGATTTGATGATTTGACTTAGATAAGTACGAGTTATGTTTCTAGGCTTAAACTGACTAAAATTTTATAATTTAGGGTCAAAACGACATATCTTAGGGTTTAAACTTGGTGGGAAAACACCCAAAAAACCCTGATTTAATTATCGTCGGACCAAACAATGACCTGGACTAACGGTCTGACATTCAATCGACGGTCCATCATTTCGGTCCATAGGTTGGGTCTGTTCGATAGACCTTTACTAAAACGGACATAACATTTTACTCGGAGGTCTGATTTTAACAAGGTATGTGGTTATGGAAAGATAAATCAATTATCTATCTTTTGGTATGTCATGGGACACCTAATTCATTTTGTGTTAAGTGTTTTGACCCAACAGAATTTCCCCCTCATTTTCTACTAATTTTCACCTACGATTTTACCTACAGTAAATGGGGTGTTGATCGACGGACATAGACTACACACCGTATGTCCATCCGTCGTTCAACACTTAGTCAAATTTTCTGGGTTGAGTTTTTGGGAGTTTCAAATTCAATCAATGCATGTGTAGTAGGAGCCATGGTTTATGCTATGGTCCGTCGATGGTAATCGTCGATTGCACCAGCAGATTTTTTGAAAAAGATAATTTTTGGTCTATTTTGGATACGGGGTGTTACACAATCCAATGCATATACCAGAACATGGCAACCGATTCGATCCATGTTTATGCGGGAACGTGGAAACTGATCCCATGTTTATTCATGAACGTGGCAACCTATCAAATTTAATGTACATTCTCAAAATCATACAGTCAATTCATGATTTCATGGCACACAATTATTAAATCATTCTAATTTACGAGTAGTATGAACAATAATGCAACATTCACATACATACATACATCATAATGTATAACTGCAAACATATATCATTCCAACATGAAATCACAACTATCACCTACCTTGAATCCAAGCTACAAATAATAATATAACACGAGGATCAATAAACAAGACCCAATTACCCGAATCATAATCAATAAGATCAACCCTTGATCCTCATACCCAATTTAGGGCTTTTTGCACCATAATTCCATATCAAACCCTCATTTATCGATAATAACACATAAAATTACATTCTATAGATCAAAAAACTGATTTGGGAAGTGAAAATCTTACCTATAGCCTTAAGAATGGTGAACAACCACCAAGAATACACATGGAACCGTTCCTTAGAACACAAAGTCAAGAAGTGTCGAATAAAATGTTTTTGGGGTTTTATTTCCGACTTAAGTCGCGTTTGTCCCACTATGACGACCCCAACCCACCACAGCGGCCCCGCCCTGGCAAGGATTTCCATAGCGTCGTATACGGGAACAGTGAGAAAATTTAAGAATTTCAAACCCCATTTAACAACACACCATCTTTCCATGACACTTAATAAATACATGTTCACGCTAAGATTAGTTTTGAGTGTTTTTCTAGCCCGAATTAAATTACCTTAAATCATACGACTTCCTTAACGTCTTAGCCATCCACTGATGTGATAAAATTCCTTAATAGATCTCTCATTGTTTAGCGGATTTCCCTATACCTTAGTGACTCCATTTTTTCCAAATCTAGAATAGGCTAGGAAATCATAAGTTACTATGAAAAGTTTTCAGGACCCAATTTTTGTCCTATTATGTCTTCCCTAACGACAGATTTCAAGTTGTTACTAGTGATAAACTAGGTAAGTCTGGCTAAATTATAGTAGAGTAGTATCTGAAACATCAAATTATCGGGGCATATCCTTAGCTTTCAGACATCGTGATCAAGAATTTCAACCAGTTCTTTCTCATACCAAAGGTATTGTTCAACAACACTAAGTCTAACTTTACGACATAATACTCGTCCACACTCAATGTTATGACCCAAGTATATACCCTAGAAGTTATGGTATCCTCAAATCTTAACATGGCATTGTCGACCTCTCGGAGGTCTAAGACAAGCCCTTAGGCATCTTTCATTGCATAATCGTAAAAATAGCAGAAAATTTAAAACTTTTCATAGCACGTCATATGCTAGAACATTACTTCATATATATATATACATATATACATATATATATATATATATATATATATATATATATATATATTATATATATATATATATGTATGTATGTATATATATATATAATAAATATTATAATACATAGTTAAAGTCTAGGGACATGGCCCTTAAAAACATAAAATAATATCTAAGCTATTACATTAACTTAAAGAAACATCTTGACACAGGAAACCATTGAATCATAAGAGTCCTTTTAATTGAACTTGGGAGATCTATCCGAGCTCTTCACTTAGGAGACATCCTCTAGCCATTACAACCTACACTTTGTTTAAAGGATGATAAAGAATGGTATTAGTACAAGAATTCAATAAGTATGACAACCACGTAAAAACATGCATTTATAGAGGACATTTCATTTGAAATCATGCAACATTTATTTTTATTAAACATCATGAACATAGGCACATATAATCTCAACATAGTTCATATACATTATATATACATGAATACTACTCATAATAACACATAAAGTAATTTATCATAATTTAAGGCATATTCGATACATACAATACATTAATTATCTTTTTATCTTACTTATTTTATTAAGTAACCCTCAAGTGTATTTAGTACAATGTATCACCTTGAGGTCACCTTACAATAGACTTCATATATATGCTTCATAAACACAAACTACATATATTCACAAGTCATAAGCACATCATAGACATCACTTCACATAAAGATCATCACCTAAGACAACTCCTAAGTCACACTAGTGCAATGTGTATGTAGCATACCGTAATTCTTCTTGCACCAAGTGTACCTAAGAAGTCACCCTAGACTTGGCATAACATACTTAACGAGTCAACACTTTCATTTATAACTAGACATAAGGCCACATACTTCATAGCATCAATTAAGGAATCTTTCTTTTAGTACAACCTAGTCATAACTCATTTAATTCTTACCATAAGTAAACCACCCTCACAACCCCTTCACAAGCTTACTTGTGCAATGTACACATAGAGTCTCATACCTCCACATATACTAAGTAAATTAACTTAGAAGCCATAAGTGCATTTCACATGCATACTCATAATTCATATCTTGACATAGAAAAGTCACTTAGCATGCATTCATACAATTCACACATAACATAAGTATTTACTTCATAAGAGGCTTCAATCCTATCCTTTCTTGAGGTCATCTAGTGCAATGCATAAGTAGGGTCCAAGTCCTCCATGTCCTACCTATACTAAGTACACTTGTCAAGGAATTTGATTATGATTCATATTTTTATCTTAGTTAATATATTAACCTTTGAGAGATATATCCATAATCGACATTGACCATGTGAGCTAAATGGAATCCGGTGTTCTACTCCCACACCGAAAAGAGAGGGGTTAACACTTGGCTAAGGTGCAACAAATCGCACATAGCTATATAAGTGGTATCCACAAGCTTTAACCTACGGGGCACGTAGTTTTGGAACATGGAGATTGCTTCTAGAAACCTTGACTTACTAGCATGGAGGTTTCTATCTCATGAGACAACATCTATGTTGGGTATTAAGACTTTCTAAACGTGAAGGTTCTCTAGTAGGAAGCCGGACTTACTAACGTGAAACTCCCACTCTCATTTTTCATGTTCACTCGGTGCTAGGATCTAACTCTCTTCTTAATAAATATAGTTAAGCCTTTAATACTCTAATTCATAAAGAAGGCTTTAGGATATTGCTCCTTCATACATCATATAGCTCAAAGAATTCTAAGATACAAATGTCCTTTCTTCATAGAACCTACATTATATGAGAATGCCCTTTCACATATTCATATAGTCATACATCATGTGTGTGCACATACCGTGTGAGATCTACCTTGACATAACACCTGTAATCACACATGTTCATAACTTCATTTATATTATACTTACATGCATAAAAATAGGTAATGATGCATAGGATTTCTTTAATCATCATGAATCTACCCTATCTATAGTCATGCATAAAGTGTCTGTGTACATTGGTCAACATGATCATATAATGGCTATAACATAACCTGGAGGAAGCCAACCTCTTAAGATCACCACACATGTACAACATTCCTCAAGTCTCAAGTAATACACACATATAGAGTATTAAGGACTATAGACTACACACACTCACATTACATCATAGGATTCAAGAACATATTCAACATTAGAATAGAAAACTCCTAGCATACTTTGATCACATATTGATATAGGGTTCGTATAGGTAGGGGTAATGCTATAAGAGTACTCATCAACATTAACAATCTTATACCATACCTAACCCATGATCATCACATATATGAATAGCATCATCCGGAAACCTACATCATGCAACTAGTGTGGGAGTCTACTCATACACTTCACATTACATAAATTTACTTAAAGCATGTTATTAGAATCAAGTCTAAATACTTCAAATCCCTAAACATGAAAATTATCAAATAAATTCATCTTTCATCTAATGCTTTCAAGGCCATGATCTTATCCCATAAACATGTACAAGAATGTAAATACCGCCACCATAAATGGACCATACCAATCAACACAATTCAATGTGTGTTCTAAGCTAATTAGATGAAATAGTTCAACTTACCAAATATAAAAGCTATGATAATCATTGATTATTCCTCCATGATTCATATTCAATTAATATAGATAGTAATAGAAATAACCAATACAATACAATCTAATCACAATTCTATAAACATGAAATGAAGATCACAAGACCGACATTATAGCCCAATTTGAGAATTATGATGATCATGGTTCTTCATAAAATTTAATATAAATTCATCATAAATCAGTTGCTAATCATAAATTCATCATTAGAATGCTTTTGAAATCACTTTGAGAATGAACCAATAGGTAGATTAAAAATTGGGAATATTGGTCTTTGAATCACTTTTGAAATTCATTGATTTAACTCCTTATATGAATGGATAACTAAGGATGAAGTATTACCATACCTTATTGATGGAAGACCCATGAAGAATTGGAGAAGAAACCATAGAAATCCAGCCCCTAGCTTGATCTTTAGTTTTGGTCTCCCATGGACGTTTTGGGAGAATCTGGAAGAGATAAGAATTTTATGGTTTTGTTTTTTCTTATTGGGGTTGGGGTTTTTCCTTGGGAAACGGTCTAAAACGTTCCTAAAAAGATAATAAAAATTCCCCTAATTTACCAAAATACCCCCATACTTATTTGGACTTTTAGACATGCCTAACTCAGCATCAATTTTTAGAATATTCGTCGGGGAACAAGTCTGTGATGCTGAGCTATTCCCACATCAATTTTTGATTTAATTCTTGAACCAGTGAGGTCCTCCATGTGTCTCTGATGCATAGGCGGAATTTGGTCTTGGGAGGAACAAGTTCGCGACGCGGACATGTTCCTTTCATGTACAAATTCTGCTTCCTTGGGCAGCTTTGTTTTCCTATGTTTGGGTCCTCCTCAAGGATCCTTTAACTGGTCATTGGGGAGTTTTTACCTATACATTTCCTCTTTAATTAATCACATATACATGTTAGGAACCTCTCAAATCAATTTGAACTCAAAACATTATATAAAACTAGGTGAAACACACTAAGACACACAATCATTTCAGGGCAAAACTTTCAAACATCTTTGACGTTCTTGAACGTTTGATATCCAAACATAACACACTGCCTTTTGACACTATAATTAGTCATTTAAGAACTTAATAAACTCATAACCAACATGCTAGTCTCTAATTCAACCTACCACATTTTGAGGGTGTAACACTCAACCAATTGAATACCTATACCTCCTCCCATACAATGCCTTAATGAAGTCATCACAATACTGGAGTGATAATTATTGTTGTAGGTACACATAGCTAACCACAAAGCAATTTACAATAACAACCAAAGTTGATCATACATATGTCTAATATCATGATATCAAGTACTTTGATACAAACATCAAAACAAATCCTTTCTCACATAACTATGAATAAATCCTAAATAAAAACACGCCACAATTAGAGGTGAACCTGGTCCAATTAACACACAATCATAATACCCAAAAAATCATAGCTCTTGTCAACATCTCCATCAAACAACACGATTTCCCATAAGTGTAAGTTATAAAAGTTTGGTCTTTAGAAATCAGGTACTCATCGAGGGATATGTCAAAGCATACAAACCATCTAACAACACTATCGAAATGTTAGATTTAGTAATTATAGATAACCTCTTCAGCATAGTATAATTGAATTGAATGATCCCCACATTCAACCATGCATACTCGATACATGACCTCGACAACAAGATGGAATATAAAATTGTTGAACAACCATAAATACAGATATTAGATCTTTTATAAATAAGGGTGGTACATCTAGAATCACTAAAATAGTTTAATAACACGGATACAACACCAATTATGCCATTCAAAAAAACCAAATCTTCCAAATCTTCCCACTCTACCAAGAGAATATCACATGATTTGGTACCCCCGATCAACCACTAGTGATCCACCAACAAAATTTAAAATACACGAGAGCATAGCTAGTGAATCATACTTAGAATACTAACAACAATAATAAGCACTCCAATCATTCACCTTATTAGAAACCAACACTTTTTGAAAGAAACCTTTCTTAGGTACTTAACAATCAATAGTAATAAACTTTATGACTTTACCCGAGTGTAAGTTCTTTCAAAAGGTTCTGATACAACTGATGATGTCTCACCTTGACAATTCATACCTTGACAAAATATATTACCACGAATGTAGACTTATAATGAAAAATCTGAATTGTAAATACAACTATAAAACACAATTCCATTAACTATCAACATTAGATTGTACCTTGAATACTATTATGAATTCATGGGTCCTTAATTATCATTGATTGCATCTCCATCAATCTTACAATATCCTTGGCTAAAAGTTCAATCGTACTTATTACAAAATCAATATAAAACTAAAGTACTTATCATCACACTCAAGCTAATGTATGTACACTCCTTTTTCAATTCCATTCCAATATCTTTTAACCAATCTGCAGGACTTGTAACACTATTACCATAGAAACAACAAATAAAATAAAATCACATGGATCAGAAACCGATTATGTGCCCATGTGAAGATACTATTTATCATTTCAATCAAATAAAATATTCATTCTCTCGCCTCTCTCTAAAGGTTGTACTACGTCCCACAATCTTTCTTCATTGTGACCCTTGCTCTCTAATTTCTATTCGAATAGTGTCCAAAAACCACGTTATGCACTAAATATTAGAAATCCACAACATTAGATAATCGCAAGTTGGAATTACTGTACAATTTTTGCTTAACCAACAATCTCATCATATATTTGCATCCCGTGAAAATCCTTCACGAAGTCTCTTCACATTATGCTTAGTCATCTTGAACATCACTCTGAAGTAAACCTTTTAATCAACAATATAACTCAAACTCAGGTAAAATCATCAAATTAAAGGGACTAACCCAATTTTTAAACGTTTTTTCTTACTAAAATACGTCAATTTTCTTCACCGAGGTACTCATTGCGACTTTCTTTATCCATAGGCTTGTCATTATGGTATGGATCCACTCATTTATGTCTTAGATAACATTATTTGTCCTCATATTACCCTCCCGTTTATTAACACGAAGCACCCCACGAGGAGAACAAAGGCGGATGAATCATTTATCACGAACTCTTGGATTTAAGACTTAAGCTCACTCAATTCATAAATCACAAGAATAAACTCAATCGAGGGAGGATTCAACCTCAACATCTCGAGTATAAGCCAATTATGCCAAACAATCCTGGCCCACCAGTTTTCGAGTCTGAATGAAGGACATGATCTTAGTTAGCATAGGCTTGTACACCCCTTCTCTCTCTTATCTTTCCTACCGGGGATGTCTAGAGTTACCTACTTATCTTTAAGTTTAAGCCTAATATGATAGGGGGACAACCAATTCATGCATAATTTTATATCAATGTAGTCATAACCAGCACAACCCAATTAATCCAAGTCTGAAAATCTATAAACACAATCGGACAAACACAATATACAAAGGTGACTATGACTGACACTTCAACTAAGGTAGAAACATGGATGAGGGAATCAAGTATATAACAAACCACATCAAATACTAAGGCAATTGAACTGACACATACAAATAAGTAGAACCTAGAAAACACAAAACAATAGCCATCTGGACACAAACAAGAGTAGAACTAATTACCACTTCATCAAACATCATACTCGGTCTAAGCCAGAAAATCATATAATTGAGCCATATCACTTTGTCACGCAATCTCCTTGACTGGGTGCACTATTCATCTACTTGAATTACCATTTCCTCGATCACCAAGACCTCGCTGAATTCCTCCTCATATGCTCAGGTTCATTAAAATTTTAACGCACTTCATAACTTATATTCGACTGCAGAAGACTGAATTAGATTGCAGGGCTTAGTTTTGGTATGATTCGGGGTTCGTAATTGTGACTACGGAAAGTCGGTAAGAAATGGTTGAGATTATGTCTCGCCATGTCCCGCTCTAGAGAGAGATATACCACACTGGCAATCTCGTCGTCTCAGGGTAAATCTTGCCCGAGCGGGCCTAATTGAAACAATACCCAAACAATAAATTTTTCTGCGATTTTTCTCTTTTTTAAATCATCCAATGGTTTTTAGCTTTACTAAGGAATTTAAAATAATCATCTAAACTAGAATAATCATTGTCTGCCCTTAGTCAATCCATCGATACACAATCAAACTCATTCTCATTAATTCAATACCATAACTCACACATCCCCAAGATACACCCAAACACTCACGTGGTTATTACTCAAGCGCAAAACACATACAAATCTTTCTTACGGATCACATCTTACATTATCTAGATCTTGCATCAAACTTATTCTTGACCTTGTATTCATAACAAGTTTCTCGATACTCGTTTGTTACAACTTGCGTTATTTTAATCAATTCAACCACTATACTGCACATATCAAAATTCAGAATCACAATTATTGTGCATATGATCAAATCATCATATCAAAGAAAATACAACTGCCAAATTCATAGTTAATTCCCGCAACAACGAATACACTTTCACAAGTTACAAGTTACAAATCACAGACAATCCCAATTTATAAATTAGTTTGTTATATAGATGACTAGTAAAAGAGCAAAATGTAATTGATGCACCCTGCAACTAGTTAAAAGATCATTTATCTGAGTTAGTGGATTCTTGTTCGGAATGGTGAGTAATTTAACCATCGGTAGTCTATACACACCCTCGCTTATTAGTGTTGGTGTTACCACTTTCGTTGCTCTATTTTTGACCATAGAGTGAAGGAGGATCTATAGCAATTTGTATCAACTAGATACCAATTCGATTCAAGTCATAACACGAAGAAGCAGAAAGAATTGAGCTTTTCCTAAATTCCTATAGCCTCTCAGACAAAAGTACGAACTTCATCATACCATTCCGCAAGACTCTACTAGACTCGTTTTGGTACGGCAATATCAACAAACCTAGGTATGTGATACCAACTTTGTCACAACCCAGAACTCAACCAAAAACATTACATTTAAATATATGGGAGTGGGCTTAAGTGAAAAGAAAAATATGAAGTTCCCATTAACTCCAAAGCTAATGCAAAACAATAACCCATAACACCTGAAATTCATAGTTAAAAAACTCTACTAATGACAAGTTTAAGAGCAAATGGTAAAACCCCAAAATTAAACAACACCTTTAACAAATAGTCGGAGTCCTAAAAGAGTAAACTTAAATGAGAATGATCCATGGGATCCAAATAGAATTGCTTTCCCTTGAATCTGGCTACACTCTATAGTCTCTTATATGAAGTCTGGCAATTGGCGCCTGAACATATCTTGTAATCAACAAAGAATAAGCAAGTGCAGTATCAGTACACAACCACAATATCCTGGCAGGATCACGAAGCTATCCAAAAGGTGAAAAATATATAATTCATTACTACAACAATAAACATGCATATACAGAACATATACTATATTAGTCATCACTTACGAACATCGCAGAAATTCACAATTCTCAAGATATAAAGTTATGTCAAGTCAATGATCCTATCATGGAACCCAATTAAATAGTCCTTTCATGGTATCCATAACGAAACTGTTAGCATAAAAAATAGGGTACCCGATCTAATGTTTATGTCGGGACGTGGAAACCAATCACATATTTATGCCAGAGCGTGTCAACTGATCCTATGTTTATGCCAGAATGTGGAAATCTATCCAAGTTAGTTTATCGGAATGCAACACCCGATCCATTCAACAAGCCATAATCACAATTACAATGTACTTGCTCATAATCATATAATCAATTTATAATTTCATGGCATACAAATGTTCAATCATCCTTATTTAAGAGTAGTGTGATCAATAATACAACATTCACATACATACATCATAATGTAGTAATATCACACATATATCACGCCAAAATTAAATCACAACCATCACTCACCTTGAATCCAAGCTAGACTCTCCTAAGACATTTGAATCTTCCCTTTGCGGATTCAACCTATTTGGTCGTTGTCAAAAAACATCAACATAAAGTGAGGATCAATAACCAAGACCCAATTACCAAGATCATAAGCAATAAGATCAAACCTAGGTCAAACCCTTGATCCCCATACCCAAATTAGGGATTTTCCCACTATAGTACCCATATCAAGCCTTCCCCTATCGATAATTACACATGAATTTACATTCTACGGATAAAAAAGTGGATTTGGAAAATTTAAACCTTACCTTTAGGCTTAAAACTGGTGAAAACCCATCAAGAACACGCATGGCGTCGTTCTTTAAATAAAACATTTTTGGGATTTTATTTCTTACTTATGTCGTGTCTGTGTTGTTATGGCGACCAAACCCCCATATCGGCCCCAACCTGGCTAGAATAATCCTGCCACAGCCGCTTGCACGAAAATAAAGAACAAATTTAAGAATTCCGAACCTCCATTTTACAACACACGATAATCAATGACATTCAAAAAATACCTACTCACGCCAAGATCAATTTCGGGAGTCCTTGTCGCCCGAATTCATTTCTGTAAAGTCATACGGACGCCTTAATGTCTTAGGTATCTACTCATGTAATCAAATGCATTAATAGATATCTCATATTTCACCAGATTACTTTAGACCTCACTGACTCCAATTTCGTCAAAATCTGGACTACACTAGGAAATCTCTAGTTAATACGAAAAAAATTTCTGGCCCCAATTCTTTCCCATTGACTTTCCTTGACGACGGATATCAGGTCTTTATAATAAGTGATTTATGTAGTTAGAAACTTCATATAATAGTTATAATGATCCATATACTATATGGAAAAATAATAAAATTTATATCAATTTGTGTTGATGGAAATATGTACATATTTCTTTTCTTAAATTTAATATTAGTCTATACGAAGATACCTTATATATTTATGAGCTTTTTCATTAAGTAAATAGTTATCAACTTTGTAATTTCACATTTGATTCACAAAAAAACATTGCTTAAATCTTCATTATAAAAAAAAATCTTTTAGTAGATTACAAGAACCTTAAACCATTAGAGAAAAAAGGCTATATACAACCAATCGAGAAAGCATGAAGGAATTTTGCAGCTTACTATATTTTGGTTTTACTTCTTTAACATTTTAAATTGATATTTATTTGACCTGGTAATGTTTTTACACCAAAAAAAAACATAAAGTCTTTGTCCTTTTAGATACCTTTAAAAATAAGAAAAAATAAGCCTTAACTGATCTATAGCCACCTAATACTGACATCAATTTTCACATGGACAGCTCAAGTATTTCTTATTCATTTTGAACAACTTAAGTAGGGGATCACATTGTTATGTTTACACTTTTTTGACAACTAGCCAAATATATAAGATCTGCATATTACACTTATGTCATGCCTAAGCCTACACCCTAGGGGAGGCTGACACTCGAAGACCATTACTGGCCTCGAGCGAACCCTTGTCTTGACTTACATAACTCAACATAAGACATAACTCAATAAAATAGTGTCATTTATTAACTAAAATATTAATAATTTGGCCAAAATGGCAATTAAGTCTCATAGCAAAATATCCGCAATACAAAGATGAGAGACTCAAAACTCTTTGATTTTCTATGAAGCTCTATAATATTAAGATGAATGTTGGGTCAGACCCAAAGCCTCCTCTAAAATAAAGACTAAAAGCGAATAACAGTGTCACCAGGGATACAAGGAGGTTCACCATTCACTCTGAGTGCTTAACTGGATCAACAAGGCGCTGGATGATGTTGATTCTAATTAGTATGCAAGTTGTAATGCTAACAACTTAAGTTTGGAAATAAGCAAGAACAAACACTTAACTTGGCTCTACTAAACTCAAGAATAACTTAATTCAATATAAAGAAGTAAGACACATGCAATATATATAAAGCTTGTAAAACAGTGCAAGCAACTTAGATCGTTAAAGAAATGCTATAAAAAATTCAACTTTACTTATGTATGAAGTAATATAGTTTCTGTAGGATATTCTCTAACCGACAACTATCACTATGAGCCTAAGTGATGGTACTACGTCTTACCTTGCGTTGTAAGAGGATCGACCTATACATTGCAGTCTGTGTAGAACCTGAACTACTAAGTGCATCCACTAGTCTTTGCTAAAAATTACAAAGGAATCATCTAAAAAATACGACCCTTCTTCGTCATGATGGCTACATATTTTATGGGTGCTTGAGTTAATATGAACTTGCATCCCCATATCGATATTCAATACTACTCCCAAAAATACTTTGCTCATATTTTCTTTTTAAAAACAACTTCTTCTGTGGTTTTAGGTAATTTCTCAAACTTAGCTTTAAAAGATCTCTTGGAAATTATAGTTTTCTCTTCACTAAAACTAGCCCAAAGGCTCTTTTGGAAGTCTAAGCTTCCTTTCATACTCAAACTGTGAAAACATTTGTAACCTTAGGGAATACATAGTTTCGTTATAACTTTTGAAAAAATGACCTCAACTTTTTACTCTTTCCTTAACGTGGAACTTAAGCCTTAAAACACATTCAAATCATTTGTTCAAGACTCTTAAAAACATTAAGAGATATTTCTAGATTTTTTTTGTTTAACTGTTATTTTTAAATATTATGTTTAGTATGTAACGTAAAGGTAGTCCTTGATTTGTGGCGTATGTTTTGTAAGAAAGTCAATAGTGGTTGGATATGTATGGTCCTCTACTTATTTTGGAAAAGCCTATGTAGATATATGCGTATGCCTTTTGAAATCTGAATATGAATGAAAAATTTCCGCTGTTGTAAAATTCAAAAAAAATTACTCGTGTAGTAAAGAACCTATTAAGTTTTAAGAATAGGTATTGGGGGTACATAGGCATCGCAATGCCCAATATTGAGTAATATTGAACATATTAGAAAATATTGGCTTAAGGGTGTTAGCCAATTTATATATATATACTCAACGGTGTATATTAAAATCCAAGCTTATCTAACAAAAGTACCTGCAATGAAAATCCTAAGCTATAAATACACATATTAATTCTCAACCCAACACATGAGGTACTAGGCATCCAAGTGTCAAGCCTAGGTACCATGGCACATGATCATTTAAAATGATCATATTGATTAAATAGTGTCCAAGGACATAGTGAGGACAATAAGTAAACATTACAAATGAACCATCTAGAATAGTTAGTTATGAATGTACAAGAAACATATGTGAAACCGGCCAACAGGGGAGGGACCACGCAACCACCCTAATCGAATTCGGTTAGGGTAGTTAGGAGCAGGCGTGCGCACGGGTCCATCCATGTGGAGCCTAACTCTCTAACCAACTCTAGACTCTAACTAACTGAACTAACTAGATAAATAACCTAGAACAAACAAAAATAAACTATCTAGTAAGCGGTCACTCCTGTCAATGAATACCATTCATGGTTGTCTATGTTAGTAACATAGCCATAACGACTTTGTTTTACTGCTTGAGGTGGTGATAGCTTTTATATATTTGCTTAATTATAAGCTTGCATAGTGCTCTTCCTATTTGTTTGTTTTCTCGGCTTTCTTCTGCCGAACCGAACGAAGACAGTTTCTCGTACCTCTGTACCTATTGCACTGATATCTTCTCTTTCACTCTCTTTCTTCATTCAGGAAAGGTGAAGATTGAATCGGGAACCGAAAACGAAGCAGGAACAGACTTGTCCTTTGGTCGAGTTTGCTTCACTTCCTGAGCCCTCACCACTTCCTGCGACAGCTAACAAGGGGCATTTAGGACAACTCGTTCATTTAGCACAACTTCATTCCGCTCGACCCGACAACCTAAGACTTAATCGGGTGATAGTAACTAGTTCAAGAAACATCCTAGTAACTAACCTAGGATGGTACAAAAGGGTTGATTGAGCATTGTGCATTATCCAGAGTATTTGTGAATCAGATATTCACAAATATGAAGTTTCAAGCATGTTGATCTGTTCTCGAAAATACCCTCTCTAATTCAATATGATGGGTAGTGTCATTCAAGGACGAATGTTCCTAAGGGGGAAATAATGTAACATTCTATAAAATGTACTCGTATAGTGAAGAGCATATTATGTTGTAAGAATCGGTATTGAGGGTATATAAGCATCCCAATGCCCAATTTAAAAAATGTTGGCTTAAGGGTGTTAGCCAATTTGTATATATACTCAAGGGTGTATATTGAAATCCAAGCTTGTCTAAGAAATATAACTGCAATGAAAACCCTAAGCTATAAATACACATACTAATTCTCAACCCCAACACATGAGGTACTAGGCATTTAAGTGCCAAGCCTAGGTACCATGGCACATGATCATTTAAAATGATCATGTAGATTAAGCAGTGCCGAAGTACATAGTGACGATCCTTTTAAGAATAAGTAAACATTCCAAATGACTCTAACTAACTAACCTTTGACAACCAAAAATAAACTATGTAGTGCACCCGACAACCTAAGACTTAATCGGGTGACACTAACCTAGTAACTAGTTCATGAAACATCCTAGTACCTAACCTAAGATTGTCTAAAAGGGTTGATTATGGTCCTAATGACTTAGAGTACGTTAGTAATTACCATAGGTCACTTAATTAATTAAATTAGAAACATAATTAATTAATTCAAATTTGACTAAGTCAAATGCTTTCCTATTTTTAATCAATCTAGGAGGGGCGTTTTAGTAATTAAATAATCATTTAACTAATTAACTTAATTAGCCTATGTTGAATTAGTCAATATCAGATCCTAAGACTTAGACTCATGTTAAAACACTAGAAAACTTATGACTCAAAACAGTAAGCAATCGTAAGAAAAACAGAAAGTTTCTCTCGATTCTCTTAGGCAATTTCAAGGTATTCTTCAAGGTTTTCATTCAAGGTGATCTTTATAGATTCAATTCTACATAAGGTATGAGTTTTATCTCTTGGATTCCTTTCTCCAAGAGTATTTTCAAACGTTTTATGAATATAAGAATATCAAAATTAGGGTTGTTCCCAATGACATTGTTTAACGTCCACCTCCCTAGTTATCCTTGTTTTCGATTCTAATAGTATGTACATGTTATCTCGAACATATTGGTTGTATATGGTACTAATTGATCATTATTTGTAGGGTTCTTGATCTTTAATGTCTAATCGGGACTATAGATTTGATTCATATGATAAGGGTATTAGTTACATGAGTTAAAGAATGTTGTAATGCCTAATTGTGTTTGAAAAGATGAAGTTGTTATGAATCGTTCATGAAGTTTAGTTCACTGTTAAATGTCGGCAAGTTTAGATTGATAAATCACTATAGTATATTGATGAAGTTGATTGAATTGGATAATGATATTCTCATTACCATTGTCCAGTGAAAATTTTGTATATGCCAATAAATTGGCTAACAATATCCTAGATTACCATAATATGTGAAGGATTAGTCTATGCCAATAAGTTGTCTTGCAATGTATTTCCAAAATATAATACAAAATAGGCTAATGACTAAGTTATAACAAATTAAGCATGACCTATGTAACTTTATATTTATAACCAAGGGTATGCCAATTATTGGGAAAAGTCCCAACATACCCTTTCCAAATGAACTATGAATATAAGTAAGTACATTGAACAAAGTTTATAACATTCATAAAGAGTGGTATAAAGTTACCAAATTCATTGAACAAGATAAGGTGAGTAATGACATAATAAAAAGTTTAAGAATTATGAAATTTACCAGAATGAGGTGTTAAAAAAAGTGAGACAAGTCCCACTCACACCTAGACAACTATGTTAAAGATATCCACATTAGTGTGTTAATAATCGTGAGACAGTCTCATTAACACCAAGATGATAATATAAGGTTAATTTCACATTTCATCAATTAAATAAAGGGAACTAGAAGCAAGCTTCCATAATGTTTGAGTCAACTTTAAAAGTTGTAAAGAAAAAGAAGTTGAGGAAAGCAACGATAGACAAGCAATTTTCTTGTGCCGGCACATGTAAGCCTCATGATATGAGGCTACCACCAAGGTGGATAAGTAGAAAAGTCTCATTAACACCAATATGATAATATAAGTTTAAATTCACATTTCATCAAGTAAAGAAAGGGATGATCAGTTATCCAAAGACTTAAGTAAACCTTATAACTAGAAGCAAGCTTCCACAATGTTTGAGTCAACTCTAAAAGTTAAAAATAAAAAGAAGTTGAGCAAAGAAGCGATAGACTAGCAATGAGATTGTGCCAGCACATATAAGCCTCATGATATGAGGCTACCACCAAGGTGGATAAGTAGTCTCCGTATATCTCCTAGTCTTTGAACTATATTGCCAACTTAGGAACTAGCCATGGAATCCATCTAAGAGATCTAGGTATGATGCGGGTTCACTTTGGCCGATGAAACCACCATTTTTTGGTGTTGGGCAGACACTAGATTTCATGTTAACTCACATGATCTATGTCTGTTAAATGCTCAAAAAAAGTATTTGGTTCACTTTAGCCGTGAACCACCTCTTTTCGGTGCGGGAAAGACAGTGGAGTTGGTTTCACTTTAACCGGTGAGCCACCCCTTTTCGTTGTGGGGAGACACTGGATTTCATGTTTATCTCACATGATCTAGGTTAACTTTGATTGGTGAACAACCCCTTTTTGGTGTGGGGCAAACACTTGATTTCATTTTAGCTTGCAAGATCTTAATGCTAAAGATTTCTTTAAGAAAGAAAGAAGAAGAAATGTAAGTTCAAAGTGAGCTAAGAAAGAAAGAGCTTAAGTATGTCAAATAATTTGTGATTGATAAGAATGAAGTTTTAACAAGTTATTGTCTTGTGCCAAATGAAGATATATGCTCCAATATCCTCGCGTTATGAAAATGACCAAATAATGGGCATAGCCAAATTAAAATTGGCTTATACTTATTTCTTATATTATTCCAAAAAAAAGGGGATTGAAATATAATGGCTAATCAATGCCCCATAATCTATAATCTGAAAATGATGAAATAAGTGGCCTAGCCAATAAAGATTGTCTTATGAAGATTTCATGCCCAACTTAACAAGAATGGAAAGAAAAATTTGTAGTAAGGGTAGCCAAATCATTTCCATAGTTTTTTGGATTACATGATCGATTTATTTTACGTATGGGACTATAATGAATCATTGCACTTGTAAGTAAGACATAGGATTAAGGAGACCATTGAACTACATAACATAAAAAAAAAAAGACTAACAAATAAACTAAGTGTTGGGGGAAGAGCTCTCGGATTAAAAAGAAGCAAATTTCAATATTTTCGTTCGAGTTGTTCTAAAATTATGTTCATGATTCTAAGGTCTTATGTTCATATAGAAAATTATTTGTCTGTTTTGAATAATTAAAATATGTCATATTCATTCCATAATTCACAAATAACAAATTTAGAAAGTCTAGTGACTTCACTTTCTAGAAATGGCATGTGTTATAGGAAGAGCTTTTCTTGATCATGCATAGTCCTTACTTATATATGTCCATAAACCCATACTTAGTACAAGTGTGTACTAACTCTATACTATTACTGTTTTATAGGCACAGGTCAGAGAGCAGATTGAAGACTCATTGAAGTGGTTTGGATTAGCGATCTCAAGACCTTGGTAGGTCATCTTGATTTTAAGAATGCTACACAAATCATTCTTTCTTAGTTCTTTAGACATATCTAGTGGATGTTGTCCCTAGCATTTCATTTCATACTTTTATTCCAATCATTGTATTAAGGTTATTAGGCAACTATTACGATATATTGATTTCGTCATTTCATTGCTTAATCGATTGGAGATGGTTGTTTAGTTTGAGTTCATTAGAATATTATTGTATATAGTAATCATATGATGTCTATGTATACTTCACTATGTTGTAAATGTTTTAAATTTTCCGCAAATTTAACTATATGATTATGATGAAAGCTAAGAAGAGGCTTGTCTGCAACCTCTGAGAGGTTAACAACGCCGATTGCATTCGGATTCCAGAATCTGGGTGTGACAAACTTGGTATCAGAGTATGTGGTGAAAATTACATAGGAACTAAAGCTCAAAACAACCACGTTACATAGTTTTTAACTTATAGTTTTGAAGCGCACCACAATCACGACTTAGAGACTAAGTGATGATAAGAAACCTCCCTTCTTCTACTCTTTATTGTGGTGTGTAGATCTTTGACATTTTGTGTCATTCTAGTTTCTAAAGTCCTTCTTGTTTATACGTGTAGAAAATGAACACAGGGAGAAATGCAGGCAGAAGAGTCGAAGAAGCAGCTGATGGAGGCAACCAAGCTCCTCCTCAAGCCAAGCTGTTGGACTGCAAATGCCTGTCAACCCAGCTGCGTTGACGGATGGAGAAGTAAGAAAAGCACTAGTTCAGATGGCCTAAGCCATCACTACTCAGGCACAGGCTATCACAGCCTAGGCCACTAGAAAGGGTGCTCCCAGGGAGAACCCACATGCTAGCACCATGGCTAGCAGACTGAGGGATTTCACCAGAATGAATCCTCCAGTTTACTTTGGGTCCAAGAACAATGAGGATCCCAAAGAGTTCGTGGATAAAGTCTACAAGATTCTCTCTTCCATGAGTGTGAATGAAAAAGAGAAGGTTGAGTTGGCTGCATATCAACTCAAAGATGCGGCTTAGGTGTGGTAAAAATTATGGGCAGATGGTCGAGCATATCCCCATGGGGTGACCCAGTGTTATTCATTAAGAAAAAGGACGGAACCCTTAAAATGTGATTCGATTATCAGCAATGCAACAAAGTCATTATAAAAAATAAATTCCCTCTTCCCAAAATTGATGATCTATTTGATCAACTCCAAGGTTCAAGTTTCTTTTCTAAAATAGATATCCGGTCAGGGTATCACCAGCTTCGAGAGAGACAAGACGAAATTCCTAAGACTGTCTTCCATACTAGGTATGTCCATTACGAGTTCTTTGTCATGTCATTTGGTCTCACTAACGCAACAGCCGTATTTATGGGCCTTATGAATAGGGTCTTTTCTGAGAACCTTGATTCTTTTGTCATAGTATTCATAGATGACATCCTCATATACTCTAAGACCAAAGAAGAGCAGGAACATCATTTGAGAATGACATTGTAAGTACTCAGGGAACATCAGCTTTTGCAAAATTCAGCAAATGTGAGTTTTGGCTGAGATCAACGACCTTACTTGGTCATGTTGTGTCGGACCAGGGTGGAGAGGTTGATCCAAAAAGGATTGAGGCAGTAAAGAATTTGTAGAGACCCCTCACTCCAACAAACATCCGGAGTTTCTTGGGTTTGGCTAATTTATCGCAGGTTTTTTGAGGCTTTTTCCTTTATAGTTGTTCCATTGAAAGCTTTAACAAAGAAGAAGGCGAGTTTGAGTGGTCTAAAACATGTGAAAAGAGATTTTAAGATCTCAAAGATCGACTCACTTAGGCCCAGTTATTACATTGCCAAGGAGTGGTGTAGGATATGTGGTAACTATAAAGCTTCTCGAGTAGGTTTGGGATGTGTTCTTATGCAGGATGGCAAGGTGATTGCATATGCATCAAGACAGTTAAAAATCCACGAGAAAAATCATCATACCCATGATCTTGAGTTAGCTGTAGTGGTATTTCATTAAAACATTGGAGACATTATCTATATGGTGTACATGTTGATGTATTTACTGACCATAAAAGTCTTCAGTGTGTTTTTACACAGAGAAAATTGAATCTTCGTCAGAGAATATGGATAGAGCTGCTTATGTATTATGACATGAGTGTCTACTATCACCCAGGTTAGGTCAATGTAGTGTCTGATGCGTTGACCGATAAAGCATGGGTAGTGTGTCTCATACTGAAGATGAGAAGAAGGAACTGGTTAAAGAGGTACACCAACTTTCTAGGTTAGTTGTATGGCTGGTAGATATTCTAAATCTGAATCCTCATTTGTTAGAGATGTTAAAGATAAGCAGCACCTTGACCTAGTGCTCATGGAGTTGAAAGACTCAGTTTTGAGTAAGATGAATGAATCATTCTCCTTAGGGGAGGATGGTGTGTTTCGATACCAGAGCAGATTTTGTGTGCCCAAAATTGATGATCTGAGGCCTAATATTACTGCAGAGGCTCATGGTTCTAGGTATTCTATTCATGCAGGTTCCACCAAGATGTATAATGATCTCAAGGAGATCTATTGGTGGGAAAGTATGAAGCGAGATATTTCTAAGTTTGTGAAGGAGTGCCTTCATAGCAAACAGTTTAACGCGGACCACCTTAATCCTGGAGGTCTTACCCAATCTATTGAGATCCCAACATGGAAGTGGGATGCTATAAATATGGATTTTGCGGTTGGTCTGCCTAGGACAAGGAGACAACATGATTTCATTTCGGTCATTATTGACAGAATGACTAAGTCTGCTCACTTCATACATATGAAATCTACTTACAGGGCCGAAGATTATGCCAATCTGTATATTAATGAGATAGTGAGGTGGCATGGGATTCCTTTATCTATCATTTCGGATAGGGGAGCCCAATTCACTTCTCACTTTTGGAGATCCAAATGAGCTTGGGTACACAGATGAAGCTCAATACTGCATTTCATCCCCAGATGGATGGACAAGTAGAGCCTACCATTCAGACCCTTGAAGACATGATGAGAGCATTTGAATGACTTCAAGGGGATTTGGAATGATAATTTGCCACTTATTGAGGTCTATTTAATAACTACCATTGCAGCATTGGGATGGCACCTTTTGAAGCACTGTATGGCAGGAGATGTAGGTCCGCAGTTGAGTGGTTTGAAGTAGGAAAGTCTTCCATTCTTGGCCGTGACATTATACATGAGACTGTAGAAAAGGTGAGAATGATCAGGGATAGATTGGCTAAAGTCGTCAAAAATCATACGCTGGTAACAGGAAGAGGGCTCTTGAATTCGACGTAGGTGATCAAGTCTACCTGAAGATATCACCCATGTAAGGGGTGATGAGGTTTGGTAAGAAAGGGAAGTTGAGTCCGAGGTATATAGGTCCTTATGAGATTTTACAGTGAGTAGGGAATGTTGCGTATGAACTAAAATTGCCAAAATGACTTGGCTTCTATTCATCCAGTGTTTCATGTTTCAATGCTTAAAAAGTGTCTAGGCGATCCAGCATCCATTCTGCATGTTGAGGAGTTAGGAGTCGATGAGATCCTTTCTTATGAAGAGGTTCAAGTTGAAATTTTAGATTGCCAAGTAAAGCGGCTGAGGAACAAGGAGGTTGCCACCGTAAAGGTTTTATGGAGGAATCACCTTGTTGAGGGAGCAACATGGGAGACCGAGGCTGATATGAGATCCCGTTACCCTCACTTGTTCAGTTCTTGAGGTTATATATACTCTTCCTAAGTCTGATTTTGTTTATGAAACTCTAAATTTTAGTGCATTAGTTGATTTTTGTGTTTTAAGTCCATAACTATGTGTTTATACTTGCACTATATGAGTTTATATGAGTTCATGCTTGCATTCATGTTGCTGTTTTTCTATAGCGGTGACATGATTTTTGTGTTGCAGGAGTTGTGATGTGCATTTAGTTAAAGTAACATTAAGAAAGAAGTTCCTCAATCTCATATATGAAGCTTCATATAAGCTTTGAGTTTTGTGCATTATCTAGAGTAAGTTGTGAATTAGATATTCACAAAGATGAAGTTTCAAGCATGTTCATGTGTTTTCGAAAATACACTCTCTAATTCAAAATGATAGGTAGTGTCATTCAGCGACGAATGTTCCTATGGGGGAGATAATGTAACATTCCAGAAAATATACTCGTCTAGTAAAGAGCCTATTAAGTTTTAAGAATAGGTATTAGGGCACATAGGCATCCCAATGCCCAAGAATGAGTAATATTGGGCATATTAGAAAATATTGGCTTAAGAGTGTTAGTCAATTTCTATATATACTCAAGGATGTATATTAAAATCAAAGCATGTCTAAGAAATGTACCTTCTATGAAAAACCTAAGCTATAAATACACATATGAATTGTCAACCCAAACACATGAGGTACTAGGCATCCAAGTGTCAAGCCTAGGTACCATGGCACATGATCATTTAAAATGATCATGTAGATTAAGCAGTGCACAAGTACATAGTGAGGATCCTTGAAAAAATAAGTAAACATTCCTATGAACCATCAAGAATAGTTAGTTAGGAAAGTACAAGCAACACATCTGCAAGACATATGTGAAACCGGCCAAGGGGGGACCACGCGACCACTCTAACCGAATTCGGTTAGGGTAGTTAGGGGTAGGTGTGCGCATGGGTCCATCCATGTAGGGCCTAAATATATAAAAAAAAATAGAAACTAACTAATTAACCTAGGAAAAATAAAAATAAACTATATAGTGCACCCGACAAGCTAAGACTTAATCGGGTGACACTAACCTAGTAACTAGTTCAAGAAACATCCTAGTACCTAACCTAGGATGTTCCAAAAGGGTTGATTATGGTCCTAATGACTTAGAGTACTTTAGTAATTACCCTAGGTCACTTAATTAATAATATTAGAAACATAATTAATTAATTGAAAATTAAGTTCAAGGCCGAAACCCTTAGGAAAATTTTAGATTTGACTAAGTGAAATGCTTTCCTATTTTAAGTCAATCTAGGAGGGGCATTTTAGTAATTAAATAATAATTTATTTAATTAATTTTATTAGCCTAAGTTTAATTAGTCAATATCAGCTCCTAAGACTTAGACTCACGTTCACACACTAGAAAACTTATTACTCAAAACAGTGAGCAATCGTAAGAAAAAATGAAAGTTTCTATCGATTCTCTTAGGCGATTTCAAGGTATTCTTCAAAGTTTTCGTGCAAGGTGATATTCATAGATTCAATTCTAAATAAGGTATGGGTTTTCTCTCTTGGTTTCCTTTCTCCAAGAGACTTTTCAAACGTTTTATGAATTCAAGAATATCGAACTAGGGTTGTACCCAATGACATTGTTTAACGTCCACCTCCCTAGTTATCCTTGTTTTTTATTCTAATAGTATGTAGATGAAATCTCAAACATATTGTTGGTATGTGGTTCTTATTGATCATTATGTGTAGGGTTTTTCATCTGTTAATTTCTAATGGGGCCTATAGATTTGATTCATATGATCAGGGTATTAGTTACATGAGTTAAGAATGTTGTAATGCCTAATTGTGTTCGAAAAGATGAAGTTCTTATGAATCGTTCATGAAATTTAGTTCACTTTTAAATGTCGACATGCTTAGAATGATGAAATCACTATAGTATATTCATGAAGTTGATTGAATTGTCTAATGATATTCTCATGACCATTGTCTAGTGAAAATTTGGCTTATGCCACTAAATTGGCTAACAATATCCTAGATTACCATTATATGTGAAGGATTAGTCTATGCCAATAAGTTGTCTTGCAATGTATTTCCAAAATATAAAACAAAATTTGCTAATGACTAAGTTATACCAAATTAATCATGACCAATGAAACTTTGAATTCATTACCAAGGGTATGCCAATCATTGGAACAAGTCCCAACATACCCTTTCCAAATGAACTATGAATATAAGTAAGTACATTGAACAAAGTGTATCACATTCATAAAGAGTGGTATAATGTTACCAAATTCATTGAAACTAGATAAGGTGAGTAATGACATAATTAAAAGTGTAAGAATTATGAAAGTGACCAGAATGAGGTGTTAAATAAAGTGAGACAAGTCTCACTTATACTTAGACAATTATGTTAAAGATATCCACATAAAAGGGTGGTAATAATCGTGAGACAATTCTCATTAACACCAAAATGATAATGTAAGGCTAAATTCACATTACATCAAGTAAATAAAAGGATGACCAGTTATCCAAAGAGTTAAGTAAACCTCATAACTAGAATCAACCTTCCATAATGTTTGAGTCAACTCTAAAAGTTGTAAAGAAAAAGAAGTTAAGCAAAGAAAGTATTCAGTTCACTTTAGTCATGAACTACCTCTTTTCGGTGTGGGGAAGACACTGGACTTGGTTTCACTTTAGTCATATAGCCACCCTTTTTCAGTGTGGGGCAGACACTAGATTTCATGTTTAGCTCACATGACCTAGGTCCACTTTGATCGGTGAACCACCCCCTTTCGGTGTGGGGCAGAAACTGGATTTTTCATGTTGGCTTGCATGATCTTAATGGTAAGGATTTCTTTAAGAAAGTAAGCAATAAAGAAGAAGAAATTTTAAGTTCAAAGTGAACTAAGAAAGTAAAAGTTTAAGTATGTCAAATCATCTCTAATTTATAAGAATGAAGTTTTAACAAGTTATTGGCTTGTGCGAGATCAAGATATATGCTCCAATATCTTCACGTTATGAAAATGACCAAATAACGGGCATAGCCAAATAAAAATTTGCTTATATTAACTTCTTATATTACGCAAATAAAGAGGTGTAAAACATAATGGATAATCAATTCCCAATAATCTCCATAATATGAAAATGATGAAATAAGTAACCTAGCCAATAAAGATTGGCTTATAAAGATTTCATTTCCAACTTAACAAGAATGGAAAGAATAATTTGTAGTAAGAGTAGCCAAATCATTTCCTGAGTCTTTTGGATTACTTGCTCAATTTATTGTAGGTATGGGACTATAATGAATCATTGCACTTGTAAGTAAGACATAGGATTAAGGAGGTCATTGAACTAAAGAACAACAAGAAGAAAAAGACTGAAAAATAAAGGATTAAGGAGATCAATGAACTACAGAACAACAACAAGAAAAAGACTGAAAAATAAACTAAGTGTTGGGGGAAGAGCTCTCGGGTAAGGGAGGAGCAAAATTTCAAAAAAAAATCGAGTTGTTGTAAAATTGTGTTCATGAATCTAAGGTCTTATGTTCTTATAGGAAATTAGTTGTGTGTTTTGAATGCACTAAAAAATGTCAAATTCATACCATAATTCACAAATAACAAATTTAGAAAGTCTAATGACTTCACTTTCTAAAAATTGCATGTTGTTACAGGAAGAGCTTTCCTTGATCATGCATAGTCCTTACGTGTATATGTTCATACACTCATATTTAGTACAACTGTGTACTAACCCTATACTATTATTGTTTTATATGTGCAGGTCAGAGAGCATATTGAAGACTCATTGAAACGGTTTGGAGTAGCGATCTCCAGACTTTGGTAGATCCTCTTGAGTTCGAGGATGCTACACCTATCATTCTAGCTTAGTACTTTAGACATAGCTAGTGGATGTTGTCCCTAGCGTTTCATTTTAGACTTGTATTCAAAGCTTTGTATTAAGGTCGTTTGGCAACAATTATGATATATTGATCTCTTTATTGAATTGGTTAATCGATTGTAGGTGGTTGTTTAGTTTAAGGTCATTAGAATATTATTCTAGATAGTAATCATATGAAGTTTATGTATACTTCACTATATTTTAAAAGTTTTAAATTTTTTGCAAATTTAACTATATGATTGTTATGAAAGCTAAGAAGAGGCTTGTCTGCGACCTCTAACAGGTTAACCACGCCAGTTGCGTTCGTATTCCAAAATCCGTGTGTGACAGTTGAGCCTAATATTTTTTCTATAAAGTTCTAAATCCTAACAATGGTATCAGAGCTCTTCTTCTTGAGGGATCTGTGAAGGCAAGAAAGCTAAAGTTTTTTCTCTAGTTTTCCTAAGGTGAGAGCTAAGAAGCAGTAACAAGCATCAACCAGCTTCTTGGGTGCAGGACCTCCTATGTTTAAAGGATAAAATTATCACATATGAGTGTTAAAGAGGAAGGCTTATATTAAAGTTCTTAGTCTACGGGAAACAATTGAAAGTGAAGATGATCCTCTTCAACTTAGATCGAATCCAACAATTGCACAAATTAAGATTTATGAAGATGCGAAGTCAAGGAAACCCAAGGCTCTCGCATGTCTTCATTCAGCACTTTCAGATGTGATTTTCACAAGAATAATGGCTTGTGAAACACCTAAAGAAGTATGTATAAGCTAAAAGAAAAGTTTGATGGAAGTGATAGAGTGAAGACTATCAAACGCTTAACTCTCAAAAGAGAATTTGAGATGTTAAGGATTAAAGAATGAGATATTCTGAAAGAGTATTCTTCGAAAAATGTCTAGATAGTTAAAAACATAAGGTTGTTTGGTGAAACCTTTCCATATTCAATGGTGGTGGAGAAGATAATGATAAGCTTACCAGCAAGGTTCATGTACAAGATTTAAGCAGTAGAAGAATCTTTTGATTTGAAGACTTTACTTGTGACAAAACTGATCGGTAAATTGCAAGCCCAAGAACAAATATCAAGTGTAAGAGATGAAGAAGTAGCATAAGTAGCATATCAGGCCCAACATAAAGCCTATGAAATATAGTAGAAGGATGGAAGGAGATAAAGTAGAAAAGGTAAAACCGTGGAAGGAATCTTCAAAGAATAGGAAGTTTCCACTTTGTAGCCACATTAAAAGAACCAATCATCAAGAAAAAGACTTTTAGTTCAAAGGATAGCCATCAATTCAGTGTAGATTATGTAGAATAATAGTTCATATTGAGAAAATTAGAGGGCCAGGAAGAATCAACCACAAAAAAAAATCATGTGCAACAGGAAAATTTTGTTGAAAAATCCAAAAAAGAAGAAGAAAGTGTGTTTATGGCTTCTCATGTAGAGAACACAATGAACAAATCCTCATGGTTCATATATAGTGGATGTACGAGTCATATGTCACACAATGAGCTCTTGTACGCACTTGATAAGTCACTTAAAGCTAAGGTTAGGATGGGAAATGGTGAAATGGTTGATGCATATGGAAAGGGTTCAGTTTCCTTTCAGACTACACAAGGTACAAAGTTAATTCATGATGTGTTATATGTTCCTTGTTTAGCATGTAACTTGTTAAGCATGGCTCAAATGATGTCTAAAGGCTATTCCTTATGTTTTAAGTACAAACATTGTTTAATTTTTAACTCTGAAGATAGTTTGATTATTCAAATAGAAATGGTGGATAAAATTTTTCCTTTAGATGGAAGGTTTGATAGTGAAAATTTTTCATGTAAGGATGAGTCATGGTTGTGGCACAGAAGATATGGCCATTTTAACTATACTACTTTAAAGTATATGTATGAAAATGGCTTGACTAAGGATTTATCCGAGATTTCACTATCCAAAAAAGTTTGTGAGTCATGTCAAATGGGTAAGGTACACAGGAAATCATATCCTAACAGTGCTACCTATAGGGCAACAGAGAAACTTGAACTAGTTTACACCGATGTGTGTGGACCTATACAAGCATCATGGTTGGGGTGTATTTTCTGAGAAACAAGTCTCAAGTATTTTCAGTTTTAGAGAAATTTATTGCTTTACGGAAACACAAAGTGGTTGTAATCTAAAGTCTTTGAGGTCGGACAATGATGGAGAATACACTTCAAATGAGTTCAACAAGTATTGTGAAGATATGGGGATTGATCACAAGTTGACAGTATGCTATTCACCCGAACAAAATGGAGTCTCAGAGAGGACGAAAAGAACAGTAATTGAAATGGCAAGATGTTTGTTACTGGAAAAAAAATTGGCACAAAGTTTTTGTGCATAAGCTATTCATACTTTGGTGTATTTATTAAATAGACTTCCAACAAATGTTGTGGATGAAAGGACTTCTATTGAGGCATGGAGTGGAATACAGCCATCTGCCAAACATCTAAAAGTTTTTGGTTCGATATGCTATTCTCATGTTCCTTTAGTAAAAAGAAGCAAACTTAAACCAAAAGGTGAATTAGGGATGTTTATTGTTTATTCATCAGGAGCCAAGTGTTATAGAGTTTTCAACTTGCAAACAAGAAGTATTTTAATCCGAAGAAATGTAGTCGTGGATGAGCATGCTTATTGGTATTGGGATAAGTAGCAAATGTAGAAAGATAATACAGTTTTTCAGAACACGAGTCTGCTGCCTTAAATCCAATAGTTAGTATTGTTCTTAAAGTCTTCATCATCACTATTGGACTGAATGTCTCCTTATAATCAATTCCTTTCTTTGGCTCTAACCTTTTTCTACTAGTCTTGTATTATACATCTCTATATAACCTATGCTCTTATATTTGATCTTATAGATCCATTTGAAACCTATGGGCTAAAACAAGCACCAAGATAATACAATGATAAACTATCTGAGGCATTATTGAAATTCGAGTTCAAGCAGAGACAAGATGATCACTCCTTGTTCGTAAAAAGACAACAAGAAGAATGATGTTGGTTCTTATTTATGTGGATGCCATGTTGATCAGTAGAAGAAATCTACTTCTAATTGAAGAAAAAAATGAAAGACTTGGGAGAGTTAATGAACTTCTTAGGGATTGAGTTTGCAAGATCAAAACAAGGTATTCTAATGTATCAAAGAAAGTCTGAACTAGAATCAATTGTCAAAACTGGTCTAAGTGCAGCTAAACCAGCTTGAACTCCACTTAACACCAATTCAAAACTGACTACTAAGTAGTATGATGAGGAGAGACAAATGTCAGAATATGATCCACTAACTGATCAACGATCTTATCAAAGGATAGTTGGAAAACTATTATATTTAACTTGATCAACGATCTTATCAAATAATAGTTGGCAAACTATTATTTTTAACTATGACAAGTCTTGATATTTCTTATGGAGTTCAAACATTAAGTCAATTTCTACAACAACCTAAGACATCTCATATGATTGCAACATTAAGGATTGTGAGATATGTGAAAAATTAACCAAGACAAGGTCTACTATTGTCCAACTATTTAAGAATACTATCACTACCTATTGTGATGCATTTTGGGATTCTTGTCCTCTAACAAGAAGATCAATAACTAGTCACTTCGTGCAGTATGAGGGTTCACTAATTTTTTGGAAGTGAAAGAAACAAACAATTTTTTCTAGTAAAGGCCTAATAAAGGAACTCAACATCGAAGTCCCACTACTTATCTACATACGTAGTGATAACAAAGTTGCTATGCAACTTGCAGCCAATCTAGTCTATCATAAGAGGACCAAACACATTGAGATTAACTGGCATTTCATAAGAGAGAAGATCACACAAGGTTTGGTGTCTACCAAGTACATTCCCACACAAGATCAACCAACTAATCAACTCATAAAAGACACACAAAATTACAACTACAACATCTCATTTCCAAATTACCAGTTCTGAATATCTTCTCACTTCCCAGTTTGAGGGGGAGTGTTGAGAGTGACAAGGACAAGGTTGTGTCAACCTGGTCCTTTGTATGTGTTCCCTAATTACTGCTATTGTATAACTAACTCTCCATTAATCAGTTAGTTAGTTAATTATAATTAGTTGTAAGTTAGTTACACTACTTAAGGACGATTAGCTATCACAATTATTGTAAAAAGGAGATCTACAATGTAACTATTCATTCATTTAAATAACAAACTATTATTCTCCTAATTCTTCTCTCTACTCTTCTCCTTCTTCATTTAAATAACAAACTATTACTCTCCTAATTATTCTCTCTACTCTTCTCCTTCTTCCTCTTCATGTTCTTGTTCTTCATTGTTCACAAAACTTCAAATTTAACTTGTGCAACATTTTTTTACTCTAAGGGTGGGTAATATATTCCATGGGAGACCATTTAATTTTCTTGGAAATAAGTGAAGCTTTTATTTATCTTTTGTGATATTTTATAATTAAGCAAGTATAACCAAAAATACCTTATAAAATTAAGGCAAATACTATGACGGTGATGAGGATACCGGTGGAGGGTAGGAGTGGGAGGGGGGTTGTGGGGGTAGAGGTGGGTTGTATTGGATACTGGCGAGAAACCCTTAATGTGGAATATTACTTTTGGGATTTATTTTTTTCGTATTTCAATTAAAAGAAAAGTTATTTTTCCTAATTTTGATTTGAAAGACTTCATTTTTCTTAGAAATATAGTTTAAATATCTTTGACCAAACAACTTAACAATATCGAACCAAACATACCCTAGATAGCTAGATATATATACCTTCACAGTGAGGATGTTATAATAAAGATATTATTTTATATCATGGATGAAAATTGATGCTATAACAAAAATAACTTTTAGTGGTAATTAATATGCACATTAACAAGGGGTGATAAAGTCTTTAGTGGTATTGATTAATTGTGTTAATTGTCAATAAATCCAATATCAAGTTTTAGGGACATGTATGAAAAGAATTGTTTGTCTTTAAAAGACAGAATTTGCCGCTAAAAATCATTTTTGACATAATGAAAAATCTAACAAATTATTATTGTTTAGACCATATAGATGTATGATTTGAAATCTTCTGTAAAGGGAGATCAAACGTGCAATAAACTAGCATAATGAAACATCCTCCCTAAAGCCTCACCATCTCAATTCCCATCAATTTGAGGACAATAAAGTATACAACAGCAATATTTAAAGTATACATTTGTTTTCTTTTGTGTAATTCATTCCTTTCCCCTTTATTTCTAAACAAGGTTAATATTTATCACAATTTGGTCCCATATTTACATGCACCAATGGCTCTCAACTTGTTCAGTGTGCTGGTTTGCTTTGATAATGGCCCATCAATCTATTATGGATATTTTGCAATCATTTATTATTAAAATCATACATTTCGAACCCGTGAGATTGAGATGGTTTGGACATGTGAAAAAAGAGATGTGGAAACATACTAATAAGAATGTGTGAGGGGTTGGACATGGATATAGTAGACATTAGGAGATTGAAGTAGAAATAGTCCAAAAAACAATAGGGGATAATGATTAGACAGAAAATATTGAAGTTTCAGATTACCGATGACATGACCTTAGATAATTCTGAATTATATTGTATTAACTAAAATGAGGGGGGATAGGACTAATATCATTAAAACACATAGCCACATATGTTCCCAAAACATAAGTCTCAATCAATTCTTACCATACCTTGTAGGTACATCAGCATAGAAGCAAAAATATCTAACAAAAAAAGGTTGGCTTTGTCATATTTACACCTAATACTAGGCATTTGCAAAATTTCATTAAATATATTATTTTTATATAATTTGAATTGGGAGAGTAAATTTTCTAACTTGTTGAAATTCTGACCCCCAAATTGCTTAAGGAACAGATTTATCTATATGTTATTTTGCATATTAAAGAAGTTACGTTTTGTGAAGCAAATAAAATAATAGCACAATATTTTATCGCGAAAAAACCCAACTTTTAAGGGTAAAAATCATGACCTACACCTCTGTAGAATTTAACTCCATTTTATTAAATCTCAAGTCTCAAAAAAAATTACAAAGCTACTTAACCTAAGGAATTATAAACTCTAATTCCTAGAGGAATTATAAACGCTAATTCCTAGCTAAGAAATTATAAACTCTAATTTCTAGCTACCCAAAGATACAAACCTCCCGGTTTTATATCTTCTAGTGTTCTTCAACTTCTAAAACTTGTCGAACAACTCCTACTCAAAAAACTCAGATTTTAAACAAGACCCTTTAATACAATCTTACAATTTTCCCTCAAAAATTTCAACACTCCCAATAAATCTCAAAGCTCTCGAACCTCTTGATCGTGTTTTGATCTTCTCTCTGTGTATGTATCCAATTTTCTTCAAGATAATCTATCTCCCTATTTATAGATCACATCTACTCAAAATCTTGTTCAACTCAAACTAGACTTTGTCATTTCAATTTCTTGGTAAACTCAAAATCCTTCTTCACGTAGAATTCCTCGCTGGACTCATCTTGGAAAAAACCTTTCTACGTAATTTCCTTAAATAAATAAGAAAGCACAACTTCATTAAAAAAATAAGAAAACACAATTTTCTTAAATATATTTCCTTATATAGGAATTAGTTTTCCTTCTTTCGAAAAAAAATAATTCCACAGCGTTATAACTTCTAATTCACGTGGTTGACGTTCTCCTTATCCAAGTCGGATTCTGTCTGTAAAGAACACGTCGGACAACCCGTTTCTTTCATCTGTTCCTGTATTTGTCAACTATCAAAATCTTTCTCATTCTAACAAATTCCACCTTTTTAATGATGACAAATATACATTACGAACTCAGCAACCAAGACATACATCTTCCCCTCTTTTTCATGTTACTGCTACAACTCCTTAACTTTGTCATACTTCAAAACAACGACACTTTAACAAATTACCTCTTTTTGACTATGGAAAATTTTATCTGCTTGCATTGAATAGGTACACATAACTCATATGCAGTTGCTTCCCCCTTTTGACATCAGGCAAAAATAAAACACTGTGAAGGCCTACACCATACTAAGAGAAGCAAATTTAATACTCATGGCCACTGTCTATCACCTACTCAAAAACTTAAAAAATCAAGAACTCAGAGAGCTATAACAAAGTGTTTGCACAAACATATGAGATAAACATGAACCTAAAACTGAAACCCAACATTAGCATTAATCAAAAATCATAGAAACCACAAATATAATCAAAATTAAATATAGAATCAAACACTTGTCATGAGAAAAAAATTTGGAAGTCAAAGGCTAGAGTAGCTAGGTAATATCAAAAGATCAGAGAATAAATAAAAGTCATTTTTCAGTAGCAAGGATATCTTTTGGATTAACAAGATTAGCAGCCTTTTCAATTTCAAAGGAAACCTTGGTCTATGCACGCTCGATCCTTTTTTTTCTCTTTTTATATCACTTTTAAGGAACTTGTTCAATCAATAATGTTCCATCGACAGAAACTATAGTTCTCTCATCTTTGATTTCAATCGAGTCAGTAAAAGGAGCATATTTTCTTGAATATCCCTTGTAAAGGAACATGTTCTCTCAATCTGTTCCCTGGACGTGAAATATCAGGTGCAGCACCAATCATAATACGTTTTTTCTTTTATATCAATAGAAAATCCTAGTTTATATGATTCCTAATAGAAAACTAGGTTTTACAGATGGGTCTCCCACCCCCTCAGTAGATGCACCCAAGTTGAGCCTAACAACTTAACTTTGTTCAAGTGTAACGTCCCCAAAATATTCCCCCTCACAATGTAAGTCCTCCAATAATTTACTCAATACAAAAGATTTTCCCTAGGAACCAGCACACTCTACTTTCTTAATCTATATTTATAAGGAACCAAAGTAGAGGTGTCCTCCATCAAATTCATCTCAACATAGATCATCACATTGGGATAATGCTTTTTACAATGATATTTGTTTTGGTAGTATTTAGGGCATGAGTATATTTTGGGAAAAGTGGAAGAAATAGGTTCAGGTGCATTGACTTTATATTTGATCATGAACAATTGTAGTGCACATACCTTAGATCTCTGGATAATGCTGAATTTTGCTTCAATTTTACTAAGTCTCTCTCATGTTCTAGATGCAAATACAATGTTATAGTGCATAAGTAGGATGATTTTAAAAGTGCTATAGAGACATACAGCATAATGTACAAAACTGAGCATAGAATTCAAGATTAGAGGGCAGTATGCGCACTGTTCATTAGCCATTTACGGATACTCATGTGACCTTAATCATCCCCAAGTTCCAAATTTTTCCTTTGAAAGTGTTTTCCATGGCTGATCATATTTTTGATTGATTGATCATCTGAATGCGCATAACTGTTAGATACATGCATCTGAAACAACATGCAATGTTATTCGACCTTCCTTTTTTTCACTCAATGTTATTCATCCATTCCCTTTTTCTTCCCAAGTGAGAAAAAAAATTCTAGTTTCAATCATGCATCTGAAACAACATGTTCAATTGGTGAATTTTGTCTTTTTTTTCTCACTTTTCCTGCAAATTCAAGGTTAGATTTTGGAACCCAGACTATCTTGGGTCCTTTGTATTGATAAAAAGGATGAATAAGATATCTATAATCCCACTTGGGCAGATTATTTTTCCTTTGAGTATACATGTTCCTTTGAACAATTTTATAAGTTCCTCTTGCATTATTTTTTGCACTAACTTCGTATTTTGGACAATTTTTCTTAGAGTCGCCTGAGTTACCACAAATAATACATATCAAATAATTTCCAATCACAGGTTGTTCATTCCCTATTTTAGTTCTTATGTTCCGAGTATTCCAGATCATTTTTTTTCCTAGACAATTCAAGATTCATTCTCCTAGAATTTTCACTTTCAAAAGATAGTTCATTGTTTAACCTCATTAGTTCTTGGTCACATCTGATTTGGTCACTAGTTGTTTTCTTTTCCATTTCCTGTAACACTTTCTTTCAGAATTTCAGATTTGAGAGCCAAAGTGCAGGAATCAAGTTGTTGTGCATGTTCCTTTAGGATTTGATTTTCTTTCTTGAGATCAGAATTAACTTTTTCAAGAGCAATATACTCAAACTTTAAACTTGTCATGGAAGCAGGCAATTGATTCTTGATTTTAAATAGTTCTTGAATTGTATCTATGGAAGTGAGTAATAAGAAGGATAGTTTTTTCTTAGAGAACTTTACTAGTTTATCTTATAAATCAAAAAAATTTACATCCATTTCTTCATAGTCTAATTCAGTTAAGTTTTTTATTCTTCTATGGCCATCAAAACTCAGATTGTAAACAAGAACTCTTGAATACAATCTTATAATTTTTCCTCACAAACTGCAACACTCCAATAAATCTCAAAACTCTCACAAACCTCTTGATTGTGTTTTGATCTTCTCTCTGTGTCAGTGCACACAAGCGAATCTATCGCCCTCTTTATATCACATCTTCTAAAAGTCTTGTTCAACTCAAACTAGACTTTGTCATGTCTTCAAATACTTTTTTAACTCGAAATCCTTCTTCACGTAGAATTACTTGTTGGACTCGTCTTGGAAAAAAACCTTTCTACGTGATTTCCTTAAATAAATAAGAAAGCACAATTTCCTTTCCTTCTTTCACTTGGCTTTGAACACCTTTATAAAAGAAAACTTTTTGTACTGTTGCTTGTCGAAAAAACAATAATTCCACAACTTTATAACTTCTAATTCACGTGGTTGACATTCTCCTTATCCAAGTCGGATTCATTCAATAAGGAACACGTCGAACAACCTGTTTCTTTCATCTGTTCCTGTATTTGTTAATTATCAAAATCTTTCTCATTCTAACATAACCTAAAAGTTAATATATCCAAATATATATTCTTAATAACCAAATTATTTTATTTAATAAAGTAAATTATTGTGGACATAAAACCATGTGTGTTCTTTACCACTCAAACATACGAAGGCATACAATACCTCACAAAGCTCCAAAACTTTCAGTGTTGAAAATTAAACAGACATACATGAAATTTTTATTTAATTATTTACGTTGATCATCCTTTGATTCTTGAAGTAATCAAATGGAACTCCATTGTATAAAATATTATCAACATCATGAATTGTATCAAAAACAAGTTTTTACTCACTGATACTGAATTTACGCTGCAACAACAAAATAGAAATTCACTGGTAATAAAGTTTTCTTTTAAACGGTAATGTTTATTGCTGCAAAAACATTTAACAATAATTGACTTGATGTTATTATCTTCTAAGATACAGTATTGATTATAATTGCCGCTACACATAATATAGCAACAATTATATTATAACATGCTTAATAATTACCGCTAAATCCCATCATTGAGACAAAAAGACAGATAGTGATTCATCCAACGGTAACTATGCATTTACTTTTAGACATAAAATTTCTATACATGCCTAATATAACTCAGAATTAAATTCACATTTTCCCTTTACAAAACTTTCTTCCTCAACTTCATCATATGTCAGAATGTTCAATATTTTCTAAGAAACCACCAAAGATCTAGGTTGTCAAAAATTCATCATTCAACATTTTACTATACTTTTCCCCATTATGTCAAACTAAAATGACTTTTAAGTAAAAAAATATTGAGGAGTGTACATTTGGTTTTTTTAATTTATGTTAAATCAAATAAGTTATTTTTATATTTATCAAACACTTTCACAAATAAAAACTGACTTAAAAATATATGTGACTGACTTTTAAACTAATCCAAAGACACTCTTAATTTTGTCAGAGTTATGGATAAAGATTGACAAGCTTACAAGTATGCGAGTATTTAAAAAAGAGTGCATAACACAAGTCCAAATGTAACATAGTTTTTGGATTGAAATGGCATAACCTAAAAAACTGAATTCGTGAGTTATGTTGGGCCAAAATCCAGTTACTTAGACTCTTTGGCGCAAAATTTCAATACTATGCACATAAATTTACTTGAAATATGAAACATCCAGCAGAAATTTGAACTTGATTAAATCCAAAGTGTGTTTAAGAATCTATACATTTGTGATAATATATAGTTGGGGCATGAGAACATATGTTCAACATATATCATAAGTGAGTGCAATATTAGTATAATACAAATATAGGTATATATTGAATTTGGATTTGGAGTTGAGAAATTATTGTACAAGAAGAAGAGTGTCATGGAATCGAAGAACCAAGAGATCATAGAAAGTGAATGATGGTTCTTTGTATTGTTCTTTCATTGAATTAAAGAAAAGAGTATATTATAACTATTTATAAGCAATAAAAGAGATAATGTTATTTTCCTTGTAGATACTAAAATAAAAGAAAACTAAATATTCTATAATTTAGTTAGAACTTTGTCTTGAAAGAACATTGAATATAATAAATTATTTCTAGACTATATATAGAAAGTAAATACTATACCAATAAAGATCATAAAGTAGATGAAGGCACATTTTTACCTTCCATTCAAACTTTCAGGGATAAATAAGTTTTTACATTCTCAAACAACTTATTTTGTTAACAATCTCGACAAATTTGGCAGAATACTCTTTCACAGTATCTCCTTCTTTCATCCTTAACATCTCAAATTCTCTGTCAAGAGTTAAGAGTTCAGTCTTCACTCTGTCACTTCCATCGAAATCCTCTTTTAGCTTCTCCCATACTTCTTTAGGTGTTTCACAAGCCATTATTCTTGTGAAAATCACATCCGAAAGTGTTGAATGAAGACATGTGAGAACTTTGGATTTCCTTGACTTCGCATCTTCATTTGTGCAACTGTTGGATTTGGTCTAAGTGAAGAGGATTATATTCACTTTCAATTGTTTCTCATAGACTAAGATCTTTAAGATAAGCTTTCATCTTTATCACCCATATACGATAATTTTCTCCTATAAACATACGAGGGCCTGCACCAAAGAAGCTGGTGGTTGCCATGTTACTACTACTTAGCTCTCACCTTAGAAGAACAGGAAAAAGAACTTAGCTTTCTTTCCTTCACAGATCCCTTAAGAAGAAGAGCTCTGATACTATTGTTAGGATTGAAACTTTAGAGAAAAAAGATAAGGTTCAGTAGAGGAAAATTTTCATTCATATTCGGATTTTAAAAGGCATATACACATATATCTGCATAGGCTTTTCCAAAGTAAGTAGAGGACCACACATATCCAACCGCTATTGACTATCCTACAAAACATATTCCACAAATCAAGGACTACCTTCCTTTACATACTATACATAATATTTAAAAAGAACCAATAAACAAAAAAAATCTAGAAATATGTCATTTTCTAAAACTTCTCCTTGAGATTTTTCGTGGACACTCCCTTAGCCTTTAGAACTTCAAATTGCCCCTTGGTAAGAGCCTTGGTGATGATGTCTGTAATCAGTTGATCTAAGATGCAATGAACAAGTTTAACTTTTCCATCCTTATCTGTTGGCTTGATAGCGTGAAACTTCACATTTATATGCTTGCTACAACCATGTTGCGCTGGATGTTTGGCCTTAGATATTATTGACTTTTTTTCAACCTTAATGATAGTAGCTTCAACGTCATTTTGTTTCAGATCACATAGAATCTTTCTTAAACATAGAGCCTGATTAGCTGCACCAGCAGCGGTGATGTATTCTGCTTCTGTAGAAGATTGAGCTACCACCTCTTACTTCTTTGAATTCCATGAGAACGTGTCTGAACCAAGTGTAAAAGAATATGCAGAAGTGCTTTTCATTTAATCAACGAATCTTGACTAATCACTATCTGAGTAACCCATAAATTTCCCTTGCTCTTCCTTTTTAAACCAAATAACATAATCAGCAAGTGCTTTGATATATCTCAGCTATTGTTTAACAACACCAAGATGAACTTAAGTTGAAGTTTGCATAAACCTTGATAGTATACTTGCCACCAACATGAGATGGGATCTTTTTGCTGCGAAATACAACAAACTACCAATCAAACTTGTATAAAATGTTGGATCAACCCTGCCACCTCCTTCAAACTTTGAAATCTTTTCATTGTGAACTAGAGGGGTCAGTACAGGCTTGCACCTTTCCATCTTGAACCTTTTAAAAATATCCCATGCATATTTTCTTGGAGAAATGAAGATTCCATTAGTAGTTTGATGATTCTCCATTCCCAGAAAGGAACTCATTTAACCGAAATATGACATTTCAAACTTGGTCTCCATTTCTTGCATGAACTTATTTACCATAGCTTCATTTTTTCATGCTACCAGAACATCATCAACATAGAGTGACACCAGAAAAACATCTCTTCCTTTAGCCTTCTTCACATATAAAGTGGCTTCATTTTCACTTCTCTTGAAGCCACAATGAATGAGATTATCATCAATCTTACTATACCATGTTCGAGCAGTCTGCTTTAATCCATACAATGTCTTATTAAGTCGATAGACTTTATCCTCTATTTCTGTAACTTGAAATACTTTTGGTTGATCAACATAGATCTCCATCTTCAATAGTCCATTTAATAATGCCAATTTCTCATCCAAATGATACAGCTCCCAATTTGATTGAGCTATCAAAGCAATTTAAAAGTAGCATTATTGTATCATGTCGTGCAACAGGTGCAAACTTGTCTCCATAATCCAGACCTACAACTTGTGCATAACCTTTCACACCAAACCTTGCTCTGTATTTATAAACTAGGTATCTAGATTAATTTTGGATCTATAAACCCACTTCACCCCGATGACATTTCTGTTTTTGGTTTTTTAACCAACTTCCAAGTATCATTCTTTTCTATCATACCGATCTCATCCTTCATAACTTCAATCCAAACTTCATGTCTTGATGCTTCTTTATAGCTATTTGTTTCTAATATTGCAATATTACATCTTTCATACATCTCAAAAATTGACCTTATTTTAAAATAGCGAATCAAGTGAGGATTCCCCGTTTTTCCAGAGTTTCAAGCCCAAATGATTGGATTTAGTTAGTGCACAGACTTTATTCTCCCTCTGACACTTTATTCAATGTTTCAAACCCAAATGATTGAATGTGTTCTTGCCTTTGAGCTGCAATAGTTAGTATTGTTCTTACAGTCTTCATCATCACCATTGGACTGAATGTATCTTTATAATCAATTCCTTCCTTTGGTTATAACCTTTTGCTACTAGTCTTGTCTTTTACCTCTCCATTTCTCCTATGCTCTTATATTTGATCTTATAGATCCATTTGAAACCTATAGGTATCTTCCCTTTTGGAGATTAACTACTTCCCATGTACGATTATTTTGTAACGCATTAATCTCAGATTGTATTGCCTCAACCCACTTAGAATCAGAAACAACTTCTTTGTAGCTTATAGGTTCTATGTTGGCAGGAGTCTTAGACAGATACGTTTGATAGGAATTATTTATATGATCTTATGACAGGTATTTGTCCAAAGAATATGGATTATGGTTAGCATGGAAAGATACAAAATCTTTCATCCATAGTGGTGGTCTTTTTCCCCTTGCAGATCTTCTATTTTCTTCTTGTATCATCAATGGACCTTGTTCAAAAATATGTCTATATTTGGTGTATACTAATTGTTTCTGCAGGGACCTCCTCAGCTGAACCTATTTCCTGATCATGGTAAACAATGATCAATTGATGTGATGAGTTACTTCTAGAAGTTGTTTCTCCATCATTTAAACCAATGAATCTTACAGAGATGTATGGTTTTAATCTTGTGTTTTGAAAGGAAATATGTCTTTCTTGAATATTACATCTATGTGTAAAAACAAAATATGAGAAGTTATATCATATAACAAGTAACCTTTTTGAGTAGTTTCATAGACTAAATGAACAACCATTCTAGACCTACTGTTTAGTTTATCAGGTGTAGCAAAACACAAACAGAGATGTGACAATATAGGTTGCTTTCTAAATAACTTTTAAAAGGAATTTTGGTATTAATAGCATGACTAGGAATTATGTTTATAATATATACTGCAGCTTGAACACATAAACCCCAAAACTTAATAGGAATGTTTCCTTGAAATCTATTAGCTCTTGTAAGCTCAAGAATATGTCTATGATTTATTTCAACAGCACCATTTTGCTGAGGAGTATAAGCACATAAAGTTTGATGCACAATGCCTAAGGAAGTGAACATGCTTTAACACACATTATTCAAGAATTTTGTACCATTATCAGTTATAATGCACTTAATAGTTTTTGATAATTGTGTTTTAACATTATCCGGGAATTGTTGAATTATGGTACACATATCAGAATTTTAATTTTAACATAAAAACCCATGTATACCTAGAGATGTCATCTACCACAATAAGACTATGTTTTAACATGAGTGAAGGTTTTATAAGGACCCCATACATCCACGTGAACTAAATCAAAACATGCAGAATTTTCAGAGGTACTAACTTTGAAATGTATTCTTGCTTAGCAAGGACAAATAGTGTGTTTATTAAGTGTCTCAGTTATACTACTTAAATCTGATAACAACATTTACATGTCCACATCTCCTAAGCCACAAGTCTATATCTAGTTTAGAATCTACTCTTAGTAATGGAATATAACAACTAGTTGCAATATTGACATCTTTTGAGCTTGTATTGCTTGACAGTATGTACGATCGTTCATCTTCTTTACCAATCATTTTCACTTCCCATGTGAGAGATCCTGAAAAATACAAAAGTTAGGGGGAAAAGTAGTACAACATTTCAGCTCCTTAGTGAGTTTAGATACTAATAAAAGATTAAATTTGAATTGTGGTACTTCAAAAACTCCAATAATCACATTATTGTTAGCTAGGACACTTGAGTCAACAACCTCGACTAAGGAAACCATCACATTGGGTAAATGTACTTTCTTTGGTTTATTAACCTTGCAAAATAGTTTACTTGCGTAAAGAGTTTAGATCAAACCCAATGTGATTAGTGGCACCTGAATCGATAATCCAACAAGGTGTAGAAATGCAATTGGTAATAGAGTTGAAACAATTGCTTGTACCTGATTATTTACTTCTACATTAGCTGAATGAACTTGTTTTGGACCTTTGTTTTAAAATGGAAGCAATTGTTGATATTGATCCTTTGACAGATGATAAGGTTCTAATTGATTGTTCTCTTGATTTGAAGTACGTCCATAGTCACGTGCAGTGAATTTAGAAGAATGACTTATAGTCTGATGTTTGTGAGGAGCCTGCTCCTGAGATCCTGTACCTTCCATCATTGCACTATATGCGGTGTTAGATTTATTTTTTTAACCTAATCTTGAAGATACCCTATTAACTTGTAACACTTATTTCTAGTGTGATTCTTTAGTATGCAATAATGACAATAAAGATTCCCAATTCTGTTGATCTTTTGAGTACCACCATTTCTTGAGTACAGTGCTAACTCATATGCTTGTTGTCCAGAACTAGGATTAGACCCTAATATTCCTGTTGTAGCCACTACAGATTTTCGAGTTTCATCAGACGTGATAGTTGAATATGATTGATTTACTGATGGAAGTGGAATCATCAATAGAATGTGAGACCTTGCTTGTAAATAGAAGCCATTTAACCCCATAAGAAACTAAAATAATTTAAGTTTCTGCAAATGTACCACATACTTTTTTGATCTATCACATTCACATGAGGGAGTAGGCACCATATCCTCAAATTCCTCCCAGAACCCTTTTAATTTTGAGAAGTATACATACACATAACTTTTTCCTTGAGTTATAGTGGCGATCTCTTGGTGTGATTTGAATATTTTTTACCCATCTATCTTTTTAAATCTTTCATACAGATCACCCCAGACAATTTTAGCACATATTGGATGCATGATGCTTTCAAGAAGTCCTTGCTCTTCAGAATTAAAGAGCCAAGACAATACAACAACATTAACCCTTTCCAAGATACATTCTAATCTTGGAATTTTATCCTTTGGGCATGGTCCATCCACTAACCCCATTTATTTCTTCCTAAGAGAGCTACCTTTATTTATCTATACCTCATAGAGTAATTCTCAGCACCAATTAATTGAAAAGAAATGATCTCATTTTCACTTACATTGGACGAGTAGAGAAACAAAAATTGGGAATGATTGTAATCAATAGTTACAGCTCCTAAACTTGATTCTGCATTAGGTCCAACAATTGTTGTAGCATTCGTCATTGTGTTTCTTTACACAATTGTGATCGATCAATTTTGGTGGAATTATTGATTGATTTATCAAACTAGGAATACTAGTTGAGAAATTTAAAATACCACGAAGTTTTATGAACATTAAAGATGAAGAAGAAGGAGAAGAGTAGAGAGAAGAATTAGTAGAATAATAGTTTGTTATTCAAATGAATGTATAGTTATATTGTAGATCTCCTCTTTATAGTAATTGTGACAGCTGAATCCTTAACTAGTCTAACTAACTTACAACTAATTATAACTAACTAACTAATGGAAAGTTAGATATACAGTAACAGTAATTAGGGAACACATACGAAGGACCAAGTTCACACTACCTTGTTCTTGTCACTCTCAACAAAATTACCTTTACAATATTACTAGATTTGGGGAGAGATGGATACAAATAATGCTTATGAAATAGGAATGACAATGGATCAGGCCAGGTGGTTGCGGGTCAAATATGCAAGGACTTTCACTTGCCCCGGACCGCCCCACATAACATAATCTTCTCTTTTCAACCTACCCTGCCTCGCTCGAGCCAAATCCGTCCTGCATACTTTGTTATTGCTTTCTTTCTAAAATCAAACTTTTTGATGGATTTGATAGCTTGTTCTAACATAAAAATACCACTAATACAGTAAATATAAAACATTACATCAAAAGAAAAGTTTTGATAGTTAAGAAAAACTATTTGAACATATAAAAAAAAGTGATGAACAACAAAAGAATTAGAAGAGATTGATTACTATAACACAATGCCAAAAGAACATGATTCCAAGAATAGCTGAAAATGGATTCTCAATTAACATAAAACAATTACAAATGAAAAAAAATTATAGATTCTTTAAAAAAAATAAAAATAATTAAATAAGTGAAAGGATTAAGCTAATAAAAGCAAAAAAAAAAAGTGCTAATATTGCATGTATTTGATAGTTGGTTTTTTTGCTTGAAGCCTATCAAAATGAATTGTTTAGTGATTTAGCATGGGGTTTATCTCAAACCTGCATCCTGCCCCGTACCGCATGATTTTTATTAAAAAGAAATTATACTCACCCCTACAAAATTTATAACGTACCCCACCCACAAAGATTGTAATCTTCTTTGCTCCACACCCACTCCCCCCCCCCCCCAACTGTCATCCCTAGTATGGAAGCTCTCGTATAGTATTTTTTCAATGTTGACTTCTACTCCCAATTCTTTTAGATACTAGATAAAAAGAGTCTCTGATGAACTAATGACAAAACATCATACAAAAAAAAAAGAAAACGATCAAAATTCCCCCTAATTTATATCCGTATTTGCAACTACACACTTTAACTTTACGAGAGTCCTATAACCCACCTTAATTGTTTAATATTATAATAATTACACACCTAAAAATCCACAACCAGATCTTTCTTGGGCTGTGAACTTCATATGTTTACAGGTAAAGTGTTATCACTTGAGATTTTTTCCGAACTATTCTTATTTCTCAAACTACAGGGCAACAGTAGAGAGTTTGATTGTTGAATTATTAAGTGTGATTTAGAGTTTCATATTGTCATTGTAAGTATTAAGAGTTATGTTCTCAATCTCTACTAACTATTCTCAACACAGAATTATGAATCACTAAGTATTCAAATCAGGTGTGTGGGATCTATTATGAGATTGTGGACATAAAATTTGTAAACGAGCATAGAGTAATCTACTTTCACATGTTGTATATTCAAGATTTGTGTTTAATTTGGTCTAAGGAGTGAGCATCTTAGACAAGCATGGATCAAGTGGTTGTTCGAGATAAAAGCACTTGTTAGGAAAAGCGGCGATCTCTTTATCGTGCTGAAGTTAAAGTTAGAGTTCGAGAGAAAATAACTTCAACCTCACATTTTTAAACCAGCTGTTTTATATTAGGATCGACTATAGTTTGATAGAATACAAGCGATCATTATATAAACCTTAGTCATTGTGTTTTGTGAAAGTATGATTGCTTGAACCTCCATTCTCAGAAGAATTTCATAAGTTCTCGTCATAGTGAACACTGACATGGTTTCTCTTAATCAATAGAAAACCTAAAAGTAACTTTCTGTTTCATGCTTAGACCGTGCTACTTGATATTCATACGCAGAAATTTTAATTTTGTTTGAATTTATTAGGAGATAGTAACAACAATCGAATAAGAGCAATAGTGAACATTGTTTGTAACGAAATTCTTTGTGGGATGATCTGAACTCTTGTTGAGTTATTTAAAGTGAAAACAACCATTTACACTCTCATTTGAGGTGTAAGTTTTGACGTATCAAATTTTGGTGCCGCTGTCGAGGAATTTCAATTTCGTAGTGTTTTACTAGCTTGCATTCAACTTGTAGTTATAATTTCCTAATTTAACTTATGTTGTTGTTTTTTATCTATGACAGATAAATTTGCTTGTGTATACCCATCACCATAAGAAAGAAAGCGACATTGCTACCTTACGATCCAAAAATCCAGAAAAACTTATGCAAGATGGTTAATGCTCAAGAACTGGAGGCTCAGAGTCAAAGATTGGGTCTTGAAGCTGAACTGGATGCTGCAAGATATGTGTAGAAAAAATACTGGACTAGTTAAATCTAGGAGAGTTTATGGAAACAAGGATTATGTAATACCTCCTCATCGTCCCCCAGTAGCCCAAAGGGGTAAAGTTCATCATCCAGCTCACATGATGTATGAAGAGGATGATGATGATTTGGATGGAGCTGGATCCACAAGAGCTATAGTGTACCGGTGTTATCTCCAGGAGTGAAATTAACTATCACCAGTACAATGATAAAATTGCTAAATTTCAAAGGAACTTTTTGAGGGGAAGCTGCTGATGATGCGAATCAACATCTGATGAATCTAGTGGGGATCTGTAAAACCCAAGAGATTTCTAGTGAATGAAACTGCAATGAGGCTTAGGCTATTTCCCTTATGTCTTACTGGGGAAGCTACTAACTGGTTGAATGAGATGCTCGATGACTCCATTCGAACTTGGAGTGTATGAAAAGAGGCTTTCTTAGAATGATTCTTTCAAGAATCAAAGGAACTGCAAATGAAGTATTAGATCAGTAATCATAAGCAATTAGCAGGAGAAGAAATGTATAACACTTGGTGGAGGTTCAGCCAAAAGTTAAAGAAATGCCCCAATCATGATCTTACTGAGAGGCATCGTAAGAAGGATTTCTATACATCTCTAAATTATGTGACTAAACTTGTTGTTGATGCAGTCTGCGAAGGTTTGTTTATGAGGAAGCCATTTGCTGAAAGCATGCAACTGTTAGATGAAGTACCCAAAAACAATCGGGCATTGGTACACTGGGGATGCAGAAGTCGGAGAATTAGGGTATACATATGAGATGTCAGAAGAACAGAGAAAGAAGGAAGAAGAAACGGATAAAAATAGGACATGGCACATCTGAGATCCCAAATTGATTTACTAAAAAGCACATTATGTCAAAGACAGAAAAAGTAAATGTTGTGGAACAACAAAGCAGATATGAGGAGCAAGACATTGACATCAATGAGGAAACTAACTACTTGGGAAACCAAGGAGGTTTACAAAATTATAACTCTGGACATCAAGGGTATAATACCGGAAATACAGGTCAAAACTACACTAGAGATGGTTAATCTTATAGACCACCAAACATAAAACAAGGAAACTAGTAGAACAAATATGGGTATAGAAATGCTTGTAGTGGTGTATATGTGTCCCCAGGCAGCAGAGAAAGAACGGTTGGTCATTCCAATGGATCTAAGCTGGAATATATAATGGCTAAGATGCTACAAAAAGTTGAATCCACAGATGCATGAGTTAAAGAAATGAGGGGTGATACCATTCAAACCCACAAGAAGGATGGACATTGTATGGCCATCACTACTAGAAGTGGTAAGGTCGTTTCTAACCAAAACTCTTCAAGTACCAAGGATGAACAGGATGAGGAGCAAGTTGACACAGAGAGAATGAAAGTGCATATGAAGAGGGTTTGGAAGAGGGTCAGCACAGAGTAACTCCTGCTAGAGGACAAGAGATGAGAGTTATGACAAGATTCTTTTACCGTAGATCCCTAGACCTCATCCTCCGTTTCCAGAAATAATAAAAAAGAAAGCTGAAGATGGGAAGTTCACAAAATTCATCACCATGCTAAAGCAACTTCCAGTCAATATCACACTAGTAGAATCTCTTGAACAAATGTCAGGATATGCCAATCCATGAAAGACTTGGTTACTAAGAAAAGAAGTGCAAGTCTCGATTTTTCTAATGATATAATCATTGGAGTGCTATTGCAACCAGATATTTGGTTTAGAATTAAGAAGATCGTGGTGCTTTCACAATTCCTGCACTATTAGGTCAATCAAGTTTGCAAAAGCATTATGTGATCTGGACGCGAGTATAAATTTGATGCCACTAGCCATCTATGAGAAATGGTGTCTGGGAATGCTAAAACCGACATCATTGAGATTGATTATAGCTAATCTTTCCTGCAGATTTTGTTATTTTGAACTGTGAAGTAGACTTTGAAGAACCTATAATTCTAGGAAGACTATTTTAGCTACACAAAGAGTGTTCATTGATGTCGAGCGAGGTGAGTTGAAGTTTAGACTAAATTCAAAAGAAGTGAAGTTTAACATATAGCACATCAATGAAACAACCACGAGATATGGAAATGGTGTCCACAAGATATGGAAGTTATTATTGAAGACGACTTAAGAGTACCCATAGAAGAGAGGATAGTTGTTGAAACATTAGCAACTGTGTTGATGAATTTTGAGGAGGATTTTCGGTCTAATTATGGAAAGACGATGAACGATTTACAAGGTATGGAAGCACATTCTTATTCTCCAAAGAAATTAGATCTGGATTTGAAAAACAAACTACACCCTCAGCTAAACCCTCCATTGAGGAACCACCAGTTGTGGAGTTGAAGAAGTTGCCGAGTCGCCTCAAGTATGTATTTTTGGGTACTAACAGTACCTTACATGTGATTTTGGATGTAGATTTAGATGATGGACAGGTACAGGAGGTGGTTAGAGTACTTCAAAGGTTTAAAAAAGCTATTGGTTCAATTCTTGCTGAAATAATTGGAATCCCTCGAGGCATTTGCACACACAAAATTCAGCGTGAGGAAGAATGCACACCCAACATTGAGCACCAAAAGAGGTTGAACCCACCAATGCAAGAGGTGGTTAAAAAGTAAATAATCAAATGGTTAGATGTTGGAGTGGTTTACCCTATATCGGACAACCACTGGGTCGGTCCAGTACAATTTGTGCCAAAAAATGGAGGCATGATTGTAGTAGCAAATGCGATAAAATGAACTAGTTCCACAGCGACCAATGATTGGGTAGCAAGTATGCATGGACTATTGATATGCTCAAACTTACTTTTCAAATAAGAAGTAAAGTGGTTTTATCAAGTAAAGAACCCAACAAATGAGGTTGGGATCGTTCCCACGAGGAAAATAATCAGACTTAACTTTATTCTATTATTTTTATTATTTAGTCAATTATTTCCCTAGAAAACAAAAGACAATAAAGGGGGGGTTTATTTATAAATTACTGAAAATAATTATCTAAATTAAAGTAAACAACTAACAGGTTCAAATCTTGAAGCTTAATCAATTAATAAAAGTAACTACGGCTTAAGTGTTCCCATAGGTTCCTAACTTTATATTCTAACTATAACAATTCTTTCCTAGTATCTTGCATGTAAAGTGATAAGTTATCTCTAAATCCTTGGTCCGACATCTAGAAAATTTCACTCCGCACCTTGGCCCGGCTACGTGTGTTGCTATACTAACCCTTACCTTTACATCATATTAAGCATTGTATTCGATATTTGACTAAGTTATTACCTCGTACCAATCGACACTACCCTATTAGATAGTGTACACTAAATCTATGTTAATAATTTTTTTCCTATTATCTACCTCCTTGGTCTAACAAGTAGCATTAAGGCGAGTTCTAACGCTGGCCATCCGTTAAAAAGACTTCTAAAGGAAAGAATTATCAATACATGGCCTTTGTCTTCCCATACTTCACAAATTCTTCTTCTACTTTCTTCATTACCCTCAACGAACAGGTATGACGGATCGTTCCAAGCACGACGGTCCGTCGAGGGTCTCCGTTCCAAAATACATAAACTTCTTGGAATTTGGGTACTGGACTACTCTCTGATCATCACGATGAACCAGCAAGACGGACCATCGTGGATATGACGGTCCGTCGTGGACTTCTGTAATCCCACACTAGGTCAGACTTCCCCATCTTCCTTCAGCAACTTCACTATGATGCAACATACGGATCGTCACAAGCTTGACGGACTATCACAAGCTCTGTAGGTGGTCTCTTCTGCATTTCTTGGTCAAAAACTTCCGCGTTCATCTTTGGACAGATTTCCAGGAAATAAGGAGAAACTTACATAAAATCAATACAAAAAGGCTTTTGGACACACAATATTTAAGGAAAAAGTATTAAAATACCGTGAATCCACGGTTTATCAACTATAAGAAGTTGAACGAATGCACACTAAGGGACCATTTTCCTATGCCATTTATGGACCAAATGTTGTACAGGTTAGCAGGTAAAGGGTGGTATTATTTCTTAGATGGATACGCTAGTTACAATCAGATACCCATTGCTCTTGAAGATTAGGAAAAGACTACATTTACTTGTCCTTACGGTACTTTTGCATTTAAAGGCATGTCATTTGGATTATATAATGCACGAGCTACATTTTAAAGATGCATGATGTCCATTTTTTCAAACATGGTAGAGGAAACTCTAGAGGTATTTATGGACGATTTTTTTGTAGTAGGTAATACTTTTGATGAATATTTGTTGAACCTTAGCAGGGTGTTGCAGAGATGTGAAGAAGCCAACTTGGAGCTGAACTGGGAAAGATGCCACTTCATTGTTAAAGAGGGCATAGTTCTTGGACATAAAGTTTCACAAAAATAAATTGATGTTGACAAGGCAAAAATTGAGGTGATTGACAAATTACCTTCGCCCATTTGTGTGAAAGGTATTCGGAGTTTCCTGGGACATGCCGGATTCTATAGGCATTTCATCAAGAATTTCTCCAAAGTTGCACCCCCCATATGTAAGTTGTTGGAGAAAGAGGTGAAATTCATCTTTGATGACGCCTGCCTAAAATCCTTTGAAAAACTTAGAGAGAAACTAATCTCAACACTTGTAATCATTTGCCAAAACTGGGCGAAACCATTTGAAGTGATGTATGACGCTAGTGGCACTGCATTAGGTGTTGTATTGGGCCAGAAGCGCTACAAGATGTTCCATCTGATTTATTATGCTAGTAAGTCCCTAAATGGAGCACATCACAACTACAGTCACTAAACAGGAACCGCTGTTGTAGTATATGCATTTGAGATATTTAGAGCTTATCTGCTGGGCACTAGAGTAATAGTTCACATAGATCATGCTGCACTGAGATATCTCATGGCAATGAAGGATTCCAAACCAAGGTTAATTCGATGGGTATTAATACTTCAAGAATTTGACTTTTAAGTAAAATATAGAAGAGGTTGTGAAAATCAGGTAGCGGACAACCTTTCAAGATTGGTAGCTCCACAGAGAGAACACAGTGAACCTGAAAAAGATGATACATTCTAAGATTAACAGGTATTAGCCGCTTCTCTTGATATCATTCCAAGGTTTGTTGATTTTGCTAATTTTTTAATCAGTGATTTGATACATGAGGGGCTTACTTATAAACAAAAGAAAAATTTCTTACATGATGTGGGTTAGTACTTTGGGATGAGCCTTATTTGTACAGAGTGTGCGCGAATAACATCATCAAAAGATGTGTTCTCGAAGCTAAAATGTTGCCCATTCTTGAGGCTTGTCATTCCTCTCCTCTAGGCGGGCAGCATGGTGGAGATCAAACGTCTCATAATATTCTCTAGTGAGGGTATTACTAGCCAACTATTCACCAGGATGCAGCCGAGTTGGTAAGAAGCTGTGATATTTTCCAAAGGCAAGGAGCGATATTAAGACGCCATGAGTTGCCTATGACACCGATTTTGATGGTGGAGCTTTTGGATGTGTGGGGAATCGATTTCATAGGCCCGTTTGTGAGTTCCTGTGGTAATAAGTATATCCTAGTAGCAATGGACTATGTATCTAAATGGGTAGAAGTTATAGCGTTGCTTGAAAATGATTAAAAATGTGTTGTAGCATTCTTAAAGAAGAATATTTTTGCAAGATTGGGGAAACTTAGGGGTATTATAGCGATGGTGGTTCTCATTTTTGTAACAAAGTATTCAGTGCTCTCCTGATTTAGTATGGGGTGAAACAACATAAGGTAGATACACCTTATCACCCACAAACTAGAGGCCAAGTGGAGGTATCTAATAGAGAGATCAATGCAATTTTGGCTAAATCGGTAAATGCTAACCGGACAGACTGGGAAAGAAAGCTAGATTATGCATTGTGGGCATACCGTACAACTTTTAAAACACCTATTGGTATGTCCCCATATCAACTGGTGTTTGAAAAAGCATGTCACCTGCCTGTTTAACTAGAACATAGAGCACTTTGGGCATTAAAGAAGCTAAATCTAAACTAGAATGAAACAGCAAATTTAAGGCTAGATTAGAAAAATTAGATGGATGAGTTTCGCCTGAGAGCATATGAGAGATCAGCATTGTATAAGGAGAGGATGAAGCGGTATCATGATAAACACATTGAGAAATGAAGTTTCTTTACTGGGATGTGGTGTTCTTTAATTCTAGATTCCAATTATTCCCAGGAAAATTAAGATCCAAATGATCTGGTCGTTTTAAGGTCACTCAAGTTTTTCAATTAGGAACGGTTGAATTGGAAAATGATAAAGGAGAGAGGTGCAAAGATAATAATTAACAAATCAAGGCATATCTAGGTGCCCAGGAAGAAACCAAGATAGTGGAAGAATGCATGCTTGATGAAGTCTAAGTAATCAAGCTACCTGCATCGCGCCGCGACATTAAATTGTGTGCTTCTTGGGAGGCAACCCAAGATTTCTTAATTTAGGAATTTTTGTATTTCTTTTTTTGTGTTAGTTTAGTGTGCAGAGTTAATGGATTCTGACATATGTAAGAATACTTAGTAAAAATGCACATAAGAGTTTGTGCAGCCTGTAGTTGACGGGAGGCTTCACGGACCGTGGCAACCTCTATGGGCAACTTCACAGTACCTCTAAGCGATGATCAAACAAAGAAGCTACTGGAGAACAGAAATACCAAGGTTCACAGTTCGTAGTAAGTATACGAACTATGTTCCCTACCGTGAAGTTGAGGTGAAACTTAACAAGGCGCAAGTGTTACATATGGTCCACCTCACTCACCGTAAAATTCTTTGCGGGGGATTTGACGGATCGTCATCTATCCCAGGTAAGTCCACTATATAAATTATTTCCAAGGTAGGGTATACGGATCGTAATAGTTCCTACAGACTATTCTATGATCCATTGTTCGTGCAAGTAATTCATTAAACGAAAGCCCGACCCACCCTGCGATTCGACCCATACATGGCAAAATGTATTTAGGTCTGCCCTTTCCAATTTTTTCTCTCCTCCTTCTTATTATTCTCGTTTTATCTCTAACCGCTACCCCCTTCCTCTCTTACGTGTATTGCCATTACTACTAGTATAGCTCAAGCCCTCCAAGTAATCTAACTATATTTTGATAATCTCTGTTGCTCAGGTTTGTTCTTATTCACATATTACGATCGTTCTAGGTTTAATGTAGTAATAAGGGGGGCTTATTGCAGTTCTGTATTATTAGTGGGGTATCAGGTTTAAGTCAGTTTGTTAGTCATTTAGGGTAAGGACATTGTGTTTCCATAAAAGGTTGTTCTTCTTTGATGATGTGATCATTGTAATATTTCCCTCAAACATGAGGAGATGGGTATTTTAGTAGGAAGGACAAACTCCATAGCTGAAACGTGGATAATGGTAAACCACGCTGAATTATACGGACTATATAGTTGATTACGTCCCTTAACCATAGTCGTCAAACACGAATGTAACACCATCTGAGTGCCTGAGTTAACGCTCAAGATTATTGCCTATGGTTGTTTTTACGGACTGTGATCTTGTCCTTGAAAGTTTCTTCATATTTTATCTGGTTGTTTAGCTTGTTATGAGTCTGACTTGCTATCACAAACACGATTACAACCTATTGTTTTCTTCACTGACCGTGACCTTGCCCGTGTAAATTACTTGGGCAATTTATTTTGTTGGTTAGCTATGGCTTAATTTTGCTCAGAGTTCATGAAGAACTTTACGATTCGTGGTCCTTTCCACGGTCCGTGAAGGCATCCGTGATCAGTATTTCACTGCAGTTTTTTTTTTTGATTAATTATGTGCGCTTCATGATGATAGATTGGGTGACGTCATTCTTAAGTCAAGGCATCACGATGTTATTCAACTCTAGGGGAAGTATAAGTACCCGTTAGTGTGTCAATAATTTGTACGCATGCTAAATCTGGTCATGTTTATAGGTACAATGCCACGCCGACTACGAATGAAGAATCCTACATGCCTACCCCCTACAGCTTCTCAATTTGATGGTGACACCGCATCTGAGGCTAGTGGGCCGGAGGTGCACTTGGATGTTACTCCAACACCGCATTCATTTTGGACACTAGATCACAAGTCCAATGACGGATACTCCAAAACACTCCCTCTCAGTCTGAAGAAGGGGGTAGCTCTTCTGAGAATGTTGCAACTGACAGCAGTCCATCCAATTCTTCAGCACAGAACAATCATGGGGCTAATTCTGGGGGCAGTGCTGAAGATGAAAGTAGTTCATAGGAGAATTGTCACAACTTCTCTCCGGAAACTCATCCAGAACAAGAAATATCAGCTCAACAAGTTGCCCTTCGGAGAGAGCTAGACGAGATACTCACAGATGAAGAAACCATTATACAATATCTGCATGGTCACGAACCTAATCCAGAACACCAAGTGTGCTATGTGGACGGTGGACCGTACCAAAGAATTATTCCATGAGGAATTGTGATAGAGACTGCAGCTTCAAGAAGCCGACTATTTTACCTGAATTTAGGGTGGTGAGCAGTGACATCAAGCCCTTTTCAGAAAATTACCAGATGTTTCAATTTCACAAGTTCGACTGGATGGACAGTGCACCTGGTGACTAGTCTAATCACTTGACAAAGGAATTTTATACATCATATGCAGCGACGCTGATGAACTTTGCAGCAACCAGCAAATCCACAAAACGAGGGCACAAAGATTTGGTTGTTACACTAGGTCAACTTGCCTCAATCATTGCTAGGGGCAAGTCCATTGATATTTCCGAAAGCTCTATCAACCAAATGTTACATGCTCCGGATTACAACGATCCATCATCAGTGGGACTTTTTGAAGGGAAGCACAAAGACGTGACAAGGCAGCCAACATAGAAGATCAAGTTTCTCGAGAAAGGGTGTTGTGGTAGATCGCCAAACACATTGCCATTGATGGGGAACAGGCAAGTTGGGTGACTACTACCCCGCCTACTATTGCTAAAGCTACATTGAATTTCCTAGCTAAAGTGTGGTGGGTTTTGGTCCGGGCGCAATTGCGGCCAACAGTGAAGGATAACTCACTTTCACCATCCCTCCCCTCCCTGGTAGCATGCTTATTATGTGGTTACCCGATAAATACGGGGAGAATCATCGGTACTAAAATGCGAGACAGAGCTCTAAATGAGAGATCAACATTTCCTTTCCCTTGTTTGATAGGGAAATTATGTCGCCAGGCAGAAATTCCTCCCAATCGGTTAGTTGATCGATGGAATAAGGCATCTAGACTCATTCAAGTATCAAAGATAAAATATTTGGATAACCTCCTTTTTGGTGCTAAGTCTGCGGATATAAATCATCTTCATATGGCTCCACCAGTCCATTTAGAGTTGTCCCAAACTGACAGAGTGCCGGATTAGGGTGACTCAACCTACATAGCCCAAGAAGCAATGCAGCAAAACAACCCTGCCCAAAGTTCAGGTACTTTTGTGTATATCCCTGTAGATTTTCTTGAGAAATTGATTGCAGATCAACGCCACACCAGGGCACTAGCAGATGAGATAATCCTTTGAATGCCTCAAATGATTGAAACCAAAATATCTGCTGCAAAGAAGGACATCACTAGTCATGTCCGGAACAATTTGGAAGTACTTAAAGAGTGCTTACATGGCATTGAAAATTGGGTTCAAGACCGGTTCCATGTTCACAGTCATATGGAGAATGATGAGCTGAAGGTAAGATTGGCGGATATGCATTATCATATTGTTAATTTAGCCACGCAACCAGTACAACCCCCTCCTTCTGCACTACCTGAGTCATTGATGCAGATGCTAAATCAGGCACCTCCCGTACAATCCCTTGATGGGATTTGGGGTGAAGAACTCCCCACCAAATCAAAAAAAAGAAAGCATAAGGTTCGGGATCTCAACACGGACACTACTCTAGACCCATTGTTTGAGGAACAGAAAGCAGAGAAAAGAGCTCGCAAAGAACCCAAGAGGTTAGAAAGGGAACGAGCAGCCTGTGCGCAGGGACAACGAGATGCACTGTTAGCTAGCGCCTCTGGTAGTGGAGCACTTGCTCACACTAACACCGCAGCACTCACCCATGAAGCGTCTAACTTACTGCGCCACCCCACTTTGAGATAGCACCTGCTGCTAAAGGTGCCAGCAAAGTTCCGGACACTGGTGCCTAGAGCGCCATTGGTATGACCACTCCCCATTGTCATTTTGTGTACCATGTTATATCGACTTTGTGGGAAAAGTCTATTTTTCGGGGAGGGGTGGTTTGTCTCCATATTTGAAGTTATCTAAATTGTTTTTATGTATCTAAGTAGGTTGATATATGCATCTACTAGCAAGACACAAAATGAACAGCCAATTATGAACCTGTTTTTGATAGTTAGGATCTTTATATGACATTTTATTAATTTAATTGTTGAACATTGCTGAGTGTGAATTTATTAATAAGAGGATTGAGAAACTTGAAAATGCAATCGTGTATAACTGTGTTTAAGTATTGATTGATTGCTAGCGCAAAAGGCTGAAACTAGATTTTGCCCGAGTCGTCTTGCTTGACATATTGGAGAGTTGGATAGGAATGATCAATAGGCCATTTTTGTGTATAAACAAAACTTACCACTTGAACCCATGTTGATCCTAAAATAGACTTTATTCTCACCTAGCACTGTTCAAAACCTTTGTTTACCCAAAGGTACATTGGCACAACTCAGGATAAAAACCTAAGTTGAGTTTGAGTGCTACACGAAAGATTTCAACCAGCACACTGAGATAAAAGTAGTAGTATGTAGGTATATATCATACAAGCCGCCACGTAGCTCAATAAATTCACCCCCAATTTATTCTATTAATTCTGTCGTTTCTCTCTGTTGGATTCAAGAGAAGGGTATATGTTACAAGACAATTAAATTCATACAGTGATCCTATTCCAACTATCTGAAAAATAGATTGTAGAAAATGAGGGAAAGCCTATAGTAGTAGTTGATAGTGCCAGAAGTTCTTTGCGAGCGTGAGAACAGTACTTAGTCCCAATCATTCTAAGTGAGGGACTTCTTTGTTGTGAATACACTATGATTGAATTTGACAGTGGACTAAGTAAGCTAATAACTCACAAACATATGCATGATTGACTATAACTAATGAAATGTCCTGTATGGATCCTTCCATCTTAGTTTCTGTGATATGGGAAGCAAAAGGTGTGGAAGATAGTTGTTGTATATGGTCAATGATGGAAAACGATTTTGAAGAGTAAGGGGATAATAAATCTTATCACTTGAGGACAAGTAATAGTTCTAAGTTGAGGGTGTTGATGTATCGGGATATTTGAGTAAGCTCGACGCTTAAAAACAAGGAACTAATACTAGAATAGAGTGTATTTGGTATGATTTGATGTGTTTGTTGATGATGCAAGAAGAATAATACAAAGGAGAGAAGTAGTAACTCACAGCCAGCTTGACGGTCCGTGGCTCATTCATGGACCATCTAAGTTACCATGAAGTAAGATGATAGGACGGAAATTTTGAAACCTATTGTTGAAAGAATAAAGTAAAATCCATGAGAGAATTCACGACTTGAAATCATCTTGATGGTCCGTGGTTCGGTATGTGAACCAGATTTATTCTATTAATTTTGTCATTTCTCTCTGTTGGATTCAAGAGAAGGGTATATGTTACAAGACAATTAAATTCATACAGTGATCCTATTCCAACTATCTGAAAAATAGATTGTAGAAAACGAGGGAAAGCCTATAGTAGTAGTGATAGTGCCAAAAGTTCTTTGCGAGCGTGAGAACAGTACTTAGTCCCAATCATTCTAAGTGAGGGACTTCTTTGTTGTGAATACACTATGATTAAATTTGACAGTGGACTAAGTAAGCTAATAACTCACAAACATATGCATGATTGACTGTAACTAATGAAATGTCCTGTATGGATCCTTCCATGTTAGTTTCTGTGATTTTGGAAGCAAAAGGTGTGGAAGATAGTTGTTGTATATGGTCAATGATGGAAAACGATTTTGAAGAGTAAGGGGATAATAAATCTTATCACTTGAGGACAAGTAATAGTTCTAAGTTGATGGTGTTGATGTATCGGGATATTTGAGTAAGCTCGACGCTTAAAAACAAGGAATAATACTAGAATAGAGTGGATTTGGTATGATTTGATGTGTTAGTTGATGATGCAGGAAGAATAATACAAAGGAGAGAAGTAGTAACTCACAGCCAGCTTGACGGTCCGTGGCTCATTCATGGACCATCTAAGTTACCATGAAGTAAGATGACAGGACGGAAATTTAGAAACCTATTGTTGAAAGAAATAAAGTAAAATCCATGAGAGAATTCACGACTTGAAATCATCTTGATGGTCCGTGGTTCGGTATGTGAACCAGATTTCAGAACCGCAGTGCAAAGTGTTCAAAGTTGAGTAAATTTAGTGAAGATTACGGACCATGATAATTTTAATGGTCTGTAATCTTGTCCTTTAACCAGATTCCAGAGAGCAGAGGAAAGTGTCCATAGTTGAGGAAGTTGAAGTAAAGATCACGGAAGAGTTCAAGAATCATCATAATTCTGATGGTTCGTAGCTCTGTCCGTCAACAAGACTCCAAAAATCAGGAAGAAAGCTCCGAAGCTAGAAAATTGAAGTGAAGACCATAGAAGTGTTCACGGACTGTAATAACTGTGATGGTCCGTGATTCTGTCCGTCGACAAGACTCCAAAAAGCAGCACAAAGGGCGCACAGTTAAGAAAGTTTTAAGTTAAGACCACACAGTACTATACAGACCGTGAAGTAAAATGACAATGCATTCCTAATTACATTAGGTATCTTTTCAAAGTTCTTTTTTGGGATTATTTAGGGCGTTTTTGGAACCATTTTTTGATTCATTCAGTTTTTGCTGAAGAACAGGAGACAACTTGGGATTTTTTCCGAACTATTCTTGTTTCTCAATCTACTAGCAACAGGAGACAGTTTTAATTTTGAATTATAAAGTGTGATTTCCAGTTTCAAGTTATCATCGTAAGTTTTCAGAATTATGTTATCAATCTTTATTAACTTTAATCTAAAACGAATTATGAATTACTAAGTATTCAAATCAGGTGAATGGGATCCATGATGAGACTGTGAACCTAAAATCTGTAAAACGAGCATAGAGTAATCTGCTTTCATATATTGTAGATTCAAGCTTTGGGTTTAATTTGTTCTAAGGAGTGCACATATTAGACTAGCCTAAATCAAGTGGTTGTTCGAGAGGAAGGCACTTGTTAGGAAAAGCAGCGATTTCTTCACTTTCTTGAAGTTAAAGTTACAGTTTGAGAGAAAATAACTTCAACCTAATATCTTTTTAAAACTAGTTCTTTATAGTAGGATCGACTATAGTTCGATAGAATACAAGCGATCATTATCTAATATAGATGAGAATCATTAGATAAACCTTATTCACTATGTTTTCTGAAAGTATGATTGCTTGAAGCTCCGCTCTCAAAAGAAATTCACAAGTTCTTGTCATAGTGAACATTAACCTGGTTTTTTTTAATCAATAGAAAACCTAAATCTATCTTTTCGTTTCATGCTTAGAACGTGCTACTTCATATTCATACTCATAAATTTTACTTTTAGTTTGAATTCATGAGGAGATATTAACAACAATCGAATAAGAGTGACATTAAACATTGTTTGTAAGAAATCCTCTGTGGGAACGATCTCAACTTTTGTTGAATTCTGTAAAGTGACAATGACCGTTTAGACTCTAATTTGAGTTGTAAGTTTGGACATATCAGAAATGTACGGGAAAAACTCCCCAATGACCAACAAAAGGGTCCTTGAGGAGGACCCAACTTGAGGGCAAAAGCTGTCTCAAGTTGGCAGCTTACTGCCTCAAGGTTCACAGACCACTTCATGGCCAGTGGAGTGGACCATGGTCCGTGAAGATGGTCGTGGACCTTACTTAGAACCTTAAAGGCTTTTAAAGGAAAGGAAGCCACTGCCCAACGACCACGGGCGTTATGAGGATCGTGAACAACCTTTGCGGTTCGTGAGGGTAGCCGTAGTCATTGAGCGGGCTGTCCAAAAATTTAATTTCAAAATAATTCTTATTCGAGTTTTTTTTATTGGGGATTATTTTAGAAGTTTTATATAATTAAATATAATAGTTTTAATTCTTGAAACCCTCCTCCAACTCATTATTTTAAAAACCCAAAATTAGAACCCCTATTCCATTGAAAACTTTCTCAAAGCCCCATTGAAGCTAGAAATCAAGGTTGAGCTAGGGTTGAAGGATTCGAACGTTTTCTTCATCACAATTTTGTGGGTTTCTTCTCATTGATATATGGTAGTCATCCTTGAACTCCTTTCAATTCAAGTAGCCATTTCAAAGGAATTAAAAGAGGTTTTCAAACCCTAGCTTATCCTATCTTGGACTCTAACTATGGGTCTTGCATGAAAATGTTTTTTATCAACTTTTGGCTTATGAAATTGGTCTAATGAACATGATTTGAAAATGTTAGAGTTAGAGTTTCTTTATGATTATATTGTGACTTAGCTACTTCCCTAAGGGCTATTTTATGAAGTATTATTTAGGAATTGATTAATAGGTGGTGAAAGCTTGGATTAAGGGTAAGTTGGTTAATTTGCTTAAGCTCTTATTATGAAATGCTCTTGAGTGGTATGGCCCACCTTTGATAGCGGTGTTTACTTGAAATATATGAATGTGAGTCTACTTATGTATTGTGAATGAGGCCATGAAGGCATATTATGTGAAGTATGATGAAAATGAAGTGGTTCTTGTTGATGTGCCTTATGAAGCTTGTTATGTGAAGCATGCTAGAGATAATGTCAAAAGGAACTTTATGATTATGTGAAGCATGTTGAAGTGTCAAATATGATGAATGAAGATGCAAACATCTTTAGAAGCCAATGTTATGAAAGTGATGATTTATGTGAAAGGTGTTCTTACATGTACATACACTCACATTTTGAATGAATGAATGAATGAAGTTAAAGAATGTGAATGAAAAGGGGAGTTTTGGGGTGACCAATCATTGCGAGTTGAGATGAAGTGTTTAGTAGCAACCTCACTACCTCCCAAGAGCTTTCTAATGTAGGCTGGAGGATGGATACCTATTTTGAGTTGACATGGGATGTCTAAAAGTTATCCTTGACATTTAGTAATGAATGTTTAAGACTCTGTGGGGGAGTTATGCTTAGCACCTGGAGGATTTGAAGAATGGATGGGTGCACATTGTGAGTAGAGATGGTGTACCCAATGTACCTCTTAAGATGAGTACTCCTCGTTAATAGGAGTGAGTTACTTAGTATCAATCTCCTTATCCCTTAACTATGTGCCCGCATAGGTGTAGCTATTGGAAAATCAATGTAAAAGCTAAGAGAAAGACCCCACCCTAGGCAAGTGGGGAACCCTCATCTGATAAGGGTAGTATCGGGATTCCATGTATAACTCTCATGGTATATGCCGGTTAAAGCTATTCCTCCACAAAATAATGAAAGAACTAAGTCTCCTAAAAGATTGTACAACTTAGAGTGGTATGGGACGCTATCTATCCATTGCATTAGGTCGGCCTTCCGAAAGGGGAGTCTTGGTGTGTTTTGTATGAAGTGAAAGAACTAAGTCTCCTAAAAGAATGTACTACTTAGGGTAGGTTGTGGTTTGGGACTTCATTATCCATTGCACTAAGTATACCTTCATGAATCGTATGAATGAGTTATCATGTGTTGTAAATGAAGCTAGATTTAAGGAAGCAAGTTAAAGCTTAGTTTCATTTAATGAAGTTAAGAGGGATGCATGTAGTGTACTTGGTCCAAGAGAATCCTCAATGGTCACTATGTGGGAGTGGTAGTATGGGATGCTACTCTCACATTGCACTTAGTGTAACTTACCATGTCTTTTTGGAGTGGGGAACTATGTGAAGTCCGTAATGTATGAATGTTCTTCAAATGTCTATCCAAGAGTGTGGACATGTTTCCGTGGGAGGTAAGCCTATGGTTGGTAGTCTTAAGAATCACCTTGGTGTGTATTGAAGGGGTGTATGGTTATTCCCTTCATGTTTTCTATCACTCAAGATGGTGACTGGCATTTTAATAAGGACTCCTAACTCAGTAAACAGACGTAGTTACCAAGTTACTTCAGCTATTGTAGATGTCATACTCTTGTACTGAGCTTATCTTCAGTTGAGCTTCTAAAATACAATTTGTTGTTTCATTAACTTCCATGAGACTAGGGATTCTCAAAACGTAACTACACACGTTGTGATGGATCTTCTAGTGTTAGGGAAAGAAACTCATTCTTAGTCATACCAACAACTCAATATGGTTGCGGGTGTGGCCTTTAACCAAATTATTTCACCAATGGTGCCCTTCAAATATCTGACTACCCTTGTAGCTACTTCCCAATTTGACTTCTTTGGGGTTTGCATGAATCAACTGAGATTTTGTATTGTTGTTTGATCGATTAATGGTAGCATACAATAATGTACCAATCAACTTCTTGTAGGAAGTGACAACATGTAACACAACATCATCGGACAGCAATCTTATCATGTTCTATTGATTTCAACTTTAGATTGGGCTATAAAGGAGTAAAAACATGTTTCATGATTAACGTTCAACTACATTTCATCCAATATTAGGTGTAGGTGATCATAATCTAGTATAAAATTGAGTTCAGGTCGAACCCACAAGGAGTGGTATAAATTTGAATAAATCAAAAGGGGTGAAACAAATGTAATATGGGGGAATTGGTTTGCCAATTAGCAACTAAACAATTTCGAAAATAGGGACAAAAATAAGTAGAGAGGAATTCTCGTGGATGTGATTGATTATAGGCTAATTTCACTATATGGGTAATTGTAATTTACTTATCAATTGCTAAATCTCAGCATGTAGGCTAGACCATAGATGCAATAGCTTTTCTCGAACAACTATCATGATTCAAGCGAGTTCTCTCGAACTTCTACAAGCTTAACAATATAAAGAACCCAAAACCTTAATTAATTCACTCTCTCGATATAGATGCGTAGAATAGAATTTAGGATTCACTCTGTCAATTTGAGTCCATAACAATTCAATAACTACAATAATTTATCGATAGCTTTGGTTCTAAAACCTCTCTCTCTAGCAATCCCAAAACACTAATTTAGAACTACATTTGCAACTACAATACATAAATTAACACTCAGCTATCAATTCAACCCACTTAAAAATAATATTTAGATTAGTAAACTACAATACCCATAAGCAAATTAAGAAAATAATCACATGATCACACCCTAAGAATTGGGATTTTAGCCACATATCATAAAAGGAAAGAAAACAATTCCAGTTATGTCCTCCATAATATGGGTATTGCAACCCAATTTCTTACAATGATCCAAATTCTCAAAATAAAAAGGACACTCCGAAATCTCTTGCAAAACTCCTTCAACAAGGTTCTATAATTAAGAGAAATACTCAGGAAAATACTAGAGCTGGAAAGATTTCTTTCCGAAACATGCAGAACTCTATTCTTTCTTTTTAAAATTTAATTTGTAGTTTCCCAAATTTTGGTATGCAGGGCAACTAGGCTAGGTAAGTCTTCATCGGCGACACACCAATTGATCTATTCCAACGCTGGTTTTTCTTGGATCTTAATCCTCAGGATTTTGTAAATTTAGGCGATCGAGGTCGATGTTGCTGAGAAGCTTGGCGGTTCGTCGACTGTCCATTTCCTTTGCCAAGTAGGATCTTCCACAGTGCTGGCATGCTGGAACTTTAGGCGAGCTAAAGATCCAATTGACGGATCATTGAGTGGTCTTAGCAATCACCATGATTGCCTTCTTTCAACTTCCTCATCTTTTTCGCTCTTTTTTGCCTGGTAATGTCCTTGCCTTGCTCCTAAGCCTTCATTTCTGCAAATCATCACTTTTAACATCAGTTTAGAGCATAAATTATGCATTGAGTACACTTCAACTATGAAAACAAAATCTTAAATAACTCAAAATCTCAGACTCATCATTTTGCACCACTAAGACCCTCATAACATAGATGGGTTCCAAGATATATTTCCTCTAGTTCAAGATAACATCTTCACTAGACCTCAAAAATTCAATGCCCAAGAAGTACTTGATCTAGCCTAAATATTTAAGCTTGAACTGCTGATATAGAACTTATGTAGTTACATTAACATTCTGGCCATTACTAACAGTAATGAGAAGGTCATCAACATATACCAATGCAATTACTATGTCTATATCATTTTTCAGAGTGAACAAGGAATAATCATGAGAACTTTGGGTGAAACCAACACTCATCAAGGCAAAAGTAAGCATTATGTTCCTGGAAGCTCGCTTCAACCCATACAGTGACTTGAGTAATTTGTAGACGTTGACCTTTCCCGGTTTCTCAATAATTTATGTTTGTCCATATAGAGCTCCACATTTGTATATCATTGAAGCAACATATATAGTCATCCATTTGGAATGAATTCCAACACTTTGACACATCTAGACCAATAACACATCTCATTGTTCCCATATTAGTAATAGGTGAAAAAGTATCATGATAATCTAAACCTTATCTTGGTATTTAATATTGTATACCCACTTGAATCCAACTATATGCTTGCCTTATGGTAAATCAACTACTACTCATGTTTTGGTATCCTCAAGATATTGGATTTCAACTGCATGGCTTCGGTCTTTTTCACAACTTTCACTACTTCCTCGAAAGATATAGGCTCCACAAAATTTAAAAATTTAGTGAGAGAGCTTTGATAGGTTGGAGCAGCATTGTCACAAGAAAGATAGTTACCTAGAGGGTATCTTGTACGACCTTGATTCTTCCCAATAGTAGTGAAGTCTTTCATCCAAGCAGGGTGTTTGATGGTTCGAGTAGTTCTTCCTAGAGTGCACTCTTCAACTATTGTTAATGGCATTAAAAAAAAACCTCAGCCTCTAGTAGTGGCATTGTACGATTAGAAGTTAAACCAATATTTTCTTCCTCAATAGATGGTGGAGTTGTTGTTTGTCATGGTTATGTTAAATTCTAAGATGAAAGTTCAGTGGAGGCCTCACAATGCCTCTCGTCAAAGTGATAAATATCATGAATCACCTCTAAAAAAATATATACATGCAAGGAAGGAGAGGAAGTATGAATATCAGGCTTTGCATCAATAAAAGGAAAACTTCTTCTTGCAAAATGAATTCTCTATTCACTAAAATTTTATTGGTTTAAATATCCAACAATATATAACCTTTTTGTAACTCTGAATAATAAAGTATGATCAGGAACAAGTCTTTCTTAAAATTTGTCACCCTTTGGTAGAGTTAGAAACATGACAAAAGCAACTAATGACTCATAAGTGTGACAACACAAGTTTCTTAGAAAACATAACTCATAAGGGATCTTGTACTCAATAATGGATGAAGGTATTCTATTCATTAAGTAAACTTCAGCTTCAATGCAATATCCCCAAAATCATATTGACATTTGGGGTTGAAACCTGATGTGTCTTGTAATATTGAGGATATGTCTATGTTATCTTTCTACTATACCGTTTTGTTGTGATACGTGAGGACAACTACTCTGATGCAATGTAACTAAATGCTGGAATAATGTAGAGCATTGGTGATTTAAAAATGATGTGACATTGTCTGACCTCATAACTATAACTTGGGGACCAAATTGAGTCTTGCCCATTAACAAAAATTTCTTAATAACAACAATAACTTCAGACTTCAATTGCAACATATAGACCTATAAAAATCTACTATATATAGTCATCCATAACTAGAAAATAGCATTATCTACTCTAAGAGTTTTATATGGCCTCCAAAGATCCATATGAACAATATCAAACACTTGAAATGCTCTAGAGTTAGTAATAAAAAATGAGAGTCTAGTTTGCTTTAACTAAGTGTCTCACTATCACCACTATATTACAACAACCATATATGCCTTAAGACTTGAGAAGAAGGATTCCCAAGTTAGAAATGTCATAGTTTGACATTAGGTGCTACTGCATTTGCAACCATACTTCTTGAGTTATTGTTGGCCTCCTTCAGCTTCTTATTCAAAACTCACTTCTAAATATGTAAATTCCACCATCCTCCTTGAAAAACCCCTTCACCCTACTAGTGCAAAGGTTCGGAAATATATAAAAATCAGGATAAAACAATACAAAGCAAGACTGTTCCCTTGTAATCTTTGAGAATGGCAACAATTTAAACTTGAACAGTGGTACAAACAAATCATTTTTCACAACTTCATTCTCAAAAATATATCCTTCATCAATGTGTGTGATTTCCATATTAGCTCCTTTAGATGAATACACTCGATCCTTTTGTAATTTGGTCAAATCATGAATACTTTTCAATAAATACTTATTTGATGTTATATGTTGAGAAGCTCAAAATCATGTGTACAAACATTTGACATTAGGTAAGGAGTGATACTTGACATATCGGCTTGCTTAGTATCCTTCACATCCTCATTTAGCATGCCTAGAATCTATTTATATTCTTCTTCAGTATATACCTTCTCCATTGCAAAAATAACATTATTTTCTTCATGACTAGTTGATGTCATCTACGTGTGATCCGGTCCACCAAATATGTTATTTGTAGTAAGATGTCCTCCAAATCCACCTTGTTCTGTATTACCATGATTACCATATCCATATCATGCATTATTACCAAAGTAAGAATTACCTTTTATGCCTTCAAAATTACCACTCTCAACTATTAGGCTTGTTCCTCAACTTCCAATCCTTTAATAAATCAGGTTGTAGCAATTTTCCTTGGTATGTGTTGAGAATGAGAACAACAATGAAGAATCACATACGTGAACATGGTTCTTATATATGTTCCCTGAACACTGTTACTGTGTACCAACTTTTAAATAATTAGTTATTTAGTTAGTTACAAATAATTGTAAGTTCATTAGAATTAGAAAGTGTGATCAAATAGCACAACTATTAAAAAGATGAGATCAACATGGTAACTTCACTAGATTTGGAATAACAAAATATTCTTTTCTCTACTCTTCTTCTACTTCTTTTGTATCTTCTTCATCATTTTTACTTCACTGCATATACAAATCTACATGGTATGAGAGTTTTATCAACTAGTATTCCTAGTTGGATAAATCGATTAACAATTCTGCTAAGATTGATCCTAATCATTCAAAGATATACAGCGATGAAAAGTATAAATATTGCAGCAGTTCTCGGCCAAAATGCAAAATCAAATTCAGGAAATGGAGCTAGAAATTCCTCTACAACAATCGATTATCATCATCCTCTCTTTCTTCACTCATTTGATCTAAGTGGAAATTATATTATCTCTTTTCAGCTAGTTTCGAGAATTATTCAATGTGGTATAGGTCAATGGAGGTAACCCTATTAGGAAGAAATAAAATGGGGTTAGTGGATGGATCATGTCCAAAGGATAAATATCCAGGATTAGAAAAAAGTATCTGGGAGAGGGTAAATGTTGTTGTACTGTCTTGGATCATGAATTATGTAGAGAAAGGTATCTTTGGTAGCATTATATTGCAACGTGTGCTAAAAATGTATGGAAAGATTATTATGAAAGGTTTAACAAGATAAATGGGTCAAGAACCTTCAATTTACATCAAGAAATCACAACTATAGCTCAAGGAACAAGTTCTTTGTCTGATTACTTCTCAAGATTAAAAGGTTTGTAGGAATAATTTGAGGGTGTGGTTCCTACAACGTCCTGTGATTTTGATAGATCCAAAGAGTATGTAGTACATTTGCAAAACCTCAAATTATTTCAGTTTCCTATGGGCTTAAATGACTCATACTTACAAGCAAGGTGTCAGATCTTTCTAATGAATCCACTTCCGTCAGTAAATCAAGCATACTCAATGATCATGTATGAGGAGAGTCAAAATCAATAGTGGCTTCAGCAGGAATATTAGGGTCTAATTCCAGTTCTGGACAACAAGCATATGAGTTAGCTATGTACTCGAGAAATGGTGGTACTCAAAAGTTTAAAAAAGAATGGAAACTTGTATCGTGACTATTGCAAGCTTAAGAATCATACTCGGGATAAGTGTTACAAGTTAATAAGGTATCCCCAAGATTTTAATTTCAAAGAGAAGGAGTCTAACACTGCATATAATGCGGTGATGGAAAGTACAGGGTCTCAAGAACAGGTTCCTCACAAACATCTGACTATAGGTTATCCTACACAATGTAATACAAGTGACTATGGGTAGTCTTTAAATGAAGGGAAACATAAATTAGAATCTTATCATTTGTTAAAAGATCAGTATCAGCAATTGCTTCAGTTTCTAAACACAGCTCCAGAACAAGTATATTTAGCTAATGTAGTAGGTACTGGACCAGGTACAAACACTTGTTTCAACTCTACTATAAATATGAGTTATACTCCTAGTTGGATTATTGACACATGTGCTACTAATCACATGGTGGCAAATCTGAGTAATTTCAAAAAATTCACTATTCACAAATCTGAAATACCAAAGAGAGTGCATTTACCAAATGGGGAGGTTTTGCTTAGTTGATTTTATTAATTCAAGTGTTCATCCTAACAATGATGTTGTCACGGGAGTTTTCCAAGTACCACAGTTCAAATTCTTCGTAACAATGATGTTGTCACTGGAGTTTTCCAAGTACCACAGTTCAAATTCAACTAGTTATATGTATCTAAACTCACTAAGGAAATACAATGTTCTGCTACTTTTTTCCCTAACTTTTGTGTATTGCAGGATCTCTCACATGGGAAGGTGAAGATGATTGGTAAAGAAGATGGTGTGTTATACATATTATCGAGCAATAAAAATCCAAGAGATTTCAATATTGCAGCTAGTTGTTTTATTCATTTACTAAAAATAGATTCTAAACTATACATAGATTTGTGGCTAAATGATTTGGGCATGTATCTAGTTTAGTATTAAAGAGAATGTTGTCTTCAGATTTAAGTAGTATAACTGAAACAATTAATAAATGTACTATTGTCCTTGTGCTAAGCAAAGAAGTATAACTTTCATAGTTAGCACTTCTAAAAGTTCTGCATGCTTTGAATTAGTTCACATGGATCTATAGGGTCGTTATAAGACCCCTTCTTGTGACGGGAATAAATATTTCATTACTGTTGTAGATGACATGTCTAGATATACATGGATATATTTGTTGCAACTAAAATCTTATATTAGTACTATTATTCAACAGTTTCTAGTACATGTTAAAACAAAATTTGATAAAACTATTAAGTGCATAAGATCAGACAATGGTATAGAATTTTTGAATAGTAGGTGCTCAAACATGTTTACTTCTTTAGGCATTGTACATCAAAAAACATGTTCTTATACTCCACAACAAAATGGTATTGCCGAAAGGAAGCATAGATACATTCTTGATCTTACAAGAGACATTAGGTTTCAAGGGAAGATACCTATTAAATTTTGGGGTTTATGTGTTCAAGATGTTGTGTATATTATAAATAGGCTTCCTGATTCTATTAATAACAATAACACCCCATTTGAAAAATTATTTAGAAAGGAACCTACATTGTCAAATCTTAGAGTGTTAGGCTGCTTGTGTTTTGCTAAAAATATATAAGAACCTAATAAATTAAAGAGTAGGTCCAGAATAGATGTTCATTTAGGCTATCCAATTACCCAAAAAGTTACTTGTTATATGATCTAACTTTTCATGTTTTCTTTGTATACAGAGGTGTAATATTCAAGGAATATATATTTCCATCAAATTACAAGATCAAAAACATACACCATAGTTCATATTCACTAGCTTAAATTATGGACAATCATCACATCAATTGATTATTATTGACCAGGATCAAGGAACACATTCAGCTGAGGAGGTCCCTGCAGAAACCAATAATCCTGCACCTAATATAAATCAGGTTTCTGAACCAGGTCCACTGGTGGTACAAGAAGAAAATAGAAGACCTACAAGGGGAAAGAACCCACCATTGTAGATGAAAGACTGTGTATATCTCCATGCTACACATACCCCATACTCTTTGGACAAATACCTATCATATGATTAGGTAAATCATTCCTATCAATCATATTTGCCTAAGATTACTGCATGTACTGAGATTGATGCACATTAAAAATAATCATACATGGGAATAGTTACTCTTCCAAGGAAAGGTGCCTATAGGTTGCAAATGGATCTATAAGATCAAATATAAGAGCATATGTGAAATAGAGAGGTATAAGGCAGGTCTAGTAGCAAAGGGTTATAGTCAAAAGGAAGGAATTGATTATAAGGAGACATTCAGTCCAGTGGTGATGATGAAAACTGTGAGAACAGTACTAACTATTTCAGCTCAAAGGCAATGGCATATCCATCAAAAGGATGTATTCAATGTTTTCATACAAGGGGATCTACCTGATGAGATTTACATGGATCTTCCTTTGAGATTTAAGAGTCGGGGGGAGAATAAAGTGTGTACACTCACTAAATCCCTCTATGGACGAAAGCAAGCCCCAAGACAATGGAATGCCAAACTATCTCATGCACTACTCAAATTTGAGTTCAAACAAAGTGAACATGATCACTCGTTGTTCATAAAGAAGACAACAACATGCATGGTTTTGGTTCTTATTTATGTGGATGACATGGTGATCACCGTAAGTAATCTGCTCCTAATTGAAGAAAAAAGGAATCATTTGAAGCAAGTTTTCAAGATGAAAGACTTGGGAGAGTTAAGGTACTTTCTGGGAATTGAATTCGCAAGATCAAAGCAAGGCATTCTAATGCATCAAATAAAGTATGCACTAGAGTTAATTTCTGAAACTTGTCCAAGTGCATCTAAACCAGCTGGAACTCCAATTGACTACCAACACAAATGACAGAACCTGATCCGCTAATTGATCAAGGAACTTATAAAAGGATGGTTGGCAATATATTATACTTAACTATGACAAGACCTGACATTTCCTATGGTGTTCAGAGATTAAGTCTATTTCTACAACAACCTAAGAAGTCACATATGACTGCAGCATTAAGGATTGTGAGATATGTGAAAAAACAACCAGGGGAAGGTCTACTACTGTCTAGCTACTCAAATAATACTATCACTGCTTATTGAGATGCAGATTGGACCTTCTGTCCTCTAACAAGGTCAATAACTGGTAACTTTGTTCAGTATGGAGGGTCTTTAATCTCATGGAAGTCAAAGAAATAAACAACTGTCTCTAGAAGCTCAGTTGAAGCTGCATAGAGGAGCATTCCTACCACTGTAACAGAGATTATGTGGCTAAAAGGTTTAATTGAGGAGCTTGGCATTGAAGTTTCACTACCTATAAATATACATACTTATAGCAAATCTTCTATGAAACTTGCAGCCAATCAAGTCTATCATGAAAGGACATAATACATTGAGATTAAAATTTCACTTTATAAGAGAAAAAATCACAAAAAGGGTTAGTATCTGGCAAGCACATTCCTACACAAGATCAACCAGTTGATCTACTTATGAAAAGACTTACAGAAGTACAACTGCAACATCTCAGCTCCAAGCTATGAGTTCTGAACATCTTCTCACTTCCTAGCCTGAGGGTGAATGTTGAGAATGAGAACAACAAAGAGAATCAAATACGTGACTTTGATTCTTATATATGTTCCCTAAACATTGCTACTGTGTAACCAACTTTTCAATAATTAGTTAGCTAGTTAGTTGCAAATAACTGTAAGTTTGTTAGAATTAGAAAGTTATCAGATATCACAACTATTATAAAGATGAGATAAATAATGTAACTTCACAAGACTTGGAATAATAAAATATTCTTTTCTATACTTTTCTTCTTCTTCTGTAGCTTTGTCTTCATCTTCTACTTCACTGCATATACAAATCCACAGTATGACCAGTAAAATAACATAATTCACATTTATTTCCTTCAAAGTGCTTTCTTCCCTTATTTCTATTCATATTTATTATTATTTGATCTAGTTTATCGATTAGACTAATCATATTTAATGAATGTTGTGTCTCATCCTCTATAATCATAACATATGCTGATTTGTAGATGGAGTCACTCTCTTCAGCAAAATTTATCTTCGTGCCTGATCATATGACTCACTAAATCACTCTAAAACTAAATTAACCTCATTTGAGACTAATGATTTGCATATTCCTTTTAATTCAAACTAGTACAACAAGGTGATGGTATAACAACATCATATCCGTTTCATATCATTTAAAGTTTTGTAAAGCATTGGGAAATCAAAAATTTACCTTCAGAAAGTGTTTTTATTTCTCAATGTAATTGATAGACACACCTTTGATTTACCTTATCGAATCTTTCTTTGAATCTCCACATACTATAAAGACAGTCATAGAATTTATATTTCAACTAACCCTTTAACATGATCATGAAACAAAATCACATTTCATTTTCCCTAACAAAACAATTCTCATAGACCTACTTCATATCTCATAGTTCTCAAGCTAGTTAACTTGAGCATAAGAGGGACCAATGAACAGAGGTACATTTGACCGATTTTCAATGACGCCATTGTTGTATGTTGAAAGTAGAAATAGACCAAAAGAGATTTAAATTACTCAACTGCAACATTTATCTAAACCTCCAGCATCCACTATTTTGATATGATGATAAAATTCTAGTAACAAACTCAAAACTCCATTAATGAACCTAATAAAGGTATTAAGAAAAAGTAAAGAGAGAATTTTATTAATAACTGCTCTACAGAATTTGTTACGATGAGGCTGGACGAGGCTTTCACAGACTGACTGTAAAATGTCTAACTAGATTCTAGAAGCTTTTTGATAGCTCATTATAGACAGCTCATCCATTATTATCAACTAATTACAAGCTATAGTTAACTAAGTAACTAATGAAAATGTAACTTGTGAGTTATTTCACATATCTTGCACATGTAGCCTCTAATTTTTTTCATGTGTCTTGCATGTGTAGCCTTAACTTTTATGTTTTTAAGTCATGAATAAATATGTGTACGTGAGTTAAGTATTAAGAATATTCCTAAATTTGATACTTGTGTTAGCCTTAACGTGTTTCTATAAACTAAATACCTATGATTATATAACAAGAAACATTACACTATATATATTACTCTCTTTGTTTCACAAAGAATGACTTCTTTCTTTTTTTGGTAATATTTTAATTTCAGCTTTCCAAGTGGCATGTTCAAAGCCACAAGATCAAAGGACAATTTTATTCGTTTGACCTAACTTTATTTTAGGACCATAAGATTCAAAAGTCTTCTTTATACTCATAAATTCCGTGTCAAGTCAAATCAGGTCATTCTTTGTGAAAAGAATGGAGTGTTTTTTTTATATGTCGATATTTTAGAATAATATACTCCCTCCATTTCATTTTATTTTGTACATTTTTTTAGTTTGTCAAGAAAAGACTATGCTTTTACATTTAGACATATTTTAATGATTTAAATCATTTGTAGCTCCTTAAAGTTGTCTGCATAATTCACTTAGACATCTCAACTAAGACTTATACCTATTAAACACCTCTACCTTCTTGGATTTGAACCATTTGAGCATTTTTTTAGAATAAGCTAAAAGTAGGAAATATTTAAATACACTCGCAATGACATGTCGTCAATTAAACTAATAAAATAATGACATGTGTTATTTTTTAGTCCAAAATTTATTTAGTAATTATATGATTAAGCAAAGGAAAAAAGTGTTTTAAAAGTAAAAAAAAAAAAAAAAAAAAAAAAAAAAAAAGAGCTGCAACTTAAGAATCACGCCTCACTTTACCAGTTTACCTGCTATCCATGGCCGTCCAAAACTCATATTTCCTCTTTAATGTCATCCCCTTTACCATGATATGTGAAATTAGGTCCTAGGCCTAATTAAAACCCCAAAAGCTAGCTCAAATGGAGAAGAATACGTTCAGCTCCGATATCATGTGAAATTAGGTATTTTGCGTAACTCACATCCCAAAAGCTAGCTCAAAGGGAGGAAAATTTTCCAAGCCTTATAAGGAGTCCACTCATCTCATTAATCACCGTTGTGGGACTTTTGTCATTCTCTAACATGCCCATTCCTCTCCCTCAACCAAATTTTCAATTATAACTTTCTTCTTCGTAATGCTTTAGGTAGAGAAAGATGAAAGAAAAACTCATCGAAAAATTATTTATCTTCTATTGTCGAGGAAAAAAGACTTATATTGAATTTATTTATTTTTGTATTTCACAGCCAATTAACTTTTTTGATTGAAGAACATTCTAAAATTGTGTTATTGAAACAGTTATACACTTGTTTGTGTGTCTGAGAATTGTGGGTGGATGTTGAAGTCGTCAAGTATGAATAAATCTGGAATATTTAGAATTAGAAGAATTATAGATGATCACACGTGTCCATTAAAAGATAAGGTGTATGAACAACGTCAGGCAACAAGCAATCTTATTGGAGGTATGATACAACTCAAGTTAGTTGATCATAAAAGGAAGTTGACGCTAAAGGATATACAACAAGATGTCAGCCTAGATTTTGGAGTGAATGTATCCTACTCAATGTTGTGGAAGGCTAAGAAAAAAGTTGTAATTTCTTTAAGGGGTACCCCATCTGATTCTTAGGGTAAACTGCCGATCTACTTATACATATTGGACGCTACCTACCCTGGATCTCATATAAGGATGAAGAAAAGTGATGAAAATCAATTTCTGTATCTTTTTGTTCTCTCTTCCCATTCATAAAAGGTTTTGAGTGTTGTAGACCAATTTTCGTAGTTGATGGAAGTCACCTCACTGGGATGTATAATGGAATATTTGTTTCTGCGAGTACTATTAATGGAGCAGGTATTCGAATGATAATATTTACAATTTGTTTGGGTGCTTAAGATAGTATTTCTATATGAGATAATGATTTTATTAAATGTTTTGTTTATAGGAAATATATTGTCGCTAGTGTATGGACTTATTGATTCAGAAAATGATGCATCTTGGACTTGTTTTTTTGAACACTTTAGAGTAGCTCATGGCGTTAAAAGATAACATGTGTATTGTATTCGATCGAAAGAAAGTATTATAAAGGTAGTTTCGAGGGTATTTGATGGAGTTTCTCATTATGCTTGTACTTGGCATTTGTGGAAAAATATGAAATCACTATTTAAAAAGTCGCACAATAGTCTGTCGAAAGTTTTTATGGGGTTACAAAGGCATAGAAACAATCTGAATTTGATGAACTAATGGGAAAGATTGAACAAGGTGATGTTCGTGCAAAAAATTACTTGAAATCGGCAGGTTATGAAAAATGAGTTAGGGTATATGCAACAGTTGATCGAGGAATGGTTATGACATCAAACATAGATAGTGCATAAATGCTTGTCTAGTTGAAGCAAGGAAATTATCGGTATGCGATTTCCTTGAGGAAGTAAGTCAGATGATTGCAAGATGGAATTTAAAAAATCATACATCTGCTTCACATACTTTCACCATACTTTATGGTAAACCACAAGAGATGCTTGTTGCTAATGAAGAAGCAACATTACGTATGATGGTATGCCGTTACAATTTATATGTTCATAACATTATATAACATAACTGTTTATTTATTTTTTATAGGTTGTACTATCTAATGATATGTGTACAGTGTTCATCACGAAGGTAGAACCTATATTGTTTGTTTGGAAAATAAAACTTGTACTTGCAAGAGGTTTCAAATGGATGAAATATCATGTTTGCACGCTTGGGCCATTTAAAAGAAGAAACATTTTGATGTTGGATGATATTGTTTCGACATGTACAAGCCAAGTAACTTGTTGGATACATATAGCATTCCAATTAGTCTGTTACCTGATCAAAATAAGTGGAATGTACCTGGGTATATTAAGAACGATATAGTGAGGCCTCCAAAGCACAAAAATCTTCCTAGAAAGTCATCCAAAATGTATCGTGACAAGACGTATAGCGAGCTATATGGGAAGAAGAGAAAGAATTCTTGTAGTACTTGTGGATTTAAAGGGTACAATAGGCGTTCGTGTAGGAATGGACCGCGTATTGTATAGTTAATGATGTTCCATTTTTATATCTTATTAGAGTTAAATTGCTTCCAGGCCTTCTGGTTTATATAATAACATGGAATTATTTGTGTATGTTTTATCTTGAAATGCATACAATTGTGGAATTTTTCTAATCGAATTCGGTATTTTTGTTTGTATACGTATTCTCTCGAAATGTATTCATATCCATGATTTTAATTTATATTATATTTGTTCTATATAAATTGTATGTGTGAAATTGAATGAGTCACAAACATAACCATTACAGTTACTTGTATTCAAACATAATTGTATTTATCATTTAATATTAATTGTTGTTATATTATTTTTAGTTGAATTTGAAATTGTACATACTATTTCTTTGCATAAGTTTATATTACAAAAATTCATTATGTATTTTCAATATTTGGTTGAATATTAAACAATAGGATTACATCTATCTGTAATATTTTAAAGCATACAAGTTTTTTTGTTATCCGTTTTCTCTCGAAATGTATTCATATCCATGGTATTAATCTCTTGAAATGTATACGTCTTCTCTCGAATTTATATTATTATTATTATTATTATTATTATTATTATTATTATTATTATTATTATTATTATTATTATTATTTGTATTCAAAAATTGATTGTATTTATATTTTAATATCAATTGTTACATCCATTTGAATCATTGAAATGTATACAATTGTTAGTTTCTTCTAATGGAATTCGAAAAAAAATTGGTATACGTTTTATCCCGAGATGTATTCATATCCATGATTTTTATCTACATTATATTTGTTCTATATAAATTGTATGTGTGAACTTGTATGAGTCACAAACATAACCACTACAGTTGTTGTTACTTGTATTCAAACTTAATTGTATTTATAATTTAATATCAAGTGTTGTTATATTGTTTTTAGTTTGAATTTAAAATTGTACATGTTATTTCTTTACATTATTTTATATTACAAAAAATCATTGTGTATTTCAATATTTGGTTGAATCCAAACAATAAATTTACATAAATCTGTAACATTTTAAAGCATACAATTTTTTTGTTCCCTTTTCTCTCGAAATGTATTCATATCCATGGTATTAATCTACATTATATTAGCTCTATCTGAATTGTATGTGTGAACTTATATTAGTTACAAATATAACCATTACAGTTACTTTTTTAGTTTTGGTATCAAAGTTATGTTGGTAGAAGCATATTTCTTGCATGTAAGCTTCTAACATATAGTAAAGTACACTGCAAAAATGAGCTTTAGGTGCATCTTACATATATATTTTCTTGATATTTATTTGTATTTAGTTGCTTATAAGATGAGTTTTGTGTACCCCACTTGCAATACTTAAGCAAGACGCACAAATAAGATGCTCTTTTTTTCTCACTTACCACAAGTATCATATACGCTTTTTGGTAAGAAAAATATGTAGCAAAGATTCATAAACTATAACAGCATAGAGATAGATCAAAATAATATTGTCAGATAAACTGCACAAGGACAAAAACACTTGAATATTAACCCTGAACTTTGAAACATTAGAATTATATAAACTAATAAGATTTAGCTAGAACTTCAAGGTTTTCTACATTAATAAAAAAAAAAGAACTGAAACCCTTTAAAATCATTTCATAGTAATACAAAAAACTAATGTATATTGGCACACCAAAAAATAGACAAGTAATCTATTTGGATTGTATCAATATCCTTCAGTGCTACATTAAATATGCTATGTCGTGGAGGTTCTTCTTGTCACTTATTGCTCCGGCATCATTCTTTTGTTGGCCATAATTTCAAAGAAGCGTAGTGTATCTTGACCGTAGACATGATGCATTCAAAATATTCTCTGGAATTCCTTGACCATATGATAGGTATTCGGTAAAAGCTAGCATATAAATGCCGCAACCCACATAATACAAGAAATAGAAAAATTAGTGAACAATATAATATTTATGATTTGATACTACTAAAATCAAAATAAACACAAACTTACAAAGACCGTAGACATGATGCATTCAAAATATTCGCTGGAATTCCTTGTCCATATGATAGGTATTCGATAAAAGCTATCATATAAATGCCGCAATCCCTATAATAGAAGAAATAAAAAAGTTAGTGAACAATATAATATTGATGATTTGATACTACTAAAATCAAAATAAACACAAACTTACAAACACCCTTGTGATTGTTGAGGAACATTATCAATGAATATTATACTTAAGAACTCATTCTCTTGTTGAACTTGCGATACATCAATTCCTTAGTTCTTGTAATAGTCATTGACTGACAACTTCAAAGGGATCAACTGAGACAGTTTAACTGTCTCTGTCTTGATAGATGCATCATGGCCTGTTGCCCTATATGAGTAATAAACATTTGATACACTTATCATTCAATGAAATCACAACCAACACCCAATGAAATTCATCCTTAACGTGGACATGAATAAAAACATGACCAACTGTATGTCACGGTGTAGCAGCATGCATTCTATACCCTCTAATATATTCACCAATCATATGCCCTTCATCACCACAACCAACATCACTGTCTCAATCCAAATATTTTTCCCAAATTGAAGATATCTTTGAACTAAAAACTCAATCTATAGTTGTGTATTTGTATCTGCTTCCAACATCGTATTTAGCTTTTTTGGGAGATACTACAAAATCACATAGACATGCTGACAAATTTAAAGACAAAGGTATAAATAATGTAACTGCTAATCAATATTGTTATTAAAGATAAAGATAAACAGTTCTTACTAAATTGTTCAATAACCGTCCTTTGAAATGGAGATTATAGAAGTAATTCTTATTGTCTATTAGGAGAACGCCAAGGTTAATATCCACATGAAATTCAGCTAGATTCTTCTTGTGATGGTCTTGATCATGCTTTCTAAAAATAGGATAAAAAATGAAAACAATATACTATTAATTAAAAAATAACTACTATCAGCAACTAAATACAAATAAATATCAAGAAAACATATATGTAAGATGCACCTAAAAAAATTGTTGTTGAAGCACGAACAAACATTCAACCGAATACAAAAATTGAAATAGTTATGTTGTAAAAATATTTTGTAATATTCACCAGCTAAATACTTTTTCTCGTGCTTTGTAAGCAATTCATCTCGGACCCATGATCGAAACGCATCCCACAACGGTATATCATAATTGCAAGAGATCAAATCAAATATGAATGAGTATTTCAATTTCAAAATGTGGGGCTGACTTGATGAACAACCTGAAATGATTTCCAAAATAATAAATTAATACACACTAACTGTAGCAATCACAAAATGATTACATTAAAAAAAAGTATTGAAAAAAAGGGAATATTGTACCATCGGATGATCCAAAATTGGTCAGATACGAAGATATATTATAAGGGCCTGGACGTCTATTTCTATGCGTAGTAATGACATCTGTTCGTTATTGCTGATGGGGTGATCTATCATCAATATTTCTCCATTTATACCAAATTAGACATAGATAGTGGTCTGATCTGCCGTAGTTGTAATGCATCCTGCAATTGTAGTTGGCAGCTAGGCGGTGTGTCCTGCAAATATAATTGGATGTGGTGCGGTGCTACTTTTTATAGAATTGAGACAAGGCATGAATTGATCATCCAATTCAAATTGTGAATCTGTTGTCAAATTCACGTGATCTAAACCCGGATAGGGACTAGACATGACAATCTGTTCATCATCTTCTTCATTTGAATTTTCAGATACTCCCTGCACTTTTTGGGGGTAAATCAAATGCAAAGCTTGGTTGATTTACCTATTAAATTCATAAAAATAAAAACACCTTAAAACTAATGAAACAAATAATGATATAATAAATATACTTATAAAATTAAATAACATACTCTAGAAACTGTAAGATTGGAGCACTTAATTCATCATTCACTTTAATCAGATTTCGAACAGGGGTGTTGATACAAAAAATCTAATAAAAATGGAAAGTTATAAATGGAATTGTTAATATGATATTGAACAATTATTGAGAACTGAAAGTTAATGCAAATTTGTATATTGTATTCACATATTAAAGATAAAGAATCTGAAATTTTGAGGAAAGAAACGTGAAAATAGAGATAATCTGAAAATTTTGAAACGCGAAAATAGGGATTAACTTTTACATGTCTTGGAATGGTAAATTTAATTAATTAATTTTTTTTCTTTTTTCATTAAACCGTTATTGGCCCATGTTTTGATCGAATAAATGAGTTTATATAAATAAAATAAATTAGTAATACAAAATATATACTAAAATTTAAAATACATAAAATTTAATAAAACTAAAGTATAAAATACATCAATTTAATAAACATGTTGCTATTCTGTCGTTTTAAACAAAAACTTTAAATTATTGTTATTTTGATTAATTATGTTAGTAAAATTGTCTTAATTGCTAAATTTTCCTTCCAGCTGTACATGTTTAGTGAGTTGATGGGCCGAGTTTAATTTGTAATAACAAGTCGGATCGGCTATTTTTGTAATCAGAATTTATTATTTATAAATTGGAAAGGTTGAACAACTATTAATATAGTATTTTCTTATCTATTGAATATTGTAATAATTATAACTATTTATGACAATATACTATCTAAATAATAAAATAGTGAAAATTATATTAAATATATACTTATATTGAAACTAAATATTATATATATATATATATATATATAAAATTGACTTATTATAGTGACTATTAATTTTATGAAATAAGAAACTAAAAAATGCAAAGATTCAATGAGACTTTCACTTTATTAATATATTGATAAAATTAAATTTAAAACATACAAAGTTACAATATTAAAATTATTTGTCTTTAATAAATTATCTACGTATTTCAAATCACATTTTCCAGTTCACTCTTATTAACGTTAATACAAGTTGACTTATAGTTGTTCCACTTTCTGATAAAGTGGTCCAGGCCCAATAGATATATCAACAAAAAAATTAAAAAATTACTAGGGTTGTTCAGGTTGAAGCACCGGTGGGTAACGTACCAGTCTCTTTTCATACCAGCTTTATCGGCCTGGGATGAAAATAATTCGAACCGACTCACCCCACGATTATCGGGGATCGACTGCTGGTCTGGACGTTACCGAACGTCAGCCTTTAACGGACCGACTTTAATGACAGATTTAGATCTGATATGAAGGAATTAGAGCTCTATCGAGCATGAGCTACTCATATCAAGTCTTATATAAGAAAAATTGTTAGTGAGAATTCTACACTAGTTATATATTGATTATAAATTGTTTTCTTCACAAACCAAAATTGGATTATGGTATTCCATTTAGGATTTTCGCTTAATTACTTGTACTTTACAATACTTGGATGTACTCTAGAATTGTTTACATTTCCAACTTGATATTGGAGTACATAAATCAATTTCAAATTTTAGTAAAAAGAAATATGCATCATCCAAGAATTATAAAACATATAATAAATAATAGTCTAGGCCGCAATCAATTATTTCAAATTTAATTTATGTAGTTTTGGTGTAGGATAATTGGTTGTATCCGGAGCATGTCCATTTGCTAAGCAGAGTCCACCAAATTTGTTCGCAAAAGTCTCAGTTACTTTACTCTCACTAATTGCACCGTCATCATTCTTGCTTCTCCATACTTTCATACTTTCATGATAAATGTACATATAGATACATAAATTATACCAATTTCATATCAACTTAAACAAACTTCATGTCAATATCATATGCATGAAGAGATGGTATAGGAAAAAATTCTACTAAACAGTGTAGCATTTCATCAACTTCATTTCTTTACAACAAAATTGATACATATGTGAGAAAACACATGTCAAAATTATATCAACTTTATACAAATAGATGTAGACATTAATACTAGAAATCATACCAATTTTATACAAAAAATATACTCATTCAGATAATTTTTTTATCCATTAAATATATACCATAGTTTATATCATTCAAAGTTCATACAATATTTATACAACTAAACAAATACAAAATAATAATAAAATTCAATTTATTCAATCATACCATATATCAAATTCAAAGAAAAAATAATGATAACTAAACATAAATTATTAAAAAAAAAATTAAATAATTGATAAAATAATTTAAATAAAATAATTACCCTAACAATTTTTTTGCCCTTGTTTAACATTGGAATTTACGAGTCATCTTTCATTATTGATCTTCTTTTGGAGGATTATGATGATTGACTCATATGTACATTTTTTTATTTTTTTTTTATCTTTTTATTTTTTCCTCACTTATAAAATCAAAGTGTGAATTCGAAGGGAGTTCCACCATTTTCCCTTTTCTCTTCTGTTTCTTTTGACTTAGAGGACTAGCAATTTTCTTTGATTCTCTTTTCTTCTCCTTTTCTGGATGTTGTTTCTTTCTTTGAGGGGTAACACTCTTTCTCGCCGAATTTGTATTCTTATTGTTCGAAGGCGTGTGAGTCAATATGTTAACAGTTAAAGTCTTGATTTCAACATTAGATTTCAGATTTACTAATCTAAGGCTCTTATTAGGATTGTTTTTCGACATATTTATCTAGTTTCTTAGTACTTTGAAGAAGATTTGATTCTCTTTTGAGTTAACAAAGATGAATATGGTGAAAGAGAGATTTACGGTTGAACAGTGCAGAAGAAAGTGAATATGGTGAGAGAGCAATTCTTATCTTTTGAACGTGGGGGTGGGCGATGGTACTGTGTTGGCATGTGAAATAGATAGAAACATGATGGTGATGGATATTTTATGCGTGGTAATAAAAAAATGTATTTAAAAAGTAAAAGATCCCTAAAAGTGTGTGCTAGAGAATAATGATTGATTCTATATTTGAAAAATAAAAAATCCCTAAAAATGTGTTCTAGATAATTATGATTGATTCTCTATTATGTTTTTATTTATATCACCTATTAATTACATTATAAAATATAATTACAAAAGACTAATTATTTAATAAAATAAAATAAATTAATTTATAAATAAAAAATGATATGCTATAACTCGCAATTAAATTGTTATAAGTAGTATATTTAAAAAGTAAGTCTCTTAAATATATATGTAATGTGATTTTTTCTTAACATTAATACAAAGGAAAAATTAGTAAACTAGTCAAAAAAAAAACATATTTATTAAAAAAATCCATACTTATAAATATTACTAATAATGTCAAAAATGTTATCATTTTAAAAACTTTATGTATCCCAATTTTCCTCCTATTTTATCTCCCCTTTTCAATTAATTCTATATTTTTTTAAAAAAAAAATTCTCTCTCATATTTATCTTTTAAATTTTTTTTTCTCTCTCGTGTTTATCTTTTCTGATTTTTCTCCAACATTCAAGTTGTAAATATTTTTCTGCCATATATTTCGGTTGTTTTTTTAATAAAAAATTGGATCAACAAGAATCCCTTTGATTAAGGTATCCCTAATTTTTATCCTATTTTCAGATTTCTTTTCTGATTTTGTTTTTGTTTAAATCTTAAAAAAATGTTGTTCGTATTTTTCAATTTCCGTTATGGTTTACTCTCCAATGGCTGAATCCAAGAGGCTTACTAGAGGTATACATCTTAATCAGCCAATTTCTAGTGATTTTTCATCCTTTGATTTATTTATTACACAACAAATAGTGTATAATGTATGATCCGCTGCAAAATGAGGGAAGAAAGTGGGTTAGAACATTTACAAGACTCATTGTGTGCAAAACCTTCCTCAAATTCAGAATGCAAATGTAGAATTTTCGTCTACTCGTGAGGATCTAGAAAAAGACGACGAAGATCAAATAGTTGTCGAACAATTTTCTATTAGTTTTTGTTGTATTTATATTTCTTTTTTAGAATTTGATATGCTTTCTCAATTTGTATTCAAATCACTATGTATAATACCAATATTTATATTTATTAAAAATTTTATGTTGCATGGTTTATGAATCTTGTATTTGTCCCTAATTTGTATTCATCCAAATTTATGTCAACTAGTTATGTATTTTATTTATAAGAAGAACAACTTTCTATTAGTTTATTTATATTCGAATACAAATACAAATAATATACATATTGGAATGAATACGACTTAGAAAAGGAAACAAGGTTTGAAAAGAAAAATAAATACACAGTGAAAAATATACGAATACAAATGTATTTCTTAAATAACTACATATTTATTTGACATACATATTGGAATGAATACAAACTAATAAATAAATACAGGCTTCATTATACAAAATACAACATGAAAACTAGAATAGATACTAATACAAACGGTATACATATTGGAATAAATACAATTTAAGCAAGAAAACAAAATTTTAAAAAATAAAACAAAAAGGAAAGTATGCCAAATACAGATAAAACTTTAGGTGTTCTAGTTTCTAAATAAAAAAATTAAAATTTAATAGATAAAACTATAATGTATTACCATAAAGTTTCATGATAATAATTAGTGAGAATGAGATATTATATTTTTTTATTATTATGATTTTCATAGCAATAATTAGAGAAAAATTGATTCAAATTTTATAGATGTGGTACTTCTTTAATTTCGTGATTTTAATAACAATAATTAGTGAAAATTGAATATTTATTTTGGTTGATAAAAGTGTTTAGAAAAATAAGATTAAGAAAATTGGATATTGAATTATTTTAGAAAAATGGAGAAAAGAGTGTTTTTTATAACATGATGAAAAAAAAAGAATTAACAAATGAAAAGATGAAAGTTGATATATTTTGATAAATTGTAACTGATGAAACTTTTAATATTTGTTCCTTTTTAAAATTAATTATCTCCCCTAAATTTCTCTCAATCTGTTATATAAAAATTGTATTTTTGCTAAATAAAATAAATAATAAGAACATAAATAAAATACATAACAAACTTAAATTTTGACATTTCTATTAAATATTAAAAGTGTTGTTAATGAACCCTTTTAAATGTTAAAATATTGATATTTTGAAAATTTTTCCTAATACAAATTGACTCATAGTTGTTCCACTTACTTAAAAAGTGGCCCCAGGCCCAACAGATATTTCAACAAAAAAAAATTAAAAAAATTACTAGGGTTGCCCGCGTTGCTGCACCACTGGGCAACGTACCAGTCTCATTCCAGACCGGCCTTACCAGCCTGGGGTGAAATTAATCCAGACCAACTCACCCCACGAATAGGAGGCCGGCTGATGGTCTGGACCTTATCGAACGTCAACCTTTAACGGGCGGACCTTAATGTAGGAAACAGAACAGGCTAGCCAATTGACAGGTTTAGATCTAATATAAAGGAATTAGAGCTCTATCCAGGGCTACTCATATCAAGTCTTACATTAAAAAAAAAAAGTTAGTGAGAATTCTACACTAGTTATATATTGATTATAAGTAGCTTTCACATATCAAATTAAATTTATGGTATTCCATTTAGGATTTTCGGCTTAATTACTTATACTCTACAATAGTTCGATGTAGTCTAGAATTTTTTATCATCTCCAAACTTGATATTGGAGTACATAAACCGATTTAAAGATGTGGACGAACTGCTAGACAAGTGACAACCCTTTGTGTAGGGTTTCAAACCTTACTAAGAAGAGTTTAAAGGGGCAAGGCAAAAATTGATTACTACTAACAATTTTGTTCATTTACAAAGTGGAATCTTTTTCCACTTATAGAATTATAATATGTTAAAATTGAAACAATGAGAATAAAGGGGTCATGGTTTACATATAAAGAAAAATGTTAAATTGTGGATGTACCCACGAGACTGGTTGGGATGAACATAGAACTAAAACATGCCTCATTTACTAGCTGGAACGTTTCCAAAACTTATAATTCATAATGCCACAAATTAAACTTGTTGCATGTGCCTTATTTTTCTCCCACGTTTTATGATCAAACTATTTGTTTTTGGCCAAAAAATGACCACGAAATGCTACAGCCTGTGCACGACCCAAGCTGGACATGTAAGCCAGTGGATTATTATGTTATCGAGCAAAATACGATATATGAAGACATGCATTTGGGGATTAGGTTGGTGTGAGAGGAGATGATAAATTTTGAATACCACATACACAACTTGTTTTTCCTATTTTTCTTGTTTTCCAAGACCGTCTTAATCTCCGGGCTACTAAAGTCATAGCTTGGGGCCCTATTTTTTTAAAAAAACAAATACTTATGTATGTTAATTTTTTTTTAAAAAAAAAATTATATATATTATGAGTGCTATAATTTCTACTAACAAAATTACATATGAGATGAATATAAACCTGAATTTCGTAAAATATAATTTAAGAAAATATAGATAAAACTATTTTTAGTTTTCACTTTTTAGCCCAGCCATTACTTTATATATGCAGAGAAGATCAAACTATTTTTCATTTCAAAATAGATTTGAACCAATTGAAGTATATGAAAAAAATATTCTTATTTAGTTGTAAAATATTGAAATTTCTAAATGGTGAGATTTTTAAAAATATTGTGTTTAATCTGAGCTTTCTTTAACAAGTAATAGTTATTCTGTTATTGATGGTTTAGATTTATTTTTTGAATTAAAAGTGTTAAGAGGAATAATACAAGTAGCTAGAAGATAACGATCTCATTAAAATACTCAATCAAATAAAAAGACTTGATTCTTTTTCAAATACACATATCGCTTATATAATAATGTTAACAGTCCCAGTAACCGTTGCCTCATCCGAAAGAATTTTTTCGAAATTAAAATTGATTGAATCTTCTTTAAGATCAACAATGTCTCAATCTCAAGAAAGATAGAATGAATTAGCTATTTTATCATTTGAAAATGATTTATTAAAACAAATTGATTAAAAAAAAAAACTTAATGCTTCATTGTTTGCATATAAAAGAGCTAGAAAAGTATATCCAAATAAAAGTATATATGATAAAAAAAAATTATATATATTAAAGTCCCTCTTTTAAGTTTTGATTTAGGTCCTCAATATTGTTGAATCGATCCTATCCATTAGAAAAATCATTTTTCTCATTTTAAGAAACTTATTTTTCTAAAAAATATTATTTTTCAATTATTTTACCAATCAAACATAAAAATAAAAATAAAAATAAAAAACCTCCATCACATACTAGATAAAATAGTGAAAAATATCATTCAATGTAATCAGAATATTGATGCTTCGATTCTGAAAAAGCTATTTGTTTTTTAAATAATAATAATAATAATAATAATAATAATAATAATAATAAATAATAATAATAATAATAATAATAATAATAATAATAATAATAATAATAATCTAATGTCCAGATGTATGTGGTCCAATTATTTTTTGTCTATATTTCATATTTGGCTACTGGCTGTGACGGTGATACATTTTGAGCCACTAGATTATTTTGGTTGAAAAGGAATATCAAAACATGCTTTAATTTTTTTTATCCAATTATTAATAGAAGAAAAGAGACAACAGACACTATTGCACAAGAATTTCATGTCACAAATTGTGCACGTGCATATTGTGGTTCATAATTCTCTGACCAAAATCATTTAATGAAAAATTTGATGATGATGGCATTTTCTGCATTTTCTTACTTTATAAACTAGTAAAATCACTCAAACTTCACTAACTCATTTTGAAATCTATAATCAATTTTTTGCTTAAAAAAAGTAATATTTCACATCAATTATCTTCATAGATAAGTTATTACACGCTAATTATATTCATAGACTAAGTTATTACATACAAACGAATACTCTTGTCAATTTATCTATAAAAAAAAATTGTAGTTGAAATTGTGTTTGATTATTAATAGTGTAAAAATATTTGGAAAAAATAGATTTATCTATATAGAAGTAAAACAATTGGGATACATTTGAAAAAAAAAACTATATGTAATTGGAGAAATAAAAGTGTCATGTGTAGCAAAAAGAAAAAAGAAGATTGCCATTAAAAATAAATTAATAATCAAAAAATAAATTTAAACTAATTGTCATAAAAAAATAATTAGTAATTACCATAAAATATTAATTATCAAAAAAATAAATCTAAAATTGTTTGTAAGAAATCAAAGAATAATTATCATTAAAAAATAAATTTAACACTACCTCTTCTTTTTGATGCATTGATTTTATATGATAAAAGTATATGATTATTATTTTAAAAGTGAAATATTGATAGAACAAATGCGTCTAGCTTTATGAAACATAAATCACACACACAAAAAAGCATATATTAATTTTAGATTTGGATTTAAAGTTAACATATATAAACACAAATTTTAATATACAATATTGACTTTTTTTGTTTTCACCATTCAAAAGTGCATTATATCCTAGATAAAAATTAACAATACATGATTTTTAAATAGGGAAAATGTATAAGTATCCCTCTAAATTATAACTGAAATTCCAGAGACACACCTAAATTAACTCGAGTCCTATTACTCTTTCCCGCTAAACTAATTTAAAATGGAATAAATACACCACAAATACTGACATGTAATAGAGAGTGTGCACACTCCCTTGAAGGCAAGTGATGAGTGCATAAATTGGGCACATGCCTTTTTTTAATTGGTCACTTTGTAATTAGTTAGTTGACATATTTATTAATAATAAAACCATAGTATATATTTAATTATTTTTGTTTCTTTCATTGTAAAATATTTATTTTAATTTCTTTTCACTTTAATTTTTTTAATTAATTTATTATCTTTTCACTTTAAATTATTTTTAATAAATTGTGTGTATTTAAAAATAAAATCAAAAGTGTCCTTTAATTTTAATATTTTAATATTTTTATGTTGTATTTGATTTTCTTCACTTATTTTGACATCCATTCAAATTTAACTTATTTTAAATATAGACATTTGAAATCAATTCAACACGAAAGACAAAAAAAAATCAACATAAAATAAAAGAGAAAAAAATGAATGTAAGAAAAAAAAGTTTCAATACAAGGTAAAAAATGTTAACTTAATGTAAATACAAATAAAAAAATAAGAATATTTTTCTTTAACAAACTTAAAAATTTGTTTTTTTAATAAAAATTACGAAATATTATTTTTAAAAAATTAAGAAATATTTTAATTTTTTTAAAAATAATTTTTAATTAAAAGAAAATTATTTATACACATGACAGACGAGTGTGTACAAACACAACCAACTTGGGTGGTCAAAGGTTCCACATCGCATAAAAGGTGCACAATAATTCGAATAAAATGAGTTCAGATGGGCAATAGAATCTTAGTTAAGTTTAGATGTGTCTCTGATATTTCGACTATAGGCTAGTAGAATACTTATGCATTATCCATTCTGAATGTTCAAAACTAAATTATTTTATTCATATATGTTACTCTATTTTATTAAAATTTTTAATATTTATAATTAAGAAATTTGAAGAACATGATAATAGTGTGTGAGGTTGTATTCTGTCTCAAAATAAAATCAAAACAATTGTGCACTCTGTGGAACAAGGGTGGAAATGAACAAGTTTTACCATTGTGTCATGGAAGAATTTATCTCAAAGTTATTTAATATTAATTATTTATCCCTTCAATCTAAAAGTTGATTTTTCTATATTCGTGTAATTATTTATAAAGGATAATCAGTTAAACTCTCAATAGTTATAGCTCCATCCCTGTATGGTTTTTTTTTTTTTTTTTAACCTGTACATATAATATGCCTTGTGCACGCACACGTAAATGATTTAGAGTTTTGCACGTTTCTAAATTGTGTCACGGTGAACAAAAATAGTTATAAGAATAATTGTGTCACGGTAAAAAATGTTTTATATATACTACCTAATTTTTTATTTTTTTTTAAAAAAAGAACACTAATTGCATACCTTTCTCTCAACTTTCTTTTGTATCTCTGTTTATTTTTCTCTTCTTTAATTTATCTCTTCTATATATTCGTAAATTTTTCATTTTTGTTTAAATTACTAAATTTAATTGCTAAACTCGATTTTATTTTTAGTGTTTGTGTAGTCAAATACAAAAAGTGAGATTAAATCCTTGGAGTATAAAATAAACACCAAGGACATGTATTTATAAATATTTATTTTAGAATTTAATAAGTTTCCACACCGTATAAATCAATTTTTTTTTTTGCATAAAAGAAAAATTTAATTCTAGCACAAGATAAATTAGTAATGATCACAACTTTAATAATATAGGAATGAGTATATATGATTTAATTTGCTTTTAAAAAATCATTAAATAATCTCAATTTTTATTTAAAGTTATGGAAGATTCAACATTATCTTATTAGATGTTAAAAATGATAAATCAGGATATGTAACACAATTAATGTAATCTGTTTAGGATAAAAATATAATAGATATAAGCTCTATTTTTATAAAAATAAGAAGCAATTACTACATATACATTGCATAATTCTTAAAATGCTTTATTTCTTTTGCTTACAAGTTATTTGGTACATTTAGAAAAAAAACTACAATAAAAAAAATTAATAAACAACGAATTAACAATTCGATTGGAAAAAAATAAAATGCTATGATACAAAATTAAAAAATTACTAAGAAACTATATAAATAAACATAATTATGAATTATTAAAATCTATTTCACGTTTGAAAATAAAAATAAAAGTTGTAAGCGTTAAGACATGTTTTTTATACTATTACAAAAACTTTTTACTTTTTAAAAAAATCATAATTAGGGGAAATTTTTCAAAACAACCATATTTTAGCTTTCATGAAACTCCTTAGCAATAGTTTCATTATTTATTAAAAATGTCATTGTTTTAATTTGTTAAGAAATTAGTTATATATTTATTTTATTTTGATTAATTTAAAAGAATACAAATACTTAATAATAGAGAGAGAATCATAAAACAAAAAAATTAAAAAAATAAGAAGCAAAAACGATTTTAAATACAAATTGGTAGATATTGAAAAGATCATAAAATAATCATCTTTCTGTTGAGCCTTTTTTTGCTTTCTTCCTAAAAATATAGAAAAAAATTAAAATAATTTAGTTCATCTTCCGAATCATATATCTGGTAGCTTTCACAATTTCTTCAAGTTGGACATGACATATTTTTTAAATAGAATTTTTCAAAGCCTCTTCAAGTTGAATAGGACATATTTTTGAAACGAAAATTAAAATTGACGACTATAAATTTATCGCTTTCATTGAATAATCGAAAAATAATTAGGTATTTTTTTCTACTTTTTTATTTGTTTGGATGAGATACTCGTATATGTCAAGTACAAGCGTTTTTTTTTCATGATTGAGTCAGTGAAATCTTTATATGTGTTGGGATTTATAACTTTTTTTCGGATATTTTGTGTCGAAATTGTGATGTATAACGAATAACTTTTTTTAGTTTAGTAACTGTTTTTTTTTTTTGAATGTATACAATAATTTATATTCCATTAAGTTAATGTAATTAATTGATCATGAACTATATGTTGAATGCAACAATATATGAATACAAAAGTGAAATGAAGATACTAAGTTATAAAGGGACAATGCACAAGTACTCCGTAGACTATGACCAAAATCCCAGAGACACACCTTAATTAAATAGGGTTCTATTACATCCCTGAATTTAATTTTTTTATATACCTTTTGTTTTATGTGTCAAACTCCGTGACTCCACGCAATTTAGGCACGTGAGAGATATTTCGATGCCGAGTAAGTAAAATAGGTGCACAAAATTACAAAAAAAAAATAAAAATTCAGGGGGGTAATAGGACCTTAGAATAGTTAGGGTGTGTCTCTGAGATTTCAGTCATACTCTAGGGGGGTACTTGTGCATTTTCTTAAGTTATAAATACAAAGTAAGATTGAATATAAAGTTGTGAATACAAAAAAAATACTTTCTTCATTTGAAATACAAAATGACTTTGAAAGGTAAAATACAAACTATTAATCGATCATGAACTATATGTTGACAATATATGAATGCAAAACTGGGATAAACATACAAAGTTATAAATATAAAATGAGATTGAATATAAAGTTGTGAATACAAAAGAAATATTCTCTTCATTTGAAGTACAAAGTGACTTTGAAAGGTAAAGTAGGCACATACAATACAAAATATGTTGGTATATAATTAGGTTGAATACAAAACAAAAGAGAAATATAAACTTGTTTACATATAAATTGATATTAAAGTACTAAGTGAATACCCCATAAAAAACAAAATTGTTAGCGTACAATTAAGATGTATACAAATAATTTTTGGGTTGTGAAAACCAAAGGGAATAATCATGACCTTGGGTTTTAACCAGTCTGAAACCAAGTGAATTTTTTTTTTGTTCCATAATCCCCCGTTATTATACATATCACGATACGTCATAGCTGTAGATATTTAAGAAGGAAATACAAACATGTTTATAGATCAAATGAATACACAAATAATCTGTTAATTCAAACATTGTAGACATACAAATGCTTTGCCCGATCTAAGACCCTAAAAGCAAATATAAATGTTTGTAGATACTAATAAATCTGAAATATTAAAATAAAATCAGAAAATAATAAAAAAATTATTTAATCGATAAAAGATCTGAGATATATAAATATCAGATGAATATGTAAACAAACTTGCATAAAAAAAATGGGCGAAAATCTATAATATATTCAATGTGAAATATAAATCATAAATGATATTGAAATCCATAATCTATAGAATCCGAAATATAAACCATAGTCAGTGATTTTAAATAGCAAATCAAAATAAGTCTAAATAAATAATGAAAATTACCTTGTCAATCGAGAAATTTGCTTGAATTAATAAAGAGATTTCATTTAACAATAGAGAAAATTTATTGAATTAAAATATATATTTTGATGAACAATTTGTGAGCACCTTGAAAAAAAAAGAATTTGAAAACGTGAAAATCGGGTAGAAATGTGAAAGGTGGGGTAGAAACGTTAAAGGTGAAGAAGGAAGGTTAATGGGTATTAGTGACTCATTGACTTAGAATTTGGTCCAATATATGACTGTTTTCATAAATAAAATTAATTTAAATACTAATATCTTAATACATATTATTTTCTAAAATGTTGTCATTCTGACATTTTAAATAAATATTTTAAAGTGTTGTTATTTTAACAAAATATGTTAGATATTATGACTTAATTGCTAATTTTTGTATGGGTTGAATAAGCTTGCCGATTTGTAGGGGTTGAATATGGATAGGGTTATTAAAAGTAAAATAGAGTATTAAAATAACAAGAGTCTGAACTCAAAATTTGTTTAAAGTTTGAAATATTACAATTTAAATGCAAATTATATTTATAAAATATGTACTAAATAAAACAAAAACTCCCTAAAATCTCTAGAAAATCACTGAATAGGCTATAGCCTATGAAATATTGCCATAATTTTTGTGTTTTATTAATAAATATTATAAAGATAATTTTATTTGTAGATTTGATTAACAAGGTAACACTAACACCATGTAATATTGTCTTGTTGATATTTATGATAATATTATTAAATTATAATTTGATTAAAAAAATATATATACTTTTAAAAAATAAGGCTGGTCTGTCCGCCATTTTCTTGCCCACACAAAAATGGACTAATCCGACAAAATCCGTAAAATTTAAAGCTTGTATAAGTTAGTCCGGATGGATTGAATTAGCCCATATTGATAGCTCTAATTTAAGTTTTTATTGATTTTTTTAAAATTCAATTTTAACAGTAGTTACATACGTAATGTTTTCCTAAAAAAATGCACCTAATTATAGGTACGCATGAAAAGATGACTGAAATGTCTATATCTGTGTAGTATTGATAAAGTAGTTTTAAATTTTTATTTATAAATTGAATTAACCAAAAATTAATACATTTAATACATTAATTTTTGTCAATCTAAATCTAAATTCTATAAATAGGAGAGGGGTTGATAATAATTATTATATTTTTTTTAAAAATGAAATTAACAGAAAAGATATATAAAGTAGAAAAGGAAGTTCAGTGGGAGTTTAAACACACAAATATTTTAGAGTTTTGAACTTTTCTCTAGTAATCATGTCACACTAAAAAGGAATAGTAAGAAAAATAACTGTCTCACAGTAAAAAATAAACAACTATAATAAACAAGTGTATCACAGTAAAAAGCAACAGTTACAGATTCTTTTTTAAATAAATGTTGTATATACAATACTCTAAGTTTATTTCTAAAAAATGGATAAGCCATAAGTATCCTTAGATTATGACCGAAATTTCAGAGACACGTCTTAACTAATTTAAGGTTCTATTACCTCTTGAATTCATTTTTTGTGTAATTTTATACACCTTTTGACTTACGTGACATACTTCGTAACTCCACTTAGGTGAAGCACGTGAGAGATGTTTGGAGTCCATGTAGGCTAAAAAGGTGTATAGAAATATAGAAAAAAAGTGCTGAGGCGTAATAATACCTTAGTTTAGTTAAGATGTGTCGCTATAATTTCAGTCATAGTCTAGGGGGTACTTGTGCGTTGTTCATTAAAAAAAGTGCACTAATTTCACACCTTTCTCTCAACTTTCTTTTGTACTTCTAATATATCTTTTATATATAGTCGTTGTTTTTTCATTTTTATTTCAATTACTAAATTTAATTGTTAATCTCCATATTATTTTTAGTGTTTGTGTAGTCAAATACAAAATAAACATCAGAGTTATGTATTTTGTCACGACCCAAAACCGAGCCGCGACTGGCACCCACATTTACCCTCCTATGTGAGCGAACCAACCAATCTAACCCTTAACATTTCAATATAAATTAACAAAATACAATGCGGAAGACTTAAACTCATTAATAAAAACCATTTCATTAACTTCTAAAATTCAACATCTATTATTCCCCAAAATCTGGAAGTCATCATCACAAGAACATCTATCCTCAAATTACTAAACTAAGAGTATCTAAGAAAGAAAAAACAAGTAAAAGCTAGTCCATGCCGGAAGTTCAAGGCATCAAGACTTGAAGAAGAAGATCCAGTCCAAGCTAGAAGCATTAGCTCACCCTGAAGATCAGGTGTGACGAAGACTGGCTAGAATTACTGTTGAGTTGAAGACGACGGCACGTTTGCTGCACTCCACAAATAATAAAGAAGAAAACATAAAAGTAGGGGGTCAGTACAACCACAAGTACTGAGTAGATATCATCGGCCAACTCAAAATAGAAGACAATATATATATCAAGTAATATTGTAAAATCAACTATGATTCTCAACGTGTAGCAACAACAAGTACTATATCATTAACAATTACCGTCAAGTTCACACATGAGGACTCAAGCCTCAATACCATACTCATTTGGGGATTAGATTCATTAGATTGAGTATATTAGCATCTTTCAAGATTCATTATCTTTCTTCCTCTTGTGTCGGTACGTGACACTCCGCTCCATATACTATCCTGGTGTCGGAACCTGACACTCCGATCCTCATATACTATCCTGGTGCCGGAACGTGGCACTCCGATCCTCATTCTATCCTGGTACCGGAACGTGGCACCCGATCCATATTCTATCCTGGTGTCGAAACGTGACACTCCGATCCATATTCTATCCTGGTACCGCAACGTGGCACCCGATCCATATTCTATCCTGGTGTCGGAACGTGACACATTGATCCATATTCTACCCTGGTGCCGGAACGTGGCACTCCGATCCTCATTCTATCCTGGTACCGGAACGTGGCACCCGATCCATATACTATCCTGGTGTCGGAACGTGACACTCCAATCCTCATTCTATCCTGGTACCGGAACGTGGCATCCGATCCATATTCTATCCTGGTGTCGGAACGTGACACTCCGATCCATATTCTACCCTGGTGCCGGAACGTGGCACTCCGATCCTCATTCTATCCTGGTACCGGAACGTGGCACCTGATCCATATACTATCCTGGTGTCGGAACGTGACACTCTGATCCTCATTTTATCCTGGTACCGGAATGTGGCACCCGATCCATATACTATCCTGGTACCGGAACGTGGCACCCGATCCCCTAATTCATCAAGCCTTCTTTTATACTAAGGCATCATCAATCTCATTATATAATTTATCAAGCCTTCTTTTATACTAAGGCATCATCAATCTCATTATATAATTTATCAAGCCTTCTTTTACACCAAGGCATCATAATTAACAAGTGAATTAGGGTTTCTTTCAAGATTTAGGATTCAATAGCTTCATCATGCTTATTTTATCACAATTTCATAATCACAATCATGCAAGCATACAATTAAGCATATAGAAGGGTTTACAATACTACCAACACATATCATTCGCTATTAAGAGTTTACTACGAATATCATAGAAAAACCATAACCTACCTCCACCGAAGAATTGATCAAGCAAGCAATTTCCCAAGCAGCGTTTCTTCTCCTCTTTCGTTCGATCGACTTTCCCTCTCTCTTGTTCTTTCTATTTTTCTTTTTCAAACCCTCTTTCTTTTACCCTAATTAACATATAATTAAGTGTAAAAGATGACAATAATACCCCACTAATTAACTCAAAGTTACATCTTTTATCCCCCAAGAATTTGAGTTATTAATATAAACCCACGAATTTTATAATTATAACAGGAATAGTCCAAAAAGTCCCTTTAAAACTTAACCAGAAATCCGATCCAGACTGGGATTACGCAACCTGTGACGGCCCGTCGTGCCTGCGACGGTCCGTCCTGCAGGTCGTCGCAAAGTTCAGAGACTCAATTTTCACTAAAGAGTCTGTGACGGTCCGTCCTGCACTTCCGTCACGACGTTCAGAGAATTGTTCCCAGTACCAAATTCTCAAGAGTTGAAGTGTTTTGAAACGGGGGCTCACGACTGTTCGTCGAACCTGTGACGGTCCGTCCTGCAGGTACGTCACAGAGTTCAGAGAGTCGATTTCAGTACTCAGATTTCAGAATTCCTAAGTGTTTTGGAACGAGACACCCTCGACGGCCCGTCGTGCCCATGACGGTCCGTCGTGGTATCCGTCGTCTCAGCCAGTTTTTCCAGAAATAAAATCTGCTGATCAAAATGACTAAACAGGTCGTTACAATAGATACCAATTTACCCATCGTTCGTCCTCGAACGATCAAAAGAAGAAAAACAATGACGAGAAGAAGTACCTGAATCTGTAAACAGGTGTGGGTATCTTTCTTGCATATCAGCCTCCTTCTCCCAAGTGGCATCTTCAACTGGTCGATTCTTCCATTGAACTTTGATGGATGCAGTCTCTCTCGACCTCAACTTGCGAACTTCCCTATCTTAAATAGCGACCGGTTCCTCCTCATAAGTCAAATTCTCATCAAGCAGAACCGAATCCCAAACGAATGATGTAGTTTCCATCCCCATGGTATCTTTTCAACATGGACACATGAAATACCGGATGCACTCCAGACAGCCCTGGAGGCAAGGCTAATTCATAAGCCACCTCCCCTACTCGCTTAAGTACTTCAAATGGTCCAATATACCTTGGGCTTAGCTTACCCCTTTTTCCAAACCGCATCAACCCTTTCATGGGTGAAACCTTCAAAAAGACTTGTTCACCCTCCATGAACTCCAAGTCTCTAACTTTTCGATCCGCATATTCCTTTTGTCTACTTTGAGCCGCTAAAAGCTTTTCTTGAATAGCTTTCACCTTCTCCAAGGAATCCCTCAATAGATCAGTACCCCAAGGTCTAACTTCAAATGCATCAAACCAACCAATGGGAGACCTACATCTCCTGCCATACAATGCTTCAAATGGAGCCATGTCAATGCTGGAGTGATAGCTATTATTGTATGAAAACTCCGCTAAGGGTAAGAAGTTATCCCAATGACCACCAAATTCTATCACACATGCACGAAGCTATCCTCCAACACTTGAATCGTTCGCTCAGACTGACCATCAGTCTGAGGGTGAAACACAGTACTAAGGTCAAACCTAGTACCTAATTCCGCATGCAATGTTCTCCAAAACTTAGAAGTAAACTGCGTACCTCTATCTGATATAATGGAGAGTGGAACTCCATGCAGTCGAACGATTTCTGAGATGTAGATTTTGGCTAACTTCTCTGCATTGTAGGTCACCTTGACCGGAATGAAGTGAGCAGACTTAGTTAACCTATCAATAATCACCCAAATGGAATCAAACTTACCCAATGTCTTTGGAAGACCAACCACGAAGTCCATTGCAATTCTCTCCCACTTCCATTCAGGAATGGGCATTCTCTGAAGTGTTCCTCCGGGCCTCTGGTGTTCATACTTTACTTGTTGACAATTTGGGCATTTGGCAACAAAATCCACAATGTCACGCTTCATTCTACTTCACCAAAAGTGTTGCTTTAGGTCACGGTACATCTTGGTTGCACCAGGATGTATAGAATATCCGGAACTATGAGCCTCTGTCAGAATAGTGGTGATCAAATCATCGATGCGGGGTACACATACCCTTCCCTTAATCCTCAAACACCTTCCTCATCGATTGTTGCTTCTTTAGCCTCTCCTCGCAACACCATATCTCGGATTCGACTTAGCTTCTCATCATCAAACTGTTTTCGATTGATCTTGTCAAGAAAAGAAGATCTCGCCTCCACACAAGCCAAAAATCCTCCCTTCTCATTTACTTCTAGCCTCATAAAGTCATTAGCCAAGTTTTGGATTTCTCTCGCCAACGGGCGTCTAGAAACTTGCAAATGAGCTAGACTTTCCATTCTTCCTGCCTTTCTACTTAAGGCGTCTGCCACAACATTAGCCTTTCCTGGATGATACAGAATAGTGATATCGTAGTCCTTCAGTAGTTCCATCCATCTCCTCTGTCTCAAATTCAAATCCTTTTGAGTGAAGACATACTGTAGGCTACGATGGTCCGTATAGACTTCACATTTAACTCCATACAAATAGTGTCTCCATTGCTTTAGTGCAAATACAACCGCGGCCAACTCCAAATCATGGGTCGGATAGTTACGTTCATGCATATTTAATTGCCTCGAAGCATAAGCAATCACATTCTTCTCTTGCATTAGCACTGCACCCAAACCCGAATAGGATGCATCACAATCAACGATGAAGTTTTTACCCTCTACTGGCAAGGTAAGAATTGGTGCAGTAGTCAACAAGGTCTTGAGCTTCTGAAAGCTTTCCTCACATTCATCCGACCATACAAATGGAACATTCTGCTTAGTCAAGTTCATCAATTGGGAAGCAATAGAAGAGAATTTTTTGACAAATCGACGGTAATAGCTAGCTAAACCAACAAAGCTCCTTATTTTTGACACATTAGTAGGTCTTACCCAATTCTTCACTGTCTCGATCTTAGAAGGATCCACCATCACTCCATCCTTAGAAACCACGTGTCCCAAGAAGGACACTGAATCTAGCCAAAACTCACACTTGGAGAATTTGGCATAAAGCTTTTTCTTCCTCAACAACTCCAATACCATTCTCAAATGCTCCTTATGTTCCTTCTTACTCTTGGAGTATATCAATATATCATCAATAATAACGATCACAAAGATATCCAGATATGGCTTGAAAATCCCGTTCATCAAACTCATGAACGCAGCAGGGGCATTCGTAAGACCAAAAGACATACCACAAATTCATAATGCCCATACCTAGTTCGAAAAGCAGTCTTTGGCACATCCGTTGCCCGTATTTTCAATTGATGATAACCGGATCTCAAGTCAATCTTAGAGAAGACACAAGCACCTTGTAACTGACGAACAAGTCATCAATGCGAGGAATGGGATACTTGTTCTTAATAGTTCTTTGTTCAACTGCGGTAGTCTATGCACATCCGAAAACTTCCATCCTTCTTCTTCACAAATAGCACCGGAGCACCCCAAGGAGATGCACTTGGTCTAATGAAGCCTTTGCTCAACAACTCTTGAAGTTGGGCCTTTAACTCTCTTAACTCCGCGGGAGCCATTCTATAAGGGGGTATAGAAATGGGGCGAGTACCCGGTTCCAAATCAATGCAAAAGTCGATATCCCTATCCGGTGGCATACCAGAAAGATCTGCAGGGAACACATCCAAAAACTCACGGACTACCGAAACCGACTCAATTGAAGGTACTTGAGTAGTGTCATCCCTGAGATGTGCCAAGAAAGCTAAACACCCTTTGCTAACCATTTTCTTAGCACGAAGAAAGGATATGATACGAACCGGAGTGGAAGTGTAGTCGCCCTCCCACACTAACGGATCTGTCCCAGGCTTGGCTAACGTCACAGTTTTGGCATTACAATCAAAGATTGCAAAATTTGGAGAAAGCCAAGTCATACCCAGAATTACATCGAAATCAACCATTTCTAGGATAACCAAATCTATATAAGTGTTGCTCCCCACAAAAGTCACCAAGCAAGACCTATATACTTTTTCTACTATCACAGACTCACCCACCGGAGTAGACACACGAATAGGCATGTCAAGTAATTCACAAGGTAAATTAAGTCCAGTAGCAAATGAAGAAGATACATAAGAAAATGTAGATCCAGGATCAAACAATACAGAAGCCATGCAATCACAAACCGAAAGATTACCTGTGATAACAACATCAGATGTCTCTCGCTTCAGATCTCCCAGGGAAAGCGTAACAATGGGCCCCATTACTTGTCTGTCCGTTGCCCCTACCATGTTGTGTTGTAGTGGCTCCAGTTTGCCCATCACACCTCGGCCGTTTTGGTGACCACCATTACCTCGACCACCACGTCCTCCAGAATAACGGCCTCTACCATGACCACCTCTACCCAGCTATTGGGGGTCTGTAACTCTTTTTGGACAATACCTCTTAATGTGTCCAGTCTCCCCACATCCATAACTTCTCTGGATTCAAGCATAGGTCTCTCAGAGAAGTGTTGACCGGTCTGAGGTGGACCCCCACTACAGTCTGTAGTGAAGACTGAATTGGTCGGACTGAGTAACCTCCTGAACCCTGTCCTCTAGAGTAAGAACCATTAAACTCACCTCCCTTCGAAACCTTTTTGATGTCGATGTCGTGGTGAAGTCATCTGGCTTCACTCCTTCCACCTCTATCACGAAGTCTACACTTCTTGGAAGGATTTTGCCGTAGCCGCTACCTGTAAGGCCGAAATCCGCAATTCTGACCTCAACCCCTTCACAAAACGGCGAATCTGTTCTTGTGGACTGAAACAAAGTTTGGTGGCATACCTGGATAATGCATGGAACTTAGCCTCATATGCATTAACCGTCATCCTCCTACTTGCTCCTAGGCTCAAGAACTCATCTCTTTTCCTATCCCTCAAGGTCCGGGGGATATACTTCTCCATAAACAAGCTAGAGAATGAGGCCCAAGTCATAGGTGTTGCCTCTGTCGGTTGACACTCAACATGTGATCGCCACCACATTTTGGCGTTCCCTTGAAACTGATAACTCACGAACTCAACACCAAACCGTTCTACTATACCCATCTTGTGTAGTAGCTCACGACAATCAACCAGAAAATCGTAAGCATCCTCAGATTCAGCACCCTTGAAGACTGGAGGTTTCAATTTCAAGAACTTACTGAAAAGTTCATGCTGATCATTTGTCATTATAGGCCCAGTTGTCAGACGTGGAAACGTGCCTATGTCCAATGAGGCATCCATACGAGGAGCCATAGTGGCTGCATGTTGTACCTCTGAAACCGGAGGTGTTGGTGCAGAAAACACTGGAGGTGCCTGACCCTGATCAGATAACCCGCTAAGATAAGCAAGAACCTGGATGTGTATCATATCTGGGGTAGGGGGGTGGCAATTCTCTCATGTTGCACTTGTTCATTCTCCCCTTTCTCACCCTCTCTTACTACTTCCTCAGTCGATGGAGGAGTCACCGCCCTAGCATCAGATGGGCTAGGTACTCGTCCTCTCCCTCTAGAGGACGTCCTCCCACGACCTCTACCACGGCCTCTTGCCACTGCTCTTTCTCGAGCCACACCCCAGTGGCTGGCTTAGACGTTTCTTGTCTTGCCGGTGTTGGTGTTGGTGCAGTCGTTGCTCTAGTTCTAACCATCTGCGAAAAGAGTGAAGATGGTCAGATACCAATTTGTATCACCTAGATACCAATTGGATTCAAGCAAATAGCACGAAAGAAAGAAACAAAGAGTGGAATTTTTCTAAAGTCTTATAGCCTCTCAAAGAAAAGTAAAGGCGTCCCCCTACCGTTCCTTAAGACTCTACTAGACTCGTTCTTGTGTGATGAGACCAACGAACCTAATGCTGATACCAAGTTTGTCACGACCCAAAACCGAGCCGCGACTGGCACCCACATTTACCCTCCTATGTGAGCGAACCACCCAATCTAACCCTTAACATTTCAATATAAAATAACAAAATACAATGCGGAAGACTTAAACTCATTAATAAAAACCATTCATTAACTTCTAAAATTCAACATCTATTATTCCCCAAAATCTGGAAGTCATCATCACAAGAACATCTATCCTCAAATTACTAAACTAAGAGTATCTAAGAAAGCAAAAACAAGTAAAAGCTAGTCCATGCCGAAAGTTCAAGGCATCAAGACTTGAAGAAGAAGATCCAGTCCAAGCTAGAAGCATTAGCTCACCCTGAAGATCCGGTGTGAAGAAGACTGGCTAGAATTACTGTTGAGTTGAAGACGACGGCACGTTTGCTGCACTCCACAAATAACAAAGAAGAAAACATAAAAGTAGGGGGTCAGTACAACCACAAGTACTGAGTAGATATCATCGGCCAACTCAAAATAGAAGACAATATATATATCAAGTAATATTGTAAAATCAACTATGATGCTCAACGTGTAGCAACAAGTACTATATCATTAACAATTACTGTCAAGTTCACATGAGGACTCAAGCCTCAATACCATACTCATTTGGGGATTAGATTCATTAGATTGAGTATATTAGCATCTTTCAAGATTCATTATCTTTCTTCCTTTTGTGTCGGTACGTGACACTCCGCTCCATATACTATCCTGGTGTCGGAACGTGACACTCCGATCCTCATATACTATCTTGGTGCCGGAACGTGGCACTCCGATCCTCATTCTATCCTGGTACCGGAACGTGGCACCCGATCCATATTCTATCCTGGTGTCGGAACGTGACACTCCGATCCATATTCTATCCTGGTACCGGAACGTGGCCCCCGATCCTATTCTATCTCTCCTGGTATCGGAACGTGACACTCCGATCCATATTCTACCCTGGTGCCGGAACGTGGCACTCCGATCCTCATTCTATCCTGGTACCGGAACATGGCACCCGATCCATATACTATCCTGGTGTCGGAACGTGACACTCCGATCCTTATTCTATCCTAGAACCGGAACGTGGCACCCGATCCATATTCTATCCTGGTGTCGGAACATGACACTCTGATCCATATTCTACCCTGGTGCCGGAACGTGGCACTCCGATCCTCATTCTATCCTGGTACTGGAATGTGGCACCCGATCCATATACTATCCTGGTGTTGGAACGTGACACTCCGATCCTCATTCTATCCTGGTACCGGAACGTGGCACTCGATCCATATACTATCCTGGTATCAGAACGTGGCACCCGATCCCCTAATTGATCAAGCCTTCTTTTATACTAAGGCATCATCAATCTCATTATATAATTTATCAAGCCTTCTTTTATACTAAGGCATCATCAATCTCATTATATAATTTATCAAGCCTTCTTTTACACCAAGGCATCATCATTGACAAGTGAATTAGGGTTTCTTTCATGATTTAGGATTCAATAGCTTCATCATGCTTATTTTATCACAATTTCATAATCACAATCATGCAAGCATACAATTAAGCACATAGAAGGGTTTACAATACTACCAACACATATCATTCGCTATTAAGAGTTTACTACGAATATCATAGAAAAACCATAACCTAACTCCACCGAAGAATTGATCAAGCAAGCAATTTCCCAAGCAGCGTTTCTTCTCCTCTTTCGTTCGATCGACTCTCCCTCTCTCTTGTTCTTTCTATTTTTCTTATTCAAACCCTCTTTCTTTTACCCTAATTAACATATAATTAAGTGTAAAAGATGACAATAATACCCCACTAATTAACTCAAAGTTACCTCTTTTATCCCCCAAGAATTTGAGTTATTAATATAAACCCACGAATTTTATAATTATAGCAGGAATAGTCCAAAATGCCCCTTTAAAACTTAACCAGAAATCCGATCCAGACTGGGATTACGCAACCTGTGACGGCCCGTCGTGCCTGCGACGGTCCGTCCTGCATGTCGTCGCAAAGTTCAGAGACTCAATTTTCACTAAAGAGTCTGTGACGGTCCGTCACGCTTGTGACGGTCCGTCCTGCACTTCCGTCACGACGTTCAGAGAACTGTTCCCAGTACCAAATTCTCAAGAGTTGAAGTGTTTTGAAACGGGGGCTCACGACTGTTCGTCGAACCTGTGACGGTCCGTCCTGCAGGTACGTCACAGAGTTCAGAGAGTCGATTTCAGTACTCAGAATTCAGAATTCCTAAGTGTTTTGGAACGAGACACCCTCGACGGTCCGTCGTGCCCATGACGGTCCGTCGTGGTATCCGTCGTCTTAGCCAGTTTTTCCAGAAATAAAATCTGCTGCTCAAAACGACTAAACAGGTTGTTACATATTTAATATTATTTATTTTAGAATGTAAGAAGTTTGTTCACTTTAAAAATCATATTTTTTTCTAGAAAGAAAATAAATCAATGTTGAGACCTTGACAGAGATGCACAAGACCGAGGAGTTCATTATTTAGGCTACCTTAGAGAGGTCTCTCCGAGAGACTTCAGGCGTTGGGTCCAGTGGATTTATTCCAAACTTCCCCATTTTCCATTTCTTAGCCAGGTATCATTTCCCTTGCTAAGCCTTCTTTGTCGCTTCTCGTGATCGTATTGCCGGACATAGATGCCCCCACTAAAGGTTTCTTCACCAGAGACTCCAGATGAGAGTGTTTCCAGACGTATCCTATTAGGGGGAATCTATATATCAACCTCCTAGCATTCTTTTACTTGGCATTGAGGATATTGCTTTTTTTAGTGGGGTGAGGGCCTTCGTGTAATTATTCCCCTTTTTGCTTATATTTTTTTGTCGTATTTTGTTTTTTTTATTTGATGTTTTGTTTATATTATAGTGTTTATTTTGGAAAAAAGTATATGTTCTTACTTCATTATTTGTTCTCTCTTGATTAATGCAACCCGATGAGTTTTTAAAATCATGAAATGCTTAATATTTTCATTGATATAGTTTGAAAATAGATTTTATTCAATATCGATATCTTAAATAGTAATCACAATGAGCATGATGCATAGTGTTGGTGTTTCAAGAATGAAATTGATGTTGTTGAACTTTTGAATGATCCCCTTGAATCTTTTGTTGACTAGCATCATTTAGATGTGACCCTTGCAATGAACATCGCACATACACTTTTGTGCTTTTCGGGATGTTCTAGATGAGTGTATTTCTAAGCGCTATCTGTGGTGAATTTTACTTGGAAACATGCCTGAAGATTCCTAGATTTTGTCTTGTTAGTCTAATTGGTTGAATTTTGGTTAATGTGAGACACAATATTTGACAAAAATTAAACGATGGATCCAAATTATCTATACAAACTATTGTCACTACCTGGTAAGGGTGTGAATCCATGTTGGCACCAACTGAGCCTAATCTATTTGTTGACAGCCAAAAAAAGACTCTTTAGCAAAACTGCCTCTACATTCTCACCAAAAATCCTTATTTAAGCAATGCGATGTTGAAATAGCCAACTTAGCTAAGAGCCTAAGTTGGGGTATGAATAAGAAGGATGAAGGAAAGTCAAGTGAAGGGCAAAGAAAGAAGAAGTGAATATCAAATTTGAATGTTTTACAAAAGACCCTCCTATAAAAAAAATGTGTGTGTAGTTGTCATCAATTTGATGGGAATAGTTTGGGAAAATGATAATGACATAAAAGGTAGTTCCAAATGAATTGAGTGGAAAGTCAAGGTATGAGTTCTCAAATGAAAAAGAAATTGAGAAGAACTGATGATGAATGGAACAATGCTTTGAAATGGTAAAGTTACTAATTCAAATTAAAGTTGACCATGCCTCTCAACCCCATTGCAAGCCTAAAAATCTCTTGAGATTTTACATGAACCAAGTTCTTTGTTGATTAGAGTATTTGGGCAAATCTATGGGACGAAGCTTGCATGTATTTCTCTTTTGATAGTGTGGGATTTGGATTGATTCCTATTACCTTTGTTGATTTGCTTTGTGAGATCATCAGATCATTCTTTTTTTGAGTCACTGAATGCATTTGTTGAAACATGACCTAGCATTATACAAGAAGCTAAAGCGAGGTCGAGCTTGTGTTGAGACTAGATATTCATTATTTGAAGCTTTTTTTTAATCATGATTTAGGACACCATACTATTTAGAGTAGTCTTGTAAGGTCTCTTGCATGTAAACTCTCTTTGTGTACTCCGGTAGTCACCCTTATTGAACTTATTGTATTCTCGATTTACTTGAGAAAAAAATAAATTTTAAGTTGGAGGTGTTGATGAGTGACAATTTTTCACTCATATAAGGTCCATTTAGCTCAATAATTCTTGTCGTCAATGCCTAACTTAGTCCTTTTCAAATCAATTATTGATGATTTGTAGCCTTGAAGGCAATTGGACAAGGCATGGACTAAAGCTTGAAAAGAATGGTAAAAAAAGTAAAAGAAGTACAAAATAAATATTGTTAATCACCTAGTATGAAGGGAGGATCTCCAACTGAGCTAGACTTCACACAATCTGATAGTGCATAACACTTTTGTTTACAAAAGAGGGTCAACGCTCTAGTAGAAAAGGCGATACACTAAATGAGAAACAAGCATCTGAAGCACATCTCCTAAAGTGATAGTGTTCAAGGAAAGACTTAATGCTCGAACAACGAACTAACGTGGTACTCGGTGATTCACAGAATGGTAAAGGCTAACTCAATCAGTTTGCCAACTGAGGCTCAAATACATAAATCCTAGAACATAAAAAAGGTGAGATGGGGAACGAAGAACTACTGGCCTAATGAATTAGGTGAGCCCGATTAATGTCATCGATTTGGTTGTGAAGTGGATCTTTTGGCCAAATTTTTGGAAAATATAAATGGCCTAAGAGATAGAGTTCTGATATAGTTTGGTTACAGAGTTAAACAACTGTGTTGAGAAAAAAGTTTAGAGAGAGAATAGTTTACTTCTTAGAACAATATGTTCTATTCTTCTTGGAGTTTGACAATTTGAATCTTGAGTTTGATATTTGACGTGAAATCCAAAGTGAGTTTACTCTTAATTGCTTGAGTTCAAGTTACCTATGGATTCTTTTATTAGAGGTATACTTTCTTTAGATATTATAATGGGTGGCTAAAACCTCAAGATCCAGGGGTGCTCTAATGGGGTTGGATGTCAATTTAATGTATTGGGTATTGGTCTATTGTAACATCCGTAAATGAATTAGGTGAAAGTAGAGACTACAATTATGTCATGAGGTTTCGTAGTCCTAAAATTGTTAAAGTAGTGTTTATAGGTAGTGTATGAATTTTGGAAGTGTTTTGAGGTCAAACATTCAAGAACATCCGAGACGCTCGAATGATAGCCTTGAGACGTGCTTGTACGTTCTAGCGTGCCTTTGTATGTTTTACATGTTCATTTTGCTTAAAATTGATGTGAGAGGTTCTTAACATGTATACGAGTGTATTTTATTCAGAACGTCCAGGAAATACTCCCCTAGGACCAACTAAAGGGTCTTTGAGGATGACCCAACTTGTAGCCAGACTGCCAAAAACAGTCTCAATTGACGATTGACAGTCGACGCATTATAGCCAAGGTGACGCTCCGTCTCAGGGGGCATATCCCCATAATTGGTGTGGGGATCTCAAGCTCCCTTTTTTGGGCCTCTGAGCTAAATCACGGTTGCAGTACGGCCTGTTGATGGGTCGACGAGGCGTAGAGTGGTCTGTCGATTGACACCTGCAAATTTTTCGTAGGTGTCTCGGCCAACTCAAGGGTGTTTTGAGAATTTACATATCCTTCTAAAACTTATTTTGAGGTTACATAGGGTATATTGGGTATTTTAATTGAGTTTATAATTTTTGAACACTAAGATGAATTCACTTACAAAAATCAAACTAGAAACTTCAATGAAGAACCTCTAGAACTCCATTGGAGCTTTAAGCAAGGTGGAAGCTTGGTGCTTGATTTCTCCATCAATTATCCTTCAATTTATTTGTTAATCATCAGTCAAGGTATGATTTTACAAGACTTTCTCAGAGTATAGATTTCTAAATTGATATCTAGCCATGGGTTCTTGCATAAATCGTTTAGAATCAATGATTTATGATTAAATTGATGGTAATTTTATGATTCTAAGTTAAAAAACTATGAATCCATGCAAATCATGAAATCCTTATTTTGGTTATATTATGGGTAATGTGATCCTAGCTCTATTGTATTGACTTGTTGTGCAGATTACTTTGAGCTATTGAATTATGAAAGAAGCATGCTACAATTGTATGTAAGTGCTCCTAAATTGATATAGTTTGTATTGTATGGTCTTGGATTATTGTATAGCTTGATTATTGGTTTGAATTGGTGACTATGGCTATTGGTAAGAGAATTTGTGTATTGGATTTGTTGAATTAACTATGGATGGAGGTATTGATGTTGGAATGGTAGTATGTTGACCTAACCTCTTCTATATTGTGTAGTATATGTGTTTCAATAGTAATTTTTTGTATGGTCCACTTATGGTGGTGATGCTTATGTGATATACTTATGAAGAATGTGTCCTTCTCGGCATGACTTTCATGAATTGTAACACTATCATGTTGTGACATTTAATGATGATCAAGTGAAGAATGACTTTGATTATATATATATGTGTAATGTGAAAGCATGTATTCTCTTATTTGATTTTAGGTAATCGTGATAGGTTATGGTACTTGATGTTGAAGTATGATGTTTCCTAATTGACTATATGAGCCTTGTGATGGATTATGTTAATGTTTCTATAGGAGTGAATAGGGTGACGTATAGATGACTTGGTTGTCCCTATGTGCTTCTTGAATGTTATTCTATATGTGATAAGATTAAGTATGTGTGTGTCTTGTTGTAATAGACCTATGTCCCTCTACTTGATACATGAAGAATATGAATATACCTTTGACTTAGTAGGTTAAAGCACATTTGTCATATATGTATATGTGTGATGGAAATATGACCTTGAACATAGTTAAGAGGGTAATTTATGTGAAACCTTCAACCTAGGTAGAAGGTTATGATATCCTTGAAGTTGAAAGACGTAATGGTATCCTTCTTGTGTGAATGATGGACTTAGGGGTTGGCTGTCTGTAACGACATGAAATCATACTTAGGAAAGTCATTGAGATATCTTAGTAACCATTGTATGGCAGCCCTAGTGGACCCTCTTTGGTAAGGTGTACTATGATTTGGTTATAATTACTATATGGTATATATTCATATACTTTTTGATTGAATTACTCTATGAGAACAAAGGCTAGCATCGAGTGAGTATACTTGGGGAGTGGATCTAGTTAAGATGAGACTAGAGTACAAAGAAACCCTTTATATTCCTTAACCATGTGCCAACATGGTATGTGTCCATTGGCAAGTAGAACACTCTCCATCGGAGTAGGGTTGACTCCAAATTCCATGCCTAGGTAGTATAGTATATGTCGTTTATTGCCTATTCTCATCATGTGGGATACATTCTTGTATTGGATAAGTTCTTTAACGTTTAGGTAGTGGAATAAGATGCTATCTAGACATGCCACAAGTAGGCTTGAAGGTGCTAGGGTGTTGCTCCCTAGGTCATTCCAAGACCATTATTTGAAGTCTTAGAAATGTATTAAATGAATATTAATTGAATTAATAGATGATTATTACTTAAGTTAATTTAGGTTGAATAAAGGTATCCTATCTCGGGTGGCTTTAAGGGTTGCTTAAGTGGACTTGGAGGGGGTGTATGGACGGTCTCTTCATGTTCAACTCAAGTGAATCTTAGAGTAGCCTTAGGTGGTAAGTTGAATGCTAGATAGAGAATAATCTTATCTTAGGTAGTCTTGAGGATTATTTAGGTAGGCTTGGAGAGGTTTTATGTGCGGTCTCTTCTTGTCTTACTTAAGTAAGTCTTAGGATAACCTTTGGTAGGAGGGTTATATGCTTATGTTATTTGAAGTATTGAGAATCCTATTAATTGGATTACTTGGAATGTGACTTATATGTGATCTTTGGTGTTAAAGGTGTCTCTTATACTTATGTTATGAAGATTTCGTCAAGAAGAGCATGTTTTTATATAAATATCCTTTTATCATGATTTTATGCCTTACACCATACTAAGTGTATTTTGATATACTAATTCCATATGTGTTTTATCTCTAAAGGTGTAGGTAGCGTTTGAAAGGACTCATTGAAGTAAAGCTTGGACATTAGTATTCATTCAAGCAAAGTGTTGGTATGTCCTCAATTGTTCCGAGGACATAACTATGTTAGTTTCTTTGTTAAACACATTGTAATAGACTTAGTTATTTCTCTATTATTGATGTATGGGCCATTTCTAAGATATTAGTTTGTCTAAGATGGCGACTTAAGACTTAGCCTGCCCTTATGATTTTCTATGAAATAGATTTGAAGTAATATTTGATTGTGTGAAAATTTTTAATTCCGCACTACTTTTCTTATATGTTATGCTATGAATGATGTGTAAGGGATTTTATAAGAGCACCAAGAGGTTGAATACACCGTGTAACGACTTGAGAATATCATATCTTTTAGGGTATGCTCTCGGGTCGTGATAAACATGGTATGAGAGCATAAGGTTATGAAGTAGTCTATAGAAATAAAAAAGTCTCATAAAAGCCACGTCTAGTAGAGTCTTGTTCATCGGTGTGAGTCGAGACACATCTATGAGCGAGAGGCTATAGGAAGATAGAGTTTCCCTTCTTCTCTACTCTTGTGTTGCTCCGTAGAGTTAAAAGTTATGTGTGTCCTTTGTAATGTTTTTCCTTGTGTTTATAGGAGATGACTACTAGAAGGATGGCCGCTAGAAGGGTTGAAGAAGAGAGGGTGAATAAGGAAATTCCTCCTTAAGTTGTGCAAATTCTCCAAGATGGACAAGCTCTACAAGGTGTACAAGTTCCTCAAGGTGAGCAACTTCCTATTGGGGGTCAAGGAGATGAGGTCCCGGTAGTTCCCCTGGACATGACTAATGGGGAGATTAGAGACACTTTACTTGCCGTGGCTCGAGCCATGACAACACATATGAATAGGGGTGTTGATCCTAGGGTGAATGCTTTAGAGAGTACTATGAACTTTAGATTGAGGGACTTTGTGAGGATGAATCCTCCTATTTTTCTTGGATCTAAGATGGGAGAAGATCCCCAAGAGTTTTTTGATGGTGTGTACAAGGTGTTGAGTACCATGAGGGTGACTTGTAGGGAGAAGGCAGAGTTAGCTTCGATCTTATTGAGGGATGTTTCTCAAGTGTGGTACACTCAATAGAAAGATAATAGGCCGATTGAGTCAGGTCCCATAGACTGTGAAGAGCTTAAGAAGGCTTTCTTATAAAAGTACTTTCCCCATGAGAGGGGTAGGTGAAGGTTGAGGAATTCATTAATATTAAGCAAGGTAATATGAGCATTGAAGAGTATTCTTTGAAGTTTACCATGTTGTCTAGGTACACTCCATCCTTGGTGTCTAACCCTAGGGATTAAATGAGTACGTTTGTGATTGGTGTTGTGGACCTTGTGAAAGAAGAATATTGTACGACCATGCTCCATAATGACATGAACTTGTCTAGGTTTATGGTGTATGCACATTCCATTGAAGAGTACAAACTTAGTAAGATCTCAAGGAATTTGAAGAGGAGTGGGTCGAATGAGCAAAACAAACTCAGGTTTAAGAAGAGGGCTCCAATGCAAGAATTGATCTAGTGCTGCTAAGGTCAAGATTGAGAGAGGTAGTGGTTCCCAAGTGGTTAAGACTACTTGTGTTACTTGTGGGAAGAACCACTTTGGAAAATGTTTATCCGGTACCGATGGATGCTTTGTTTGTGGCAAAGATGGTCATAAGCTGAGGGGTTGTCATACTATTGCGGCTAGAGGAAAAGAAGGCAAATAAGTTCCTCCAACTGTTTCGGAAGGTGATGTTCCAAGAAAGAATCTTCTATTCTCTCCGAGCTAAAGGATCAAACTGGGATGATGATGATGTTGGTAAGCTTTAGTTTTCTCTCTTTAGTTGTTATGAGTTCGTTGAATAAGTGAGGGAGTATGGTAAGTAGTGGAGTTTTGATTTGTTGTCTCTTCTCTTCTATTCTGTTCTAGCTTGAGAGATATAATGTTATAGTAACATGTAGCATATTGCATTTTGTTTAGGAGTCTTGTTGAAAATGAATTTCATTGATTTCCTTGCATTGTGTATTTTCATGAAGTCATGTTATTTTGCAAAATGAGTTTAGATGATATTGTATTTCACATTTCCATGCCTTCATTCTTAGGTTTCTTAAAGTTGCATTAGTGATCTAGTGAGCCTGTTCATTGTGAATTATTTGAAATTTTACTTAATAGTGTTCTCATGAGAGTTGGATGTAATGAGGCTTAAAAATGATTAATTGAGCATGTTAAGGTATGGATAAGGAAGTTTCTCATTATATGAAGTAAGAAATGAGACTCTTATTGCATGATGAGTTGTAGAGATAGTTGCTACTTCCTTGTTGTATTTTGAGTCTCTTAATGTTGTGAAGTTGATGTTGCTACTATATATAGGTGTTTTTTGTATTGTGTGGTATGGTTATGTGCTGCTAGTCTTGAGTTTATTATCTCTTGAAAGTGCCTAAAGTGTAGCAAGTGTCATTCGAGGACGAATGTTGTCCAAGAGGAGGAGAATGTAACATCCCTCAAACAAATAAAGTGAAGCTAGAACCTAACATGTGTGTCATGATGTTTTGAAGTCCTAAAATGGTGTATAATAGTGTTTATAGTCAGTGTATGATGTTTGGAAGTGTTTGGAGTTTAAACGTCCAAGAACGTTCGAGATGTTTGAAAGATAGCCTTGAGATGTTCCTGTACGTTCTAGCGTGCCTTTGTATGTTTTACGTGTTCATTTTGGTTCAAATTGATGTGAGAGGTTCCTAACATGTATGCAAGTGTATTTGGGTAAAAATAAGTCCGGGAAAGACTCTCTAAGGACCAACACAAGGCTCCTTGAGGAGGACCCAACTTGTATCCAAGACTGCCAAAAACAGTCTCAATTGACGGTCGGCAGTCGACGCCTCGTAGCGAAGGTGATGCCCCGTCGTATGTGGGCGTAGCCCCGTACTTGGTGTGGGGAGATCAAGTTCTCATTTTCGATCCTCTGACCCAAATGATGGTTTCCAGTACAACTCGTCAATGGGTCGACGAGGCGTAGACTGGTCCGTCAATTGACACCTGCAGATTTTTCGTAGGTGTCTCGACCAACTCAAGGGTGTTTTGAGAATTTCACCTAGCCTTCCAAAAATTATTTGGGCGGTTACTTAAGGGTATTTTAGATATTTTAAGTTGTTTATAAGACTTGAACACTAAAATGAATTCTCTTTTCAAAATCAAACCCAAAACCCCAAAGAAGAACCTCTAGAACTCCATCGGAGCTTGAAGAAAGGTGGGAGCTTGGAGCTTGATTTCTCGATCAATTCTCCTTCAATTTCGTGTTTAATTATCATTCAACGTATTATTTTCATCCTTGAATCTTCTTTCTTGAAGGATCCAAACTTCAAAGTGAACTTTCAAAACTTTCTCAAAGTATGAATTTCTAAATATATATCTACCAGTGGGTTCTTGTGCAAAACATTTTGAATCAATGATTTATGATTGAAATGATGGTAATTTTATCATTCTAAGTTAAAACTCTATGAAACCATACAAATAATGAAATCCTTATTTTTGCTCTATTATGGGTAATGTTATCCTACTCTATTGTATTGAATTTTGTGTAGATTACTTTGGGCTATTGAATTATGAAAGAAGTATGTTAGAATTGTATTTAGGCTGTCCTAAATTGATATAATTCGAATTCTATGGTCTTGATTATTTTATAGATTTATTATTGGTTTGAATTGGTGACTATGACTATTGGCAAGAGCCTTGGTGTATTAGATTAGTCGAATTAGCTACCGAATGGAGGTCTCTATGTTGGAATGGTCCTATATTGACGTAACCTCTTCCATATTGTGTAGTAAAGGTGTTTTAATTGTGATTTTTGGTATGGTGTACTTATGGTGGCAGTGCTTATGTGATATACTTGTGAAGAATATGGCCTTGTCGGCATTACTTTCATGAATTGTAACACTATTATGTTGTGACTTGATGATGATCATGTGAAGTATGAATTTGATTATGTATATGTGTATAGTGAAAACATGTGTTCTTTTATTTGATTATAGGTGATCATGATAGATTATAATGACGTCTTTAGGTGTGTATACTTGATGTTGAAGTATGATGCTTCCTAATTGACTATATGAGCCTTGTGATGGATTTTGCTAATGTTTCGATAGGAGTGAATGGGGTGCTTCATAGATGACTTGGTTGTCCCTATGTGTTTCTTGAATGTTATTATTTATGTGATAAGATGAATTATGTGTGTCTTCTTGTGGTAGACCTATGTCCCTCTACTTAATACGTGAAGAATATGAATCTGACTCTTGACTTAGTAGGCTAAAACACCTTTGTCATGTATGTATATGTGTGATCGAAATATGACCTTGAACATAGTCAAGAGGGTCATTTATATGGAACTTTCAACCTAGGTGGAAGGTTATGATATCCTTGAAGTTGAAAGCAGTAGTGATATCCTTCTTAGGTGAATGATGGACTTAGGGGTTGGTTGGCTGGAACGACATGAAATCATCCTTAGGAATGTCATTGAGCTATCTTAGTAACCATTGTATGGCAGCCCTAGTGGACCCTCTTTGGTAAGGTGTGTTATGATTTGGTTATGACTACTATACGGTATCTCTTCATATACTCTTCGATTGAATTATTCTATGAGAACAAAGGTTAGCACCGAGCGAGTATGCTTGTGGATTGGATCTAGTTGAGATGAGACTAGGGTACAAAGAAACTCTTGATATTGCTTAACTATGTGCCAACATGGGATATGACCTAATTCTATTATTAGAAAGTAGAATACCCCCTATCTAAGTAGGGTTGACTCCTGATTCCAAGCCTAGATAGTATGGTGTATTTTGGTTATTGCCTATTCTCATCATGTGGGATACATTCTTGTATTGCATAAGTTCTACACCGTTTAGATAGTGGAATGGGACGCTATCTAGACATGACATGAGTATGCTTTGAATGTGCTAGGGTGTATATTCCCTAGGTTTTTACAAGACCATTATGAGAAGTCTTCTAAATATACTAAATGAATCTTAATTAACTTAATGAATGATTATGACTTAAGTTAATTTAGGTTGCATGAAGGTATCCTATCTAGGGTAGCTTTAAGGGTAGCTTAAGTGGACTTGGAGAGGGTGTATGGGCAGTCATGTTCTACTCAAGTGAATCTTAGAGTAGCCTTAGGTGGTGAGTTGAATGCTAGATAGAGAATAATCTTATCTTAGGTAGTCTTGAGGATCATTTAGGTATGCTTGGAGAGGGTGTATGTGCGGTCTCTTCTTGTCTTACTTAACTAAGTCTTAGGATAGTCTCTGGTAAGAGTATTATATGCTTATGTGATTTGAAGTATTGATATTGCTATTACGTGGATTACTTGGAATGTGACTTATATGTGATCGTTGGTGTTTAAGGTGTCTCTTATACTTATCATATGAAGATTTCCTCAAAAAGAGCATGTTTTATATAAGTGTCCTTTTATCACGATTTTATGTATTACCCCATACTTAGTGCATTCTAATATACTAATTCCTTATGTGTTTTATCTCTAAAGGTGTAGGTGGCATTTGAGAGGATTCATTGAAGTGAAGCTTGGACATTAGTATTCATTCAACCAAAGTGTTGGTACGTCCTCAATTATACCGAGGACATAAGTATGTTTAGTTTTATTTGTTAACGACATTGTAATATGCTAGTTATTTCTATATTGTTGATGTATGGTCCGTGTCTCAAGATATTCTTGTGTCTAAGATGGCTACTTAAGACTTAGTCTTTCCTTATGATTTTCTGTGCAAGATATTTTGAAGTAATATTCGATTGTGTGAAAAGTTTTAATTCCGCACTACTTTTCATATATGTTAGGCAATGAATGATATTTAAGGGCTGTTATAAGACCTCCAAAAGGTTTAATAGGCCATGTAAAGACTAGAGAATACCATTTCTTCTAGGGTATACTCTCGGGTCCTCACATCTATGCTCTTTTTTGTTGTTGCTCATGCATGAATTTGGTCAATATCATGGGGTTAACTTAAGAGTTAAGATTGGAATCTTAATTCTTACTTCTGATCGCCTTTTGATGCTCAAAAGAGATTTTTTGAGTAGATTACTAGTTCAATACTAGCAATTTTGATTTAATGTCCTTGACTAGCTCGAAATTATGAGTTAGATCTATTTGCGCTATTCTTGATATAGGGAATAGAGTATGGTAATTTGTTGTTAAGAATTGGAATTATATGAGACCAAAAGGATATTCTAGGCGTAGATGGTTTGAAATTGAAAATTGATTAGCATTATTGAAGATTACACAATTTATTCATGTAAGCACATCACTGGAGAGAAATACATAACTCATATATGTCATGATTTGCTATCTTCGCACCCCTAAATTGATTAATAACCCTAATTTTGTTTGAAGTTTAGTTTGATTGTGATAACTGACAACAAAGCTTTAGATTATGTTGGTGGTACCATCTTCTACTCTGAATATGATGATTTAAAATCAAAATCTTTCAATAATGAATTCTCTACGATGCACCGCTCGTTGTGGGATTCGACACCCAATCTTCATTGGGTTTTAACTGACTACTATCTCTCACTTTTTGGTTTTGAAGGGTGATTTAAGCATTATTAGGAACAAGGTTGGACAAAGAAACAAGATAATGGTCGGAAAGGTTGGCAAGGTAGAAACTGGAGATATAGGGAGGCTGATAAAGATAGATATGTTCCACCCTATAATCATCAATAATAAATATACCCAGTTTGGAGAGAAGGAACCAAATCAAGAAAGTTCTCACAAGGATCTTCAAAAAGGTTGAAGGACTTGTTGAAGGATCTAATAAAGTGTTGAAGGAATTGATCTTCTCTACTTTATTCCAAATGGTGACCGCTCATTTAGTATCTATTAAGCAGATGGAAACACAATTGTGCAAGATCTCCACTCATCTCAATCAAAGAAAAAAGGGATTGTTGCCTAGTAACATTGTCCCAAGTCTCAAAAAAATTGTTGAGGAAATAAGAACTATGTAGTTCCACGATGTTAAATAAAGATCTTTTTGGGAGGTTACCCAAGTGTTTTCTTTTATTTTATTGCTTTCAGTAATTTGTGTTTTCAGTGCAGGTTGAAAAGAAGTTCAAAGGTTGAAAAGGAACATTAGGCGATGCGAAAACCACATTGGTGATCCATTGATGAAGTTTCACAGACTCAATCTTGTCTGCCTTATGGGATAAAAAACTGTGGAGAAGTGTACTCTTAATTTTGGCGATCTGAGCTCCAAACAATGATCCATCGAAGTAAACTATGCACACTACTCCGGGTCTATTGAATCAACCTTCAATAAAAAAGGGGGATTTGTAAATACGTAACATTTTATTTATTTTAGTAACAAGTAATCACAACTTGTAGTTTGTAATATCAATATGAGATGAAACTAGGGTTATGTGTTCCCCACAAGAGTAATTCCAATAATTCCAATAATAATAACTCTATCCTAGTGTTAACATGCAAGGTTGGTTAGTTATGTATCTCCTATGTGATTAGTCCTTTACGTTTGGGAATTTCACCACACAACATGGTCCGTCTATGATTGTATACTTTACTAATCCTTACCCTTAACCCCAGCTTAGCCCTCACAGTAAGTGGATTAGGCTATTAGACAACAGATTATCATGTCTAAATCTCTATTGGTCAATCCCTTTCTCTTTCATTACTTGGTTGGTCCGACAAGTAGGAATAAGGTGAGTTGTGATGTTGGACACCATTCAAAAAAATATTCAAAATGAATTGATTGACAATACATACATAAATACTATTTAAGAATTACTTAATTACTGGTTTTACGTTATTAGTTACTCATGGTTACCACAACCCTAGTTATGGATTTTGTTGTTTATTCTTGAATAGTCACAAGCTATATTAGGGTTTGAAATATAAATCATGAACTTACAATAAGAATATATGTATCCAAATTTTCGAATAGAGCAAATGCAAATAGCATAAACCAACTTTAGGAATTAATCGAAAGTGTTCGCATAATAACTATCAAAGTCAAACTAAAGTATCACGAAAATTCTAGCCACCCGAGAACGAAAAAATACTAGTATTTATAGAAACTAAATCCTAAACCAAGTAGGAAAAGGAAATGTAGGAAAATCCATTTTGATAAGCTTCATCGATGTCTGGCCACGTATGGTCCGTCACACAAATGGAGGCCCATGGTCTTCTACCGTTGCTCACAGTTGGCAAAAATTATATCAACTTCAATCGACAGTCATGACCCACGACTCATAGGTCTAAACACATCTTGTAATGTACACTCATGATTCAAGTATTGGAACACAACTTTTTGAATTCATCGATGACCCATCAACAACGGTCCGTCATCCGACTTACAACTCATCAATTACTGTTACCACCCGACCCTATGCTCTGGAAGCAACACGACGTACAAGTATCTCAAGAGCCTCATAACATTCAATTTTAAGGAAAAATGGTTCGAAATTAACACTTTTTTTTGAAAACATACAATCCATAAACTCATTTAAAAAATTTGAAGACAGCGGAAGTCTATTATCTTACATGGCCATCTAAAACAACATCTTTAAATATAAATATAGGGTCACGAACCTTGACACTCGAAAGTCTTAACATGAATAAACATAATCTATTACAATAAAGTAAATGGAATATCAAGAACGTGTCCTCGATGTATGAGGACATACAACTTAATCTTGGAGAACTCTTTCCAAGCCTTTAAACTAGAGAACTCAATCACTTGCAAGAACCTACACTTAAAGTAAAATAGGAGAAATATGGGTTAGCATAATTAAGTACTAAGTATGATTTCCATGCAAAAACACGCTTAAAACGGACATTTTTTTGAAGTCATATATTTATGCCATTTTGATAAAACTTTATGAACACAAGTATAAAAAGCATAATACATAACCAACATACACGTCATTTCTTCACATTAGGACCATAATCTAAAGGCAACCCTAAGTCATACTTGTGCTATGTATGAGTAGCATCCTATAATACTATACACATTAAGTACCCCCTTGTACTCACCAAGGACAAGGCACATTCATATTCATTAAGTCAAGACAAGGAAGTAACTCATATTACAGTCCAAGTAAAACATGCATCTTTACATTAAGTACACAAGAAAACCTTATTCATTAACTTCATTAAGAACACATTCATTAAATTAGACATTAAACCAAAATCCTTAATAACATCACATAAGATGCCATCCATTCATTTAACATTATAAAGGAACCCACCATAATTACTCTCAAATCCTAATTGTGCAATGCATAGATGACATCCCATACTACCACCCACACTAAGCATTGCATTTTTGTGAAGGCATATTTCATTAATATTATTTGTGGGGGTAAGCCTTAATCGACATAGACCATGTGAGATATTCATGGAATCCCTATGTCACACTTATTGGATAAGGGATTCTTACTATCCTAAGGTAGAACCATTAATTTTTAGCTTGGTTGATCCACTAGCTATAGACCTATGTGGGAACATAGTAATGGGATAGGGAGATTTCTGCAATACCCCACCTCGACTCACATATGAGCATCCATCTCAATGGATTGCTACTAGATACCTCGCCTTAACTCACGAATGAGATCCATCCCAATCCAAATACACTCGGTGCTTAGAATGATTCCCCGCGGAGTATTTGACATTTATTACTTTAGTCATTAGTATGGGATAAAAGATTGTTACTAGATACTCCGCCTCAACTCACGGAAGAGCATCCATCCAAAACCCAACATTCATTCATTAAGATAGCTCATAGATTCAAATATGAGAATAAAATTTCAACTAAGAATACCTATATTGTGAAAACCTCCTTTCACAACATGTCATTATCATTCATTAGAAATATATATAGAGATTGTTACTAGACACTACACCTCAACTACCGAATGAGCATCCATCTCAACCCCTACATTCATTCATTAGTTTACAATTGATAAATATCCTTTCAATCAGCATCATTATTAAACAGATCATTGAAACTTCATTAATTCTTTATTCATGAGTGTGTGTATGTGAGAATAGCCTTTCACATAATTATCATGATTCATACAAATACCTTCTAAACATGATGATAACACACTCATAGTACTCACACATATAATTCACATCATAATCATCATTAGCCTCCACATGTAAGGGCACAATAAAGATATACATAAATTCAATACCACAATATATAAAGTAATAAACACCACCTTTCAAGTGGACCAATAGCTCAAGTACGATTCTAGTTCAACATGTACTTTGATCATAACTTGCCCTGCAAGGGTCATACTTTCAATTCACCATCACATATTTCAGTTGACATACTAATCATGAATAGTATTTCAATTTTATAACTAAAACATCATAAATCCAATAAGAGTATTAATCCAATTATCATTCATTCAAGCTAACATTCATGAAAAAAGGTCTTTGGGGAAATCCATGGTTTCATGGGAAATTTTTTCAATATTTCACCTTAAAACAACAAATAATTATAATATAAGCTCAATTGAACATTTGAAATTGTCTTATGCAAGAACCTATGGCTTGAGTAAAACCTTAGAATTTTTTGTAAAGTTCATCTTTGAAAAGAGTGTTTGAACAGGGACTCTTGGGTGATAGCTACCCAAGAATCAAATATACCATACCTATTGGTTGTTTTCCTCAAGTAATTGGAGAAGAATGGTTGGATATTGAACCCATATCTTGAACTTGGTTCGCTTCTTCAATGGAGTTTTGGGAGAGAAGGGTTTTGATTTGGGTGCTTCGAAATAATTAATGAAATGAATGTTTTCATATTCTTAAAATACAATAATTAACCTAAAATAACCATCCAATAACTAAGCAAAACTTAAAAACAATATACCAAACTACCCTCTCATTGGCTGAGCCTAAACTGAAAAAATAGTGTGAACCACGAGACCCCACCCAAGGACTATTGGTGGGACCACGAGCAGTTTTTTGCCTTCATGGTTTTGGTCTCCAAATGAGATTTTGGAGGCCTGACCTATGGATATTTTATGTACCCACAAGGTGTGTTCCTTATCCATAGGTCACCCCATTTTTGGCAACCTTTTGGTTTCTTAGGTGTTAGGCTAAGGGCCCTCCTCAATGTAACAACCCTAAAAATGAACTAGGTGAAACTAGAGCCTAACATATGTGTCATGAGTTTATAAGGTCTTAAAATGATGAATTATATTGTTATAATTCAGTGCGTTGAGTTTGGAAGAGTTTGGAAGTGAAGCATCACAGAACGTCCAAGACCTTCGAAAGTTAGCGTTCAGACGTGCTTGTGTGTTATAGTGTGCCTTTGCATGTTTTTACGTGTTGTTTGGAGTTAAAATGGATAAAATAGGTCCCTAATACCTATATGAACATTTTTAAGGGTTTAACGTCCAGGTACGACTCCACCTAGGACCCACAAGGGGCCCTAGAGGAGGACCCCAACTCAAGGGCTAGAAGCTTCCAGGCAACCTGCATGCAGTGGAAAACTATGACCATATATTCAAACGATGACTCATAAACTTTGGGTGTCAATGGATATTTCAAGTATGATCTTTGTTTATATGCAGACCAAAACCATGAATCCCCAAAGGACGGTCCGTCATAAGTGGGCGTGGTTTGAGCCTGCAAAAGCTGTTAAGTCTAGGCCAAGCTTGGGGTGTTTTAGGAAATTCACCCCAAGTCTTTTAAATAGTACGTACGGTTTTTAGGTGTATTTGGGTATTTTAAGTGTGTTAAAGTTACTTAACTATGATTTATACCCTAGCACCTAAATCAAACTCCCAAAGTTTTCTCCAAAACCTCCATGGAAACTCAAAGTCAAGATGGAGCTTAGATGATGTATTTAAATGGAGTTCTTCTTCAATTCTCTTTAGATTTCCTCTAATAAGGTATTTGAGTTCTTTATATAAGGTTAGCTATCACTTTAGAGGCAATTTAAAAGTGATTTTAAAGTTTATAAAAAAGTCCAATTTCTACTCTTAGTCATGGGTTCTTGCATGAAACATTTTCAAACAATAAGACATGATGTTATTGATGTATAATTGATATTTTCCAATGAAAATCTCCATGAACCCTTGATCTTCTAAAATCTCTAAATTTGACTATAAAATGAGTCAATTGCTTATGATATAATAACGTTAGAATTGAGTTTAGATTAGGTTGTAATGTTGATTTCTATGATGAATTATGCTATTATATTGTGAACTGTTGGAGACGTTAAGGAATGGTTATCTTGGCTATTAGAAGAAGGTAATTTGACCTAATTTACCTTAGATAATGTAAAATTGAGATAGAATTGATATTGATTGGTATGGTCCACTTATCGTGGCGTTGTTTATCTGTAGATGATCATGGCCTTATCGACATTATTATGTAAATTGTAGTAGTGTCATGTTAGGGCTTACATGATGTTATAATGTCAAGATGTTTATGTGAAGTAATGTGATTATGTGGAATATGTAATGGCTTATATGACTATGTAAAGTGATTTATGATATGATATATGTGTGATCTTGTATAATATGAAGATATGAAGTGAAGTACTCTTGTAATGCTTATATGATCTTGTATAAGTGATTATGTTATGATTCTTCTTAAATTAATGATATATGGTGATGTTGTACATGTATGTGTGAGGTCAAAGCATGTTGTCCTTTAAATGATTATATGTGGCTATGGTAGACTATGATGAGTTTCTATATGTGTTGATGTGGTTTCTTGCATGGTAGACTTAGTGTCCATACTTGATACTTGAATTATATTGTATAAATGATACCAATAATGTTGTGTCTCGATTTGGTAGACCTAAGCCCCTCTTATTGATGCATGAATGATATGTGAATATGTGATGTATTGACTTGGTAGGCTTAAGCACCCTTGTCATGTATGTGTATGAATGATTGATGTAAGACCTTGAACAAGTAAAGAAGGTCAATGACTTGGAACCTTCAATATAGAAAGAAGGTTATGATATCCTTGAAGTTTAAAGCCGTAATGGTATCCTTCTTATGTGAATGATGGACTTGGGATAGGTTGGCTAGTACATCATGAAACCATCTCTAAAGAAGTCATTGAGATATCCTTATTACCATTGAATGGAGGCCCTAGTGGACCCATCCTTGGTAGAGGTACTATGTTTTGGTAAGACTAAGAATTGTTGCCTTTTTATATGACTTATTGTGATTGAAATTACTCTATAAGAAACAAGGCTAAGCTTCGAGTGAATATGATTTGGGAGTAGCTCTACCTAAGTTGAGACTAGAGTACAAAGAAACCTTTGATGTTTCTTAACCATGTTCCTACATGCGATTTGTCCTAGTTCTACCCTCGACAAGTATAACACCCTCTCTCGGCGTAGGATAGACTCCGTATTCCATGCCTAAATAGTATGGTCTATGTTGGTTAATGCCTATTCTCATCATGTTGGATGCATTCTAGTGTTGGAGAAGTTCTACAATATTTAGGTAGTGGAACGGGACTGTAACTATACATGGCACTAGTAGGTTTTGAAGATGCTAGGATGTGGGTTCCCTAGGTATTTTCAAGACCATTATGTGAAGTCCTCTAAATGAATGATTGTCTTTTAAATTGGGTTTATTGAAATAGGTTCTCTTTATAAAGTATGTTGAATAGAAAGGGTCTTATCTAGGGTAGCTTTGAGGATTGCTTAGGTAGTCTTGAAGAGGGTGTTTGGGCGGTCTCTTCATGTTTTACTTATGTGAGTCTTAGACTAACCTTATGTAGGGAGTCTAAATGATGTAAAGGCTTATGTTATTGAACATGGATTACGTGATATATAATGAAATGGAATAATTTTACTGTCACGAGCCACAAGTACACTATAGAAGTTAGAGCATTCTTGAGTCGCCACACGACATATGAGACTTTGAAAAGTCTCACTAAAGCCACTCGTATCAATCATCACATAATAAACACTCTAAAATAGTAAAATTATTCCATTTCATTATATATCACGTAATCCATGTTCAATAAGATAAGCCTTTACATTTTTAGACTCCCTACCTAGAATTACTCTAAGACTCACCTAAATAAAACATGAAGAGAACGCCCATACATCCTCTTCAAGCCTACCTAAAAAATCCTCAAAGCTACTCTAGATAGATACCTTTTCAGTTAACAAGTCTTTACTTAAGTCTTTAAGTTCATTTAAACATTTAGGAGACACTCAACACTTAAGGACATTTAAGTAATAGTCTTGGAGAAGACCTTGGGATTTACTCACCAACATCTTCAAAGTCTAATCGTGCAATGTATAGATAGCGTCCCATACCACCACCTAAACTTCATAGAACTTATCCAACACTAGTAGGTATACCATATGATGGGAATATGCAATAACCGACATACACCATCGTAGATAAGCATGTAATCCAGAGTTATAACCTACTCCGATGGAAGGTGTTATACTGGCAAATGGTAGAACGAGGACACATCCCATGTAAGCACATGGTTAAGGAACATGAAAGGCTTTGTACTCTAGACTCATCCGTAACTAGAGCTACTCCCCAAACCATACTCACTCTGTACTAGCCTTTGTTCTCATAGAGTAATTCACATAAAAGATAGACCAATGATTTTCTTAAGGATGATTTCATGCTGCTCCATTCAACCAACCCCATGTCCACCATTCACACAAGAAGGATACCATTACGACTTTCTACTTCAAGGATATCATAACCTTCTTTCTAGAAGATTCCACATAAAGGGCCTTCTTAACTATATTCAAGGTCACATGTCAATCACACATGCAAGACTAAGAAGCTTTAGCATCCTAAGTCAAGAAGTCTTATTCACATCTTACATGCATCAATTAAGGGACATAAGTCTACATAAACACGACACACACATACTTTAACATATCACATATAACATATTATTCAAAAAGCACATAGGGTCAACTAAGCATACTTACTAGTCATCCTATACACTTCATATAGAATGATCAACGTAAGTCATCACAAGTTTCATATAGTCATTTCAGAAGATTCACACTTCAACATTAAGTCTACACACACACGACATAGACTATCATGATCACATATAAGTACATTGAAGAACAAATACTTTAACTTGACATGTATACACAAGTCATAAAGTCACTTACAATGATCACACAACCAAGTTATACATGATAAATAACATAATACATAAAGTAATGCCGACAAGGCCAAATTGATTCACGATTCATACATTAATGCCAACAAGGCCACATTATCCACAATTATAACACATAAGCACCGCCACCAAGTGGAGCATACCAATAATCATCATAACATAATAGTTATACAACATAATATAAAGAGATTTAGGGCAGCATACCACCAATCGAATCTCACAACTTCAATCAATAGCCAAATCAACCAACTCAATACTCAAAGGCCCTTACGAATGACCATGATCACCAATTCAATCCAATAAGCTCAATATACAATAAAACTAAGAATATACGATACTCACATAATCCAATTGAGACAGTCTATAAACCATACAATCATAATCTGTACATAAATCAATAGCTCATATCAATCTACACATGAATTCACTTCTGTCAAGTCATAATCAGTTCACCCATAACATAGCCAAAATATAGAGATTTGATAAGATCAAGGGTTAATGGAGATTTTGTTGGGAAATATCAATTATACATCAATGATATTATATCTTAACGTTTGAAAACGTTTCATCCAAGAAACATAGACTTAGAGTATGAATTGGAGTTTTTCATCTTTTTGAAATCCTTGAAAATCATCTTTGAAATTGTATCTAAGGTGATAGAAAGCCTTATATGAAGAACTCCCACAACTTATTAGAATAATACAAAGAGAAATGAATAAGAAAGTCCATTAAAGATCCATCATCAAGATCCATCTTCAACTTGAGCTCTCATGGTGGTTTTTGGAGAAACTTTGGGAGGTAATGGGTTTTGATCTAGGTGCTCGGGTCTAGATGAGAGTTTAATGACTTAAATAATATTAAAATAACCATACACACCTAAAATAACCATCCTTCTATTTTATAAGACTTGGGATGAATTTCCCAAAACACACCAAGCTTGGCAGCAACTTGCAGGCAGATTGCAGTGCCCATCGACACCGTATCATGAACGGGGCGTCTACTGGAAAAAGCCCCGTCATTTGGGGTCCGTTGATTAGGTATGAAACTCTCAAACCTGCAGGACTTAAGGATCAATAGACTCCTCTAATCAACGAGCCGTCGCATGGTCGACTGGCCGTCTTTTAGGGGTCGTGGTTTGCCACTGCCAGATAGTCTACTCCTAAGAGTTTGGGGTCCTCTTCTAGGGCCCCTTGTGGGTCCTAGGTGGAGATATTTCTGGAAGTTGGACCCCTAATCATGCACCTCAAGGTCTTAGGAACATCTCCTATCAAATTCAACACAAACGAGCATGCAAAACATGCTAAGACACACATCAACACACAAGGACGTCCAAAATCTAACTTTCAAACGTCTTGGACGTTTGACCTTCAAATCTTACCAAACTCATCATGATTCCTTTAAACACTAATATTAGCCATATAAGGACCTCATAGACTCATGATAAACTTATAACGACATGCAAGCACATAAGCAACTAATTATCGAACGTCTTGGTTGTCCATTGATGTTTAACTTCAAATTCAAGCGAACTGAGTTCAAAACTCACAAACACATTAATTAAGCTATTTATAAGACTTTAGAACAATGATGAAGATCTAGATAAGCCTATTTCATTTTAGGGTTGTTACATTCTCCCCCACTTAAGAAATTTTTTGCACGAATGACACTTAAACACTTAAAGAGATAACAACCAAAGCAACATCCCATTCTCAAACATACAACATCATAATCCAAACACATGATCAAGAGGAACATAAATCCAAGTATCCCCATTCTTACTAACATCTTTCCTAAACATATTATAACTAATTCTCATGAAAGCACACTTTAAGCAAACATTTCAATTCTTCTTACAGTGAACATGCTTCACAATTAAACAAAGGTAAATATTTAAGCAATTTATTATAAATTCTCAACAAGCCAATATTATATAATAAATTAGACATGCTCATTATCATCTTCTTGAAACAATTAGCAATCTAGACTAGATGCACACGAACAATGAGGAAGATACCATACATGAAAACTCATTTTCTCATTCAATAAGAATTCAATCAAAACATGCGTATCATAAAATTCAACAAGAGTTCAATCAAAACATGCATATCATAAGAAGAATATTTGGAAACTCATTTTTCACGAAAGACGCCAACATAAACCAAGTTACTAGGACTCTTTGATTTAGGGGTGAACAAGTATATAATGAAAATATAAGGATATATCACTCCCTACAACCATACTCTTCACCATACTCTCCCACTTAGGAGAAACCCAACCTAAGGTCAACATTAATATTCTACAAGGAACTCCCACAAGGAAAATTAAACCTCAGTAACACCTTCTCACTAACTCTTCAAAATATTAGTCCTCTAGAAACAATAACATTCCCCCTTACTAGGAGAAACTCACCTTTACTCTTCTAACCTCACCTGCTTCCTTTCTATTGTCAGTTCTAAACAACTTCAAACCAACTCAACTACCACTCCTTACCTTTCCAACACTATACTTCACCATTTCTTCCAACTATACTACCCTTCAAAAGGTAACTCAACCCACCTAAGGTCATCAACAAAATCTTCCATACTTCAATCTAACAAGTCATATCTCATATTTTCTCTCCCTCAACCCAAACTCCACAAAGGTCACACTCAGAGGACCAACACATAAAGGGACAAGGGAAAGACTCCATGTAAAAAGCTCTTAGGCACGATCAGAAGAATGAAGAAGTGAAACTTTTCCTAGCACCCAATAGCCTTCTATTCATAATGTGGTGCGCTTCAAATTTGGTTTATGAGACAAACTAAGACACTCCCAAACCTTATAATCTTATATGATCTTTTTTACGACCCAAAAGTACACCCTAGAAGTTAGAGCATTCTTGAGTCGCCACATGGAGAGACTCTGAAAAGTCTCAATAAAGCCACTCGTATCAATTATCGCATAATAAACACTCTAAAATTAGTAAGAATTTAAAACTTTCTTCACACACAAAGAACACTTTCAATAACATACACAAGCGGAAAACCTTCATTAAAATAACAAACCTTGAACCATCTAAACTTTAGAGAATACGACATTTGGGACTAAGCCTATACACGACATAAAATAAAGACTAAGACATAAAAGAACGTGTGGGTATTGTCCTCGAATCGATGGGGAAATATCAATACTTCATCTTCAACCCTTAGAAACATATCCATACTCCAATGGCATATCAAGACTTCTGATTCCCTACACTTTAATCAATAAGGGAAAAGAAAGGGTTAGCACAATAGATGCACTAAGTATGGAAGTCATGCAAAAACCATGAAAAAAGGGCATTTAGTATAGAAACATGCTTTCATGATATTTTGATATAAAACTTTCATAAAATAGTTTAAGAGACATAAAACAAGTCAATAATCACATCATCAGACACATTCCAAATTATATTCAATTTATAGAAATCTTCCAGTAACCTTACAACGACTTTAGAGTAACTTCACTGTAACTTTACATGTAATACATTGTCACATGCAAAAACCATACCCTAGTAGTTAGGTTACAATCTTGGATTGTAATCGGTCTCGTCGAAATCGTGGAGTTCTTAGACAAGCCTCTTTCATATCATTCAAGGCATATACATAGTGAAAAGTAGTGGGGAATTAAAACTTTTAACAAAATATAATATTGTCTTAAAAATCTCTTTCACATAAAAGTTATAGGAAATACTAAGTCTCAATCTCATTATCTTAAGACACAAGAGTACTTGGGACACGGACCAGACTTCAAAATACAAATGTAGAAATATTTAGTCTATTACAATACTTTCAATGAAAATATAAAAATCATATATGCCCTCAATTCAAGTGAGGACATACTTCAACTTCTCTTGAACGATCTTCTAAGTCCAAGTCTTCACTTCTCAAAGCTTCTCACCTACCAAGAACTATACAGATAAAAGTATGGAGTAAGTACAACCACATGTACTAAGTACGGCTATATGCCTAAAAATCATGAAAATGGTATATATTGGAAATATTCATATTTTCATTTTGAAATCATATTTTAATCATAATAACATCATAAATCAATTTATAAAAACATAAGATACTACTAGCTTGTAATTTCCTCACTTAAAGTCATCCTAAGATTCACTTAAGTCACATATAGAGAGACCACCCATACACCCTCTCTAGATGTGCCTAAACGACCCTTAAGATTACCTATAATGTCATATTATATACTTACAAAGCAATTATAAACATCAAGGTAAGAATCTTCTACCAAAGGTGAACTCTAAGTGTCACTTGAGTGAGTTGTGAAGCGACCGCCCATACAATCCCTGACAGACACACTTAAGAGATCTTACAGACTCCCTAAGATAGAATCATTCTCACATAAATCACCAACACATAGATGATATGACATTCTCTTCCCAAAGGCTATAAAAAGACCTACTTAAGTAAATCAAGAAGATAACGTCCTTAGTGACCTCGTCAAGATTACCTAAATAATCCTTAAGACTACCTAAGGCTTAGATCATGTCCACAAAATCAACCAACTTCCCAAACTAGAGTCATCCTCAAGACTTGAAAAGATAAGACATGAAGAGATCATCCCCTATGACCTCTTCACACTTTAGCTAAGGAATCCTTAAGTCACTTTAGATTAGGTACTTATTTATTTATCTACTCCTTAACATAAGTCATTAGTTCATTTAGAGTCACATCTCATAAAGGACATTCAAGTAATGGTCTTAGACAAGACCTAAAACTCCACATAACACCGTCAAAGTCTATTGTGCAATGTCTAGATAGCGTCCCATACCCCCACCTAAACTCCATAAACTCCTCAAATGCTAATAGGTATTCCATATGATAAAAATAGGAAATAACTGACATAGACCATGGTAGCAAGACATGGAATCCGGAGTTCTATCCTACTCCGATGATGTTGTTCTACTTGCCAATGGTAGAACTTGGACACATCCCATGTAAGCACATGGTTAGGGAATATGAAGGGCATACTTTGTAATCTAGTATCATACTTAACTAGAACTAATTTCCCTTACCATACTCACGCGGTGCTAGCCTTCGTTCTCATAGAGTACTTCATACATTAGGTTCACATAAGAGGGTCCCATAACAAGTTCATAACCTAATCACATTTACCCCACCAAGGAAGGTCCACTAGGTCTACCTCACAATGGCGACAAGAGTTCATGATGACTTACCTAATAATTAATATAATGCCATTCCAGCCAACTAACCTTAAGTCCATCATTCATTTACTTTGAAGGATACCATTACGGCTTATGCTTCAACAATCTTAACCTTTCCCTTAAGTCAAGGTTCCATATAAATGGCCTTCGTATCATCATGCAAGGTCTCACCTATATTCATTTATTCAAGAATAAGACCCTTTAGGTTCCTGAGTCAAGACATTACATATTCATATAAGCATCAAGCAAGAGATACAAGTCAATCAAGACAAGATATCACATACTTCACTTTTAACTCACAATGCAAGACATTCTAGAAACACCTAGAAACAATCTAATATCTTCAAGTTATCCTATATATCATCAAAACATCATTAATATATTCCATATAGACTCATAAAGTCAATTAGGAATAACCAAGACTTAACCTAACACTATACTCATAATGTCAGTCAAAGTCTAACATGATACTTAAGGCAACATAACTTGAAGAATACATATTTGACTACATAACTTCACATGTAGATAGATAATGTCATGCTTCACATAATCAAACTATACAAATAGCCACATAACTTCAAGTAGTTGCCGATAAGGCCATGCTCATAATATTGCATAAAGTAACGCCGACAAGGCCACGTCAATTCAAGTAAAACACATAACACCGCCACCATAAGTGGACTATATCAATCACGATAGAATCAAAGTATAAATAATATCAAATTAAGGAAAATAATGCAGCATATGCCCTCATCCAAACTTCAACTCAATGTCAAATAAGCCAATTCAACATCACAAGGCCCTTACCCATGTCCATGAACAATAATAATGACCATAATACTCTATGAATACATATCAATTAAATCTAGGTTTAAAAATCTATGTTCAATTAGATATCAATTGAAGACAATTCTTATATCATTTGAAAGCCCATAAGAAACTACATAACAATTCATCAATATTAGCTTAATATCAAGTAACCCACATTATAGTAAAAAACTAGGATTCATCCAAATTCATGGGTTCATAAAAAATTTAGATTGAAATCATCAATAAAATATCAGTTATATCATAATTCAATGTTTAGAAATAATTTATGCAAGAACCCATGGTAGAATCAAGAAATTGGACAATTCACTTCAGAAAACTTAGAAAAACATGTTGAGAGTTGGGCTCCTTGATGAAAAGAGTTTCAATGATAAAAAGACACACCTCAAGGATGATAATTCTTCACTTCGATGAAGAATTTCGACAAAAAAAAAACCTCACCAATCTACTTCTTCAAGTTGGACTTCAATGGAGGTTTTGGGATATTCTCTAAGTATTTTGGATTTATGATTTTGAAGAATGAAGTCTTCCATGTGATTACCCTTTATATACTTAATTAAAATATCCAAAAGAACCATAATAAACCGTCCATGACTTAATTTAGAAGTGGGGTGAATTTTAAATTCACCCCTTGATTTGGTAGCAGACCTGCGCAGGAGAACAGGTCGCGCGATGCCTACCCTTGACAGGGCATCACCACCTCGACGGGCCGTCACAGGACTCTGTCAGTGGCAACAGTGGCTGGACAAGCTTCCTCTCTTCACTCTTGTCTAAGTCCCTCACGAAGGGCCCCTTTGACAAGGCGTCACAGCCACGACTGGCCGTTGATTGCTACGTCACCAGGGTCTGCCTGGGACAGCCTACACACTGATTTTTGGTCCTTCCTAAAGGACCCTTTGGTGGTCTTTGGGAATAATTTCCTGGACGTTTTCAACCCAAATATGATCGTATGTAAGTTTAACACCTCTCACATGAATTTCATCCAAAACAAACACGTAAAACTCGACGAAACACGCCTAGACGTACAAGGTCGACTCGAAGCATATTTGCCGAACACCTTGGACGTTGTTGGTCGTTTGACCTCCAAACTTCACGAAACTTTAACGACTGCCTTTACATGCTATGTTAACTCTATTAAGAACCTTAAAAAATTATGAAACACACATAAACACATAAAAATACATTTTAGACATTTAGGTGACTTAGTTGTCAAATGTCTTAGTCGTTTCTTGACGTTTGACTTCCAACACCCCTAATACTTTAGCTACTACCTCTATACCATATATTAGAAATATTAAGGACCTTAAATAATAAATACCAACATGTTAGTCTCTAGTTAATCTAAGTCATTTTAGGGTCTTACAATCTCCTATATTCATCCTTCAATAACACTTGCCACTCTCCGAACACTTCCAAGATTAGAGACTTAACTATCAGCACACAAACAAACCATAGAACACCTTGTCAAGAAGAAAACATCAATTTCACATAGTCAAGATATTCTCAACACAACAAGAAACTAGAAAACAATTGCATAACTCGATATGCTACAAAAATCACATTCTTCCTTCCAAATAGTAAAAACTCATTTTATACTCAATAACCTACTCATATAGATTATTTCTAACAACATTACAATATTTTTAGGCAAACGAATCGATTAGTTAGTTTTTCAAAAATATGGCAGCATGCAGTTTTAATGCAACAGTGGTTTCCTTTAAAGCCATTTTAAAGCAATTTTTTGAAAGTTCTAATTTTATACAATTCATTATATAAACATGCTAATATGACCATATAGACACCTCTTACAATTAAATCAATGCTTCATAGAACACATAATGCAAGAAGTTTATGAAATTCAATTTCAACCAAACTCCTAAACATCATGCACAAGAAACAATTTCAAGGACTTCTATCCTATCTACAAACCATAATCTCATATCTTAACAAAAGAAAGAGAACTTACCAAAATCATCATCACTCTCCTTTTCATCCGGCTTCACCACCATAGAACGGAGTGCATAGAAACACCTCTTTGTTGAAGCATCATATTTTGGAACACTAGGAGCAACTTGCTTACCCTCCTTCTTAGAAGAAATGCTTGGACAATCTCTCACCTTGTGCCATCTTTTCCACATCCAAAGTGAATCCCCATACCCAAAAGACACTCACCATGATGTTTTTTACCACAACTAGCACATGTAGGTTTGCCATTGCTAGAACCACCTCCTTTCTCAAACTTCTTCTTAGGAACACTAGGTCACTCTTGAGTTTGAACCCCCTTTTTTAACCTAGGTTGCACTTGATCACTATCAGCGCTTCTTTTCAAGATTCTAGCCATCCTCCTAAGCTTAGACTCTTCAATTTATTGTGCATACACCATGAGTCTACCTAGGGTCACATAATCATGCAACATAGTGGTACGACATTCTTCCACCACTAAGTCGGCTTCCCCCGTCATAAAACGACTCATTTCATCTCTTGGATTAGACACAATTGAAGGGGCATACCTACACAAAGTTGAGAATTTCAAAGAGTACTCTGCAACACTTATATTGCCTTGCTTGAGATTAATAAACTCCTCCACCTTAATTTCACTCCTCTGTCGGGAAAGTACATACCACGAAAAACTTCCTTAAATTCTTACCATTCAATAGGACCCAATCCTTCCGGCCTATAATCCTTCCATCGAGTGTACAAAATTGGAAAAACATCCCTCAATTTGTACAAAACCAACTCCGCCTTCTCCCTAGATGTAACCCCCATAGCACTCAAAACTTTGTACACTCCATCAAGAAACTCTCGGGGATCCTCATTTACCTTAGAGCCAAGAAGAATAGGAGGATTCATCCTTACAAAATCTCTCAACCTAGATGTCATAGTGCTCTCCACAGCCCTAGGCATCATATTCAAATTAGCTTGCATAGTCACGGCTCGAGCTATAACAATCAAAGCCTCTCTAATCTCCCTATTAGACATATCCGGAACCTCAATACCTCGTTCCACAATAGGAATAGGATCACCTTGGGGAGACACCTGGGCATCTTGAGAACCTTGAACTCCTTGCCCACCTTGAGGAATTTTCTCAACTTGAGGGGGAACCTCTTCATTCACCCTCTCTCTTCCAACCTTCTAGCGGACATCCTTCTAGTATTCATCTCCTAGAAAACAAAAGGAAACTTATAAGACAGATAATCATAACATTTACTCTACCACACTATATAGGAGTAGAAAATAAGGGAAACTCTATCGTCCTATAGCTTCTCGCCCATAGATGTGTCGCGACTCACACTGATGGTGAAGACTCTAATGGACGTGAGGTGATGAGACTTATTGGTTTCTAATACTACTTTCACCTATGCTCTGATACCAAGCTGGTCACATCCCAAAACCATACCCTAGAAGTTAGGGTACAATCTTGGATTGTAACCGGCTCGTCGAACTCTCATAGTTCTTAGACAAGTCTCTTTCATATCATTCATTGCATATACTTAGTGAAAAGTAGTGCGGCATTAAAACTTTTCACAAAACATAATATAGTCTTTAAAATCTCTTTCATATAAAAGTAATAAGAAATACTAAGTCTCAATCACATCATCTTAAGACACAAGAATACTTGGGACACAAACCATACTTCAAAATATGAATATAGAAATACTTAGTCTATTACAATACTTTGAAAGAAAACATAAAATACATATATGCCCTCGAGTCAAGTGAGGTCATACTTCAACATCTCTTAAACGATCTTCTAAGTCATAGTCTTCACTTTTCAAAGCTCCTCACCTACCAAGAACTATATAGAAAGAATTATGGAGTTAGTACAACCACATGTACTAAGTATGTCTATATGCCTAAAAATCATGAAAACGGACTTCATTAGAAATATGCATCTTTTCATTTAAAAATCATATTTTAATCATAATAACATCATAATCAATTTAGAAACACATAAGATACATCTAGCATGTAATTTCCTCACTTAAAGTCATCCTAAGATTCACTTAAGTCACACAAAGAGAGACCGCTCATACACCCTCTATAGATGTGCCTAAACGACCCTTAAGATTACCTATAATGAGTCACATACATACTCACAAAGCAATCATAAACATCATGGTAACATTCTTCTATCAAAGGTGAACTCTAAGTCTCACTTCAGTGAGTTGTGAAGCAACCACCCTTACAATCCATTACACACACACTCAAGAGATCTTACAAACTTTCTAGGATAGAATCATGCTCACATAAATCACCAACACATAGATGATATGACATTCTCTTCCTAAAAGCTATCAAAGGACCTACTTAAGTAAATCAAGAAGATAACGTCCATAGTGACCTCTTCAAGATTACCTAAATAATTCTTAAGACTACCTAAGGATTAAATCATGTCCACAAAATCAACCAACTTCCCAAACTAGAGTTATCCTCAAGACCTCCAAAGATAAGACATGAAGAGATCATCTCCTATGCCCTATTCAAACTTTAACTAAGGAATCCTTATGTCACATTAGATTAGGTACTCATTTATTTACATACTCTTTAACATAAGTCATTAGTTCATTAGTTCATTAAGAGTCATACATCACATAAAGGAAATTCAAATAATGGTCATAGACAAGATCAGGGAACTCCACATAACACCTTCAAAGTCTATTGTGCAATGTCTAGATAGCATCTCATACCACCACCTAAACTCCTCAAATGCTAATAGGTATTCCATATGATAACAATAGGGAATAATCGACATAGACCATGGTAGCAAGACATGGAATACAGAGTTCTATCCTACTCCGATGAGGTTGTTCTACTTGCCAATGGTAGAACTTGGACACATCACATGTAGGCACATGGTAAGGGAATATGAAGGGAATACTTTGTAATCTAGTATAATACTTAACTAGAACTACTTTCCCTTACCATACTCACTCAGTGCTAGCCTTCGTTCTCATAGAGTAATTCATACATTAGGAATAACCAAGACTTAGCCTAACACTATACTCATAATGTCAAGTCAAAGTCTAACATGATCACTTAAGGCAACATAACTAGAATAATACATATATGACTATATAACTTTACATGAAGATATATAATGTCATGCCTCACATAATCAAACTTCACAAATAGGCACATAACTTATAGTAGTTTCCAATAAGGCCATGCTCATAATATTGCATAAATTAACGCTGATAAGGCCACATCAATTGTAAGTAAAACACATAACACCACAACCATAAGTGGACCATAACAATCACAATAGAATCTAAGTATAAATAATATCAATAATTCAACAAATTAATATCACAAGGCCCTTAGCCATGACCATGAACAATAATTCAAAGCAATAACCATAAAACTCAATGAATCTACATCAATTAAATCTAGGTTTAACAATATAAGATCAATTAAATATTATTTGAATAAAACTCTTTTATCATTAGAAAGCCCATAAGAAACTACATAACAATTCATCAACATTAGCTTAATATCAAGTAACCCACATTATAGTCAAAAACTAGGGTTTATCCAAATTCATGGGTTCATAGGTAATTTAGATTGAAAAAATCAATACAATATCAATTACATTGTAATTCAATGTTTAGAAATCATTTGTGCAAGAACCCATGATAGAATCATGAAATTGGACAATTCACTTTAGAAAACTTTTAAAAACATCTTGAGAGTTGGGCTCCTTGATGAAAAGAGTTTCAAGGATCAAAAGTCATACATCAAGGATAATAATTCTTCACTTTTATGAAGAATTTCTACACAGAAACCCCACACAAAGTTGCCTCTTCATGTTGGACTTCAATGGAGGTTTTGGGATATTCTCTAAGTGTTTTGTGTTTATAATTTTGAAGAATGTAGTCTTCCATGTGATTACCCTTTATATAATTAATTAAAATACCCAAAAGAACCTTAATAAACAAGCCATGGCTTAATTTATAAGTGGGATGAATTTAGAATTCACCCCTTGACTTGGCAGTAGACCTGCGCAGGAGAACAGGTCGCGAGACACCTGCCCTTGACGGGGCGTCACCACCTCGACGGGCCGTCACAGGCCTCCGTCGGTAGCAACAATGGCTGGACAAGCTTACTCTCTTCACCCTTGGCTAATTATTTTACTATGGGACCCTTTGACGGGACTTCAAAGCCACGACTGGCCGTTGATTTCTCCGTCGCCAGGGTCTGCCTGGGACAACATGCACACTGATTTTGGGTCCTTCCTCAAGGACCCTTTGGTGGTCCTTAGGAATAATTTACCGGACGTTTCAATTACAAATATGATATTCTATAAGTTATTTATTCCAAAACGAACACGTAAAACTTGGCGAAACATGCCTAGACATCTAAGGTCGACTCAAAGCATATTTCGAACACCTTGGACGTTTTTGGTCGTTTGACCTCCAAACTTCACGAAACTTTAACCACTGCCTATACATGGTATATTAAATCTATTAAGAACCTTAAAACATCATAAAACACACATAAAAACATAGAACTACATAGACATTTCGGTGACTAAGTCGTCAAACGTCTTAGTCGTCCCTTGACGTTTGACTTCCAACACCCTAGTACTTTAGCTACTACATCTATACCGTATATTAGACATATTAAGGACCTTGTACAATCAATACCAACATGTTAGGATATAGTTAACCTAAGTTATTTCCGGGGTCTTACATATATAAATCATTAGATATCATTAAGACAACATCAAAACACATAAACATACTTAAATGAATACCCTACTAAAGGTTATCCTAAGACTCACCTAAGTAAGTTGTGAAGCGGCTGCCCATACAAACCCTTCACACACACCTAGTTATCCCTATGACTACCTAAAGTAAGTTATTTCAATACATCACATATCACACCGATTCACATAAACATGAGACCCTCCTACGAAAGGTCATTCCAAGGTTCACTTGAGTGAGTTATGAAGCGATCGCCCATACAATCCCTTCATACACACCAAAGAGGTCCTTTAGACTACCTAAGATAACATCATTTTAATTTCACCAATTAGACTCCCAACCTATAATTTCTTTAAGACTCACCTAAGTAAAACATGAAGAGAACGCCTATACACCCTCTCCAGGCCTACCTAATCAATCCTCAAAGCTACAGATAGATACCTTTTCAATTAACAAGTCTTTATTTAAGTCATTAAGTTCATTTAACCATTTAGGAGACACTCATCACTTAAGGACATTCAGGTAATAGTCTATGATATGGCCTAGGGATTTACTTATTAATATCTTTAAAGTCTGATCATGCAATGTCAAGATAGCGTCCAATACCACCACCTAAATTTCATAGAACATATAAACACTAGTAGGTATCCCATATGATGAGAATATACAATAACCGACATAGACCATGGTAGAACGTCCAGAGTTACAACCTACTCTGATGTAGGGTGTTCTACTTACTACTGGTAGAACGTGAACACATCCCATGTAGGAACATGATTAAGGATTATGAAGAGTCTCTTTATGTTCTAGCCTCATCCTTAAATAGAGATACTCCCCAAACCATACTCACTCAATGATAGCCTTTATTCTCATAGAGTAATTCACATAAAAGATCATATAAAGGGGTTTCATATCGAGTTCAAAATCCAATCACATTACACATTACCAAAGAGGGTCCACTAAGGTTACCTACAATGCTTAAGAGAATAGCTCAATGATTTTCCTAAGGATGATATCAGGACGTTCCCGCCAACCAACCCTAAGTCCATCATTCACACAAGAAGGATACAATTACGACTTTCAATTTCAAGGATATCATATCTTTCTTTATAGAAGATTCCACATAAAGAACCTTCTTAAATATATTCAAGGTCACATGTCAATCACACATACAAGACCAAGAAGATTTAGCATCCTAAGTAAAGAAGTACTATTCACATCTTACATCCATAAAGTAAAGGGCATAAGTGTACCTAAATAAGACACACAGACACTTTAACATATCACATATAACATATTATTCAAGAAGCACATAGGGTCAACTGAGCATACTTACTAGTCATCCTTTACACTCCTATAGAATCATCAACAGAATTTATCACAAGTTGTCATTTAAGAAGATTCACACTTCAATATTAAGTCTACATACATAAGCCATCACTATATCCTATCGTGATCACATATAAGTACATAGAAGAACATATACGTTAACTTCACATGTATACACAAGTCATAAATACATTTACAATTATCACATAGCCAGTATATACATGATAAATATTATAATACATAAAGTAATGCTGACAAAGCCACGTTGATTCACAATTCATAAAGTAATGCCGACAAGGCAACATTATCCACAATTCATGAAGTAATGCCGACAAGGCCACATTATCCACAATTATAACACATAAGCATTGCCACCATAAGTGGATCATGACAATAATCATAACATAATAGTTATAAAACATAATATAAAGAGATTTAAGGCAGAATACCACCAATCCAATCTCACAACTTCAGTCCACAGCCAATTCAATCAATTCAATATTTAAAAGCCCATACCAATGACCATGATCACCAATTAAATCCAATAAGCTCAATACAAAATGAATATAAGAATATACAATACTCATATAATCCAATTGAGACATACTCTAAACCATACGATCATAATCTATATATAAATCAATAACCCATAACAATCTACACATGAATTCACTACTATCAAGTCAATAATAACATAGCCAAAATATAGAGATTTGAGAAGGTCAAGGGTTCATGGAGATTTTCATTGGAAAGAATAAAATATACATCAATAATATCATATCTTAATATTTGAAAATGTTTCATGCAAGAACCCAAGACTTAGAGTAGAAATTGAACTTTTTCATCTTTTTGAAATCCTTGAAAATCCTCTTTGAAATTTACTCTAAGCTGATAGGAAACCTTATATGAAGAAATCTCATACTTTATTAGACTAATTCAAACAAATTGAATAAGAAATTCCATTGAAGATCCATCATCAAGCTACATCTTCACCTTGAGCTCTTATGGAGGTTTTTGGAGAAACTTCGGGAGGGAATGGATTTTGATCTAGGTGCTAGGGTCTAAATGAGAGTTTAATGACTTGAATACACTGAAAATACCCATACACAACTAAAATTGCATCCTCCTATTTTATAAGACTTGGGGTAAATTTCCTAATACAACACAAGCTTGAGAGAAACTTGCAGGCAGATTGCAGTGCACATCGATGCCCTATCATCGATGGGCCGTCAACTGGACAATGCCCTGTCGTTTGGGTCTGTTAATTGTGTATGAAACTCCCGAATCTTCAGGATTCAAGGCTTCATCGACGCCTACCATCGAGGATCCGTCGCCTTGTCAACTATCCGTCGTATGGGGGTTGTGGTTTACCACTGCCAGGCAGTCTATTTCCAAGTGTTTGGGGTCCTCTTCTAGGGTCTCTTGTGCATCCTAGGTGGATTCATTCCCGGATGTTGGACCCCTAAAAATGCACTCCTAGGTCTTAGGAACATCTGCTGTCAAATTCAACACAACGATCATGTAAAACATGCTAAGACATACATCAATAAAAAAGCATGTCCAAAGGCTAACTTTCGAATGTCTTGGACGTTTGACCTCCAAACCTTACCAAACTCATTATTCTGCCTTTAAACACTAATAATAACCTTACAAAATCATTATAAAAACATAATCACATGCAATCACATAAGTAACTAATCATCGAACGTCTTGGTCGTTCTTTGATGTTTTTTAAAGTTCAATCGAAAAAACTTCAAAACTCACAGACAAATTAATTAAGCTATTTACAAGAATTTATAATAGTAATGAATCTCTATATAAACCTAGTTAATTTTAGGGTTGTTACATTTACTTTAGGTAGTCTTGAGGACCATCTATTTTTTGTGAAGGGGTTGTATGGGCAGCTGCTTCATATCTTACTAAGGTGTGTCTTAGGATAACCTTTAGTAGGGAGTTTATGTGAGTATGTTCATGTGATTGATTTTAGATAGATTACTTTCTATATGTGATTATTGACTTGTATCATGTCTCTTAAACTCTTTTCGTAAGGTTTATATCAAAATGTCATGAAAGCATGTTATATACTAAATGTCTTTTTTCATGGTTTTTGCATGGCTACCATACTTAATGCATTCAATGTGCAAACCCCTTATTTCACCTTTTTGACTAAACTATAGGGAATCAGAAGTCTTTATAAGGTATGGGTGATGGATAGGTTTCTAAGGTTGAAGAAGAAGTATTGGTGAGTCCTCATAGATTCGAGGACAAGACCCACATGTTCCTTTTATGTCTTTAGTCTTTATTTCAAGTCTTTTGTGGGCTTATCCCAAATGTTGTACATTCAAAGTATTAGATGGTTTGATGATACATTGTAATGGTTAGAGGGTCTTAAAATTCTTCCACTTGCGTATTAAAGAAAGTATTCTTCGCGTGTGAAGAAAGTTTTAAATACTTATTTTGGAGTATATTGTGCAATGATTGATACGAGACGCTTGTTGAGACTTCTCGAAGTATCATACACCGCTAACTTCTTGGGATGCTCCCCGGTAGTTACACTCAAGGACACCAAGGGTTGTCCTTGGGGGTGTCATACCTTCATATCTAACCTCTAAACCCCTCAACGATGGCTCAAAACAACATTCTATCACATGAAACGTCAAATCAAACTCACACACACTAGTTAGGCTCTAGATTTACTAATTCGTTTTACGGGTCATTAAATTAGTTTTGCGGTTCCACACTTAATCAGACATATATAAACACACTATCCACATCTTTACCTATGGGTCGTCAACTGAACGACAACTTATAGGGGGGCTAGTCAGTTGCCATTTTCCTGCTGCTTCAACTACTTCTAACTCCAAATACTCCAATTGTATGATTTACCCAATGGTAGACAGAGTGAAGACTTCTTTAATGAAAAATCATCAATTTGAGTAATATTTTGAAATATCTGGGGAATGTTTGAGTATCCATGGGTTGTAATGATATTAGGAAACATGTTTTGTTGCGTATGTTTCATTTAGGTATGAGAATTAGGAACTAGCTGAAAAACTCTTGTTCGGAAGACTTATCTTAGCTCGCCAAGGAGGTAAGGTGAATCATCGAGTAAGACCTAGCTTGCCTTCTTCAGTGAATCTGTGACCAAGTTCTTCAGTGAATCTGTGACCCTTGGCACTGTTTTATGCAGCAAGTTTGCCTTAGTTAACCAAACCCACTTGGATAATTTTGGAGCGAGAGTGAAATCACTCTTGATTCCTATTTCATTTTCATGTTGCACTGTCAATTTTAGAGGATGTATTATCCACCGAAACTAACTCGATGAATCACCGAGATGGAATTTATTTCTTACTTTGTGCCTATTCTCTTTTATAATTTTCACTGTCCATTTTGGCGAGCTCACCGGATCTTGTGTATCATGTTAGGTTACCCGCTTTCCCATTTGGCGAGCCTCATGATATATTTTTAATGTGATTCTAATTAAGTTTGATTTCAACTAACTTAAAATTTTTATGTCTGAATATGTATGTCTCGTAGATCATGGAAAGGAAAGTAGATAGTAATGTCAGATACAGAATCTGACAGAAAATCTCTTCCTCCTCCTTCCATGTTGAAAAATAAAAAAATGGATAGTTATCAATCAGCCACTTGAGGATTCTTGACAACTGTAACCTACCACTACATGTGCATCTAGGCAAGAGAGTGTGCAACTCAAAAAGGGAGTTATAGGAAACAGGACTTAAATCTTGTCCGAAACGGTGTAACCTCCCTCCACATAAGCACCAACCTCTAAATATATCCCGATTACTCTCCAAGAGCTCTTAGTAGGCTAAAGGTTTCCGAAGAACGTACAATTTGTAAGGACATACGACTGTCCACGTAGTGAGTTATAAGGGATCACCCAATAATCTAGGAAAACTATTCGGTTCCATAAGTTTGAGGGGTTTAAAAGCCTAGAAACACCTATATTCCTACTTAGGTGTGTGAATCAAACAACATATGCCCATGATATACTAAATAAGCTGAAGGGGGCAATTTCGAAGCCGCTAGGGGTAGTGGAAGTGTATGGCAACAAGGTGCTATAATGTGCTTGGCTATCAACACTGCACTTGGGATGCCTCCTTTTAAGGCAAATATGTTTTCATTTTGGATAACACATGATATGATTTTTTGAAAGGTTGATTGTCCCCTCTGAATTGGACTCTTCTCTCTCTTGGATAGCTGCTGGTGCCCGTATAGAGAAGAATGATTTAAATGTTGTTTGCTTTATTAGTAGAGATAATATTCCTTCTCAAAATTAGTCTATACTTCACCATCTCAAGGCTATTTAGTGGGCACGAGCATCGACTAGGAACATATTAATGTAGGAACTAGTATTTCATAAGAGATATTATTATAAACTCGGCGAGAGAAAATTTCCCTCCTATTCCAAGTCTTGATCACAAAGCTTTGTTAGGACGCAATCATTCGAAACTATTACAACGACATCCACCAAATTGAGGTTGATTCTAAAAGATGATGCACGTGGAGGAAGACAGAACCACCAAATATATGCCCGTTGTGAATCCAACTGTTCTAGAATATGAGCTATCCTTCTTTGGAGAAGACAAGTATACCTTTCTCCTTTGATGTGCCTTCATCTACTACTACTCCTACTTCTTCTTCTTCTTTAGTTGTTGTTGCTATTGTGCCTACTCCCACTCTTATACCTGTTCCCTGTTGACCGAGGCCTTAATTTGTAAATGGGCAGACAATCCCTATATGCGAATGTTAGAGCTGTGAGGGTTGAAAAAGACATTTCTGGGTTGATTGACAGTGCTATTGAGTAGTCCTTGGCCCCTTTGCTGGAAAAAGTTGCTAGGTGTGAAGGGCTAGTACAATACCATGGTGTGAGGTTGGAAAACCTCACTGTGATATTAAAGTCCCAATAGAAGGTCGAGGGTAGTTTCGATAAACTAGGCACCACGAGAGGTGAGCTTGCTGCTTTTATAGTAGATGTGACTCAGCTACAGTCTATTGATATCTCTATGCTACGGGCGATGTTCCTCCTCTACAAGATGTACAAACTTCCATGAAACTAACAATGACCTACAATGAACCTAATTCTAGTTTACAACTAGGATTAGTTGCGAGTGTTGATAATGTTGAAGTTAATGCTAAGAAGGATGATGGTGATTTGGCCGATAAGACATATGAATAGATGTTGAAGAGTGAGGAGGATGAACATAGGATTGCCTATACACTCACAGAGGTACAAAGGACTGGCAGGGTGATTGTTCAGGACACTCTAGAGAGATCTTTTCTAGAGACTTTAGTAGTTAGCACTAGTGAAGTGTCATTACTCATAATGTTCTGATCGGCTTTGATTCACCAGTAGATGCTACATAACTTCCTTCAGTGATTTTATTGTCATAAATTTATAACCCAGGGGATGCTTTCCCTCTAGCGATTCTAGATGATAATGCTCCATAGGATTAACCTATCAGGGGGACCTTCTTACTCTGCACCCCGCATATTATTATCTTTACAGTAAGGACACAACATATTTCTTTTAGGTGGGTGGACAGCCTTTCAGCCAACATTCCACAATATTCCCGTTTTACTTTTATTTTATTAATTTTTAGTTTTTATTAATTGTAGTTGTTTGCTTTTGTTTTTATTACAGTGTTTCATTTGGTTTAGTGGATCTCTTTTTCATTTTTCATTTTCTCTCAATTTTGCAACACCTATGAGTTTTGGAAATCGTGATATGCTTGATTTTTCATTGATAATAATTTGAGGATTGTTTGTGTTTGAAATCAATCTTTTGAATAACACTCATCGTGAGCATACTTTATAGTTTTTGTTTTGCGAGAATGATACATATGTTGTTTCACTTTTGTGGGATCTCTTTCAATCTCTTTTGACTAGCTGCCTTTTGATGTGCCTTGTATGAACATCACACATATGCCTTTTATCTTTTTGAGATGTCCTACATGAGTATATTTTAAAATTTCCATGTGGGGTGATCTTGGGAAACAATTCTAAGACCAACCTAAATTTTATAATCCTTTGTGACTTACCTGGTGAGGGTGTTCATCCATTATGAATCCATTTAATACTAAGCCGAAACATGCTTATAAAAAAAGAGAAAATATTTGAAAAAGAGATGTGATAAAATAAAAGGGATTTCAAATAAAATCAGTGAAAAGTCAAAGTTTGAGTTCTCATTGGGAAAAGAATGAAACGAACTTGATATGAGATGAAGATGTTTGCAACAATTCCTACAAAACGTGAAGTCATTAAGCCAAATTTATCATACCATAACTCTCAGCCCCATTAAAAGACTAAACGACCCTTGAGATCAGGCATGAACTAGGTTGTGTGATGATTGTAAAATTTGGGAAACCCTATGGGACAAAGCTTGCATGTATTCTCTTTTAATTGAGTGAGATTTTCATTCATTCCTTATTTTTTAATTAATTTTCTTTTTGATAGAATGAAATTATTTTTGATTTAAGGGCACTTGAATGCATTTATTGAAACATCGTCTTTCATTAGAAGAGAATATAATGTGAGCTTGAGCATGTGTTGAAACCAACTAGTCATCATATGAAACTTTCTTTTTAAACATGATTGAGTGTACCATGTTGTTGAGAGTAGTCTATCATGACACTTGCATTTTAACACTCATTGAATATTGTTTTAGACACCATTATTAATCTCATTGTGTTCTTGAATTACTTAAGTACAAGCAAGAGTTTAAGTTGGAGGTTTTTATAACAACCCGTAGTTTAGTAGGCCAACTAGGCTAAGGTTGAGGGAAATATGAGACAAGGAAAGGGGGAAAGAGACAATGCCAAGGGGAAAGGCCCAATCCAAATGTCAAGGCTTCCTAGCACTTGCCTCACTTCACGACCACCACCACGGCTCGTGGTGTAGCTCGTGTTGGCTACGGCAGTAGCTACCCTTAAACTGCCTCAAAGTGGCTCATCTTCACGAGCCAATTTACGGCTAATGGTGAAGACCACAGATCGTGGGAATGCTTCAGAATAATCCTTAGTTGTGGATTCCAAAAAACCCAAGCGATATCCACTTCCCAAGGACCAAGGTCATGACTACAACTCGTTGTAAGGACCATGACTCGTAGAGCTTGCCATGGTGCCTGAGATTAGGATGTCTAGCGAGTGGGTTTTCAATAAATTCCTTTTTATTTAGTATTAAGAGGGGTTCGTCTTTTATAGCTTTTATTCACCTATAAAAATTTTACATCTTTAAAAACCCCATTAATGTCATTAGTTCCAAAATCTCAAAAGTTCCCAAAGTTCATCTCGAAAATCCTCTCTCTAGAGAACTCTGTAGGGATCTTTCCAAAGATAGGTTGAATTCCTCCATTGTTGCAAGATTTTGTAGGGATTTTTATCCAAGGTAGTATAACTTATTAATCCATGGATCCCCCTAGATTTTCCTCAATTGTGAAGATGAACCCCAATTCTAGAAGGGTTTCTTCGTATATTGTGGGTAGTATTGAGTATGAATCACGTTGAGTGGATATTATTTTTTATGATTTTTTTAGTGTTAAATGATGATATTACAGGTTTTCCATCGATAACCCTAGTTTATTGATGAGATTGTAGTAATGTAGGTTGGTGCCTTGTGAAAAGGGAATTGAGGATTTATGTTGATATTCTAGAATTGATGATATGATCAGTAATTGTTCAAGAATAGAAACATGAAGACATGAATTTAATTAGATTGGTGTATATGATTTATTATGACTAGTAAATCTCAAAGTTGAATCTTCATGATGATTTATAACTAGAATCACTTAGTAATTAAGAAATTCATTAGAATGACTTGAAATCTATGTATGAATGATGATTGTAAGAAGTAAAGATTTGAAAGTAAGGCTTGTAATGACACTTTTAATTCCTAGGGCTTTGAGAGTAAAGCTAATATGTTGAATTTTATGTTCTTAAGAACACTTTGAGAGTGAAGTATATATGATCATGATATATTTTTGTGTTATAAAAGAATATTCTCATATACACACTTAGGCATGAATATGATAGGATATGAAAGGGTTTCTTTCATGTAATAATTCTAGGTTGAAAGTCTTACTCACCTAAAATGAATCAAAGCATGCTATACTAGACTAGCTTGAAGTTGTTACATAAGATCCCTTCATGAATAGCTTGACTTGGTAACATAATACCAAGCTTGGTAGCCCGAGTTAGGAGTTTTCATGGTAGGTTAATATGAGGGATCATAATCTCCTAGGTAGCTTTAATGAGCATAATAGAATGCTAGCAGGGTATCATTACTTGGTAAGGCGAAAACCATTTCATGATAGCTTAGGATTGAGAAATCATATTCTTCTTAGGGTATCTTACATTAGCATCATAGGGTAGCATGCCTTAGTTGGTCTAAGAATATTTCATGGTAGCTAGGATGGAACACTTGTACCCTTCCTATAATAGCTTGGACATGCATGATTCATATGTTTTCCATGATATCTTGGTCTAACCCAATATGGTGACTTTCCCTGTATAGCTTGGACTTGCATGATTAGTATGCTATTCCATTAGTAGATTAGTCTATCCTAATAAGGTGCTATTCTTTGGTAGTCTAGAATGATAAATAATAATCAGTGAAGTATGATACCCTAAAGTAGTACTTAGCATGGGTAGGATTATGGGGTCTTATTCATGCATTGCAGAATTATAATGTGAAGCTACTTATGAAGTATTTATCTTATGTGTTGAATTCTTAGCTTGTATTGAGTAATAGTACTATTCCTTGCTAGCCTTTCATAGGTGAATTATGACCATTCATGAGTAATGACTTGTCTTGGACTAGTAGAGAGGTACTATTCCATTACTATTATGAATACAAGGGACAAGTTCGTAATCTAAGTGGCATGTATATGATGGAATTTGATTACTTCAAGGAAGTATTGTAAACATGTCCTAATATGAGATTTGCCTATGTGATATATGCTTATGTTGGAATGTGGTAATAATTGGCTTTACTTGAATATGTTTGACTAAAGGTAAAGGTTCCCTTGTCTATAAGAAATGATCTAAGGATGAGATCCAAAGATGTATGATTATGATGACTTACAAGTGATACTTAGTGTGGATGGTATTATGAGGTGTCATTTTTGTGGTACTTGAGAAGTAGTGCTCTAATGATGTGAAAGATTAAGGGTTTAATAATTCTTATATGATGCCTATGTTGGAGACTTTGCTTATGTGATATTGTCTCTTATGCGCATAGTTTATGTTTCATGAAGTATATCTTATTATTATGATGTATGCCTTATGTACATAACTTATGTTATGCTTTTATGATGTTATTCTACTTATCAAATTTAGCACTTTCCTACTAACACATACTCTTTCCTACATTCTCATCAAATATAGGTTATGGTGATTGAGATCCATTCTTAGAGATAGGTTTATAAAAATGCGAAGAGTTGAAGATTTAGTGAGTCTTCATAACTTCGAGGACATAGCTACCATTTCATTTTATGTGTTTCATTTCATGTTTAGACTTTTGTATGGGCTGCATCCCAAGAGTTATTCGAAATTGTTATAGATGGTTTGAGACAAAGTGTTATAGACTTCCGCCTGCTTTTGTAAAAGACTTCCATAATATGGATAAAGTTTTAATTTCTATACTTTTCTATTAAATTATGTTATGACATGATAAGGGCTTGTTTGAGACACATTCGATGTCCTGTACGCCATGTTACATCTTGGGTGTACACCTGCATCGTGACAGTGTTGGTGAGTGGTAGATTTGCAATTATTTGTAGGACTATTTTGCTCAATACTTAGTGTCGTAAATTCCAAATTTTGTTCTACCCTGAAGATAATATATTCATGATTTGTATCTATGAAGGCTAATGGAAAAGACAAGGAAAAATGGCTGAAAGGATGCCCAAAATACAAGAAGAAGTGCAAACTATACATTTATGATCACCAAACAAGAAAGGTGGATCTCCTAATGAGCATGGCCTTACTAAAAGATACAATGCAAAACTTGTTTTTCTATTGAGACAGGTCGGCGAACTCCAAAAGGACATGCAATTTGAATAATGAGAAAAACGATATTGCTAACTATCACCGAAAGCGACAATGCAAGGAGAAAAATTGAAGGCTTGAAAGGCTAACAAAGTTAGTACTCAACAATTATTTAAACTTTAAAGGTTGAACCAAATGAGATCTCCAACTAAGTTTGAAATACCTAAAGCCTAGAGTAAGAGAAGGTGAGTTGAAACACGACTGGCAATTCGACAATTGAGTTTGAGAATCCTAACTAACGTCGCCCAAAGGGTTGTGTTTTGAGCTTTTGCTAAAAAATTTGGGAAACTATAAATATACCAATTGATAGAGAAAAAAAGAGTTGCATTCAGAGTTAGAAATTATATTTTTGAGAGAAACACTTCACCTTATGAAGAACACTTTATAGTTTTGGTTTTTTCAACTTTGCTACCGAATTTAACAAATTGAAGTTGAATCCAAAGTGGATTTTCTTGTAATTTCTTTATTTCATGTTACCTATAGTTGATTTCATTGAATGTATAATTTCTTCACATTTTGTGATGGATGGCTGAAACCTCAAGATCTAGGGGTATAATTATGGGGTTTGGTGTTGACTTAATATAGTGATACTATTTTATGCTCTTATCTTATTTCTGTGGATACATGAATTTGGCTAATTAGCATAAAATGTAATCTATGGGTTATGGTTGCAAACTATATTCCCACTTCTGAGATCTGGTGATGGTTAAAAATGATTGATTGGAGTAAGTAATTAGTGTAATACTACTAATTTAGATTTGATGTATGTAATACTACCCGAAGGATTTCATACAAGTCACTTAGTTCTAATAACATAAGAAATAGAACGATAAGAGTAAAATAATGGTCCAAGTCAAAAATATTTTATAAAAGCGAAGTGAAAGTCTAATACACTTGTATTATTAGATCTATCTAACTAGCTCATACATCATGTACAGAAGAGAAATACAAAAAATGGAAGTAAAAAAGACCTCCGTCCTCGAAGCATGAGAACTCACCAAAGCTCGTAATATCTCAATTCTTCTAGCCATATATCTGACCATGACTGTCGAACCCTATATTTGGAGAGATGTAGGTAATAGAATGCATTAGTAGAAAACAATGTACAAAGTATGAAAGCCATGCATAAAAAATTTAAAACATTATGAAAGGGAAATTTGATTTCATGACAAGCAATTGACCAAGCTAAACATTATATAAGGGAGTTACAAAATATAAGTCATAAAACCATAGTCAATGCAAAGTGACATCATATTTAACACCTTTGAACTCATATACGAATACTTCTTGAAGTAACCTTAGTTCATTATTTATGTGGGGAATTGGTCTTAGCTGACATAGAGACCATCTTAGCTACAACATAATCCCCCGGTGGCTCCCACACAAAAAAAGGTCGTCCTACTCTTTCCAAGGTAGAACCATGAAATTCTAGCTTAAGTGGATCCACTATCTAATGTCTCTCGACACAATCCTCCTGTGCTGGCACATAGGTAAGGAATAAGGAGATTGCTTTTATAAGCCCGACCTCTACTAACGTGATAGCTTCTATCTAAATATCCTCTCGGTACTAAGCATAAATCCCATTGGATAGCCATTTCTTACTTTGACCATAATGCTTATGCAAAAACATCCTAGTATAACCAATCAAATCTAGTTCACTAATATATCTCTTACTCTTTTATTCAACTATGTGAGAAAACCTTTCAAGCTAAGAATCCTTACTATGTGAGAAGACCTTCCACGTCATGCTATATGTGTTTATGAGAATATCCTTTCAACAACACAACAACATCATCATTATTGGAACTTTACTTTCAAAATAATCTTAAAACATTTGCTTAGATTTCATAAGAAAATGCATTAAGTCCATAAATTACCTCTTTATGCTGAAACCCCCCTTTCAATCATCAATTCTTAGAAAACATAAGTTAGATATGGATTTCATTATAACTTCATGTAAAACTAGTAATACATGATTAATTTCATAAAACTCTTCCTTGAAGATCAAAATCCCAGATATATATGATTCATGAGTTCAAAATATGGGGATTATATGGGTTCATGGGGAAATAATCATATTTCATCAATTCATGCATAAGATATCACAATTCAATCATTTGAATCAACATTAAATAGAACTCATTATAATTCAAGAAAACCCTAAATTAATAGGGGAATTCTACCTTTAGAAATAGAGAAATTTGGAACTCCATGGATAAAAACTATTATACCTTGAATCCAAAAGCTATTCTTCAATACAAGAACTCAGACCTTGACTTGAACCCCTAGGTTGAATAATTTTTTCTTCTTCTTCAAGTTTCTAGAGAGAGAATATTTGGTTTCCTTTTTTGAATTTTGAAGAATGAGATGAATGGTCTAATTTGGAGGTTGAAAATACTTATATAGCGGTATTAGTGAAGGGTAATGATGTACTATAGAAAGTTTTTAATTAGGAAAATACCTAACTGCCTTTGAATTAAATCTTAGTTGTCACCAACTTACCAACCACGCACCCCACTCGATAGACCATTATCTAACTGACGGTCCATCTTGGTGAACCGTCGGTGGTGACCGGAGAGTTTTAGCCAATCTATGGACCCCTAGACCATGAACTATGGACCCACCAACGATCTATAGGTCCAATTGTGGTTCTTCCTTGGAGAAATTCTTACGTACCAATTCATGGATCCACTTACGGTCCATGGACCACACCATGGGCCGTGGTTGGCCCTCGTGGATTGCCCCTAGGAGTTCTAATTTTTTCTATTGTGTCCTCTCTCGAATTTGGGGTATTAAAGTTCCAATCATCACAGGGTGTAGAAATGTATGGAAGAATGCATAAATTCCAAAGCTTAAATCATCCTAGTGGACGTAATAGCAATATGACGAATTCCTAGAGACTAAATAGTTGGTACAATGGGTGTGCTCCAGTACCTGGCAATACACTCAGAATTGCAAACACATACTAAACAACTTTGAAAGACATATGAGGAAGACTTGTACCCCTAACATGTGTTTTTCACTTCTACCTCAGCATCCTCTTTAGTTTCCACCTCTAACCTCTTCTATAACAAGAACATGGGTTAGGGTGGGGTTATCGACCTCGTCCCAGCCAGTTTCTGCGCTCCACCCTCTGTGTGTTTTGCTCTCCCTCTATTGTGCCCCTTCCTCTACCAGTTCCTCTACCTCCCCCTTGCACTGCCGGTTCCACCACTGGAATTGCTACCCTAACTCCATTGCATCTAGCATCAACCATCCATGGACAGAAGATTGAAGGAATTTAGATACTAATTTGGATATCTTAATATCAATTGGGATCATGTTATAACACACAAGAAGAAAAGTAGAGAAGCTTCCTTAAGTATTGTAGCCTCTTGAACAAAATTACAAATACCTCATTATCATTCCAAAAGACTCCACTAGACGAGTTTTAGTTTGATAGAACCAATGAACCTTAGACTGCGATATAAATTATGTCATGACTCAACTCACATGAGAGACACCCACATGAAACCCCCTAGTGGGAGAACCGACTTTCTAGTAACATACCATCAACTAATCAAAGAAAGGAAGAAACTTTGAAACATTTAAAATGAGTTTCATAATAAAATACATTATCTTTTAATATTTTCGAAGCACCCTTAGAACCTAAAAGACGTAATCAAAACTATACAAAGTCTAGAATAAGGGGATCCAACTCCAACAACCAAATTTTTATAAATAATTTGTGTCTACACAAATGGACTAAGGAAAAAAATAGGAATCCTCAAAAACCTAAAAGAAGTAGCCCACCCTTGGATTCATTTAGTGTTTGAATCATAGTTTAGGTTGCGAAGGAGCAGGATGAATATGCACTGTACACAAAAAGAAAGGTAATGCAGTATAGTACACAAACCACAATGTATTTTTAGGATCATCGACTATCTCCAAATATATGAGTCTAAACATATAACAAAAATATAGTAACGACTAAACAACACATAAACAACTAAGTCAACAATACTACAAGACTTCCAGTCACAAATCCCATAATAAAGTTTAAATGAAAGATGGCCCACAGGATCACAAACGATATCGGTTCACTCAATGAAGCAATTATCAAAAGAACTAGAAAACACGTGCCATTTGTTGTACCCAAGCTAACCAATTGTATTTCGTGCAAGGCATTGTACCCGAGCCAACAAATAGTATCCTTTACCAGGAATGGTACATGATCCAACCAATTAAGTTTTATCAGACCTCGTACCAGAGCAAACTAAAAGTATCTCATAAAAATTATCGAATCGAGCTAACCGATAGATATTCTATACTAGGCATGGTAACCGAGCCAATTGATAATATGTATAGTACGTGGTACCCTAGCCAACCAAGTGATATATTTTATCAAGCGTGGTACCGATCCAACCAATAGTCAAAAAAACTAAATTGTAACAATCACAATAACACTTGTAAATCCAAGTAATAAAAGCACATTCATTGCATGACACTACAAAAAATTCATCATTTCAAATTCAACATTTATGTTTTCTTTAATATTTGTTATGTAGGTTTTATGATAGAGAAAACTAATATGTATACATAACATAAATTTCAAATCACATGTATCATAATTATGTATGGTAAAAAATGCATATCCTTTATTGGTTGGTTTGAGATAGGTGAGTTATGGTTGATTGGACCTGACCTAATAAAACACTATAAAAACCTCTAAAATGAATTAGGTGAAAGTAGAGACTAATATGTTTGTAATGAGGGTCTAAGGTTCTACAATGTTTTACAATGTGTTAATAAGTCTGTTTCTAAATATTTAGGTGAGTCTGAAGTCAAACGTCAAGGGACGACCAAGACGTTCGACGACTAGTCACCTATATTCCTTATGTGTCTTTATGTGATTATGTATGTGAGTGATGAGATTATGGGGTCCTTATATGAGTTTTAATAGTTTTTATAGGAATCATGTTAATTTTCATGAAGTTTTGTGGTCAAACGTCCAAAAACGTCTATGACGTTCGAAAGGTTTGCCTTGAAACGACCTTGTGTGTCTTAGCATGTTTCATCGAGTTTTATGTGTTCGTTTTGGATTAAATTGATGTATGAGGTCCTAAAATCGTATAAATCATATTAGTATTGGAAACATTCTGGAAAATTACCCAAGGACCAGCCAAGGGTCCTTCAGGAAGGACCCATCATTGAGCCAAAGGCTGTCTAGACCAGCCCAAAGGACGAAGGCAATCGACGACCAGTAGGTTGGTTGACGCCCCATCGCTGGAGGGCATGTTTCGCAACACAGCCTAGGGAACTTAATATACCACAGGCCATCCTCTGAACCAAATGACGGCCAGCCAGTATAGTACGTGGTCTGGCTGGCGAGCCATCGATGGCAGGAATTGATGGTTACTATAACCTGCATAGCTTACTGTTAAATGTAAGGGTGAATTGGTAAATTCACCCCAAATCCAAATTATTGTTTGGGTGGTTTAATAAGGGTATTATAGGTATTTTAAGAGTGTTTATAAGTCCTAAACACCTAGATAAATTTATTATTCTAAAATCGAAACCCAAATTCTCTAAGAAATTCTCTAGAACTCCATTGGATCCAAAACTCAATATAGAGCTTGGATTGAAGATTGGTTGGTGATTCTTCATCAATTATTCATAAAATTCGTGGTCTATAATCAAACAATGTTACGGTTATTCATCCTTGAAACTCTTTTCTTCCGTGAGCCAATCTTCAAAGTGATTTCTGAAGTCTTTCAAAGATGAACTTGTCCAATTTTGATATCTATCCATGGGTTCTTGCATAAAACATTTTGAATCATTATATATTTATTGAATTCATTTTAATTATATGATTTTTACTAATTAATCTATGGACCTACGTAATTCATGAACCCTAGTTTTTACTACTTTGTGGGTGACTTGATTAAATCTAAAAACTTATGAATTCTAGTGTAGTTTTTTCTAGGCTATAGATTGATGTAATAATTGTATTGTATTGATGTATATGATGTATTATATTGATAAATCTATATTGAATTGATTTAGATTCATTGAGTATTATGATTTTTGTATTGAATTGATGATCATGGTCATGGGTAAGGGCCTTTTGGTATTGTATTGGATGATTTAGATATAGATTGAAGTGATGAGAATGGATTGTTTGTACGCTGCCCTAATTCTATTTAGTTTTTGTAAATTATGTCTTAAATTATGTTGTGATTGGTATGTTCCACTTATGGTGGCGGTGCTATGTGTTTTACTTGTGAATTATGTGGCCTCATCGGCATTACTTTATGAATTATGATGATCATTCCTTGGCGGCATTACTTGATGTATTATGATGATATGTGTAGTTGATTTATGTGAAGTATTATCATATCTATCTACTTGTGAGTAATGTGAAAGTATGTGTTTTCTATTGACATTAGGTGATCATGTTAGACTATGACTATGTCCTTATGCGTGTAGTTGCATGATTCTTCCTAATTAGCTATATGAGTGTTGTGATGTTTATGTTGATGATACTATAGTAGTGTATAGAGTGACCTAAAGTTGACTTGGTTGTTCTTATGTGCTATTTGAAAGATATGCTATATGTGATAAGGTGAAACATTGATATGTCTTGTTTAGGTAGACCTAAACCCCTTACTTGATACCTGTATAATAATAATATGACTTCTTGATTTAGGATGCTAAAGCCTTTTAGTATTGTATGTATGAATGACATGTGACCTTAAACATTGCTAAGAAGGTCCTTTAGGTGGAAACCTTCATTCTAGTTGTAAGGTTATGATATCATTGAAGTCGAAAGTCGTAATGGTATCGTTCTTGTGTGAATGGTGGACTTAAGGTGGGTTGGCTGGAACAAAATGAAATCATCATTAGGAAAATCATTGAGCTATCCTCTTAACCATTGTAAGGCAATCCTATGGGACCTCTTTGGTAAGGTAAATGTGATTGGGTTATGAACTAGATATGGAACCTCTTCATGTCATCCTTTATGTGAATTACTCTATGAGAACAAAGTCTAGCACCGAGTGAGTATAGTTTGGAAAGTAGATCTTGTTAAGAATGAGGCTATATTGCAAACAAACACTTCATATTCCTTAACCATGTTCCTACATGGGATGTGTCCAAATTATACCATTCACAAGTAGAACACCGTCCATCGGAGTAGGTTACAATTCTGAATTCCATGACTTCCTACCATGGTCTATATCAGTTATTGCCTATTCTCATCATATGGTATACCCACTAGTGTTGGAGAAGTTTTATGAAGTTTAGTTGGTGGTATGAGACGCTGTCTAGACATTGCACAATAGGCTTTGAAGATTTTACTGAGTGAGTCCCTAGGTCTTCTCCAAGACCATTACTTGAATTGCCTTATGTGATGAATTGCCTCCTAAATGAACTAATGAAGGTAATGACTTATGTTTGAAAGCATGTAAATGAATAAGTACTTACCTAGAGTAGTTTAAGGATTGTCTAGTTAAGGTGTGAAGGGGGAATAGAAATGGTCGCTTCATATCTTACCTACATAAGTCTAAAGAATGACTCTAGATAGGGAAAGTTAATTTATCAATTTAACATGATCTAAACTTATGAAGTCTTAAGGATTATTTAGGTAATCTTGGAGAGGGTGTATGAGTGTTCTCTTCCTGAATTACTTAAATAAGTCTTTTGATAACGTTTGGGAGGGAAATGTCATATTATATGTATGTTGGGGTATAAAGTAAGAATGATCTTATCCTAGGTACTCTAAAGGATCTCTTAAGTGTATTTGAAAGAATTGTATAGGTGTTCTCTTCTTAAATTACTTAAGTAAGCCTTTTGATAACCCTTGGTAGGAGGATCTCATGTTTTTGTGTTTGGTGTATTGTAAGTTACGTTATGTTATTATAGGTGGTCTTAAGGATCATTTATGTGTTCTTAGATAGGGTGTATGGATGTATATCTTTGTCTCTATTAAGTGAGTATTAGGATAGCTTTTAGTGGGAGGGTTGCATGCTAAATGGATTCACTGTACTGTTGAATTAGTTCACTGTAAATTGGCAAGGCTTACTGTAATATTTCTTAAAATGTGGTAAAATGTTTATGTGATGCCTTATATGTTTCTAAGTGTTAAATGTTGTTCTTATGCTTATACTATGATGTTTTAATCAAAAAGAGCATACTTTTAATAAATGTCCGTTTCCATGACTTTATGCATTATGCCATACTTAGTACATATGTTTGTACTAATTCCTATTTTTATCTATCTCTAAAGTGATTCATAGGAGAAGGGAATTTTGGGAGAGAAGCTTGGAAGGATCTTTCAAGCATGTTTGAAGTGTGTCCATATTTGACTCGAGGGCATATGTGTCTTTTTATTTATTACGTCAAAGCATTGTAATAGACTTAGTAGTACAATATTATGATATGGGTCGTGTCCCATGTATACTTGTGTTAAGGATTTGATGATATGAGACTTAGTATTTCCTATTGTTCTTATATGAAACATATTTTGAAAGACTATTCGAAGGTTGTGAAAAGTTTTAATTGTGCGCTACTTTTCATATATGCATATGCGATGAATGATGCAAAAGGTCTTGTACAAGACCTTTGAGAGGTAAAGTACATCGTGCCACGACCTAATATCATAACTTCTAGGGTATAGGTGCGGGTCGTGACAAATGTGGTATCCGAACTAGGTTATGTATGTGCTTTTAGGAATCAAAAAGTCTCATCAAGTCATGTCTAGTAGAGTCTTGACCATCGGTGTGAGTCGCGACACATCTATGGGCGAGAGGCTATAGGATGATAGAGTTTCTCTTGTGTCGTGCTGTAGAGTAAAAGTTATGAATGTCTTTCTTAATAATTTGACTTGTGTTTATAGGAAGATAAATTCTAGAAGAATGTCCGCTAGAAGGTTGGAAGAGGGAAGGGTGAATGAGGATCTTCCTCCTCAAGTTGTGAAAGTTCTTCAAGGTACTCAAGGGACTCAAGGTGCTCAAAGTAATAAAGTCCATGTTGTGGGTGAAGGTAATGATGTTTCGGTTGTTCCCCTGGACATGACTAATGGGGAGATTAGAGAGGCTTTACTTACTTTAGACCAAGCCTTGAATACCCATGTGAATACGGGTATTCAACCTAGAATGAATGTTGTGGAGAGCATAATGACATCTAGATTGACAGATTTTGTGTGGATGAATCCTCTTATCTTTCTTGGCTCTAAGGTGGGAGAGGACCCCCAAGAGCTTATAGATAGTGTATACAAGGTGTTGAGTGCCATGGGGGTGACTTCTAGTAAAAAGGCGGAGTTATCTTTGTATCAATTAAGGGAGGTTGCTCAAGTGTGGTACAATAAATGGAAAGATAATAGGCTGGTTGAGTTGGGTCCTGTAGAGTGGGAAAAGTTTAAGAGGCTTTCTTAGGAAAGTACATTCCCCGTGAGGGAGGTGAAGGTAGAATAGTTCATTAATCTCAAGTAAGGAAATATGAGTGTTGAGGAGTATTCCTTGAAGTTCACTATGTTGTCTAGGTATGCTCCATCCTTGGTGTCTAACCCTAGGGATGACATGAGTAGGTTTGTGACCGGTGTCGCCGAACTAGTGAAAGAAGAGTGTGGTACGGCCATGCTTCATGATGATATGACCCTATCTAGGATTATGGTATATGCTCAATCCATAGAGGAGTCCAAACTTAAGAGGATTACTAGAAACTTGAAGAGAGGTAAGGCGGAGGAGCAAAACCAACCTAGGTTCAAGAAGAGGGCTCAAACACAAGATGGACCTAGAGATCTTACGGTCAAACTTGAGAAGGGAAGTGGTACCCAAGGTGGTAAGCCTACTTGTGCTACTTGTCAAAAAAAAGTACTATGGGGAATGTCTAATTGGTACCGGGAATTTCTTTGGTTATTGTAAAGATGGACACAAAGTGAGGAATTGTCCTACTATTGCTTTTAGAGGAATAGAGGGTAAGAAAGTTCATCCAAGTGTTATGGGAGATGATGCTCCATAAAAGAATCTTTTCTATGCACTCCGGACTAGAGGATCAAAGCTGGATGATGATGATGATGATGATGGTATGTTCTTGTATTTCTATCTTTAGGGTTATGATTTCCTTCTAAGTGGGAGATTATAGTGAGTAGTATAATAGTGATTTGTCTTTTCATCTCTTTTATTCAACTCAAGGTTGAGAATTAGAAAGTCATAGTAGTATGTTACATGTTGCATTGTGTTTAGGAGTCTTGTTGGAATTGAATTTTATTGATTACTTGCATTGTGCATTTCATGAAGTTATTATTATGTTGTAAAATGTGTTTATATAGTTTTATCTTGCATATTAGCATGTTTCCATCATCAATTGTCTGAATGTTGCATTTTTGGAATTTTGAAGCATAATCACTGCCAGGAAATTTAGCTTACTCTAAAATTTTTGCAAAAATTGCATAATGCATTCTTTGGTTAAAAATTGTTATACTATGTATAGAACTTATGTATATGAGCATGATAAGGAATGTAAAAGGAGTTTTTGCTATTTGGAATGAATGATGTGAGTCTTACGGCATGATGAGTTAGATTTATTTTGTAGCTTCTTATTATGATGTGAGACTCTTGATTATGTGAAATTTATGTCTCATATAGATGTTTGTACTTTATAATGTATTATGTAGTATGGTTATAACTTGTTAGTTGAATCTCTACTCTTGGAGGTGTTCGGAGAGTGGCAAGTGTCATTCGAGGACGAATGTTGTCCAAGTGGAGGAGATTGTAATACCTCTAAAATGAGTTAGGTGAAACTAGAGCCTAACATGTTTAACAGGAGGGTATAACATCATAAAATGGTTTATAATTTGGTAATGAGGAAGTGTCTAAATATTTATGTGAATTGGAAGTCAAACATCAAGGGACGACCAAGACGTTCGAACACTAGTCACCTATATGCCTTATTTTTCTTTATGTGCTTACGTGTGTGAGTCATGAGCTTATGGGGTCCTTATATGGGTTATAATAGTGTTTATGTGCATCATGTTAAGTTTCATGAATTTTGGAGGTCAAATGTCCTACAACGTCCATGACGTTTGAAAGGTTTGCCTTGAAACGACCTTGTGTGTCTTAGCATGTTTCGTCGAGTTTTATGTGTTCATTTTGGATGAAATTGATGTGGGAGTTCCTAAAATCCTACACGATCATATTCTTTTTGGAAACGTCCAGGTCAAAGAATCCAAGGACCAACCAAGGGTCCTCGAGGAAGGACCCTTAATGGAGCCAAAGACTGTCTAAACCAGCCCTAAAGACGGAGGCAATCGACGGCCAATAGGCTGGTTGACGCTCCGTTGATGGAGGGCGTCGGTCAAGACTTAGCCTACAGAGCTCAAGATCCCACACGCCAGCCTCTGAACAAAATGATGTCCAGCCAGGAAGGTCCTCGGCTGGCTGACGAGCCATCGATGGGTAGGGGTCGATGGTGACTTCAACTTGCGCAACTTACTGTTAAATGTAAGAGTGAATTGGTAAATTCACCCCACGTCCAAAAGATTGTTTGGGAGGTTTCCTAAGGGTATTCTATGTAACATTACAAAAAATCTACATGACTAGTGAAGAGCCTAGTAAATTTTTAAGAATGCGTATTGGGGTACATAGGCATACCACTGCCCAATATTGAGAAATATTGGGCATATTATAGAATATTGGCTTAAGGATGCTAGCCAATTTCTATGTACACACTAGTACTTAAAATATAATCCAAGCTTGTTTAAGAATTGTACCTGCAATAAAGACCCTAAGCTAAAATTATTGATTCTCAACTTAACACATTATGTATTAGGGATCCAAGTTTCAAGACTAGGTACCATAGCACATGATCACTTAAAATGATCATGTAGATTAAGAAGTGCCCAAGGACAGAGTGAGGATCCTTGAGACAATAAGTAAACATTCCAAATGACCCTTCCAGAATAGTTAGTTAGGAAAGTAGACGCAACACATGTGCAAGCACATCTGCAACCGGCCAAGAGACAAGCTAACTGATTCGGTTAGAGCTGTAAGTGACAGGCGCGCGTCTAGGTCATCCTACGTGGGTCCAATCTCCCTAACCGGTACTAGACTCTAGCCAACTGACCTATATTACTAACTAACCTAGGAAAAACCAAAAATAACTAACTAAGGAACCCGACAACCTAAGACCTAACTGGGTGACATTAAGAAAAGTAACTAACTAAGAAACATCGTAGTACTTAACCTAGGATTGTTCAAAACGGTTGGTTATGGTCCTAATGACTTAGAGGTACTTTAGTAATTAACCTAGTTCACTTAATTTATTAAATTAGCAACTTAATTAATTAATTAAAAATCAAGATCATGGTCTTATTCGAAACCCTTAGAAAAAGTAAAATGTTCTCCTATTTTTAGTAAATTTAGGAGGGCGTTTTGATAGTTAGCTAATTGATTTATTTGATTAACTTAATCAGCCTAACTTGAGTTAGTAAATATCAGTTCCTAAGATTTAGACTCACGTTCAATCACTAGAAAACCTATGACTCAAAACAGTACACAAACGTAAGAAAAATAGATAATTCTTCTTAGGCGATTTCAAGGTGATCCTTCAAGGTTTTCGTGCAAAGTTCAAGGTGATCTTCGTAGATTCAATTCTACAGTGAGGTATGGGTTTTATCTCCTGGAATTCTTTCTCCCAGAGTCTTTTCAAACGTTTTAAATTCAAGAATATCAAAACTAGGGTTGTTCCTAATGAATCAGTTTATCTCCCTAGTTCTCCCGATTTCCGATTCTTGTAATTTGTATGATGTAAATTTCGAGCATGTTGTTTGTATGTGGTGTTAACTGAATATTATGTGTATGTTTCCGTGATTATAATGTCGAATGAAACCTACATGTTAGATCCGCATACTTAGGGTGTTATCTACATGAATGTTAAATGTTATAAAGCCTGTTTGTGTCCTAGAAGATGAAACTGTGATCACCTGTTCATTGAATTGTTTCATAGACTAATCAAAGGTTAAAACTTGGCTTGTTAACATGATAGATTATTATAATGTATTTTTGAAGTAATTGGTATGGCTAGTGATAACGTTATGACATGTATCTAGTGAAATTGTGATTTATGCCAACAAATTGGCTAGCAAAACTGTGTCCAGTCATATTACTTCCAAATCAGGTAAAGTCATACCATTCTCTACATCAATGAACTCATAACATAGGTTATGCCAATCAATGAGACAAGTCCCATCATACTCTATCCATACGAACTTGTGAACGTAATAGCATTAAATAAGTAGTTATAACTTTCATAATGAATTGTACAAAACCACCAATAAACATTGAACAAGTTAAGGTGAGTAATGAAATAGCTAAAAGCTCAAGTTATGAAATTGACCTAATATAGAGTGTTAAAAGAAGTGAGACAAGTCTCAATTACACTTAACGATTATGTCAAAAATACTCACATAAGAGGGTGCTAGAGTCCGTGAGAAAAGTATCACTCGCACCATGATGATAATGTAAGACTTCAGTTCATATTCATCAAACAAAGAAAGGGATGACCAGTCATCCATAGAGTTAAGTAAACCTCATAACTAGAAGAAACCTTACATAATGTTTGAGTCAACTCTAAGAGATAATAAAGTAAAATAGATCTGAGCTTAGCATCGGTAGACTAGCAATGAGCTTGTGCCAACACATGTAAGCCTTATGAGTCGAGATCACCACCTAGGTGGACAAGGGTCTCCGTGTGTCTCCTAGTCTTTGAACTATGATTGCGAGCATACGGGAACTAGCTAGTTGATGCCTCAATCTAAGAATGCTAGGCAGTTTGGTTTCACTTTGGCCGATGATTCCACCTCTTTTCCGTATGTAAAAGACACCTGATTTCATGTTTAGCTCACATGATCTATGTCGATTAAAGCTCAGGAAAGTATTCGGTTTACTTTAGCCATGAACCCATATTTTCGGTGTGGGGAAGACACTGACTTAGTTTCACTTTAGGCAGTGAACCCCCCTTTTCGGTATGGGGTAGACACTGGACTTGTTTCACCTTAACAAGTGAACCACCTCTTTTCAGTGTGGGAGAGACACTGGATTTCATGTTAGCTCGCATGATCTACTTCCGTTAATGTTAAAGAATTCTTTATAGAACGTAAGAAAGAATGAAGTCTTAACAAGTTAGTGGTTTATGACAATATTGGAGTATGAATATATGCCTCAAAGATTCATATATTGGGTTAACAACCAATTAATGGGTATAGCCAATGAAGATTGGCTTATAAATACATTCATGCCTAATTAAATAAGAATGGAAAATACAAGTTGTAAGTAAGGTAGCGAACTCATCTACTTAGTCTTATGGATTACTTACTCCATTCACTGTAGGTATGGGACTACAGTGAATCATTGCACTTGTAAGTAAAACATAATATCAAAGGAGATCATTGAACTACACAACACAAAGAAGAAAAAGACTGAAAAAATAAACTAAGGCTGGAGGGAGAGCTCTCGGCCTAAGGGAGCAAATTTCTTAAGTTTTGTTTAAGTACTTCTAACATTATGTACACGATTCCAAGGTCTTATGTTCATATAAAAAATGCGTTGTATGCCTTAATTGCATGAGAATATGTCATATTCATAGTATGAATTAGAAATTAACGATTTAAGAAAGTAAAATGACTTAACTTTCCAGAAACAGCATGTTGCTTCAGGAAGATCTTTCCTTGATCATGCATAGTACTTATTTGTTTATGTGCATACACCATACTTAGTACAAGTGTGTAATAACACCATATATTATTATTATTTTTATAGGTGCTTTTCTAGAGATGATTGAAGATTCGACGAAGCAGTTTGGATTAGCGATCTCCAGACTTTGGTAGGTCCTCTTGAATTCGAGGATTCTACACATTATTATTATAGCTTTAGTAAAATAGGCATATCTGGTGGATGTGGTCCCTAGAATTTCATTTCAAACATTTGTTCAAGTGTTGGTAATAAGCCCGATTGGCAAACTATTATTATTATTATTATGATTCTTTATTTCGATTCTTTAATTTTTAATAGATAGTTAATTTAGTATGAGCTTATTAAAATATCACTCTTATGCAATATCATATGAAGTCTTTGTACACTCCATTAAGTATTAAAAAGTTTTAAATTTTATGCAAATTTAACTGTATGATTGTGATGCAACTAAGAAAAGGCTTGTCTGCGACTTCTGAGAGGTTAACGACGCCGAATGCATTCAGACTCCAGAATCCAGTTGTTACATTCTAGGTATTTTAAGAGGATTTAAAAGTCCTAAACACCTAATAAGTTCATTATTCTAAAATCAAAATCCAAATTCTCTAAGAAATTCTCTAGAACTCCATTGGAGTCAAAACTCAAGATAGAGCTTGGATTGAAGATTGATTGGTGATTCTTCATCAATTATTCTTGAAATTCGTGTTCTAGCATCAATAAAGTTATGATTATTCATTTTGGAAACTCTTTTCTTCAAGGAGCCAAACTTCAAAGTGATTTCTAGTCGTTCAAAGATGAACTTGTCCAATTTTGATATCTATCCATGTGTTCTTGAATAAAAAATTTTAAATTATTTATATATTGATTTAATTGATGTTAAATATATGATTTAAACCTATTAATCTATGAACCCATGTAATTCATGAACTCTAGTTTTTTGCTACTTTGTGGGTGACTTGATTATGTCTCAATGCGTATGAATTCTAGTGTTGTTTTCTTTGGGTCATTGAATGATGTAATAATTGTATTGGATTGATGTATCAACTGTATTAGATTGAAAAATCTATATTTAATTAATTTATATTCATTGAGTAGTAAGATTTTTGTATTGAATTGATGATCATGGTCATGAGTAAGGGTCATTTGGTGTTGTATTGGATGATTTAGCTATGGATTAAAGTGGTGAGAATATTTGATTGGTGGTACGCTGCCCTTATTCTCTTTATTTTATGTAAATTAGGTGTTGAATTATGTTGTGATTGTTATATTCCACTTATGGTGGTGGTGCTTTGTGCTTCACTTATGAATTATGTGGCCTCGTCAGTGTTACTTTATGAATTATGATGATCATGGCCATATCGGCATAACTTGATGTATTATGATGAACTCTGTAAATGATTTATGTGAATTATGAACTTGTTTGTAATGTGAAAGTATGTGTTCTTCTATTGACATTAGGTGATCATGTTAGACTATGACTATGTCCTTATGAGTGAAGTCTTAGAGTTGATGCATTATTCTTCCTAGTTGGCTATATGAGACTTGTGATGGTTATGTTGATGATCCTATAGTAGTGTATAGAGTGACCTAAAGTTGTACTGATTGTTCTTATGTGCTACTTGAATAATATGCTATATGTGATAAGGTGAAGAATTGATGTGTCTTGTTCAGGTTGACCTAAGTCCCTTACATGATATATGTAAAATAAGAATAATACTTCTTGACTTAGGATGCCAAAGACTCTTAGTATTGTATGTATGAATGACATGTGACCTTGAACATTGCTAAGAAGGTCCTTTATGTGGAACCGTCAACCTAGCTGTAAGGTTTTGATATCCTTGAAGTTGAAAGTCGTAATGGTATCCTTGTTGTGTGAATGGTGGACTTAAGGTTGGTTGGATGGAATGAAATGAATCATCCTCAGGAAAATCATTGTGGCATCCTCTTAACTATTGTAAGCCAACCCTAGGGGACCTCTTTCGTAAGGTAAATGTGATTGGGTTATGAACTAGATATGGAACCTCTTCATGTGATCCTTTATGTGAATTACTCTATGAGAACAAAGGCTAGCACTGAGTGAGTATGGTTTGAGAAGTAGTTCTAGTTAAGAATGAGTCTAGAGTGCAAAGAAACCCTTTATATTCCTTAATCAAGTGTCTACGTAGGATGTGCCCAAGTTCTACCATTGGAAAATAGAACACCCTCTATAGGAGTAGGTTACAACTATGGATTCCATGCCTTTATACCATGGTGTATGTCTATTATTTCTTATTTTTATCTTATGGGACACCCACTAGTGTTGGGGAAGTTCTATGAAGTGTAGGTGGTGGTATGTGAAGCTATCTAGACATTGCACAATAGACTTGGAAGATATTAGTGAATGAGTACCTAGGTCTTCTCCAAGACCATTACTTGAATGTCCTTATGCGATGAATTTTCTCTTAAATGAACTAATGAAGGGAATGAATTAAGTTTGAAATCATGTAAATGAATAAGTACTTACCTAGAGTAGTTTAAGGGTTTTCGAGTTAAGGTGTGAAGGGGGCATAGGAATGGTCACTTTATATCTTACCTAGGTAAGTCTTAAGAATGACTCTATATAAGGAAAGTAAATTGGTAAATTAGACATGATCTAAACTTAGGAAGTCTTAAGGATTATATAGGTAATCTTGGAGAGGGTGTATGGGCGTTCTCTTCTTGAATTACTTAAGTATGTCTTTTGATAACTTTTGGGAGGGAAATGTCATATTATATGTATTTTGGGTATAAAGTGAGAATGATCTTATCCTAGGTACTCTAAAGGATCTCTTAAATGTATGTGAAGGGATTGTATGGGCGTTCTCTTCTTAAATTACTTCAGTAAGTCTTTTGATAACCCTTTGTAGGTGGATCTCATGTTTATGTGCTTGGTGTATTGTAAGTATATTTATATCATTATAGGTGGTCTTAAGGATCATTTAGGTGTTTATAGAGAGAGTGTATGGGTTATCTCTCATTGTCTTACTTAAGTGAGTCTTAGGATAGCTTTTAGTGAGAGAGTTACAGCTAAATGGGTTCACGATAATGTTGAATTAGTTCACTTTAAATTGGCAAGGCTTACTATAATATTTCTTAAAATGTGGTAAAATGTTTATGTGATCCCTTATATTCTTCTAAGGTGTTAAATGTTGTTCTTATGCTTATATTATGATGTTTTAATCAAAAAGAGCATATTTCCAATAAATGTTTGTTTCCATGATTTTATGCATTATGCCATTCTTAGTACATGTGTTTGTACTAATTCCATACTTAAAGATATCTATATATATATATTATATATATATATATATCTAAAGTGATTCATAGGTGAAGGGAATTTTGGGAGCGAAGCTTATATTATATGATCTTTCAATCAAGTTTGAAGTATGTCCTCATTTGACTCGAGGGCATATGTGTCTTTTGATTTTTTATTTGAAAGCATTGTAATAGACTTAATAGTGTTATATTTGATGTATGGACTGTGTCCCAAGTATTCTTTTGTGAAGGATTTGATGATATGAGACTTAGTATTTCCTATGGTTTTTATATGAACGATATTTTGAAAGACTATTCGAAGGTTGTGAAAAGTTTTAATTCCACATTACTTTTCAAATATGTATATGTGATGAATGATAAGAAAGGACTTGTAAAAAACCTGTGAGAGTTCAAGTACGTCGTTCCACTACCTAAGAATATCCTAACTTCTAGGGTATAGGTGCAGGTCGTGACAAACAAACAATGGAGCGGGTTAAGCTCATTTTAGAATGTTTAATAACTGCTCAAAGTTGTCAAAAATCATAGTCATATGTGTGGCGAAGAGATTTAGTGTTTTTTGTTGATGACTAGTATTCTTAAATCTCAACAATGAAGGGAGTTATGACATTTGGAAAGAATGAAAAGCTTAGTCCAAGATTCATTGGGTCATATCCTTCGAAGGGTAGGACAAGTGGCATATGAGTTAGATTAGACATCAAGGCTATAAGTGGTTCATCCGGTCTTCCATATATTGATGCTAGGAAAGTGCATAGGAGACCTTTCCAAGGTTGTCCTTGTAGAAGATGTTCAGATGAGAAAGCAGTTTTCCTATGAGGAAACTCCAGCTGCAATATTAAATCAACAGATCCAAAGGTTGAGAACTAAAGATGTGGCTTTTGTTAAAGTATTGTGAAGAAACATAAATAGGGAAGGGGTGACATGGGAAGCCGACGATGGTGAGAGATCCAAATATCCTCAGTTAGTTCAGATCCCAGTAAAAATATCAAATTGGTAGGACACCTATTTAGTCTTTCTAATGTTGCTTATTAATATTCTTCTCGTTGTTGTATTTTGCTCGTACTATTATTGTGTTGCTATAGTGTTTAGCTATTTGTATCGTCCTTTGAGGTTCTTAAGTTGGGATCTTTTGAATTTTAGGTTCCCCGATATTCACAATTATAGAGGCCACTCTACAAAAAATTTGGCAACTCCAAGACTTAATCGTGTGAATCGTGTGACTTAGATTTTTCATTCGAGGACGATTGTTTCTAGGGAGGGGGGAGGATGTAACATCCTGAATTTTTGGAACTCTAACATATATCTTCATGGTAAGACGAAGAGTGATTAATATATAATAAATGATGTGGCTCATATTTTAAGTTCACAAGAGTCACATCTTAATTTTTGAAGTTAAGTGAGTTTTGTGATAAAAATTGGAGAAATTTATCTCTAGTTCCTTTTTATAGATATCTCCGAAATTAAGTGCAAATGTCTCAGAGGTTTTATCCCAATAATATAAGATGTATAGGATCCACAATATGTCAAAATGAGGTCTATCAGTCTAGTTTCCAATTCATCAAACCGTTTATTCACACGAAATTGGAATATAGAGATATTCACCTTTTTGTACAAACTAAGCAATAGATCACCTAGGTCGGTGGAACATTATAAAATAACATCTTCTTCATCATTTTTCATTAGAACTCATAATAAATCAGAGAATTACTCCTCAAATCATCCTTGTATTTTCATGATCTCTTCTTGGCTATTTATCAAAAACTACCCTACGTCCCGAACTTTTCCGTTTTGGTATTGTTTTCATAAAGAATTGTGCGGTGTAGATCTCAGGAGGTTGTGGAAGTAGAGTTTTTTTCATTGATTTGAATTTAGGTGTTCTTGGCGTGTAAAAAAAGGTAGGACCATTTTTATTAGTTTATGGATACCTTAGGTCTTGGATATTAATTTATGATAGGAATTTGTATTGATTGTCGAATTATCGTAGTAATTCTTTTCCTAAATTATTGATTAAGTTTTACTTTTTGTAATGTAGTAGTAGTGTGCATAGAGGTATTATTAAGCATTAATCATAAAGGAAAAGGCATGTTAAGGTTATTCCCTTCATTCGACATGTTCTCATAAAGCTTGGGAGTGATATAATAGGATTGTTAATATTGGTGATCTTGTAGATATATTTTTGAGTGGCTGGCTGATTGAGTGGTTATAAACACTTATTTTAGGGGCTCATAATATTTTAGGAACGACCCTAAATTAGGAACAACTTGGAGATTATTCATATATACTATTTATAGCAAAATTCCTCGCCTTAGCCTATTGAATTGTTTGTTATCTCCCTTGGGGATATTTTGGTTAGCTTTTGAGCTATAAACCGCCTATGGAGGCTATGATAATGGCTAAGAGGACTATTTCATTGTTTAAGAGTTCGATGTGTTACCTACGGTTCTATATTAATGACAAAGAGTGTTATGTGTTGCCTATAGGGATATTCTGATGCCAAAGAGGAATTATGTGTTGCCAGCAGGAATATCTTGCTACCTAAGAGGGATATGCACTACCTACGGGGCTATATTCTTACCTTAAAGGTTTATGTGACTTCTTACAAAGACAAGGGGCTAGCGATAGGGGTATGTAGATTGATTTTCCACCTTCTATGCTTATGGGGGCCTAGGTAGGTGTATTTTTTTTGTACATTACGAGCATATGGGATCTTGGTTAGGTTTAACATGCTTATCAAATTTTGATTTCCCTATCTGATTACTTTTTTTATACTATGATACTTTCTCATTTATTCTATCGTCTTTAATACTCGATAAAATTTTTCGTACTAATGTCCCATTGCCTGGGCATTTCATTCAAGCTTGTAGATATTTATACACGACTTGGTAGACGTCCCCAACAACATAGTTGAGTTCTAATAGGTTGCCTAGCCACTTTCGTCTAGAGCTACTAGAATTTAAAGGTTTGTTGCGTTTTGTCGTATATAATTTTTAGGTATGCTGGTGGCCTATCTAACCAAGATTTACTACTCTTAGAGGCTTGAAGACTTGTGTGTTGGGAGGTATAGCCACGTTATAGCCCATGTTAGCCTTGTTTGTCAGTTGGCCGAAGTTTGGTGATGGTTTGTTTGTTGTCTTGATACATAGTATTTCTTCATTAATGTATAGAAATAATGGCGTCTTTGAAAATCCCTGTAGCATTTACATTTCCTAGATATCATGGTGGCCTAGATAACCCAAAAAATATTTATGCGCTATCTGGTTTTTTGTATGAACTGTAGGAGTAGTTATATTCTTCATGGGTTGTTGATAGGGGTCGTGCTGGCTAATGGCATACTTCTAAGCCGATATATAATTGTTTGTTTTCTTAACTATGTGTGTATTCTTTCTACCAATTACAAAATGGCTAACTAGGGTTGGCTCAGGCCCATGTTTTGGCATTAGGCGCTAGTTGTGCCCCTTGAGTTTGAGGCGTCACATGTTTCATTTTTGACTGATCTCTTTGAATCATTTGTTTACTAGTTGCGTTTTGATGTGACCCTTTCAATAAACATTGCATACACTTTTGATTTTTTCGTGATGTGCTAAATGAGTGTATTTTGAAGTTGCATATGTAGTAAGGCCTTACTTAAAAGCATGTGTATGGGGACCTAAAATTTTCTTATTGGTCTAATTGTCTAAATCTTGGTAAATGCAACATGAGATTGGGAAATAATTCAAAGAGGGAACCGAAATATCCATAATATTTTGTGACTACCTTGTGCGAGTGTGCGTCCATTTTAGCATCATTTAAGCCTAATGAATTGATGGCAAAACCAAAAGAAAGTCTCTTGAACCAAATTGTCTCTACCTTCTCACCTAAAATTCTTTATGAAGTATTTCTATGTTTAAATGCCAAATAGGCTAAAATTTGTAAGTTAGGGTGTTGCAAGAAGGAGAAATGAAAGCTAGTTAAAAGGCAAAGAAAGATGAAAGGAGACTAAACTTTGAATTTTTTTACAAAAAGAAGGAATACCTCCCTATAAAAAAAATAGAGAGTAATTTTGACAAAATTCTTTTGAAAATATAAATGAAAAAAAAGTGATGAAATAAAGGGGATTCCTAATAAATTAAGCAAAGAGTCAAAGTTTGAGTTCTTAAGTAAAAAGAATGAAAATAACTTGCGAACATGTGAAGATGATTGCAACAATGCTTTGAAAAGGTGAAGTCAATGTGCTGAATCGATCATACATTAACCTTCAACATCATTACATGCCTAAAATACCATTGAGATCTTTCATGAACTAGGTTATATAATGATTGGAAAATATGGTTAAGTCTATGGAATGAAACTTGTATCTATTTCTCTTTGAGAGGGTGACAGTTGAATTGATTCCTTATTTTTTACTGATTTGCTTTGTGAGAGTATGAAATTGGTATTGATGTGTGGACACTTGAATGAATTTATTGAAGCATGGTTTTTTCATCAGAGTAGAATCCAAAGTGAGCTTAAGCTTGTGTTGAAATAGGCCAGTGATGATTCCTAGATTTGGACTCATTTATGTTTGATTTATATAGACTTAGTGTCCTCAATTGATTGTTTTGTTCCAGCAACTGATCTAAACCATTGGTCTACAGATGCATGGATTGAGTAACAAAGCTAGGACATAAATAGGAAAAACAAGCCTGATGATTATCGATGTCACTCGTTGACTCACCAAGTTGTCATCCTATTGCCTAAAGTTAAAGAACGATGTGGCTGAATTAAGGGATCTTCGGAGTAGCAATTCAACTCGGTGTGCCACTGAAATCTTTGGTGATGGATGACAAGGTCGCTAAAAGTACTAATGGAAACCCATATGAGTGTTAATGGGCGAGAGAAAAGGATAAAGGGCTCATCGCGGAATCACTCAGCGATCCCGATCTAGCTAGTCTAAAATTACAATGGTTAGACTAAAACTAGGTGAGAACTGAAGGCGAGATGAACAAAAACCAGTGAGTCACTACACAGTTGGTGGAGCCCCACTTACCTCGCCAATTGATCCCAAGCAGCCTCACATCATATTTGTATAAATTTATTTTTGCACAAGAGATAATGCATTGAGAAACGTGAGGAACAAAAGATTGACAGTAAAAACACTACCATTGTGGATTTCAAGCTTTTGTTTGCAAGATTATTGTTGAGATTTTTGTAAAAGCAAAGACTTCAGTAATTTTAACTTTTGAATTTCATTTGACTATTTATGGAAAACAGGGTAGGTGATGATTATGTCTTTTAACCCTTATTCGCTAAAACTCTAACCTTGGGGGTTTGACAATGTGACTAATTGTTGTATTCTACTAAATGAGTATGATCAATTACATATTGTTGGTGTTAATATAAAGCGGGTCTAAATTATTATGGTGGTTTAACATCATTATTTAATCTTTGATGTGATAGATTTTAGAGTTTTGTTGTTGCTCTAGAGAGAAGTACATAATCAATGAATTATTTTGACATCCTTAGTAGTGGGTCTTGACGGTTTTAGCTTGAGAAAGTAAAACCCAAGACTCATCCTTTGTATCTAGCTCAAAAGAGTGCATTTGATTAAAACCTGGGCTAGTTAGCTTATGTGTAATGTTAAGGTTCAATAGAACTCAACAAAAAAAGGCAATTTTTCAATAGAAAATTGTTTATTATAGTCTATTCTACCCGCAATGAATTAACATTATCGGTAATGATATACACCCATTATTTGAATTCAAGAGTTGTTGTCCCAAGTGTTCTCTAGTTATCTGATTGTTTCTTGTCATTAAGTTGAATTAGGATGGTAACAATATCCTAAAATTTGATTGTGAAACTCATTAGTGTTGTGTTTCTTAGCTGCAAAGGTCATTATCATACTTTCATATTCAAATTCAAAGGAATCTAGTCTCTGTGGGATTCCACCCCAAGTTATTTGGTTGGGATATTATACAGGCTAGCGATCGTTGGCACTTATAACTTGATAAAATGTCATTAAAACATTAATCCAAATTGGGCCGCTACCGGGGAGCATCTGAGTAGCTCTTCAGCTCGCCTAAAGTTCCACCGTACCAGCCTAGAGAATATCCCACTTGGCGACGGAAATGGATATTCGGCAGATTGTCGACCGACTAGGTGACATTAACCTGATCACCTAAACTCACAGAACCCTAAATTATAAAAGCCAATGAAAACCAGTGATGGAATAGAGCAAAGGGCGGGATGCCAACATGGTTGGCGAGGCCCGACTTACTCTGCTTAATGGACTTGAAATTCAAAAATTGTGAAACTCTAAACTGATTTTTTGAAAGAGAGTTTGAGAGTTCTGAGTCTAGAGTTCATAGATTTTTTAGCTTTATTTGAGTTTCCATTGAAGAGTTTGAAGCTTTTGAGACAAAATTGTGTAGAATTTCAATTGGATTTTCCAACTAATTCAATTTGTATTGTAGAGACTTGGAAACTTTTACCCAGTTCATGGTTAATATAGTTGGTAATTGTTTCTCTCTTTTTATGATGTGTAGATAAAACCCCAATTCTTGGGTGTGATCATGTTATTATTAGCTTAATTAGCTTATAGTTATTGTTGTTTAAAGATTTAAATGATGTTTTAATGTGGGTTTAATTTATAATTGAGTAGTAATTTCTGAACGATAGTTGCAAATATAATTTTAGCTTAGTATTTGGGTTATCGATTAATGATTGTACTGTTCAGGTTGTTATTGGTTCAGCTCGAGAGAGTGAATCTTAACTCGCTCCTACCTATCTAGTTGAGAGAGTCGACAAATTAGGGTTTTGGGTTGTTCTCTAGTTCTAAACTTGCCTAGGTTCGAGAGAACTTACGTGAACCATAATATTTGTTCGAGAGAAAACTATTGCACCTATAGTTTTTCCTGCCCACTATAATTCAGGAAACTATTAATAAACATCAATTACCTTTATAGCATAATTAGGCTATAATCGATCATATCCCTAGAATACCTCTCAATATTGTTGAAACCCTTTTTTTCTTAGTACTTTTAGTGGTTAATTGAAAAATCTATTCCCATCTGACATTTGTTGTCATCTATATTAATTTTACTAAATGTTTTCAATAAGTTATGTTCCTACCACCAATTAGATTACAATTGTAGCTTTGTAACTGAATTCCAACTTCTACAACTCCATGTGAGTTTGACCCCAACCTTTATTTGTTTTTATACTAGATTACGATCGTCCACACTTAGTATTGGATGAGGTGTTGTTGATCGTTTATCAACAGCTATCAAATTTCACAAGTTACAGTATTTTACTAAAGCCAGACAACCTTATGTGCAAAAGTGGGTACATAAATTCTATGACGCCTATGTCAAGGTGTTTAAGAAGATAAAGGGCATTGTTTGGAAGACATTAGATCAAGTCAAAGTTAGGGTAAGATGGTTCAATATCATGACATTAATATTAGCACAATATTATGCACCCCAAGTAATCATGTTAATAAATACAAGACCCGGATGACCAAGACTCTATATTCACTAAAGGGGTGGTTGGACGATAAGTCTTCCCGCTCTAGGATGGTTGAAGGGGTGAAGATAGAAAAGAAGGACCTAAATATCATGGGAAGATACTCATTCTAGTTTATTAGTTATAACATGATGTCGTCTCAACAGCCAATACTACCGCATCCAAAGACAATGCTAGTGGGATCTATTATTGATAAAGTGTCACGGTGTAAAATGGTGTATAAGATCCCGTGAGGCCTTATACAAGCCACTTATCATATCATAACATAAAGTAATAAAAAAAGTGTAGAGATTGAAAAAAATCAAGCAATCAAAGTCTTTTATAAAACGCGGAAGTCTAACATTATTGTCTCAAACCATTTAACATAAGAAATAAAATCTTGGGAACAACCCATACAATAGTCCAACATAAAAAGAAATACATAAAGGGGAAAAGGGGTGGTCCAGTCCTCGACTTCTATGAGGACTAACCAAATCGTCACTTCCTTGATCAACTATGAACCTAGCCACGAGTGTGAAAATCAATATCGTTGGACCCTACATTTTGATTAGAAATGTAGGCAAGAGTACGCGTCAGTACAGAGATGTACTAAATATGATTTTTTGCATAGATAACATAAACATAAGCAATATCAAACATAAGACATAAGACATAAGAATATTCAAGACATAAAAAGTATCATAATGAAAGATTAATACTTCCTTAAGTAACCTCACTCATCCTTAGCCAAGACTTAGGTCATCTGCATCTAGTAAATCTTACATCATGGAAGGCATATGTAGCAACATTCCAGTTTATTCATATTTACATTATAATAACATTATTCATATTTACTTTCAAATACATGGGGATTCCCTCTATGCCTATCTTGTAAAGGCTAATGAGCATCCGCCTCTTGTCTTACCTACACTTAAATAAGAAATGTAGGCAAGAGTATGCGCCAGTTCAAAGATGTACTAGATATGATATTTTCATAAACAACATAAGCATTAGTCAACATAAGACGTAAAACATAAGAATAATCAATACATAATATGAATCATAATGAAAGAGGAATACTTTCTTAAGTAACCTCACTCATCCTTAGCCAAGACTTAGTTTATCCGCCTGTGGTCAAGCTTACATCATGGAAGGCATATAGCGACCCTCCAAGCTAATCATCTTCAAAACATAATCACATTATTCATACTTAATTAAAGAGGAATACTTTCTTAAGTAACCTCACTAATCTTTAGCCAAGACTTAGTTTATCCGCCTATATTCAAGCTTACATCATGGAAGGCATATAGTGACCCTCCAAGCTAATCATCTTAAAAACATAATCATATTATTCATACTTACTTCTAAATACATGGGGATTCACCAATATTCCTAGATTATAATGGCTAATGGATATTCGCCTCTTGCCTTACTTAAATATCATAAGTACTCACCTCTACAATCACATCATATCACATGGTTACTCTCATTCACATCATTTCACAAGGATTATGGGCACTCCACTACTTGTACATTTATCATAATAGAAACATGGGGAGTCACCTTTTGTTCAATTCTAAGAAGTATGGGAAATCACTTCATATCCTTATCATATGGAGGTCAAGGGTAGTCACCTCTAGCCTAAGCATTCGTTTAGAATTTTAGTTTAGATTCATTTTAAGTGAAAAATCCTTTCAACCTAGAGTCATTCATGTGAGTAAGCCTTTCACATTTATACAACCATGTTAGCAATTCATTGTAGGAAGTATACCTTCCATACTACAACATTAACAATCAACAATTCATAGTCTAGGATTTACTCTCAAAGCACTACATCGCATGATCATCGTCTATGCTTTAATTTTTTTATCATAATTCATCAATTCTATAAGTTTATATCTAAACCCATGAAGTTTCCCTTCAAGAAATAAAACAATTTCATTAATTCTAGGTTAGAAACATGGAATAGGGATGGGTACATGTAATTTCATCCTAAAAACATGTAATCCTATGATTCAATCATAAATAATCCACTCAATTAGATCATCATTCATCAAACCCCACAACATTGAATGTAACCCTAACTAAATTGGGGTTTTAGACTTCACAATTAAGGAAAATTAAGGGACTCCATGGGAGAAAGGATCCCATGGATGAAAAGCCATAATACCTTAGTCACAAAACCCATAAAAATATTGAATATTGGAGACTTTAGTTTACCATAGCTTAAATTGTTCCTTCTTCTTCCACCTTGTAGCAACAAAATATTTGAGACAGAAGTTTTGGGATTTCTTTTGAGAATTGAAAATGACTAAAATTAGTGAATATATGGGTCTAAAATGCTTATATATGTGGTATAGTCTTGGATAAAACGATACCACTTCAGTTTAATTAAAATTTGAAAAGACCCATAAGCCTCTAAAATAACTACAAATCGAGGACCTACGGGCCCTCACTGAATGGACCGTCGTGAGGATGACAAACCGTCTTGCATATCCCTCGCTCAATGGTTAGAGACTCATTTTGGTCCTTACAAATACAGGCCTTCGACCATGGACCTTGGTCTGCCAATGGTCTATTATTCAATTTGTGGTCCTAAGATATAATCTTGACTTTGGGTGACCAACCACAGACCCCTATCTATGGTATGTAGGTTCAATTATGATCCATAGGTGGCTTGTCGTGGATGGCACATGCAGCTATTCAAAATGGTGGAATATTTTACTTTTGAATCTGGGGTGTAAAAGAAAGAAAATATCAATGTAGGTTACCTTATTAGGAAGATATACTTCTACGAGCCAGGAAAGAGCAAACATCTCTCCCATTTGGTGCTCATACAAAACTTATGTGACGGAGTGAGAGTTCTCTTTTGGGGAACACAGATGTGAGGATGACACTGAGTTTTTCCAATGACAATCAGAGAATCAAGGTTGAGTATTTATGGGATGATACAGCTCAGAGAAATTCATAAGCACCATATTATACGCCCGTGGTTGAACCCACTACTTTGGCAGTTGAGGTTGGCATTCCTGCTCCTTCTCTGGAGCACGCATGTATTTCTACATATCCCTATATTATTGGCCTATTTGTTTATTTATTTGTGCCTATTACTATTTTTTCAATTGATGTGAGGCCTACCTCTCTCTTATTACTCGTTCCTCTTTACCTAGGCCATGATATATCAAATGGGAAGCCTTGTTCGGTCAGCAATGTTAGAGTTGCCCAAGTTGAGACAGACATACTCATTGACGTGGCCAACAAAAAGGATTTCAGATCCTTTTATAGAGCGGGTGGTAAAGCGTGTGGGGATTATTGAGAGTCACAAATTGACGATGGATGATCTCACAACTATGTTGGAGGCTAGAAATAAGGTTGATGGTAGCTCTGGTACACTAGGTGCATAGAGAGATAAGATTACTACTATAAGAGAGGAGTTCCAGTCATAGTCGATGGAAATCTCCATGCTTTGAACAAACGTTACCATTAAATATGTACCTGCCCCCATTCTGAAAATGTTGAGTATTGTGCCTCGCTCTAGTGAAAATTCTGAGGTCGCTATGCATGTTTAGTTTGTTAATTCTGATAAGAGTGAGATGGTCAAGGATGATTTGGCCAAGCATATGGATGAGGAGGAGTTTCAAGCTGAAGATGGGATGACAGAGACATTGACCAATCTAAAAGAGATTGAGGAGGTGATTCTTCAGGCAACCCTAGATAGATCGCTTCGAGAGAATTCTCGGGTTGTTCTAGTGGTGTCACAACAAACCCCACCTTACATCCTATTGATGAGACGGGCATAGATGCCCCAGTTAAGCCTTCCCTGCTACTTATAGTGATCTCTTTTCTGGGAACTGATTTCCCTCTTGAGGAATCACAACCTGAAACTCTGGACAAGAGTGCTAAATCATAGAACGTCATGGTACCCATTATCTCACCCTCCAAATGCACACCACAATGACTCTTTCGAGCTTGGTGAGTCCTCATAGTTTGAGGACAGACTTCCATAATTGTATTTTTTCTTTCGTATTTCCTTTTTGAACATGATGTATCTAGGCCTAATTTTCATTCGATTGTAATAGATAGATATGTTGAGAACGAGTTAGACTTACAATTCTCTATAAATATTATTTTTCACTTAAATGTTTATTTACTCATTATTATTTTATTTCTTTATGTTATAATACGCTAAGTGACTTGTATGGATTCCTTCGGGGTTCTATACGCCATGTTACATCTAGGGAGTATCATTGGGTCGTGAGAAACTTAGTCATCACAACACAAGCTTTAGAATGGTCCTATGATGTCAAATAAGTGGTGTCTAGTAGAGTCTTTTTCATGAGTTTGAAGTGTGTCACATTTATAGTGAGAGGATACAAGATAATTAGGAAACTCCATTTTCACATCACTCTAAAGACGTTCCATAGAGTTTAACTCTATTAAGTCTCTCTCCTGATCATCTCCTTATACTCATTAGGATATGTCTACTTGAAGGACTTATGCTAGAAGGAATGTGAGGGAGGACGTGGAACAAGAAGCTCCTTTCTGTGCTCCTCCTTAATATCTGATCGATCTCTTGGACAAACAAGTTACAAATGCTAATTTAGATCGGCTTTTCAGGTGTTCAATTGAGTTGTGACGGACCAAGCCCATAGAGAAGTGGTTGTCCCCGTGAACCCAAATGTGGGTACGACGGCTTCAATGGTAAAGGACCTCGTGAGGATGAACCCTCCACAATTTCATGGCTCTAAAGTTGAGGAACACCCTCCCGAGTTTATCAATGAGGTCTATAAGGTAATTTCTATCATAGGAGTGACTCCAGTAGAGAAGGTGAAATTGGTCACCTATCAATTGAAAGGTGTTGATAAAGTGTGGTAAAACCAATGGAAGGAGACAAAATTTGTGGGAGCGCGTCCTGTCGAGTGGGAAATATTTAAATAGGCTTTTCTTGGTAGATTCATTCCAATTGAGATGCCGGAATCCAAGTTGGTAAAGTTCATTAAACTTCATCAAGGAATCACGAGTGTAAGAGAATGTGCTCTAAAGTTAACTCAATGTCCAAATATGCTCCAACAATGGTTGCATATGCAAGAGCTAGAATGAGTAAATGTTTATTGGGTGTCTTTGAAATGGTGGTTAAAAAATGGCGTACATTTATGATCATTGCATGGACATCTATCGTCTCATGGGGCATACACAACAAATTGAATAAGAGAAATTAAAAGAGAAGTCTAAAGAGGTAAAAAGGGCTAAGACCGGTGATGGTAATTTCTCTCATGCTAGATCCGATAGACATGGTCGTTCTACATTTCAACAATGGTTTTTGGGTCAAGGTTCTTCTAACGCTCCACCTAAGTTTAACAAGGATAGGGTCTTTAACCCTAAACCTCAAGTAGGAAGTGGAGGTTTTTCTTTGATGGCTAGATCTATGTGTGCTAAATGTGATAAGAAACATGATGGTAAGTGTCTAGCTGACACCGATGGATGTTTTGTTGTGGGAAGAGTGTACATAAAATTACAGACTTCCCCATGCTTGTAGCTAAAGGGAGAGAGGGAGTAAGCAATCTCTTCCTAAGGGTGAATTCCAATGCTCCAAAGCAAAATTGCTTCTATGCTCTCCAAACTTAAGGTGACCAAGAGAATCTCCAGATGTAGTTAAGGGTACATTAAAAGTTTTTCAATTTGATGTATATAATTTTTTGATCCCAGTGCTACTTTTTCCTTTGTGCCCCATTATATGTACATGAAGTTTTATGTGCTCCCTGACATGTTGTTCAAACTTTTTTTTGTCTCTTCTCCTATTGGTGATTTTGTAGTGGCTAAGAGGGTTTAGAGAAAGTGTATTGTTTCCTTATCCCATAGAGTTACTCTTGTAGACTTGGTAGAACTTAACATGTAAGACTGTGATGTCATTTTTGGGATGGATTGGTTTCATTCTTACTATGCTTCTATAGATCCTTGAGTGGAAGGGGGGAAATTCTATGACCAAGGGTCAATTTGTCTCTTGTCTCAAATCTAGAAAGAGTATCTCAAAGATTGCATATACCATTTATTTAGGGTGACGGCATGTAGATTCCGAAACTCATACTATTGAGTTGTTTTCCGTGGTTAATGAATTTCCAAAATAATTTCTCGGTTAATTACCCGATATTCCTCTCGAGTGGGAGATAGAATGCATTATTGATCTTCTCTTAGATATGCCATATATATCTATTTCTCCTTGAAGAATGGCTCCAACGAAACTTAAGAAGTTGAAAGAACAATTAAAGGACTTGTTGGATAAGGATTTCATTTGACCGAGTATCTCTCCATGGGGTGATCTGGTGTTATTTATTAGGAAGAAGATGGTTCACTCTGTATGTGCATTGATTATCGTCAACTGAAAAAAGTGGCCATTAAGAACAAGTCTCATCTCCCAAGAATTGATGATTTGTTTGAACAACTTCAAGGGGAAAATTATTTCTCCAAGATTAATCTTGAATCGGGTTATCAACAATTGAAAGTGGAAGATGATCATATTCCAAAAACGTCTTTTTGAACCCGATATGGTCATTATGACTTTTTGGTGATGTCATTTAGGTAGAATAATGCTCCTGCGACATTTATGGATTTGATGAATATGGTGTTTATGCAATACCTTGACATGTTCGTAATTATGTTTATTGATGATATTTTGATCTATTTAAGAAATGAAGGAGATCACATTGATCATTTGAGGATCGTCTTGTAAATTCTTAAGGACCAACAATTTTTTCAAAGTTTAGCAAATGAGATTTGGCTAAGATTCGTAGCATTTCTTGAGCATATTGTGTCAAGCAAGGGTATTGAGGTAGATCATATCAAGACGAATGGGGTCAAGAGTTTTCCTAGACCTCTATCTCCTTCGGATATTAGAAGTTTTTTAGGTATGGTCGGTTATTGGTATTTTCCTCCATTGCTTCTCCTTTGACAGGTTTGACTCAAAACAATGCTAAATTCATATGGTCGAAAGCTTGTGACAAATGCTTACAAGATTTTGAAGATAGACTTACTTTTGCTTTAGGGTTGACCTTACCGGAAGTTACGAATGCCTTTGTGTTGTATTGTGATGCCTCTAAAGTTGGGTTGAGATGTGTGCTTATGAGAAATCATAAATTTTTATTTCCTATGCTTCAAGGAAACTTAATATCCATAAGAATTATCCCACCCATGACCTTGAATTAGTGGCGGTTGTTTTGCCTTAAAGATATAGAGGCGCCTATATGGCATTCATGTTTGTGTTTCACCGATCATAAGAGCTTGAAATATGTGTTTATTCAAAAGGAATTGAATCTTTTCCAAAAAAGGTGGCTATATTTATTAAAGGATTATGACATGACTATGCTTTATCCCTTTGATAAAGCCAATGTGGTAGCGGATGCTCTAAGTTGACTATCACTGGGTAGTAATGCTCATGTTGAGGATGAAAAGAAAGAGTTGGTTCGAGATGTGCATAGGTTGGCTCGATTAGGTGTTCAAATAGTGGATTCCACAAAGGGTGATGTTGGTTCATGATGGCTCTAAATCGTCTTTTGTGATGGATGTGAAGGCTATGCAAAGTCTTGATCAATTTTTTGTAGAATTGAAAGAGAAGATGCTCAAAAAGTTAGTTGAGGCTTTTTCCCAGGAGGAATATGGGGTAATTACGTATCAAGGTCAGTTATCTATTCCAAATGTTGATGAATCGAGGGAATAGATATTAACAAAAGCACATAGTTCTCAGTATTCTATTAACCCAGGAGCCACCAACATGTACCGTGATTTGTGGAAATCTATTGGTGGAATAGGATGAAGAAGGACTAGAGGTTTATCCCAAGACATCAATATTCCCACTTGGAAGTGTGAAGTTGTGAATATGGACTTTATTATAGGATTTCCATGTACTCGGCGACAACATGACTCGATTTGGGTAATAATGGATCGGGTGATTATATATGCTCATTTCATTCCGGTCAAGGATTCCTATTCGGCGAGAATATGTTAAGATGTATTTGAGAGAGATGGTGAGGTTACATGAAGTACCCTTGTCAATAATTTGTACCCAATTCACTTACAAATTTTGAGAGTCATTCCAAAAGGGTCTTGTAAAGGTTAAGCTTAGCACAACTTTTCATTCCCAAACCGATTGAAAGTGAAGCGTACAATGCAGAATCTAAAAGACATGTTGATGGATTATGTGATTGATTTTAAGGGTAACTGGGATGACAATTTGTCATTGATTGAGTTTGCTAATTATAACAGTTATCACTCAAGTATCAATATGGCTCCATTTGAGGATCTTTATTGTAAAAGGTGTAGATCTCTTATCGGATGGTTTGAGGTGGATGAAGTTTCTCTCATAGGTTTAGAATTAGTATATGAGGCGATAGAAAATATTTGGCTTATTAAAGAGAGGTTGTGAATTTCCAAAGTCAGCAAAAGTCTTATGTCGATATTAGGAGGAGGGATCTTGATTTTGTTGTTCATGATTGGATTTATTTGAAAATCTCACCCATGAAGGGTATTATGAGGTTTGGGAAGAAACGTAAGATTAGTCCACATTTTGTAGACCCATATCAGATTTTGAGACATGTTGGTAAGATTGTATATAAGCTTGATTTGCCAAATGAGTTAGCATCGATGCATTCGGTTTTCCATGTCTCTATTTTAAATAAGGTGTTGGGTATCAAACAACCATAGTTTCCTTAGAGGTTTGGAAGTTAAAAATGATCTTTCTTATGAAGATGTTCTAATTGAGATTTTAGACCGGCAAGTCAAAAGGTTAAGAAACAAAAGTTGATTTCGTAAAAGTATTATGCAGAAATCATTTAGTTGAGGGTGCTACTTCGGAAGCCAAGGCCTAAATGATATCCTGATATCCTCATCTTTCTCCTTCTACTCCTACTCTAGCTTGAGGTAATGAGTTCATCTTGGTTTGTTTTATGTGTTGGGAATCAAGTGTGTTTTATGTGTTTTCTTGATTTCCTTATGTGTATTCATGCTTAAGTTTGAAAGAAATAACTTATATGATTTATTTTCTTCATGTTGTTTGTAATGATCATGAATTTTTTATGGACTTAATGAGATGATTGTTGAACATGCATTAGATAAACTTTTAAGAGTAAATTGCATATTGGCTCTATAAGATTGTGTTTAGCATGCTTTTAGCTTTGATAAGGTAGTTTCTCGTTGAACATGAGGAGTTTTGAGAATTCATGCATATTGGGTTGTTAGATGTAGTTACTACTTCCTTATTTTGCTTTTGAGTAATGTTGCGTTTGGAATTGATGTTTCCTCCTTAATTATGTGCATGGCATGCATAATGGCTGATAGAGTTAGTTCACCCCTCATATGATGTTATGAGAATGTCCTAGCATGGAGTTGGTAGTTCCTCCTTGGTTGTATACATTGTATCGTAGTTTGGGTTGTTAGTTCCTCTTCTACTCTTTCAGAACCAGTTTGAATCTCATTCTAGGACATACGATCCCGAGGGGGAGATATTATAACAATAGCTTTTCAGGAATTGCAGGTGCCATCCACGTGGACCCAACCACGGCTATGGGTCGATCCACGAGCCATAAATTGGGTCGTGGAGAGAGTCACCCAAATGTTTCCAGTCTATGGACCATGGTGGGACTCACGGACCATAGGTGGATCCACACACCATGGTCCAGCAGTTGTTGGTCAAGGAAAAAGTCTCAGACAAGAGCCAAGAGTGTGCACGACGGACCGTAGGTCCATCCGCAGTCCGTCGGTGGTGATTCGTTGGTCAAGGCTAGCAGTTAAGTTTCAAGGGTAGTTGGGTCTTTTCCTAAGTAATTAATTCCGATAATGTTTTATTTTGCCTACACTTAAAACCCCTATATAATACTTTTTACCCCCAATTTCACCTCATTTAAGTCATTCATCCAAATTCGCCAAATGAAATCAAATCTCCCCCCAAATTTTTTTTTCTAAACACTTGGAGAAGAAGAAAAAGAAGATTCAACTAGGTTTCAAGATTAAAATCCAAATTCTCCATTGAAGTCTAGTAGTTGGAGTCAAGGTATGGTAGTTTTCATCCATGAATCTCTCTCATTCACGGAATCCCCTAATTCCTCTATTTCAAATGGTAAAATTCCCCAATCTAGAGTTTTCTTCAATCACATTGGGTTCTTTTGATTATTCATCTTAATGATTTAATCAGGTTTAATAGGATTGAATTGAAGATTTACATTGCTTTTATAATGTTTCCCCTATGAACACATGCAAACCCCCCATGTTTTCCAAATTGTGATCATATGATGTGGATTGTTGATTATAAAAGGAGGTTTTTGATCTAAAGTATGAAGTAGAGAATTATATGAATTTATGATAAAATCCTTATTTAATGCTTGAACTCTGTATTTGGTGATTGAAATTAAGCTTTGAACCTTGAAATGCCAAATTATGAGTTTATGCATGATCTTATGGAAACCATGTAAAGGTTTTAAGGGTGCTTTGAGAGTGAATTGTTGATGTTGTTGTTCTTGTCGATGATGTTGTTGTTGTTGTGTTTTTGTTGAAAGGTTATTCTCATCAAACACTTGCAGCCATAATTTGAAAGGTTTTCTCACATAGAAAGGATTCTTCGGTTGAAAGACTATACTAACCTAATCGAATCAATGAATAAGAGTTATCCTTATAAACTAACTTGGATTCAGAAGATGACATGTCTTTCCATGGATAATGAGAATAAGTAAGAAAATGTTATTCCGTGAGAATTTTGCTTAGCACCGAGTGGATATTGACATTGAGATGGAAGCTCTCTCGTTAGTATAGGTCGAGTTTCTAGAATAAGTCTCATGATATGGAAGCTCTCCCGTAAGTAGAGGTCAGGTTTCTAGTAGTAATCTCTTTTATCCCTTAAACTATGTTCCCTCATAGGTGGTTTAGCTAGTATATCCTCTTAATATAAAAGTTGATGGTTGTACCTTTGGCAAGTAAAACAAGCCTTTTCAGTATGAGAGACACTGGAGGAACATGTTATAGCTCATATGGTCTCTATGTCAATTAAGGCTAATTTTTCCCCAACAAGATGATTAATGAACTAAGGTTACTTAATGAAGTATCTCACATTTGTTCAAAGACATAAAGATGTTTTAGCTTGCATTGACCATGATGTTATGACTTATGTTTTCTTACCTTCTTATATCATATTTTAATTGGTCAAATGTACATCATGAAATTAAATTTCTTTATTAACATGTTTTGGATGTTTTTATGTTTTTAGTGTATTTTTGTGCTAACGCATACTCTTGCCTACATTTTTCTCAAATATATTGTCTGAAAGACAGGCTTCCATGTTTAGTGGCTAGACTTGGAATTTGATTCTTCCGAGCTTGGTGAGTCCTCATGGTTCGAGAAAGGAATTTCCAAATCGTAGTTCTCTTTCTTATTTCCTTTTTGAACATGATGTATAGGATAGACCCAATTATCATTCAATTATAATCAGACGTCTATGTTGGGACATGAGTTAAACTCCCGTTTTCTATGAAATTTGTTTTGGACTTAAATGTGAATTAACCCTTTATCATTGTATTACTTTATGTTACGATATTCTAAGTAGATAGTGAGTCCTTTCGGGTTATATACTCTATGTTACATCTAGGGTGTACCCCTGAGTCGTGACATTAATAAAAGCAACCTTTAATTCATTCCAATACATAATCGACCCTTGGGACGATTCCTCTAGCCATGAGGTGGCTTCACTAGTTAGTGAAAAAGGAAACAAAGTGTAATGACCCATCAAGTAATTTCAATGTAAAAAGACCTAGAGATTTTGTATAGTAAAGGGGCTGAAAAATAGTTTTCTTGGTCGTTCTTTTGGATTCGGTACAAGTTTCTGTGTATAAGAGCTTCTGAAATTAAACGGTTAACTTCATTCAAAATCATGAAGATGGTCCTAGAATACAATTAGGACAGTTTTATTAGTTATAAAGCCTTGAGTTTGGTCTAGGAATATTTTTTGTGTGGATGCCAAGTCTTCTAGGCAAACTTTGAGCCTCTTCATAGAAATTTAACTTAAATGGAGCTTGAGTGTGGGACCTAGCTCTTATCGAGAAAAACTCAATTTGAAGTTTCAACTACTTTGTTGAGTCCATAATGTCCAATATAGTGGGGAAGCATATTTTATTTGTGTTCACGAGGTTCCAAATGAATCTCGAGCACCCCATCAGGGATTCTTACATTGGCTAAAACCAATTGATATTCATCAGCTGGTGCATGCCCAGTTGTCGTTCGCATTTGTGAGCCTTTTCATGTTCATATGGCTACGGTAGATTGCCTCTACATTTGTGAGGCTTAATCCGCATTTGTGAAGGCCTCTTTTTGCCTTTGGTGTTTGGAGCAAGGTCACCACATCGCAATGACCGAGCTCATTGTCTTCAGTGGTTACGAGAGTCCCTCTGCATTTGTGAAGGCCAGACTTAGTTTCCCTACAAGATCATAGTCTTTCTTTTTTGAATTTGTGATATGTAACATAATTTTGTCTTTTTAAATAAAAATTAGATTGGAACAACTCCTCCTTCGAATTTCATTTGGAGACTTTTGGAACTGTAGAGCTCACAATTTATGATTTGTAAATTTGCATGTTATGGACTTTAGAACGACGTGTTGGAATGTTTGGATATTGTCAGGGATTTTTCATTTATGTAAATAAGGCCCTAAATGGGATATCTACCCTCATAAATTTTGCATGATTCTGTTGTGGGATAATTTGAGCCCCAAATTGTGTCTCCTTTGAGATAAAATTATGGGAATTTCAAATGAACCTTTGTGAGAAGTCATTTCCAAAATTTCAAGTGTGGGTCTGAAATTTCCCATTTTGACTTGAATATGGATTCATCTCCATTGAATGTGTTTTTGTCATTTAAATGGTTTTCTTGATGTTGTGATTCTATTTTTAAGAGCATAGCAGCATTTGGAGAGCATACAAAAGGTAATCTGGAGTTGTGATTTTGAAGTGCGCACTAAATTGTGTTGGACAAGAACCTATAGTACGACAATAAATCGATTGATTCTTGAATGGAATGTTATAAAGTTAAGTATGAAAGAGGTTAATTCGGTAATGATGCATCGGAGAAATCAATCGTAGAAAGTATTAGGAGACCGAGAGGGACATCCGAGGCAAGTACGCTAACTTGTTCAAGGATTCAGAGACTATTCTTTTTTGTAACTTTCCCTAGATCTTCTTAATTGATCACTCAGGCACAAATGATGAGTAATTTATATTTGTTACAACGAACTATTTTTGTCGTTATGAATAGGCTAATGGTGAAAAAATAATTTTGGATAATGAATTGAAAAGTTTAGGCCAGGCTAGCCTCAAATGGAATTAGGCTAGGTATGGTCTAAGGCCATTTGAGTGGTGTATAATGGCTAGGCTCCATTGATATTTTTGTGTATCCAAGATATTAAGGAACCCATAGGAATTCACCAAATTGATTTCAAGTTAGTACAAATCCATAATCGAATTCAACGTGAAGGAGATAGTTTGGTACGTTAAGTGAAGGAGGTATATTGTGAAAAATAGGATTTTCAGGGAATTTTGAGTCTCTCAAGTTTGCGTAGTCCACTATAGTGGGAGGTATAGCGGCCATGCACATGACTCATAAATACCCCTATACCGATTCCGCTATAGAGGGTTAGGCCGCTATAGTAGATTAAGTCAAGATTTTATGTAGAAACAACTCGTTCTTTTTTCTACACTTTTGTTCTTAGAACTGGGAGGGCGATTTAGGGATATTTGCATTCAGTTTTCTACAAAATTTATCGATAACCGTAAGTTAGTTACCCCCCCCCCGAACCTTGTTAATTGATTCTTAAGCGTTAGAATCTTAGATAATACTCTTGGAAGAGAGTTTTGATATGATTTCATGGTGGGAAAAAAGCCCTAAGTTGGAAAGGTTAATTATTAATTGGCCTAGGCTTGGATTTCCTTATAATTTGTGTATTGTTAGATCATTTTTCATTGATTGTTAAATCTATTTTACGGTATTATACCAAGAACAAATGAAGGCGTTTCAAAAGAGGAAAGATCGAGTTCTTTAGAATTTTCAGAGGCTTGATGTTAGGTAGGTGATGGTTGTATATCTTTCAATTTATGTACGTATGCATGTCTACTACTTGATAGTACCATTTTTTCAATCCATTTTAAGGAAAACACAAGGAAGTATATGAATGGCATCATTTTGATAATCTCATGTAATGAACATGTTTATATTACTTGTGTTTCAAGTATGCTTGTTCATTGTGATTGTGATTGTATATGATTGTTTGTGATTGTTTGCTAGCTCACATACCACAATGCTGGAAATATACTAATGGTTTGCTGGAATAGTACGCTTGGTATGAATACTAATGGTTAACTCGGGTACCATGGTATGATAATAACTCTAATTGGCTCAGGTATCATGTCGGTACACTAACAACTTGTGTGTGGTTCCAAAGAGTACCAAATATGTGTTTATGATTTCTTGAGAGGATTCACATTTTATTTTGTGATCATTTGGTAAATGCATTCAAATATTGTTTGATTCATAATATTGTGACTTGAAGTCTATGAATTTTGGTGATTGTGGATATGTGTGTTGTTATGTCTTACTATGTTATAATTAGTTGTTTATATTTATATCTTTGACCGTTCGTGTGATCCTACTAGTATGTTATAGTCTATGTAGTGATGTTGCACTTTTTCTTTCTTTGTTGAGTATAGGGCATCTTCGAGCAGCTAATTAGAGACCTCAATTAAGGGACGCTTGATTTTAAATCCAATGGTGAGTTATTATTCTAGGCCACTATGGATGTTTATTTATCATTCTTATCGATATATTCGGACTTAAATACTTTAGATTATCAGACTTACATTTTAGTTTTGATTGTATGCCCATTATTTATTAACTAGTGTTTTGGTACTATGACTTTCAGTTCTTATGGATTTATTTCCTTACAAATGTCTTTTCTATTGGATTTATTTTATGGGGACAACGTTTTAGTTGGTTCTTAGAGTATTCTAATTTTTTTATGATGAATTTGCTTTTATAAACTGTGTTGGGGATAGTTTGAGTTATTTGTTGGTTCTCCCACCAAGTGATATAATGTGGGTGTAACTCACGACAGTGTAGGTCATGACATATTCTTTTATGTGGCGGGTGCCTCACCCGCCACAGACGCCTCCACATTCAATATATCATGATCTACACTCCATATTAATTTCTCATTTTTAGGCGTAATCATTCATAACCTCATAAGAGTTAGTTCCTAAAAAAATTTCATATTGCCATGGAACATTCACTCTCTGCGAGAATATATATTCAATGATCTCAAGTTTTGAAATTCTACGGAGCAACAAGAGGATCAATTATACTTGTTATATCATCTGTGTACATTCTACTATAAAGTAATTTTGTCATAAAAAGGATGAAAAAATCAAAGATAAACATTGTGCTAAGATTTAGATAGTTGTAATGGAGAAAAGATTACTTAGAAGCAATTGGGACTAACTTGTAAATAATAAAAGTTAGCAGTGTTAGTTAGTAAAGTATAGAAGATGTTAGAAAGTTAGTTAGGGAAGTAGTTAGACGTGTATGGTATATAACATGCTTCTGCAACTCTACAATATTCATTCAATTGAATAATGAATTTACAGTTAACTTCATCATCTCTATTTCCTCTCTTAGCTTAAATCAGTCAACAATTTCTTCAATGGAGAAATCTAACATGGTACAAGAGCAACTGGATCTCTAAATCTTGTGGATATAAAAACCATGGCAATTGTCGATAATGAGTTACTAGAGAATCTTGGCCACAATCATCCTCTATTTCTTAGTTCAATTGATAATTTCGGTGCTACACTTATCTCGATTCAGCTAATAGGAGCAGAAACTTCTCAGTATGGAGTCGTGCAGTGAGAATTGCAATTCTAGGTCAAATAAGGTAGGATTCATTGACAGGACTTGCTTGAAAAAAGCCTATCGTCCTAATCTAACTACACTATGGGAACGGTGTAACGCCATTGTACTCTCATAGATTATGATCTTTGTATCCAAGTAACTGCTTGGAGAATAGTTTACTCAACAAATGTTGCAACTATATGGAGTGATCTCAAGGAGAGATATGATAAAGTGGATGGATCCCAGATTTTTCAACTGCATAAAGAAATTGTCTCAGCAACTCAAGGTACCAATTCAATCTATATTTACTTTGCTCATCTGAGATCTATGGGTTGAATTTGATAGTATCACTGCTATGCCTGGATGCGACTGTGCCAAATGAAGAGATTTTATTCTGTTTGTTGACAATAAAAATATTGTTACAATTTCTTATGGGTTTGAATGAGTCAAATGAACAAGCTAGGGGTCAGATTCTTATGACGATCCCATTACCATCACTAAACAAAGCTTATTCTATGCTAATTCAACAAGAAATTCGAAGATGTATGTCACCATCAAACAAGCCTTGTAGTCAACCTAAAATGACTGCACTTGCCTCCATTAGAACTGGTGTTATTACTATAAATAGACTGAAGAAATCTTTCTCACCTTATAGTTATGATCCAAATGTGGTTTGTGATCACTGCAAGCACAACGGTTAAACTAAGGCAATATGATTTCGATTGGTTGGGTATCCTCCTGATTTTGAGAGAAGAAGAAGGGAGAATCAGTCTTATCAACAATCATATAAGAGAAATTATCATACTAAGAGAGGTGGTAACTTTGCTCACAAAGTTGTTAATAATCCAGTGAAGTATTTAGATCATGCACTTGCACCCAACTTCTCAGGGAATATAGAATATAGCAAAGGTATGGAAACCATACATGAATAATATAATAAGATTTTGCATATGCTTAGGAAATCTAATATGCAGGGAGAGGGAGGCTCAGACATGGCCACTAGCTCACATAGTCATAACACAGGAAGTTCGAACTCAATTCACAGGTTCATCTTCATCCAACGCATCAGGTAATACCTACAATCTCATAATAGGTAATCATGATCGGATAGTGGACTCTTTGATACCAATCGTATGACCTATAATCCTGATATTCTAGTTCAAAAGAAACCTCTTTCACCTAGCACTCCTAACCAAGTACACTTGCCTACTGGAGACACTACAACTGTTACTCATTCAGGATATTGTAGCATCACCAAGCATGAAAATATTAATGATGTACTAGTCATACCTGCATTCAAAAACAATATGTTGTCTTTCTCAAATCTTACTAAAGATCTTTAGTGTTCAATCTCTTTCTTTCTTGATTTCTTTGTTTTTAAGGACCTTTACAATGGGTGGGTGAAGGTGACTGGTAGAGAGTCTGATGGCCTCTATTTTCTTCCTGCTCACAATCTCAATATTGCCTCCTCTAATCACATACATTCCTCCAGTACACAGGCAATTACTCACTCAATAGACTCTCATTTTATGTTGTGGCATCAAAGACTGGGACACACCTCTTCAAATGTCCTAGCACATACCATTCTTATTTCCACTCAACATAGATCATTAGAAGTTAAAAATTGTACCATTTGTCCCTTAGCCAAACAATATAGGTACCATTTTCCCATAGTACTTCTGTTTCTTCTTTGCCATTTCAATTGTTACATATTGATGTTTGGGGCCCATTCAAAATTCCTACACGTGATGGAAACAAATTTCTTGTGACTATTGTGGATGATTTTAAAAGAATGTTGTGGTTGTTCTTAATAAAACTGAAAAGTGATGTTTATGTCATTCCAAAAAATTTCTTTAATTCAAAACTCAGTTTGGAGTGGTAGTGAAGGCTATAAGAACTGACAATGGTACTGCATTTGTCAATGTTGAGTGTCACAAGTTATTCATTTCCTTAGGCATTATAAATCAATGAACTTGCATACATACCCCTCAGCAAAATGGTGTTGCTAAGAGAAAACACAAACATATTTTAGATATGGCCAAGGCCATCAGATTTCAAGGATACATTCCTCTTAGATTTCGGGGACAACATATTTTGAGTGTTGCTTATATTATCAAAAGATTGTAGTCCTTTTCTGAATGGAAGATCACGATATGAGGTATTTCATAGATGCAAACCCTCCCTGCAGCATCTCAAAATTATTGGTAATTTATGTTTTGCAAATAATAAGCATATCAGTGATAAATTTCAGCCAAGAGTATAGTTGTTGTTCATATGGGATATAGCGCTCAGACTAAAGGTTATATTCTCAATAACTTGAAAGACAAACATTTCTTCATCATAGAGATGTTGTCTTTCAAGGAATTTGTCTTCCCATTTTCCCTTCCACCATCAACTACATGGAAATTATTTACAACCACTGCTGAGCATGCAGATGATAATCTTTGCACTGTTCTTGATTCTGATCCTCCCGCAGTCCCTACCTCTCCACCATCATCACCTTGTGTTAAGAGAAGAACTCAAAGAACTAGAACTGCACCACTATGGATGAAGGATTATGTAGCAGTTGTACAACAAGTTCCCCGCCATATCTAAGGCTCTATACTCCATTGATCAGTTTCTTGGCTGTGACAGATTGACAGCTCCTTATCATTCTTATATATCTTCTTTTGGAGATGACATTGAACCATCAAGATTTGAAGCATCTTGTAAAGATTCCAAATTGGTTGAGGCAATGCAAGCTGAGATCACAGCCATAGAATCCAACAACACCTGGCAAGTTGTTCCAGTGCTTTATGGTAAATCAGCTATTCGCTGCAAATGGATCTTCAAAATTAGGTATCAAGCCAATGGGGAGGTTGAGAGGTTCAAAGCTAGACTGGTTGGTAAGGGCTTTAATCGAAGGAAAGGGTTGGACTATCAGGAGACTTTCTCTCTTGTTGTTAAAATGGTGACTGCTAGAAGTGTATTAGCACTAACTGTTGCAGGCAATTGGCATGTATATCATATGGATGTGTACAATGCCTTCCTGCAAAGAGACTTACATGATGAGGTCTATATGACTCTTCCACAAGGCTTCAACCTTCCTCAAAGATTTGATGGGCAGGGGAAGAAACCTGTGTGTAGGCTCATCAAATCCCTCTATGGGTTAAAGCAAGCTCCTATACAATGGAATGTTAAACTTATTGAAGCACTTATCAAATTAGGATTTATACATTGTCATCTTGATTATTCTTCATTGACAAGAAGATTTGGTGCAACCCTAGTGATAATCTTGGTGTATGTTGATGATATGATGATCACTGGTTATGATATTAACCTCATTCAGGAGACTAAAAGGACTTTGCAAGATACTTTCAAGATAAAATATCTTGGAGATCTTAAGTATTTCCTAGGAATTGAATTTGCTATGTCTAAAAAGGGCATTGTTACGCATTAGACAAAGTATAATCTTGAGATCATTTCTGAAGTTGGACTTAGTGTTGCAAAACCAGCCACTACATCACTTGATCCTTATGTACAATTGACAACAAAAGAGTATGATGAAGTAAATAATAATGGCAATACGGCCAAGTTTCTGAAGGATCCTAGTGTATACAAAACACTGATAGGGAAGCTCATGTACTTAACTGTCACCAGGCCAAACACTCCTTTTCTACTCAGACACTAAGTTAGTTTCTACAACTACCTAAACAATCTCATCTTAATGTTGCACTAAGAGTTGTAAGGTACATAAAGTGACAAGCAGGGCTGAGAATTTTGTTGTCTAGCACTGATAACAAACAACTGCAAGTATATTGTGACTCAGATTGGGCTACCCGTCCACATACTAGAAGATCAGTGACTGGATTCCTAGTTAAACTAGGAGATTCTCTTATTTCATGGAAGTCCAAAAAGCAACGAACTGTCTCCAGAAGCTCAATTCTTTAGTAGCCGAGATAATGTGCATAGTTGGATTGGTTAAGGAGCTCGGAGCAAAAATTAAGACACCGGTTATCATTCACAGTGATAGAAAATCAGCAATACAGATAGCAGCAAATCTAGTACATCATAAAAGAACAAAATGTATACATCAAGGAATAATTGAAACGAGGCACTTAAATCCCAGAGAACAAATAGCTAATCTACTTACAAAGGGGCTAAGCAGGACTCAACATGAATATTTACTATCCAAGTTTGGAGTTTTGAACTTATTTACACCCTCAAACTTGAGGGGGAGTATGGTTACGCTCAAACTTACTTCTCAAATAAGAAGTAAAGTGGTCGTGTCAAGTAAATAACCCAACTAGAGAGGTTGGGATCGTTCCCACGAGGAAAATAGTTTAGACTTAACTTCAATCTATTATTACTATTGTTCAGTCAATTACTTCCTTGGAAAGAAAAAATGATAAAAGGGGGGTTTTTTATTTCTAAATAAATGAAAATAACTAGTAAAATTGAAAGAGACAATTAACAGCTTCAAATGTTGGAGTTTAATCAATTAAAGACAGTAACTAGGGTTTACGTGTTCCCCACAGGTTCATAACTTGATAAGTCTAACTATAACAATTCTTTCCTAGTATATTGCATGCAAAGTGATAAGTTATGTATTTCTAAATCCTTGGTCCGGCATCTAGAAAATTTCACTCCGCACCTTGGTTCGGCTACGTGTGTTGCTATCCTAACCCTTATCTTTACCTCATATTAAACATCGTATTTGATATTTGACTAAGTTATTACCTCGTACCAATCAATACTAGCCTATTAGATAGTATACACTAAATCTATGTTGATAATTCTTTTCCTATTATCTACCTCCTTGGTCCGGCAAGTAGCATTAAGGCGAATTCTAATGTTGGCCATCCGTCAAAAAGACTTTTAAGCGAAAGAACTATCAATACATGCAAGATACTATTCTAGAATTGTTATTTTAGTTAGGTTTTACCTCATTATTTGCCTATGGTTCCCACAACCCTTGTTATGGAGTTTAGTTACCATAGTCATAATCACAATATTCAAATATATGGTATAAGAATTCATGTACTTACTTCAATGAGAAAGAGTAAAATCCGAAAGTTCGCTTGATTAATCAACAAAAATCACCAACAATCAATTACAAGAATCTTAAAATAATCAAGAATCTCACAAAAGGTCTAAAAAATAATCAAGAGTCTAACAACAATCAAAGGCCTTACCAAATAATCCAGAGTCTAACCTCAAAAACGAGGTTTTTTCGAACTATTTATAAAAATATAAAAACCTAATTACATAAGGACTCTATTTGCTGGAATTCTGTCAAAACGCGGCTGGATCGACAGACATCGCGACGGATCGTCGTGGTCACGACGGACCGTCATGGACTCTGTCGTCCCATACTTGATGAAATTTCTTGTGCAGCTCTCTTCATTACCCTCGACGGTAGGTATGACGGATCGTCACAGGCACAACGGTCCGTCGAGGTTCTCCATTCCAAAACACTTGAACTCTTGGAATATGGATACTGGGACTACTTCTCTGAACTTCATGACGAACTTGCAGGACGGACCATCATGGATACGACGGTCAGTCACGCTTTTCGTAACCCCACACTTGGTCAGACTTCCCCATCTTCCTTCAGCAGCTGCACTACGCTGCCACCTACAGACCGTCACGAGCATGACGAACCGTCACAAGCTCCGTAGGTGGTCTCTTCTGCATTTCTTCGCTCAAAAACCCCCGCATTCATCTTTGGACAGATTTCCTGCAAATAAGGAGAAACTTATATAAAAATTAGCACAAAAAGGCTTTTGGACACACTAAACTTATGGAAAAAGTATTAATAATACCGTGAAACCATGATTTATTAACACCCTCAACTTAAATTCGTTGTTTGTCCTCAAGCGACGCACTATGACTCAATACAAAATCTTTGTGCAATAGTATCCATGTTTTATCCTTCGCAATCATTTGGCTATAAATCCCGATTAATCTCATCATATTTATGCATGCTATCACTATGAAGCTTGAAATATGTGGAATTAGACCATGACACAGACTCACCATGCACTAACACCTATCTCTTCAATTTCTCACCGAGGTGCTAATATTTCCGGTACTGAAACTAGTGTCCTCACTTCAAAACAAAATCCTCATTTTTCACACAATGATTTCAGTTTGAGTATAAGGATTACTTTTCAACACTCACTCTCAGAACAAATTTACACTCATTCATACCTATTGCCATAAGCTTACCCTTATTTTCACTGCTTTAAGTTCGCTATACAACCCTTAGGATCACGATAGGACTTTCTTAGCTTGTAACATAGGCTTAGGGTCAGGTAGGGTATATTTAGATATACTTTAGTGACTTTTTTCCCTCCTTGACATATAGGCTAAACATACCATTTTCTATCATTTTATTTTGCCCAGTTTCCCATATTCTTTCACATTGCTATTTTCCCCTTTTTTTTTCTTCATTTGTGTAAGTGACTCTCTTCTTTTCTTGCTTGTATTTCTTATAATTTTATTTTTTTTTACTTTTCTTTCAACTAATTCTTGAGTCACTTTACTTTTGTTCTTTCTCTCTCTTTGTTCTTTCAACCCCACTTTCCAGAGCATTCCTCATAACAGCCACCCTCAACTCATGGATTTGCCATGAGTCAAAGTACATAATAACCAAAGTTGGGTCAGAGCCATAAAAAGGTTGTTTACTGCAGTAGCCACCCTCAACTTATGCTCTTGGCATAAGTTGAGGTGCACATGTCCAAGGAGGGACCAGGGCCAACACATTATTCCCAGAAAAGATCAGTTGGGGTGAAAAGAAAGGTCTAATTTAAGCTCAAATCATTTGGATCAAAGAAGGATAAATTTCATTTGGTTATCTTTTATTTAGGCTAAAAATGGGCTATATTGAAAAAGGGCATATGATCCTTTCCTAATTGTCTATTACAGCTTACTTTTAGCAGGACTAACAAGGCAAGTTCTAGCTTAGTACAAATAGTGGACTATTCAAATCTTCCTCACAATCACTTGACATCTCATCACTCTACCAGATTATCAGACACCTAGTTCGAATTTTAGACTTAGGGTCATGCAGTGGTGTACCTCTATGTCATGCTTAGAGCCACACATTTATCAATTACTATGCCTAGTCATGCATCATTTTCCATTTTATTAGGATATCATTTTAGCCATTATGCTCCCGAACTAAACTATGTACACAAGACATGCCGGTTCAACCGAAAAAGTAATCAGTCTCTTGAGGAAAAAGAACACAGGCAAGAAAACCCCAAAAGAGGATAGTGAATTGGGCTACTTAGACTTCACCCTAGCACTCACTTTCCATTTACCCCATCCCCAACAAAAAGACATGCAATTGTCCCCAATGCATAAAAAATTGAAATACTAGAGTGGTAGGTGAAGCAAACCTGGGGTGCAAAGCGGCGACGCTCAGCAAGTTGGTGGGTCCATTTCCCCGGAACCCACTACCTCTGTAATCTGGACACCCTCAGTGGTGTCCTCAGCATCAACAGCACTATCAGCAGTGCCTCCCGCTATCTCGACAATTCTGGAGCTAGACGCCCCAGCAGCTAACTCTCCTACTCTCATCTGACGCGCCTCCTCCTCAGCAAGCGAGGCTCTCCTCGCAGCCTCCATATCACGGCGCTCCTTCTTCCGTGCTCGAGCTTCATCCTCCTTTCGAACCCTACGCCTCTTGGCCTGCTCTCGAGGGGGAGGTGGTGGAATCTCTGAAGTGGCGAATAGGGCCGCCATGACTGTGTCTTCAGCAGGCTCTGCAGAAGGGGCCTCAGACTCAGGCACCCTAGCCTCTAAGATCATCTCAATATCTGCGCGAAGACTGTCGACCGCAGCCTGAAGGGTCGACACATCCACCGGAGGGGCTGGACGGGCTAGCACGCGCAACTCAAAAGCTTCCAAGCGCTGATGAACCTCAGCGATCTTCCGCTCTGTGTGCTGGACCATTCTCCGCTCCAAGAACTCTTATTCCTCGACAATAGACCTCTGCATCCAAGGTTGGATATGATGCAGAAGTGTAGCCATTTGCGCCTCTAATTTCTGGACCCTAGCAAGCGGGACCAGAGCGGGTAAAGGGGCTGAGCGAGAGGAGCTCAGGGCAGTGCTACTACCCGGGATAGACTCGACCGGGGTAGTGTCAGTGGAAGCCGGCTTCGTAGCCGTGCAGGCCTGTGCTACCGTATCAGCCAGATTGTCACCAAGTGGAGGCAACTCTGGACGGGGCCCTCTGCGTGGAGCCAACTCATTGGCCTCATCCCTGATGAGGCCGATATCAATAGTGCCTAGAGGGGTCTTGAGCTGATCAACGTGCCATATAGGCACACCTGCGGACCTACATAGAGAAAATATCATTCACGGGAAAGGGTAAGTAGTTGTGACCTTAAAAGCCCTCTCATGCATGACCGCCTGTAGAAGCCACGCAAAATCCACCTCAAACCCGGCTATCATCTCCACCATCAGTACTGCTCGATCCCATGTGACGATATTATCAGCGGCTATGGGGGAAAGGCAGTGGCGGACAATCAACCACAAAAAATTAGCCGTGAAAGTCAGGTTGGCCTTCTTGATGGCCCCCTTCGGCTCGGTCACCCAGTAGGCACCCTCTCCATCAACGGACAAGTGCAGGGCCATCCAGCTCTTGGTGGTCTCTCTCAGTGATGGCTCACGCAGGAATTGGCCATCTTTAACAATCTGCCATCGGTAGTCAAACTCGGCAGTGAGAGGGGTCCAATTAGCATCAACATTCTCGCCGTAGAGAAATTGGCGGATGGCAGGCAGGGAGATATCAACCTGAACGCCACGTACTCGGACCTGCTCTAGTGGGGCCTGTTTGGCGGGGGCAGCCCGCCTATCAATCTGTGATCGGAGAGTCGCTACGTAGGATGCGTAGAACTCTCGGACCAGCTCTTCACTATAACGTCCCAACGGACGAGCTGCCCACTCCAGTCGATGTCTGGTGAAGAGATTGTGGATCTCAGGCATCGTCGGGAGACTTCCCGTAAGGACCCGCCTCTCCAATGTAAGTGTCCAAGTCATAACTCCTTTGTCATTCAGGAACTTTGCATCAGAATAGCCTTGAAACTGCCCGTCGACAAACCACCAGTTGGGCTGGTCAGTAACCGGGGTGAGAGCACGAGCTGGTGAACCTGGTGTGGATTCCGAACTGTCAGCCTTATCAGACGAGGCAGACTCTGCAGTGGGGGCGGGGGCAGAAACCTCAGCAGATCTGGAGGCTTCCTCCGACAACGAAACTCTTAAGGAGCCAGACGCTCCTTCTTCATTGGTAGCTGACCCAAGGTGTGCCGGTCAGTGTGCGCTCCTCATCAGACTGGGAGGCACTGACTACGCCGGACGCCACCTTTTTAGGTGTGGCTCTAGCAGCACGTGCAGCACGGGATGGGGTGGAAGTGCCTGGGGGCACGTACTCAGGGACACGCTCATCATCAGAGCCAATGACCAGGCGGGCAGACGGGGCGACAGACTTCGATCACCCGCGTGCATAGACTCGATCTTGTTTTGGTGCCATAGTAGATAGTACCTGTAAAGGATCAATATTACTACTAGAAGGAGCAAACAAGACAAGCAAAACCACACAAAATAAAAAAAAAAATGACATTGCTATAGTAATAGTGAAACACAACGGACCAGGTGACGGCTCGTCGTGAGTACGACGGACCGTCATGGGGTCCGTCGTGTCTTACTGAGACTATGTTTATATGGAGAACCCTGAAGGAGAGTCTCTGACAAGTATGACGGTATGTGCAGGACGGACCGTCACAGGTACGACGGTCTGTTGTAGGTGTCCGCCAGAGGACACTTTAAAAAAATATGGAGACCCTTAGGAGAGGGGTCTCTGACCATCATAACGGTCATGCAGGACGGACCTTCGTGGGTATGACGGTCCGTCATACTTGTCCGTTTGAGGACACTTAGAAAAATAGAGAGAGACCCTTAGGAACAGTGTCTCTGACAACCAGAACGGTTGTGCAGGACGGACCGTCGTAGGGATGACGGTCCGTCACTTGTGTCCATTGGAGGACACTTAGAAAAAGTGAGAGACCCTTAGGAATAGAGTCTCTGACAACCTGAACGGTTGTGTAGGACGGACCGTTGTGGGAACAACGGTCCATCGCATGTGGCCTTTGGTGGACACTTGGAGAAAATTGGACAGTGGGGTGTTAGGGCAGTTGGAATGGACCCAATGACGGTCCGTCATGGGTATGACGGTCCGTCATCGGGGTCTCGTTCTGTAACTCAGTGACAGAACTAGAGATGCCCCATTCATCCCCTATGACCCAAATCGAATTGGTAGTGTTTTGACCTACATTTGTCTAACCCAAATACCTAGTAAACTAGCAATGCTAAGCAACCTATTCTAGGGTTTTAACACGGCAATTTCGAGGATTTTTTTTCCTAGGTCAGACAAAATTTGATAAAGAATGAACATATCAAGAAGAACTAGCTACTACTAATTAATAAACAAAAATCAATATAAATGATTAAAAATTAAGACATATACCTGAAATTTGAGATAAACAAAATGCAATATAATGATAAAATTAGAGACATATACCTGGAATTTGAGAAAAACAGAGGGAAAAGATACTTGTATCAAGTAGACACTCAACAGCAGCTCCGACTAGTAGATGATGAATTTTGAGGAATTTGGAGAATTTGGGGAAAATGATCGATTGTAAGAGAATTTGAAAGTTGAAAGGAAAAGGGAAGTGGGAAAAGGAGAAAGAGTGAAAGAATGGGGTGAAATGAAGGGGTTGGGGTTTAAATGATTAATTTTAAAAAACCCCGGGTCGGTCGGGTACGCTTCATTAAGACGTGACGATTCCCCGACGATGGTCCGTCTCGATTGTGACGGTTCGTCGTTGGTTCCGTCGCGTGTGCCCTAGTTTGAAATTAACATAAAGACGTACCTGGCACGACGGATTCATGTGACGGTCCGTCAGTGACTTCTACAGAGTAATTTTCTGCAGAATTTCCTGGTGATGTGCCTGCAACTTTAAAACCCATTAGTAGAAAATGCTACCATTACTAGAAAGAAAAAACTATAAGTATTGGGTTGCCTCCCAACAAGCGCCTGATTTAACGTCGTGGAACGACTGAGGACACTTGATTACTCAACCTTCATCAAGATGGTATGCCTCTATCACTTCATTCATCGATGCAGTATGCCCAAAATAGAGTTTTATTCGTTCTCTATTCACCTTAAACCGCACTCCCTCCTTGGTTTTTAACTCAACTGCTCCAAGAGGGAATACTTGGGTAATCAAGTAAGGGCCAGTCCGTTTGGACTTGAGCTTGCCCGGAAGACAAGGCAACCCAGAACTGTCTAAAAGCACCAAATCCCCAACCATAAACTCTTGTTTTGCACTTTTTTGTTCATTCTCCTTCTTTATCTTTTCTTTGTGGGATATGGCGGATACTGATTGGAGCTCACCACTCTGCCTCATGGTCCTACAAATGTTGAAGGTTGCTTCTTCATTGTTCAACCGAAATTTCATCTGCCCCTTTTCCATATCAACTAAGGCTCTACCTGTAGCAAGGAATGGCCTCCCAAGAATAATAGGCACTTCAAAATTGACTTCACAATCAAGAATAACAAAATCTTCCAGAAATATGAATGACTCCACTTTTACTAGCACATCATGGAGTATCCCTATAGGCTTTTTCACTGTTCGATCAGCCATCAGTAGCCGCATCGCAGTGGGTTTTGGGTCACCCAAACCCAACTTCTTGTAAATCGAGAGGGGCATGAGATTTATGCTTGCCCCCAGATCACATAATGCTTTCGCAAAATGTAATGACCCGATTGTACAAGGAATAGTGAACGCACCCGGATCTTCTTTCTTTTGTACGAGAGATCTTGTAGCAATAGCACTACAATGTTGCATTCTATCATCATCCTCGAAAGTGACCGATCTTTTCTTTATAACCAGATCTTTCATAAAGCTTGGCATAACCGGGCATTTGTTCTAGAGCTTCTACCAAAGGGACATTGATAGAAAGCTGCTTCAGCATTGTAATAAAACGCCGATATTTACCTTCCTCGGTCTTTTTCACTAATATCTGAGGGAAGGGTGGTGGTGGTCTAGGCATGGGAATTACCTTCATACGCGACTTCTGTATCTTTTCCAGTGCTCTCTTCTGCTTCACCACTCAACCACTACCACCTTATATCATCCCTTTCTCACCTTTTTCTCATTACAACGGCATAAGTGGGTTAATGGTTTTAACCACCCCGAGTAGTGATTGCCATACAGTGCGCATCATTTTTCAGATTTTGGACAGTGTTGCTAAGAAGAGTGCTCGGTTGCCGTGTGTTCACTGTCGCAGATAATTGGGACATTTGCAACTCGATCAGCTTAATCGATATTGCATATGTGTATCAACTTTTTGCCCGATACCTACTAAATCACACCTTAACTCTTTAATATGCTCATCACTAGCATCGAACCTCCTCATCATTTTGTGCAACATATCCTCAACTCGCGTCATACTATCTCCACCATCCCTAGGATTAACTTCACAATTTTGAGGAGGAACATAGGGCCCATTCCTATCATTTCTGTTACCGTAGTTACCCCTGTTGAAGTTGTTGTCGGGTTGTAGTTTCCATCTCGGACATAATAACCCTCACGATTATAGTTACCATAGATCCGACCTTGGTTCCCTTACCTTGGCGCCAATTATCCTGATTTGAGCCTTAGGCGCTCGGTCAGAAACCCCCCGTCTGCTCATTTACTGCAGAGGAGTCCTCCGCATAATAGCATTCATCATTAGGTGGTTGTGGTTTAGGCAAGTAGTTAACTGCATTTATCTTTGCTGCACCCCAGTGATATGTTTTAGTACCAACCCAAGCTCAGTTCTCATCTGAGCCATTTCTTCACGGATCTCATCTATGGCTGGGTTGTGAGTGGACTGCACTGCGAAAATATTTCTCCTGGTACTGACTTCCTAGTACTCCAAGAATTATTATTTAGGGAGATTTTCTCTAATTTTCCAGCAATCTCAGCATAAGGCACTCCTTATAAGATTCACCTGCTATAGTATCCAACACACGCTTTTTATTATCATCCTGTCCTCGATAGAAGTATTTTCCTCAGTGACTCATCATCTATACGGTGATTAGGACACTTCTCAAGAACGAGGTGAATCTATCCCAAGAACTACTAACTGACTCTCCTGGTAGTGCCACAAAGTTGTTCACTCTCACTCTTTGTGTGTTAGTTTCTTGGAGGACCGGATAGTCGTGCTAAGAAAACATCCCTTAGTTGGTTCCAAGTGAAAATTAAGTTGTACGGGAGCTCAGTGAACCATATAGAAGCGTCTCCCGTCAGTGAGAGAAGAAACACTCTGAGCCCTATTACATCCAAGTCCAAGTCAGGCCTCCCTACACAGCTTTTACACACTGCCCTTACCTTAGCTATATGGGCATGTGGATCATCAGAAGGTAGCCCTGAAAACAAATCTCTGGCAGTGAGCAGTTGCATCAGGCTACTAGTTACCACAAAAGTGTGGCCTGGTGGTAGAGGAGGCAAGACAAGTGGACCATCGGAGTCTGCTATGTTATCATAGCCTCTGTAGTATACTTGGGGCCGTGGAGCGAGATTTTGTCCCCTCTGTTGGTGTTCACCCGGGGCATCGGGTAACAACTGACCATGAACATCAACCGGAGCTTGGATGTTCTGGTTTGGATCATCATCATTAATTCCCAAGTTTCGATTCATGTTGCGTAGTGTACGCTCTAATTTGTGATCTTAGGGAAACAAGGGTTCTCTTCCTCTCCGTGTATTTGGCATACAAGGAGGGTGGTTCTGCACGAATCAAAAAACAATAAAACAAAGTAAAATCAAGAAAATATCAAATAGACTATAGTAATAAGTTTAAGTTAATCTAAAAGCTACCATCCCCGGCAGCGACGCAAATATTTGATACGCTCACACTTACTTCTCAAATAAGAAGTAAAGCGGTCGTGTCAAGTAAATAACCCAACTAGAGAGGTTGGGATCGTTCCCACGAGGAAAAAAGTTTAGACTTCACTTCAATCTATTGTTACTATTGTTCAGTCAATTACTTCCTTGGAAAGCAAAATTGATAAAAGGGGGGTTTTCTATTTCTAAATAAATGAAAATAACTAGTAAAATTGAAAGAGACACTTAACAGCTTCAAATGTTGGAGTTTAATCAATTAATGAAAGTAACTAGGGTTTATGTGTTCCCCACAGGTTCATAACTTGATAAGTTTAACTATAACAATTCTTTCCTAGTATCTTGCATGCAAAGTGATAAGTTATGTATTTCTAAATCCTTGGTCCGGCATCTAGAAAATTTCACTCCGCACCTTGGTCCGGCTACGTGTGTTGCTATCCTAACCCTTATCTTTACCTCATATTAAACATCGTATTCGATATTTGACTAAGTTATTACCTCGTACCAATCAATACTAGCCTATTAGATAGTATACACTAAATCTATGTTGATAATTCTTTTCCTATTATCTACCTCCTTGGTCCGGCAAGTAGCATTAAGGCAAATTCTAACGTTGGCCATCTGTTAAAAAGATTTCTAAGCGAAAGAATTATCAATACATACAAGACACTATTCTAGAATTGGTATTTTAGTTAGGTTTTACCTCATTATTTGCCTATGGTTCCCACAACCCTAGTTATGGAGTTTAGTTACCCATAGTCATAATCAAAATATTAAAATATATGGGATAAGAATTCATGTACTTACTTCAATGAGAAAGAGTAAAATCCGAAAGTTCGCTTGATTAATCAACAAAAATCACCAACAATCAATTACAAGAATCTCAAAATAATCAAGAATCTCACAAAAGGTCTAAAAAATAATCAAGAGTCTAACAATTATCAAGGGCCTAACCAAATAATCCAGAGTCTAACCTCAAAAACGAGGTTTTTCGAACTATTTATAAAAAGATAAAAACCTAATTACATAAGGACTCTATTTGCTGGAAATCTGTCAAAACGCGGCTGGATCGACAGACATCGCGACGGATCGTCGTGGTCACGACGGACCGTCATGGACTCTGTCGTCCCATACTTGATGCAATTTCTTCTGCTGCTCTCCTCATTACCCTCGACGGCAGGTATGATGGATCGTCACAGGCACAACGGTCCGTCGAGGGTCTCCGTTCCAAAACACTTGAACTCTTGGAATATGGGTACTAGGACTACTTCTCTGAACTTCATGACGAACCTGCAGGACGGACCGTCATGGATACGACGGTCCGTCACGCTTTCCGTAACCCCACACTTGGTCAGACTTCCCCATCTTCCTTCAGCAGTTGTACTACGCTGCCACCTACAGACCGTCACGAGCATGACGGACTGTCACAAGCTCCGTAGGTGGTCTCTTCTGCATTTCTTCGCTCAAAACCCCCCCGCATTCATCTTTGGACAGATTTCCTGCAAATAAGTTAGTTAGGGAAATAGTTAGACTTGTACTGTATATAACATGCTTCTGAACTCTGTAATATTCATTTAGTTGAATAATGAATTTACGGTAAACTTCATCTTCCCTATTTTCTCTCTTAGCTTAAATCAGTTAACAACTTCTTCAATGGAGAAATCTAACAAGTTGAGACAGAGGAGGTCATTCATTATTTGTTTTGAGGGGTAAAAATGAGTTAATACACTAGTGGTAAGGATATTTTTTATCTCAAAATCAAGCAAAGGTGTATTTGATTCACTTCTAGTTGAGGAATATTTTTTACCATTTCTCGTTTGTATGACTTAATTTTTTTACTTTAGAATCATTTTTAAAAGATTTATTTTTTTTTACCAACTATATATAAAAACAATTTTTAAAAAAAAACACAACCACCTCTACCCCCTCTCTTACCCCGATATATAACACAACGTAAGACCTGATTAAAAGAAGTGATCCATATGATTGTACGTTTTTACATTATAATTAGTTCAGTGTTTTCTGTCTTGCTTGAAAATTTCTTAAAGTCAGCCATCACTTTTACAAAACTTCCGCTTTGGTAATATTTTTGAGAGATTAAAAGTATTTATTTTTAAAAAATTATGAATTTTAAGAGAAAATAAATATTTTTGGAGAGTAGAAAAAATTATTTTTCATAAACTAAAAAACAGCATTTTTTTAAAAATGCATACAATTAGAAATACTTTTGAAAAGAGTGGATAAACATTAGTTATCGTTCAAAATGCTTTTATATTTTATCAATCAAATACAAACTATTTTTTTAAAAAAAAATAATTTTTTTTTGAAAGGCGTTATTGATAAAAATATATTTTTCAAACTAAGTTAAGGAGTATTAGATTATAGAATCGGAGGAAACTTTTGTACCATATACTCAACTCACTCCATTACTTTCAACTTGCAACATAAATATCTTAATGAAAAAAATAGAAATTTTCCACAGGCAATATTTTAAATTTATATGTTATATATATTTTCTTAATTTTTAATTGAGTTTTTTTTTTGAGTTTATTAAAAGTTTTTTAAAAAAATAGAAAAGATTTTTAAATTTTATAATCTAAAATTAAAAAGTTATAAAAAAAAAAAGAAAATAAAATTATTATTTTTAAAACAAACATTAAAAAAATAAATTAAACAAATTAAAATGGAGAGCCTAACTAATGTAATCTTAAAGAAGCTTAAATATTGAAGGAATTGATATAAAATTTTGGATTCCCACATATCTGTCACTGACCCTACCACTTCTAGCACCACCTCTCCACCCTTTGATGTGTCAATAGAGTGCAGTTTTTCCTGTTATATTGGTTTTTGTCATTACCAACTGCGTATACCAAACCCCACCTTTTTTTCTCTCATCATTATATACGTACACACTTGAAATGAAAAAAAATACGTACTAATTATTAATGTATGATTATTATTACTTACATGATCAACACGTACCACAGCTGTGTATGAATGTAATTAATCAATCATAGTGTAAAGAGTCAACATGATACATTTGCACTTTATGCAACTATAAAAAGGTCATTTTGAACCAACTTTTTTAAAGTGTACAAGTTATAATATTCTTTGAAAAACTACATTATTAAATTATGAAGCTTTCTTTTAAACCATCACCTTCATGCACTTCCAAACAAAACCTCCAACAACATACATTAATCCAGTGTGTCACCATTACTAAACCAGCAAATAAGTTCACAAGAAATTTAAATCTCACCAAAAACATCAAAAACATTATCCTTGGCTGGATTACTAATAGTGATGAGAAGACTAGTTCAACATCTTCTTGGACGATGCCTAGTTTCTCTGGACAGAGCCCAGAGAAACTAGGCAAGAATTGGATGGAGTATCAAGGAATAAAGAATTGGGAAGGTTTGCTTGATCCATTAGATGATAATTTACGTGGAGAAATAATTCGATATGGACATTTTGTTGAAGCTGCGTACAGAGCATGCAATTTTGATCCTTCTTCTCCTTCATACGCAATGTGCAAATACTCGAGAAAAAAATTGTTTCATCTTTCTGGCTTTTCTGGTACTGGTTATCGTATTTCCAAGTACTTGAAAGCTACTAGTGGGATTAATCTTCCAAATTGGGTTGATAAAGCTCCTAAATGGATGTCAAAGCAATCAAGTTGGATTGGTTATGTTGCCATTTGTCATGACCAAAGAGAAATAGCAAGACTAGGGAGAAGAGACGTTGTTATTGCCTTACGAGGCACAGCAACTTGTTTAGAGTGGCTCGAGAATCTACGAGCCACTCTAACTCCTCTTCCTAACATTAAACATACCATATGTTGCCCGATGGTTGAAAGTGGTTTCCTAAGTTTATATACATCCAAAATAGACGCGCAACAGAGTCTACAAGACATGATTAGAGAAGAAATAGACCGAATTAAAAAATTATACGATGGTGAAACTTTAAGCTTCACCATCGCAGGTCACTCCCTTGGGGCCGCGTTAGCGACTCTAACAGCGTATGATATTAAACAATTTTTCAGAGATATACCACTAGTAACAGTCATGTCCTTTGGTGGTCCAAGAGTTGGAAACCATAGTTTTCGATACCATCTTGACAAACAAGGTACCAAAATTTTGCGTATCGTCAACTCAGACGATCTTATAACAAAAATTCCTGGATTCGTCATTGACAACAATGACGATGATGATAAATATGTGGAAAAAAGTGATCACTGGATGAAAAAGCTTGTGGAAGATAGTCAATGGGTATATGCAGATGTTGGATGTGAGTTACGTTTAAGTAGTAGTGATTCACCATACTTTAATGGGATTAATATTGCAACTTGTCATGAATTAAATACTTATCTTCATTTAGTTAATAGTTTTGTTAGCTCAAATTGTCCTGTTAGAGCTACTGCAAAAAAAATTATGCACAAAAGTAACAATAATGTAAAATGTACGTAATAGAAATGACGATATCAAAGTAGTACTAATTCTAACATTAGCTTTTCATAAAGTCTATTCCTATTTTTTCACCCACCAACCGTCCTTCTATATATCCCTAACAAAACTCAAAAAAGCAAAAACGTTCTTTTTATCATTGCGTTTGGTCATAGATTTTGAAATTTTATTTTTAAATTCATCTGTTTAATCTAACATAAATTTTGAACTATACTTAAAATTTTATTTTTAGATATCTGATTGGTCATTAGAATCAAACAAATTTTCAAATTTTAAAAACTGATAGGCAGAAATTTCACATTAATTTCCAAGTGAAATGTATATTGTTCAAACACAATTTGAAGTTCCAAAAAATGCAGGTTCTAAAACATAAAATGTTAAATTTCAATTTTAAAATCTATAATCAAACAAAAAGATTTTGTGCTCTTCGATATGACATAACACTTCTATATTGTTATTAAGAGTAATAAAATGAGAAATTTAAAATAAAAAAAGTGTTAAAATATAAAAATATGTTATTCCTTTTAAAAGGTGTTATATAAATTAAACAGACAATATATTAAATTACATTAAAATGTCACCTCAATCAATATTTTTGTAATTTAAATTTAACTATCCTATTCTAAAACAATCATATCAAAAAACAATATAATTTTCTGATTAGTTACTAAAAATCAATTTTATTTTGACTGAAGGACAAACTGTGTCTTAAAGTCATTGATTCTTTGTTTTAATTTAGTCACTATTTAAATTAAAATATTTATTTTAAAACAATCATATCATAAAACAGTGTAATACTCTTGATAGTAACTAAAATTCAACTTCATTTTGAATGAAGATCAAATAATGTCTTAAAGTCACTGACTTTTTATTTTAATATAATTACTATATTTAAACTAAAACATCTTATTAAAAAACAATCATATCATAAAACAATATTATTCTTTGATTAGTAAGTAAAATTTAATTTCATTTTGAATAAATATTGAATGATGTGTTAAAGTCATTGATTCCTTGTTTTAGTATTGACTTGTAGATATATGTAACAAAAAGTAATTGAATTGTTTGATAGAATAAACGTATAAGTAGATAAAGAAAGTTCAATCAAAATGTACGGACAATCATGTCCAAGAAATATGCATAAAGTGCTTCTCTATTTATAAGGTTAGCCAATAAAGAGAAACAGAAATAAGATGAAGCAGAAAAAATATAAAATAATTCGAATCCACATAAATTATTATGTTTTCTTAAGAAATTTATAAGAGGTTATGGATTAATTTCTCCCAAGATAAAATGGATTAATCATGTTAAAGAAATAGTGGTACCTCAAACTTCTTTAACTTTAGCGAACTTAAGAACATCAACAAGTCACACAGAATCAGTCGACCGACACTTTGATTTTGAGAGAAAAATATATATGCAGAGAAGGAAAATTTCAATGTTTAAGAAAACGACAAATGACTTCCTTTTATAGTCATTTTCAGCAAGAAAAGTGTCTGTTCAAACCCGTTTTATCCAGAAAGTTATGTCTTTTGGAAAAAACAACAATTTTTCGGAAAATGTGTTTGTTAGGAAAATAATGGTTTTTTGAAAAGTAACGAGTTTTCGGAAAGAGTAACAATTTTTCGTAATGTTACCGTTACCCACGAATTAATTCTGTTAATTAGTGTTCAGACCCGTTTTATCCTGAAAGTTAGTTAGGAAAATAATAGCTTTTTGGAAAAGTAATGACTTTTTGGAAAGAGTAACAACTTTTCGTAATGTTACCGTTACTCGCGAATTAATTCTGTTAATTAGATCGACGACGACAGCGTGAGGTGCACCTTCTTCTTAGCTTTTTAAGAAGTAAAGGAAGTGTTTCCTTATATAAGGACAACAATTTCCCTTTCTTTTGCAGATATGGAAGAAATTATTTTTCATTTCACTTTGCAAATAACTTTTTATTTTCTCTTCAAAATAGTTCCCTCACTTTTTTATATGTATTCTCTCTTATCATATTCTTTCTTTTCTTTTTTCATTTAGACTTGCTAAACTCAACAGCTACACTCTTAGGCTGCGTTTGATATCAATGGGTTTACAATTTTCTTAAATTTAATGTTAGTAGGAAAATTTAACGTCCAAATTTTCTAGACAAAACGATTTTTCCATAGTATTATATACACCTATGATATTAATTGTCTTGCCTTCGCTCTCATTATCTGCCCCTTCCCCATTTTGAAGGAGGATCCAAAGTAAACTCGTATTATGATTTTGACTAAACACAACAATATTTTACTCTAAATCTTATAATTATCTTAAAATATAATATTAATTAGCAAATAACTAATAATATAAAAAGAAAAAATCTTTTCGGCGAGAAAATTTTTCTTAAGTGTCATTCTACATTAACTGTCTCCATCTCACTGTCCAATAGATCGATCAATACACTCCATTCCTTCCCCACACCCATATAATATAGCCCCCATTCTCTAAATACACAAAATTATATTTTCTCCATTTAAAAAAAAAAGACCCAATTTGATTTAAAACGGAATTTAAGAAAAAAAAGTAAAATCTTTTAATCTTGTGATTTGTAATTAAAATTATTTCAAATTTGTCAAAATATTCTTTAATCTTATAATATTTAATATGTCAGGTAGAAATTAAAATCAAAGTGTTGTCAAAAGAAAAGAATTAAATCATTTTTCGAAATAATTAAAAGAAAATCTAAATCATTCTTTTAAAACAAGTGAATATATTTTTTTTCAATTTTCAATAATAATAATAATAATAAAAAGTAGAAAAAAGATGGCTAGTGTAAAAAGTAGAAAAATTCAACGGTTGATTAATTCTTTGGTAGAAGGATATATATCATGCGGCGTGATAAATGAATGCTTTTTGCCTCTACTACTTTTGAGATTATGATATGATATAGTGTAACTTCATAGTGCGTGCTCTCAAAAAGCCTTGTTTTGTTTTACCTGAACCAAATTTATCTTTATTTTACCCTTAAATCTATATTTTAATTACCCACACTGCCACTCAAAACACCGACCCCGTTGGATTACTGTTGGCGCACGTGCAACCGCTTTCCTTCTATATCCGGCGGCCGTCCATACCGAACAAAATGACATAAATACCCTCCCAACCATTCTTTTATTTCTTATACTTTCATGCAAATACGTAAACAATTAAAAACCCATAATCATTCATTTAATAATAGGACAAAAGAATTAGATGCTTAAAAAATATATAAAAGGAATTACATGGATTGGATTATTATTCGATTTTTAGCCATTGAGGCTATACACGTTTAACCTAGAAACTTGGTTAATGATTGTTTCATTTATTATTCAAATTCACTTTAACTATTTGAATTCAATATAATTCTTTGATATCACTATTTTTTATATAGGAAAATTACAAAATTACTATATTTTTCGCTTAATTAAAGATATATGAATATAATGTGCTTAATTACGAATCATAGCTATATAGTGAGAGAAATGTGAGCGAGATTAGGAGGGAAAGGAGAGAGGCAACGGAGATTCCAGAGAGAGAAGAGAGAGGTGAGAACCGCATACTTCTTATACTCATTGTATCATGTCGTATTATCAATACAATTGATACAACTGATTTGTATCAAAATGAATCAATTGTATTCCTTTTAGGAGGAGAGAGGCGCGTAATCTCGAAAAAAGATGAGCGAGATTGAAAGAGGGATGAGAGGATGAATACATATTGTATTCATAGTATCAGTAATACAATTGATACAAATTCAAATACAATTGATATATACAAATATAATTGTCTAAATACAACAATACAATTAATTATTTATATAATAAATTGAATATAATTATATTAATTGTATTAACGAACACAATTTGTGCCGACGAATACAACAGAACAAAATAAATTATCATGATACAATTGATGCATAATACATATACAGTTAATACATAATACAAAATAGAGTTAATATGGAATACACATACATTTGATATAGAGAGGGGAAGAGAGGGAAGCGGGAGGAGAAAGGGACAAGAGAGAGGAGAGAAATTTTCTATAAAATCATAAATATAGCTGTAAATTCTACTTAATATTTTAGATTATAATAATCTTTTCATAAATATATGTCATATGTTTATTTTGTTGCGGAATTTTTCTTTTATACATATAATTTATAAAACATATACTAATTAGTGCAACATAATTAGCATTTGCCCATATCGCAAATACGAGAAAATAAGAATTCTGCTTTCGTAAATCATGTGTTTTTCTCCTCTTCTTTTTTCCCCTGGATCAGACCTACAAATTTATTCATTTCAATAAAATAAAAAAGCGATGTAGTGCGCTAAGTTTTTACCATGGGTATTTAAATTATACGCAAATCTTTCAACATTTAACATGAGATTAAAATTATTTTAGTTCAATATGTTTTAAAATTTATTAACTTGACTTTATTTTTGTTTTCAAAGTTAAAAATCATATTTGAAAATTAGAGTTGTGTTGGTCACGACTTATGAACACAACTTTGATTTTTTTAATACTTTTTTACTTTTGTGAGTAATTTAAAGTAAAACACAATTTTGTTATTTTTCAAATTTGCTCAAAAAATTGGAAAGATCTAGTAACTCGAAAGCTTTCACTCCTTTAATGCTTTGTCACGACCCAAATCGGGGACGCGACTGGCACCCACATTTACCCTCCTATGTGAGCGAACCAACCCATCTAAACCTTAACATTTCAAGATATATCAACAGAAAATAATGCGGAAGACTTAAACTCATTAATAAAACAATTCAAAACTATTATTATTATCCCCAAAATCTGGAAGTCATCATCACAAGAACATCTATCCTCAAATTACTAAACTAAAAATGTCTAAGAAGCTAAAACAAATAAAAGCTAGTCCATGCCGGAAGTTCAAGGCATCAAGACTTGAAGAAGAAGATCTAGTCCAAGCTAGACGCATTAGCTCACCCTGAATTTCCGAAGGTAGTGAAGACTGGCTAGATCTACTGTTGAGTTGAAGTTGACGGAACGTTTGCTGCATTCCACAAATAACAAAGAAGAAAACATAAAGTAGGGGGTCAGTACAACCACAAGTACTGAGTAGATATCATCGGCCAACTCAAAATAGAAGATAATATATATCAAGTAATATTATAAATCAACTATAAACTCAACATGTAGCAACAACAAGTACTATAATCATCAACACGTACCATCAAGTTCATCCATGAGGGCTCAAGCCTCCATACCATACTCATTGGGAATTAAGTTTATTAGATTGAGTATATTTATCATCTTTCAAGATTCATTATCTTTCTTCCTCTTGTGTCGGTACGTGACACTCCGATCCCCTACCACTATGTGTCGGTACGTGACACTGACTCCGATCCCCTAATTCTACGTGTCGTTCGTGACACCCGATCCCCTATATGTGTCGGTACGTGACACTCCGATCCCCTATATGTGTCGGTACGTGATACTCCGATCCCCTAATTCTACGTGTCGGTTCGTGACACCCGTCCCACTAATACTATGTGTCGGAACGTGACACTCCGATCCACTAATACTATGTGTCGGAACGTGACACTCCGATCCACTAATACTATGTGTCGGAACGTGACACTCCGATCCACTAACCTCATTCTATCCGTTCATCAGGCCTTCTCTATACCAAGGCATCATCAATCCCATTATTTTAATTCATCAAGCCTTCTTTTATACCAAGGCATCATCATTAATAAGTAGATTAAAGTTTCTTTCAAGATTTGGGATTCAATGGTTTTCATCATGCTTGTTTTATCAAAATCACATAATCATATTCATGCAAGCATACAATTAAGCATATAGACAGGTTTACAATACTACCAATACATATCATTCGCTATTAAGAGTCTACTACGAATATCGTAAAAACCATAACCTACCTCCACCGAAGAATTGAATTCAAACAAGCAATTTCCCAAGCTTTGTGTTCTTCCTCTTCGATCGAATCCTCTCTCTCTATCTTTGTTCTTTCTCTTTTTCTTATTCAAACCCTCTTTCTTTTACCCTAATTAACATATAATTAAGTGTAAAAGATGACAATAGTACCCCACTAATTAATCCAAAGTTACCTCTTTTATCCCTCAAGAATTTGAGTTATTAATATAAACCCACGAAATCTATAATTAAGGAAAGAATAGTCCAAAACGTCCCTTAAAACGTGTAAAGAAATCCAATTCTGCCTGGGATTTGCGCAACCTGTGACGGCCCGTCGTGCCTGCGACGGTCCGTCACGCAGGTCGTCGCAGCATCTTAGAACTCCGTTTTTCACTAAGTAGACTGTGACGGTCCGTCACACCTGTGACGGTCCGTCACACCTGTGACGGTCCGTCCTGCACCTCCGTCGTGACGGTCAGAGACTCGTTTCCCGTACCAAATTCTCAAGAGTTGAAGTGTTTTGCAACGGGAGCTTACGACGGCTCGTCGTGGCTGTGACGGCTCGTCCTGCAGGTCCGTCACAGATTACAGAGAGTCGATTTTAATGCTAAATTTTCAGGACTCTAAGTGTTCTGGAACGAGACACCCTCGACGGTCCGTCGTTCCCCTGACGGCCCGTCGTGGTATCCGTTGTCTCACCCAGTTTTTCCAGAAATAAAATCTGCTGCTTAAAACGACTAAACAGGTCGTTACAATAGATACCAATTTACCCATCGTTCGTCCTCGAACGATCAACAGAAGAAAAGCAAGGGTGAAAAGAAGTACCTGAATCTGTAAACAGGTGTGGTTATTTTTCTTGCATATCTGCCTCCTTCTCCCAAGTAGCCTCTTCAACCGGTCGATTCTCCCATTGAACTTTGATGGATGCAATTTCTCTCGACCTCAACTTGCGAACTTCTCTATCTAATATAGCAACCGGTTCCTCCTCATAAGTCAAATTCTCGTCAAGCAAAACTGAATCCCAACGGATGATGTAGTTTCCATCTCCATGGTATCTTTTCAACATGGACACATGAAATACCGGATGCACTCCGGACAGCCCTGGAGGCAAGGCTAACTCATAAGCCACCTCCCCTACTCGCTTAAGTACTTCAAATGGTCCAATATACCTTGGACTAAGCTTACCTCTTTTACCAAACCGCATCACCCCTTTCATTGGCGAAACTTTCAACAAGACTTGTTCACCCTCCATGAACTCTAAGTGTCTAACCTTTCGATCTGCATATTCTTTTTGCCTACTTTGCGCCGCTAGAAGCTTTTCTTGAATAGACTTCACTTTCTCTAATGAATCCCTCAAAAGATCAGTACCCCAAGGTCTAACCTCGAATGCATCAAACCACCCAATGGGAGACCTACATCTCCTACCATACAATGCTTCAAACGGAGCCATATCAATGCTTGAGTGATAGCTATTATTGTATGAAAACTCTAAGGGTAAGAAGTTATCCCAATGACCATCAAATTCTATCACACAAGCACGAAGCATATCCTCTAACACTTGAATCGTTCGCTCAGACTGACCATCGGTCAGAGGGTGAAATGCAGTGCTAAGGTCCAACCTAGTACCCAATTCAGCATGCAATGTTTTCCAAAAATAGAAGTAAACTGTGTACCTCTATCTGATATGATGGATAGTGGAACCCCATGCAATCGAACGATTTCTGAGATATAGATCTTGGCTAACTTCTCTGCATTGTAAGTCACCTTGACCGGAATAAAATGAGCAGACTTAGTTAACCTATCAACAATCACCCAAATGGAGTCATACTTACCCATTGTCTTTGGAAGACCAACCACAAAGTCCATTGCGATTCTCTCCCACTTCCATTCAGGAATGGGCATTCTCTGAAGCGTTCCTCCGGGCCTCTGGTGTTCATACTTTACTTGTTGACAGTTTGGACATTTGGCAATAAAGTCAACAATATCGCGCTTCATTCTACTCCACCAAAAGTGTTGCTTTAGGTCACGATACATCTTGGTTGCACCCGGATGTATAGAATACCTTGAACTATGAGCCTCTGCCAAAATAGTGTTGATCAAATCATCGATGCGGGGTACACATACCCTTCCCTTAATCCTCAACACACCTTCCTCATCGATTGTTGCTTCTTTAGCCTCTCCTTTTGACACTTTATCTCGAATCCGGATCAACTTCTCATCATCAAACTGCTTCCCCTTAATCTTGTCAAGGAAGGAGGATCTTGCCTCCACACAAGCTAACAATCCTCCCTTCTCATTTACTTCTAACCTCATAAGGTCATTAGCCAAAATCTGCACTTCTCTAGCCAATGGGCGTCTAGAAGCTTGCAAATGAGCTAGACTTCTCATGCTTCCCGCCTTTCTACTCAAAGCATCTGCCACAACATCCGCCTTCCCCGGATGATACAAGATAGTGATATCGTAGTCCTTCAGTAGTTCCATCCATCTCCTTTGTCTCAAGTTCAACTCTTTCTGAGTAAAGACATACTGTAGGCTACGATGATCCGTATAGACTTCACACTTAACCCCATATAAATAGTGCCTCCATTGCTTCAATGCAAATACTACCGCGGCCAATTCCAAGTCATGAGTTGGATAGTTACGTTCATGCACTTTTAATTGTCTTGAAGCATAAGCAATCACATTCTTTCTTGCATCAGCACCGCACCCAAACCCGAATAGGATGCATCACAATAGACAATGAAATTCTTACCTTCCACTGGCAAGGTAAGGATAGGAGCGGTAGTCAACAAAGTCTTGAGTTGCTGAAAGCTTTCCTCACACTCATCCGACCATACAAATGGAACATTTTGCTTAGTCAAGTTCGTCAGTTGGAAGCAATAGAAGAGAATCCCTTGACAAATCGACGGTAGTAGCTAGCTAACCCAACAAAGCTCCTTATTTCTGACACATTAGTGGGTCTTACCCATTCTTCACTGTCTCAATCTTAGAAGGATCTACCATCACTCCTTCCTTAGAAACCACATGCCCCAAGAAGGACACTGCATCTAGCCAAAACTCACACTTAGAGAACTTGGCATAAAGCTTTTTCCCTCAACATTTCCAATACAATTCTCAAATGCTCCTCATGTTCCTTCTTGCTTTTAGAGTATATCAGTATATCATCAATAAACACGATCACAAAGAGATCCAAATATGGCTAAAAATCCCATTCATCAAGCTCATGAAAGCAGCGGGGGCATTTGTAAGACCAAAGACATCACCACCAATTCATAATGTCCATACCTAGTTCGAAAAGCAGTCTTTGGTACATCCGTTGCCCATATTTTCAATTGATGATAACCGGATCTCAAGTCAATCTTAGAGAAGACACAAGCACCTTGTAACTGATCGAACAAGTCATCAATGCGAGGAAGAGGATACTTGTTCTTAATAGTTACCTTGTTCAACTGCCGGTAGTCTATGCACATCCGAAAACTCCCATCCTTCTTCTTCACAAACAAAACCGGAGCACCCCAAGGAGATGCACTTGGTCTAATGAAGCCTTTGCTCAACAACTCTTGAAGTTGTGCCTTTAACTCTCTTAACTCCGCGGGAGCCATTCTATAAGGGGGTATAGAAATGGGGCGAGTACCCGGTTCAAGATCGATGCAGAAGTCAATATCCCTATCCGGTGGCATACCAGGAAGATCTGCAGGGAACACATCCAAAAACTCACGGACTACCGAAACCGTTTCGATTGAAGGTACTTGGGTAGTGTCATCCCTGAGATGTGCCAAGAAGGCTAAACAACCCTACTAACCATCTTCTTAGCACGAAGAAAGGACACGATACGAACCGGATTGGAAGTGTAGTCGCCCTCCCACACTAACGGATCTGTCCCAGGCTTGGCTAATGTCACCGTTTTAGCATTACAATCCAAAATTGCAAAATTCGGAGAAAGCCAAGTCATACCCAGAATTACATCAAAATCAACCATTTCTAAGATAACCAAATCTACATAAGTGTTGCTCCCCACAAAGTTCACCAAACAAGACCTATATACCTTTCAACTACCACAGACTCACCCACCGGAGTAGAAACACGAATAGGCATATCAAGTAATTCACATGTAAATTTAGACCATTAGCAAATGATGAAGATACATATGAAAACGTGGATCCAGGGTCAAATAATACAGATGCCATGCAATCACAAACCAAAAGATTACCTGTGATACAGCATCAGACGCCTCCGCTTCAGATCTCCCAGGGAAACGTAACAATGGGCCCTTTCATTTGTTTGTCCGTTGCCCCTACCATGTTGTGTTGTAGTGGCTCCGTTTTGCCCATCACCTCTGCCGTTTTGGTGACCACCATTACCTCGACCACCACGTCCTCCAGAAAAACGGCCTCTACCAATGACCACCTCTACCTCTAGCTATTGGGGGTCTGTAACTCTGTTTTGGACAATTCCTCCTAATATGTCCAATCTCCCCACATCCATAACACTCTCTGGAGTCAGGCATAGGTCTCTCGAAGAAGTGTTGACCGGTCTGAGGTGGACCCCCAACTACAGTCTGTAATGAAGACTGAATTGGTCGAACTGAGTAACCTCCGGAACCCTGTCCTCTGGTGTAGGAACCATTAAACTCACCTCCCTTTCGAAACCTTTTTGATGTCGATGTCGAGGTGAAGTCATCGGGCTTCACTCCTTCCACCTCTATCACGAAGTCTACCACTTCTTGGAAGGATTTTGCCGTGGCCGCTACCTGTAAGGACGAAATCTGCAACTCTGACCTCAACCCCTTCATAAACCGGCGAATCCGCTCTTGTGGACTGAAGCAAAGTTGAGTGGCGTACCTGGATAATGCACGAAACTTAGCCTCATATGCATTAACCGACATCCTGCCTTGCTCTAAGCTCAAGAACTCATCCCTTTTCCTATCCCTCAAAGTCCGGGGGATATATTTCTCCATAAACAAACTAGAGAATGAGGCCCAAGTCATAGGTGTTGCCTCTGTCGGTTGACACTCAACATGTGATCGCCACCACATCTTGGCGTTCCCTTGAAACTGATAACTCACGAACTCAACACCACACCGTTCTATACTATACCATCTTGTGTAGTAGCTCATGACAGTCAACCAGAAAATCGTAAGCATCCTCAGATTCGGCACCCTTGAAGACTGGAGGTTTCAATTTCAAGAACTTACTGAAAAGTTCATGCTGATCATTTGTCATTATAGGCCCAGTAGTCAGACGAGGAATGTGCCTATTTCCAATGAGGCATCCATGCGGGGAGCCATAGTAGCCGCATGTCGTATCTCTAAAACGAAGGTGTTTGTGCGAAACCACTGGAGGTGTCTGGCCCTGATCAGATAACCCGCTAAGATAAGCCAGAACCTGATTGATCATCTCTGGGATAGGTTGGGGTGGCATTTCCTCATTCTGCACTTGTTCATTCTCCCCATCCTCCCCCTCTCTTACTACTTCCTCAGTCGGTGGAGGAGTCACTGCCCTAGCATCAGATGGGCTAGGTGCTCGTCCTCTTCCTCTAGAGGACGTCCTCCCACGACCTCTACCACGGCCTCTTGCCACTGTTCTTTCTCGAGCCACAGCCCCAGTGGCTGGCTCAGATGTTTCTTGTCTTGCCGGTGTTGCTGCTGGTGCGGTCGTTGCTCTAGTTCTAACCATCTGCGAAATAGAGTGAAGATGGTCAGGATACCAATTTGTATCACCTAGATACCAATTGGACTCAAGTAGTAGCACGAAAGAAAGAATGAAAGAATGGAATTTTCCTAAAGCCTTATAGCCTCTCAAAGAAAAGTAAAGGCGTCCCCCTACCGTTCCTTAAGACTCTACTAGACTCGTTCTTGTGTGATGAGACCAATGAACCTAATGCTCTGATACCAAGTTTGTCACGACCCAAATCGGGGACGCGACTGGCACCCACATTTACCCTCCTATGTGAGCGAACCAACCCATCTAAACCTTAACATTTCAAGATATATCAACAGAAATAATGCGGAACTTAAACTCATTAATAAAACAATTCAAAACTATTATTATTATCCCCAAAATCTGGAAGTCATCATCACAAGAACATCTATCCTCAAATTACTAAACTAAAAATGTCTAAGAAGCTAAAACAAATAAAAGCTAGTCCATGCCGGAAGTTCAAGGCATCAAGACTTGAAGAAGAAGATCCAGTCTAAGCTAGACGCATTAGCTCACCCTCAATTTCCGAAGGTAGTGAAGACTGGCTAGATTACTGTTGAGTTGAAGTTGACGGAACGTTTGCTGCATTCCACAAATAACAAAGAAGAAAACATAAAAGTAGGGGGTCAGTACAACCACAAGTACTGAGTAGATATCATCGGCCAACTCAAAATAGAAGATAATATAATCAAGTAATATTATAAATCAACTATAAACTCAACATGTAGCAACAACAAGTACTATAATCATCAACACGTACCATCAAGTTCATCCATGAGGGCTCAAGCCTCCATACCATACTCATTTGGGAATTAAGTTTATTAGATTGATTATTTATCATCTTTCAAGATTCATTATCTTTCTTCCTCTTGTGTCGGTACATGACACTCCGATCCCCTACCACTATGTGTCGGTACGTGACACTCCGATCCCCTAATTCTACGTGTCGGTTCGTGACACCCGATCCCCTATATGTGTCGGTACGTGACACTCCGATCCCCTAATTCTACGTGTCGGTTCGTGACACCCGTCCCACTAATACTATGTGTCGGAACGTGACACTCCGATCCACTAATACTATGTGTCGGAACGTGACACTCCGATCCACTATACTATGTGTCGGAACGTGACACCCCGATCCACTAACCTCATTCTATCCGTTCATCAGGCCTTCTCTATATACCAAGGCATCATCAATCCCATTATTTTAATTCATCAAGCTTCTTTTATACCAAGGCATCATCATTAATAAGTAGATTAAAGTTTCTTTCAAGATTTGGAATTCAATGGTTTTCATCATGCTTGTTTTATCAAAATCACATAATCATATTCATGCAAGCATACAATTAAGCATATAGACAGGTTTACAATACTACCAATACATATCATTCTCGCTATAAGAGTCTACTACGAATATCGTAAAAACCATAACAACTACCTCCACCGAAGAATTGAATTCAAACAAGCAATTTCCCAAGCTTTGTGTTCTTCCTCTTCGATCGATTCCTCTCTCTCTATCTTTGTTCTTTCTCTTTTTCTTATTCAAACCCTCTTTCTTTTACCCTAATTAACATATAATTAAGTGTAAAAGATGACAATAGTACCCCACTAATTAATCCAAAGTTACCTACTATTTTATCCCTCAAGAATTTGAGTTATTAATATAAACCCACGAAATCTATAATTAAGGAAAGAATAGTCCAAAACGTCCCTTAAAACGTGTAAAGAAATCCGATTCTGCCTGGGATTTTGCGCAACCTGTGACGGCCCGTCGTGCCTGCGACGGTCCGTCACGCAGTCGTCGCAGCATCTTAGAACTCCGTTTTCACTAAGTAGACTGTGACGGTCCGTCACACCTGTGACGGTCCGTCACACCTGTGACGGTCCGTCCTGCACCTCCGTCGTGACGGTCAGAGACCGTTTCCCGTACCAAATTCTCAAGAGTTGAAGTGTTTGCAACGGGAGCTTACGACGGCTCGTCGTGGCTGTGACGGCTTGTCCTGCAGGTCCGTCACAGATTACAGAGAGTCGATTTTAATGCTAAATTTTCAGGACTCTAAGTGTTCTGGAACGAGACACCCTCGACGGTCCGTCGTTCCCCTGACGGCCCGTCGTGGTATCCGTTGTCTCACCCCAGTTTTTCCAGAAATAAAATCTGCTGCTTAAAACGACTAAAGGTCGTTACATGCTTTCAATTAAATTTATTTATATCTCATGAAATTATATATATATACACACACTAGTCCTTATGTCTAACAATAATTGTTCACTATTGACTTGAACATACCTTAAGAAACAATGAATATAGGGATAATACTTGTAATGACTCGTACGATAATTTATTGTTTTTCATGAAAATTACCAGTTTGCCCACCCGATATTGACCCCGAGTCTTCTACGATTGATTTTGAAAAGTTGGTTTCCAACTTTGGGTTAAAATCTTGAAAATTTGTAAGTTTTGAGTTTAAAGGGGTAAGTTGTTAAAAAATGAGTTTTGGTGCCTTATTTAAGTTTCGAGTGTTTGAATGAAATGCTGTCATTTCCATCAGTCTCAAAATATAAATTCTGATCAGTGAAAGTTCTCAATTTCAGATTTTGAGTCTTTTTAAAGATTTGAGATCCTAAGTTCTGTAACTGTGGAATTTCACTCTTTGGATTGACTTTGGTCGACATTCAAGGTTCGAATACTCATATCGGAATATAGAGAGTTTCTTTGGATTCGGGAGATGATTTTAGGCCAAGGTGAGGTTTTGATCGATTTTTGAGAAGTTCCAAAATTGTTTTAGACTTTTATGCATGCATTAGTTTCTTTTGCTTTTCACGGATGTCGAGTCAAGAAGACTTCGAATTCATGTTTTGACGGTTTCATAGTATCTTTTGATTTTCACGGAGGCTGATCATATTTGGCTTCGAGTATCACCCATGAAGGGTATGGTGAGGGTCAAAAAGAAGGGACAACTTAGCTTTAGATTCATTGGACTTTTTGAAATTTTGATTTGCGTGAGAGATGTGGCCTATAAGTTGGTCTTGCCACCTAGTTTGTCAGTCATGCATTCTATGTTTCATGTTTTCATGCTTTAAAAGCATATGCCGGATGAGTCCCATATAATTTCCCTTGATTCAATAACTTGGGTCTAAAATTATGTTTGAGGAGGAGCCTAAATCCATTTTGATAAGGCAGGTTCGAAAGCTTAGGACCAAAAATATTACTTCAGTAAATGTGTAGTGGAAGCATAATTCAGTTGCTAAGGGGGACTTGGGAGATAGAGTTTGATATGTGTACCAGATATCTTCACCTTTTTTAAGCTCTAGGTAACTTCTTTCGCGTTATGCTTCAGGATGAAGATGATTTTCAGTGATGGGTAATGTAATGACTCGATCGTTCATTTTTATGAAAAATTATGATTTTTCCCTCCTAATATTGACCCCGAGTCTTCTATGATTGATTTTGAAATGTTGATTTTGAACTTTGGATTAAAAGTTGAGAATTAGTAGTTTTGAGTTTGAAATGTTAAGTTGCTAAGAACATGGTTTTTGGTGTCTTTTGGAATTTTGAGTGTAAGAATGAAATTCCTTTGTCTCCATCAGCCCCGAAATGTGAAATTTATCCGTTAGAGTTATCAATTTCAAATTCTGAGTCTTTTTTTTTTAGAATTTGAGGTCCTAAGTTGTATAGTTGTAGAATTTTACCAATTAGATTGACATTGGTCAACTTTCAGGATTTAGATACTCAAATTGGAATTCTGGAAGATTCAATGGATTCAGATGATGACTTAAGGCCTAGGTATGGTCTTGATTAATTTTGCGACGCCCCGAGCTTGTTTTAGCCTTTTTAGGTGTGAGTTAGTTTCTTGTGATTTTTCACGAATGTTGGATCAAGGAGACCACAGATTTGTATTTTAATGGTTCCATTTTGTCCAGAAAATTGAGTATATTTGATTTGCATGTGTGATTTGTGTTGACGTGTTCCAAACATATCCTGAGGGTCCTTTAGATTATTGAAAAGTTGGTTGTGTTTTCTGGTGCTACATGCCTTACTTTTGTGAAGTACCTATCGCTTAAGTGACATTCACTTAAGCGAAGAACATGTCGCTTAAGCATAGGAGGTTTGCTTCTATGAAGGCCACACTTTTTGCTTGAAAAATTTGGGGTTCAAGCCCTATTTCATCATTTTGAGCTTTTGAAAATTTTGGGTGACAACTTGGACTAGATATTTGAGGAAGATCTATTAGGTAACAATTCTTAACTCTAAATCTTCAATTAAACCTTATTATTTGTGGATTTATGTATTTAAATTAAGCTTTTGAAATGAGAAATTTGAGTTATTTTCAAGAATCCAAGAAATTAGTAAAATGGTGATTTTTAAGTCCCTTTCTCGAAAGCATTTTCCCTAATGAGTTCAAAAGCCTTGATTAATGGATTAATACTTCAAGTATTAAATTTTGGATTTAAATCTTATTTTTGAGATATCATTTTGTGTTGATTGATCCATTTTTAATGGTTAGTTTTCGAAAAAAATTTGTCAACACTTGCTTGTGCATAGATTGTGTGGCTTTGGAAGTGATTCGAAAGGAGAAGACTCAACTTTTGGAGTTATGTTGATTGATTTAAGGCAAGTTTACTTCCAAAACTTTGTATACTAGTAGAATTTGTGTTCTTTCTTCGTTGTTTGTGTGTTGGAGTAATGGAGATGAGGTGAATTTATAATTGTCCACTGATACATCTAAATTAATAAAAACAAGGTTGAAATGAAAAAAGGCCATGTAATGAACATGTTGATGTAAATTTCCTTACTGTGACACATGTAGATTGATTGATGAAATGCTTGAAAGTATGAATGTGGACTTGAATTGTATTAATTGTTGTCTCTTCCATGTGATGTGATAGTGCTTGTATGCATTGATTGTGAACACTGTGATGATTTATGATGCTAAGGTCTTTCCTGGTGAGTGTTGTGATGTTGAGGCCTATGCCAACAAGTGTTTGTTAGGATCGAATTCACACACACACACTAGATGAATGAAGAACACAAGAACTTACTTGAGAAAGAGATGAGAAATCTAGAGAGAGAGAGAGAGAGAGAGAGAGAAAACCCAATATTTCATGGTAACACCCCGTGAGTAAACTTCCACGGCGGTGAGGTATATTTATATTAATAAATCAGAGTATTTTTGGTTACAGAGAATAAATAGAGAATAAATAGGAAAGCCTAAAATAGAGAATAAATAGGAAAGACTAAAATTAATCAGGCTCCACTACCTAACAATTCTCCCACTTGGAGACTGACTCAGTCATCCAAAAAATACATTCTAAAAAAAAAATCTCTTCATCATCAACATCTTTACCGGACCGCAACATCTGTAGCTACAACTACAGAAGATCAACCGAGGTTTTACATAACCTCAGTTTCCCAACATCAACACATTTCGTCAACATGTATGCTGGGTTCTTTGCACCCTCTATCTTCTCCAAGCACATATCACCATCCTCCACTGGCATGCGAGTGAAATGGTATCGCCTTCTGATGTGCTTTGTCTTCGAATGATAGACTGGATTTTTCACCAACTGTATGACACTCTGGCTATCTGAGTAAAGAATCTTCTCGCTCTGCTTCTTGCCCAAATCCTCAAGATAATCTGCCAGCCATATCATCTCTTTCCCAGCTTCAGCTATTGCCACATACTCAGCTTCAGTAGATGAAAGAGAAACACACTTCTGAAACCTGGACATCCAACTCACTGTTGTTCCACCTATGGTGTAAATGTACCCGGATGTAATCTTACTCGAGTCAACATCCCCACCAAGATCAACATCCAGAAAACCCTGTAGAGTCACCTTGTCTTTGCCAAAACAAAGTGAAGTACTGGATGTACCTCTCAGATATCTCAAAAGCCACTTCACAGCTTCCCAATGCTCTTTCCCAGGGTTTGCCATGTACCTGCTAACAACTCCCACTGCATGTGCTATATCACGTTTAGTGCAGACCATAGCATACATCAAATTACCAACTACTGAAACATATGGAACAAGTGCCATGTGATCACGCTCCTCGGCAGTCTTGGGTGACTGCTCCTTTGACAATTTAAAGTGATTTGCTAATGGAGTAGTCCTATGTTTAGCATCATTAACCCTGAATCTGCTCAGCACCTTCTCAATGTACAACTCCTGAGATAGATTTAAAGTGCCAGTAGATCTATCCCGAGAAATCTTCATCCCCAAAATCTGTTTTGCTGGACCCAAATCTTTCATCTTAAACGCTGCAGACAACCTTGTCTTCAGATTGTTAATCTCCCTCATACTAGATCCTGCAATCAACATATCATCCACATACAAGAGTAGAAAGACATATGAATCAGTGTATTTCTTGAAGTAACAACAAGGATCCTTTTCAGCGTTGCAGAATCCACTCTTGGTCATGAAGGAGTCAAACTTCTTGTACCACTGCCTTGGTGCTTGCTTTAGTCCATACAAGCTCCTGGTGAGCTTGCACACCATGTGTTCCTTGCTTGGAACCACAAATCCTTTCGGTTGCTGCATATAGATCTCTTTGTCCAGATCTCCATGTAAAAACGCTGTTTTTTACATCCATTTGCTCTAGATGCAAATTCTCTGATGCAACAACACTCATAAGAATTTGAATAGAGGTTAACTTCACAACAGGAGAGAATATTTCAGCATAATCAATACCTTTCCTTTGTGAATAGCCTGTAACCACTAAACGAGCCTTGAACCTTCTTTTGCCATCTGGTTCAGTCTTGATTCTGAACACCTACTTGTTCAGCAAAGCTCTCTTCCCTGCAGGTAGCTCAGTCAATACCCATGTGTCGTTCTTCTAAAGTTACCTCATCTTATCATCCATGGCTTTCTCTCACTTGATTGAATCCTCCACCTGTAGGGCCTCATCAAAAGACTCTGGTTCCCCCTCATCAGTCAGCAATAGATAGTGTAATGAAGGTGAATACATATCTGGTGCCCTGATGGATCTGTATGATCTCCTTAACACCTGCTCAGGTGTAACTTGCTCCACTTCAGATTCTTCTGTAGGAGTTGGTTGAGTATCTGCTTCGACATCTCTGGGGTTACTCTTCTCCAACTCAACCTTAACTCCCACTTGCTTTGTAATCTCTAGAACCTTCTGCTCTCTGTCCTTGTAAAGGACAGACTCATCAAATGTCACGTCACAATGTCTCAGGATCTTCTGTTCTGTTTTGTCATCCAAAACATGTAACCAAACAGATCAGAACCATAGCCTATGAAGTAACACTTCACAGCCTTGGCATCAAGCTTGTCTCTCTTTTCTGGATCAACATGAACATAAGCAGTGCAACCAAAAGTCCTCAAGTGTGAGTACTTGAGTTTTTTTCCTGTCCACACCTCCTCTGGAATCTTGAACCCTAAAGGAAATGATGGTCCCCTGTTGATCTAGTATGCAGTTGTGCTCACAGCATCCGCCCAAAGTGTTTTGGGCAGCCCACAGTGTATCCTCATACTCCTTGCACGCTCATTCAATGTTCTGTTCATCCTCTCAGCAATTCCATTCTGCCTTGCCTTACTAGGAACTGTTCTTATCAATCTGATTCCCTCAACTGCACAGAATGCCTTGAACTCAGATTTGTCATACTCTCCTCCATTGTCAGACCTTAGGTATTTGACTTTCAAACCGGTCTGATTCTCAACTTCAGCTTTCCACTTCTTGAAAGTTGCAAACACATCTGACTTATGCTTCAAGAAGTAAACCCATACCTTCTTGCTGAAATCATCAATGAAGGTAACATAGAATCTGGATCCTCCAAGTGATGATACTGGAGATGGTCCCCAAACATCTGTATGGACCATTTCCAACCGCACTTTCTTTGGCTCTCTAGGAATCTTTGTGAAGCTTACTCTTTTCTGTTTGCCCATAACACAGCTCTCGCAAAGACCCATATCAACAGACTTCAGACCCTCTAATGCTCCTTTTGCAACCAGCATCTTCATTCATTTAGTACTCATGTGTCCAAGTGTGTTGTGCCACAGACATGAACCGAAAGCACCTTCAGCAACAGTGGCCATGTTTATTCACCCTGCAGTGGTGTACAAGATTCCAGATTTGGTACCACGAGCTACTACCATAACAGCTTTCACGATCTTCCACGAACCTTTCCTAAACTCTGCTGCATATCCCGTGCTATCAAACTGACCAACAGAGATCAAATTTTTCTTGATCCTAGGAATATATCTGACATCCTCCAATGTCCACTAGTTTCCCGAGGTGGTCTTTATGCAAAAATCCCCCTTTTCTTCAATCTCTAAGGCTTTATTGTCAGCAAGATATACTTTTCCAAATTTCCAGATTTGAAATTTTGGAACAACTCCTTGCTTGGAGATGCATGGAAAGATGCACCAGAATCCAAAATCAATGATTTAACCGGGCTGTTCACACTAAGGATTAGAGCATCCCCAATGTCCTCTGCTGAATTTACAGAATCATTGTCATCTCCAAATTTATGATTCTGTTTCTTCTTTGGCTTTGTACAGTTCGTCCGAAAGTGCCCTTTTTCTCCACAGTTCCAACAAGTCACGTTTGATCTGTTCAGGGATTTTCCTCGATTCTTTGATTTTGATCGACCATGTTGATTTTGGCCTTTCTTCTTACTTCTCCCCCTTCGGTCAACGCTGAGAGCACTGCCCGATAAATCTCCTACTTCTCGTTTGCGAATACTTTTGCTAAGAACAACATCAAGGATTTCATAAAACTTCAGTTTCTCAGATCCACGGGAACTGCTAATCGCAGCAACAACAGTATCCCAAGCCTCGTGCAGAGATGACATCAAAATCAACGCCTTAATTTCATCTTCGAAATTAATATCCACAGAATTGAGTTGACTCACAATCATATTGAACTCGTTTATATGATCAGAAACGGATCCATTCTCAGACATCTGTAAATTGAACAATCTACGCATCAAATATACCTTGTTCATAGCCGATGGTTTTTCATACATGTTTGACAGTGCCTTCAACGAACGGACGTAGTCTTCTCCTTCACGATGTTGAACGCCACGTTTCTTGACAAAGTCAACCGGATTAACCCTAGAGCCTGGCGATCCTTGAGTTTCAACTTCTCCTCCGTCATGGATTCCGGCTACACCCCGGTCAACGGTTCGTGAAGATCTTTCTGGTACAGATAATCTTCGATCTGCATCTTCCAGAAACTGAAATCGGATCCATCAAACTTCTCGATTCCAAGCTTCGAACTATCCATCTTCTGTGATCGTGTTGAATCTCCTTAGCTCTGATACCAGTTGTTAGGATCGAATTCACGCACACACACTAGATGAATGAAGAACACAAGAACTTTCTTGAGAAAGAGATGAGAAATCTAGAGAGAGAGAGAAGAGAGAAAACCCAATTTTTGTGGTAACACCACACACCCCGTGAGTAAACTTCCACGGCGGTGAGGTATATTTATATTAATAAATCAAAGTATTTTTGATTATAGAGAATAAATAGGAAAGCCTAAAATAGAGAATAAATAGGAAAGCCTAAAATTATTCAGGCTCCACTACCTAACAGTGTTATGATGTCGAGGTCATTTTTTAAAAGTGTTTATAAAGCCGACCAAAAAGGGTTCCGTGTATTGATTTGATATAAAGCCAATAGGAAATGGTTTCGACTAATGATATAAAGACGATGAGAAATGATTCGGCTAGTGATTTGATATAAAGCCGATGAAAAATGGTTCCAGCTAGTGATTTTATATAAAGCCGATGGAAAGTGGTCTCGTCTAGTGATATTGTGCCAACAAAAAATATTTCAGGCAAGAGATTGATCGTTATGACTTGATGCTTATGCGTGACTTACTTGTTACTTGTTATTGATGTACTTGTTACGTGTAACTGAACTATTTGACATTGAGATTGACTTATTTGATTCGCTGATTGTTGAATTGTTAAGATTGAATTGTGTATATTGAGCCTTGTGAGGTGTGTATTTTTGAATTGCTAGGTTTGATTGATTTCTGTGCATATTGTAGTTTGAGGAGGTTCGTTTGAAGTGTAAGTGATATTTTTTTTCTAGCTAGATGCCTTGTTTTCTAGGTTTCTTGTTGTGCATCATGTTGTTGGTACTCATCTCTTGCTTTCACGCATGTGTAGCTTTCGAGCCCGAACCCATGTGATCTTTTTCTCCTCCTTATGATTTCGAGGCTTGTGAAGGTTTTGAAGAGGTAGTTGCTTGTCACTTTGGTGGATCGTCTTTTTCTTTCCTTTGAGATTTGTTCTATTTAAGAAACATAGACTTAAACTTGTACTTATTTCTTAAATTTCTCACTGTATGCATTTCGGGACTTGTACACATGACAATCAGATTTTGGGGAGTTTTAATAGAAGAATAAGTTTTCCTCTTTATCTCGTTTCTTGTTTTTAGTGTTCTTCCACATTTCTTTCGTCCTTTTGGGTTGATGCTGACTTGTCTTGATAGAAAAAGATAAGTGTCATCACATCCTTTTTGGATCGTGACAAACATTATTATATTACCCTTTGAATATATTAAATTTGATATTTTGGAAAATCTATTAGATATTGATTAATATTTAATAATAAGAATAAAATAGACATAAAAGGATAAATTATTTGTTGATTTTTTCAAACTGGACAATAACACAAAAGACAAGTAAAGATGGACAAAAGAGTATCTCTCAATTTCAATTTACTCAAAATATAATACAAAAAATGGTATAATTTCTAAGCTAATATATGTATATAATCTAACAATGCTACTTAAATATAAAATAATTAATGGTGGAGAAATTCAATATTTGAACACAATTTTTTTTAGCAATGAATTATTAAAAAAATTATGTTAGATACCGACAAAAATGCTAGGGGTATATTTTTGCAGTTGATGTTGGTGTATGATATGGTATTTGTTTGTTTTGACTACATGCATGATGTAGAAAGGCAGAGGCTTAGACTGGTTGACACTACTAAAAACTCAAATAATTTTTCAATATTCGTTTACTTTTAGACCTTTTGTGTTGTGGCATATTGCTAGACTTGTGCCCATATTTCCATCCGCAATATAAACAGAGTACTCTATTAATTTATTATAAATATCAAAGTTCAAAGCCAGGCTAACAGTCTACTATAGCTAGTAAGGACCATGTAATAAGTTTTGATTGACCTAGCCAATGGACCTAAGTGAAATTGCAACTTAAACCGTTTACACATTCGAAGTTGTAACATTTTCTTAGTGGTGAGCACAATTTTTTTCTTAAGGAGTGTCCCCTTTTGGATGAACTTTTGAAGTGTTTCACATTCTTTAAGAAAAGTAGATTAAGACATAAACTGAACATAATTTTTTATTTTATCCTTATTAATTTATTATCAAATTTATTGAAGTCATTTACCAAAGAAAGGCCTAACCCATCAGTGACCCCCTAAAGTTGAAACTAACTTTCACTTAGACATCTTAATGAAACTTTGTTCATTTTAGACACCTCATGTCATGTCTCGTTGTGTCATTTTAACACTTTTTACTGACATGACATAGTGAGTGTAATACACTCCATATCAGCGTGTGAAAAACTCATTTAATCATTTTCTTTTTCATTTTCTTCCTCATTTCTCAGCCAGAATCTCTCAAAAGTTGAACTCCTTCTATGGAGAAATAGTTTTGATGATGCTACAGACAAAAACAATTAATTTCAACACAAAAAGATTTTACAAAAAAATAAATTTCAACCCATGATTTCATGTTGTCACAAATAAGAAGAAAAAACTTGCAAAAGACAGTGGGTGGCGTGGAGAAGACGATGTGGGTGGGAAAGGGGTTGGGGTTAGGGTGGGCAAAGGCGTAAAAGACATTGGATGGGTGTGGAATAGTGGAGATGACGATCTAGGTAGGTGGGTAGGAGTTGGGGTGGGGTGGAGAAGATAACTTTTGTAGGGTTGGGTTTTTTTCTTTTTCAATTTTTTGTGTAAAAAATTCCACATGTCCTTAAGTCATTGACTACTTTTTCATTATACTATAATATCATTATTTAAAAATTATTTTTAATATATATGCCACATATTTTTATTTAATTTGTCACTTTGTCACGTCATTGGGAGAGTGTGTTTCACACACCTTATATATTTGACTGATTGTTAAAAAAGTGCTAAAATGACACAATGCAGTATGCCATTATCTAAAATGAATAAAGCTTAGTTAAGATGTCTTAGTGAAAATTGATGTCAAATTTAGAAGGACCACTAATGAGTTAGGCCTTAAAGAAAATTCAAATGAAGGGTAAAATTGAAAGTATATTTTAAAAATAGTCTTAAAAATTGAAAAATAAAATTAATTTAAAATATGTCTCAATAATTAATATGAAATCGATGGAGAATAACACTAAATATATATAAATCACAATTTATGTATATTACTGTAACACTTACACATTGGTAATATATAGGGTTGTCACTTTGTTTTATATTATATAACAATTTTTTCAAATAAAATCGTATCACATGACACTCCTCGAATCTTGCTAAATTTCCCTCTGCCTTCAAGTGTAATGTGATATTTTCTATACATATATTTATTTTCTAATAATTAAATAAGTGATAATGAAATTTAAACTAACTAACACATCTTTATCATTTATCCTTCGATCAGTGGAGCTTTCAAGGATGCCTAGATCAGTAACCAAAGTGTAAATAAGCGTATATATGTCTTATTCGAGAGCAGCCAAATAAATAGTACATTTAATTCAGTTTTAAAATAGTGTTATAGAAAAATATCAGCTCATACTTATTCATTCTAGAATAAAAAAATATATAACTTGAGACTTTTCTTTTTTCTATAATTTTTAGTTACACCAATGATTAAATGACAACTGATAATGATACGCTCAATGATTCTCACGTGTTTCCACTCTTTAGCTGTAGATCCTCTACTAAGTACTGAACATGTCTTTTCTTATGGGCCTAATATTGTTAGAGATAAACATTAATTACTCATAGAGCCGTTAAAAAAGAGTTTGGCCCGTGATACTGGTTTAAGTTTATTCTTGAATTAAGTAAGGTTGAACTTAATATTTTTTATTTATTTATGAATAAGGCTTTTTAGCCTGCTTCATTTGGCCCGTAGGCCTCCTCTTAGGCTCAATCCGCAAGCCTCAGAGGTCAGCCTGTGAGCTATTAATATTTTAAAATATATTTTTAATGGTGCTTTATTTGTAAAGATTTTATGGATGAATATCTTGAAAAATAAAAATCAAGCATTTTATTGCATGGTGAACTGTAGATGAAGATGAACTTCTTAAGGAAATAATATTACATGTTGATTCAAATGTGATCCATGGTGAAAGTAGAAGCGGAGTTATAAAACATTAATTAATGAGTCATGTAATATTTAAAATTTTAGATTTGTTAAGCATTTAGACTGTTTTGTGTTGCTGGATATCTTTTAAACAGTTAGTTTTTTTGGGGGAGAAATGATGGAATGATCAACATTTATCCGCTAAATCTTACGTTGGCTATTATGTATTTTATAAGTATCCATCAAATTGTGTGATTCATAAATGTATTTTTGTAAATATTCACTAAAGTGTGTGATTCATAGATAAATTCTTTATGAATTGATTTCGTGTTCATAGGCGTCAACATTCGGTACTCTTTCTAAGAGAGTAATATTGTTCATATTTTGGTTGAAGGGCCAATCCGTCCCAACCCGTGACCGGCTTAGGTTTGGGTTGGACTGCTATTTTATTAGCCCTTTAATTAAAGGGTCAGCTCGCTCCAACCCATTTAACTCTCTAGCCCGTTAAGGTTGGGTTGGACCAGTCCATTTTGACACTTCAAATTTTTCATGTGCAAACTCTACACTAATTATTTCTCAGAGTTAATATTTCACAAAAGTAATTTAATTTTAAAAATTTATCTAGTAAAATTATTAAACTTTATTGTATTAATAAAATTTCCCAATTAATTTTTTTATAGAAAAAAAATCACTCAACAAGTCTTTGTATTAAAAAAATCATTTAACTAAATTTCTAGTTGAATAAAATTTGACATGATAAATTATTTTTTATGCCCAAATTTATTTGAGACATTAACTTTTGAAATAAACAAATTAATTAACATATGTGTTTTTTCGTATATATGCCAAATAATATTTAGGATTTGATACACAGATACATGTATAATTATATATGTTCTATAATATTGTATAATTCTTCTAAATCATATATATATATATATATATATATATATATATATGCAGTGACAATTTCTTAATTAATTCTTATACTATCACGTAGTATAATTTTGTAGCTCGTTAATTATAATATAAGCCATTATTTACATTAACAAATAATATTTGTAAGTAAATTATCCGAAATTATATGAAATATTTTTTTGCCTGCAAATGCATAAAATTTAAATTTAAATTATCATATTTTATTTTTTCAGCGAGTAAGAAAGAGAGAGTCAGAGATGATGCAACTTAACAGTGAAGAAGGAGCAAATACATATCTAAATTTATTTATTTATTTATTTTAGGAGTTAAAATTTTAAGAAGTCACTTAATTTCGAACATATAAAAAAATTTAACTTTATAATGTCAAACATTATTTAATGAAAAATTCAATTGAGTATTTTATTGATATTTGATATGAAGGGTTAAGAGGAGTGATATACTAATTTAAAAGATATTTTAATGACTTTCATAGAGTATAAGTTTTCAAAGTGAAGTGATTTTTGCAATATTGATATTTCAAAAGATCACTTAATGTTAAAAATTATTTAGCAGTCACCAAAATTTGTTTTATATATATCTTAGTATGTATCTTGTACAATCCAATTTGTACTCCACTCTCCAAAACAAAATTTATGCTATGCAACGTAAATTGTTTGCTTAAATTATTTGAGCTAAGTTGTTTGTATAAACTATTTATGATGTCTGTTTAAGTTATTTATAAGTTGTCTGCTTAAATTATGTGAGCTACATGCAAGTTGTCTCTTAGAATTATTTATGATAGTACTATATAATTCATTCTTTTTTTTAGTAAAAATTTAAGGAATCCCATAGTGTAATTCAATAATTACATTCTGTCCCGATAAATTTAGTATTACAAAAAAAATCCTTAAATTTGTTGTTCTGTGATACTTTAGACTCTAGTGATACATGGTAAATGATACATGGTAAGTTTAAACTGTTGAGAAAAAAATGGGGAATAAACGGTACAATAATGTTGTTACTAAAACAGCTTAATTTAAGGTAACAGATCATTAATCACCATAAAATCAGCACGTAATTGGATATTAATTTCAAATTTTGAAAATCAAAGATTATATCATCTATTTTGAAGTCTATTTATCTTTTCAATCTGGCTTCTTTATATAATTGTTGATCATTTCTAAGAATCCTTTGAAATCCTTAAAGTACACTACGGTCAATTTGACAATAAGAATATATAATGTTTCTCTTTAGTTATAATTGAATATTGGGGTTCCTAGCTTTTATTTTATGTATGTTATGCTTGGTTGAATATCTGTCTTTTTTTGTGAACGATGCACTCTATTCATCCAATAGTGTTCAATACAAAACAAATAGATGATAACTATCTACACTCCTATCAATTACAAAAAGTCTAACATGCTACACACTACAAAACACGAGAACAATCTTACATAGTGAATAAAAAGACAATACAACAACTTCTCTAATTACAAGACCTAAGGGTATGAATTTGAAGCAAATAAAGGTCTTTGGAAGCTGGAGATGCTTCTGCCTCTGGTGTTTATATGCAGTACAGTTTCCTTGCATAATCAGTCTGCTGAAGATACTCCTCCCCCCTGGAATCTGATCACATTCTTGTCCTTTAGGAAATTGTTGCTAAAATTGACAGCAAACCTTATGGGATGTGTTGGTATCTTTAAATCTTGTACTTCAGTGGCTGCAATTTGAAAATAAAACAACAAATTATAACGATATTGAAATATAAATACTAAATAAAACAACTAAAATAACTTACTGATACATGGTTTCAGTTTTCAGAAATTCATACTACATGAAAAACATGTGTACATGTCTACTACATGTATCAGTGAATTAACTAAAACATTATAACATGTGATACATATCTAATACATGTATCAGAAACATCTACTAAACAATATACACACTGATTCTATATGTATCATCAAGTACAGTTGATGACGCATTTATTAAATTTAGTGAATGATACATTATAACAATTTTCAAAACATGTATCAGTACATCAACTAAACAACTAATACCTTACTGATACATGATATCAGTTTTCAGGAATTCATACTACATGCAAAACATGTGATACATATCTACTACATGTATCAGTGCATTGACTAAACATTGTACACACTGATTCTATATGTATCATCAAGCACAGTTGATGACGCATTTACTAAACTTATTGAATGATACATTATACAATTTTTTTCAAAACTTCATGATACATATAAAATATTATGATACACAACAAATTCATGTAACAATTCACCATCTAAAATATTATGATACACAACAAATTCATGTATCCGTGATATTGTTAAATCCCAGATTTAACTCTTTCAAACTGCTGAGTGCTGCAGATATAAAACGGTTGGCTAACAATGTGGAATGGTTTTGCTTTAGTCAGTTCTTTTTGGCAGATAACAAATGTCTTCCACTTACCCAAAAACTTCTCACATCCATCATCTAAAAGGTGACATCTATTGACATTTAGCGACTTCAACGAAGTGAGAGCTGCATATGATAAACGAACTATCAGAAACTTCAACAACACGTGATGGAATCCCAGAATAGAGAAGTAATTCCCCGAAAAATTCTCTTTTACATCATAAAGTTTGTCCCGCAAACTAGGCCTAGTAAGTTAACATGGAAATAAAAACAGTAAAAGCAGACCTGTGAGGTAATCCAAACATGACGCAGTAACAACAGACCCTTCCAAGTTTAGCACGACTAGTTTGTACAGATCTGTAAAAGAATGAAATATTATCAAATCCAGATTACATCTTAACGTAGAACAAAAAGGAAATGTTAACTTTACGAAAAGCAGCCGAAGAGACTATTAATTGAGCTTCTTACAGCCAAAGTCTTTGTTTGAATCCTTCTGAAGATTCGTAGGATCATGCAAAAAGAACTGAAACTTGATGGAGTAAGAACAAAACGGTAGAAGTTAAGAGAAGTTGTCCTGCTTCCTGAAATTTTTACTTTTTTAAATTTCAAATTTTTGAATTTTGAAATTCAAATTTCAAAATTTGGCCTTTTATTTAAAATTAATTAAATTTAATAATTCAAAATCAAAAAGCTGATTTAAAAGGTTGAGTGTTTAAATGGATAATATTCAAAATTCAAAAACTGATTTAAGAGGTTGAGTATTTTAATGGAGAAAAAATAGGCATTAAAATGGGTAAATGTGTATTATAGGAGAGAGATTTAATGTATCTAAAAACTTACACTAAAATAAAAAAAAAGGGAATTATGTAATATTTAAAAAAAGTAGGGAAAATGAGAATATAAAAATTATAGTTGTGTATTTAAGTTATTTTTCCTTATTTTTATTTGTCACTTATTTTTAAAATTGATTTTTATTTTTATTTGTCGCTTTTTTTAGATCAAGAGACCATAATTTTTTCTCGTATTTTATCTTCAATAATAAATATTTATTTTCCAAATTATTTTCGAAGTCATCATTTAACAAGGAATAGTTTGATAAAAAATCTATATTATTAATTATTTTTTTAATGATTATGTCAAATTAAACTGTGACAAGTAAAAATAAATTGAGGAAGTATTAAAAATTATAAAAATAACACTACACACACATTCAAGATGATAAATATCAAGTTATAAACATACTTTTTGATAATAAACTACTTATAGCATATTATTATCAAGTTATAGCATATCAAGAAAAAACATATTATTCTCATTAATTTTTTTAAATAATAATAAACTTATTTAATAATTACATTTATTATTCAGTTACCTTTTTTAAACCAATGTAGTTAATTAAATTAATTATTTTAAGTTACCTTTTTTTAACAAAACTCTTAACTAGTGTAAATTCAAATAAATATTATATAGTTACCTTTTTTAAAAAAAATTACAAAATAATAGGGATTTATCATTCCATAATTAATAACTACCATCAATATCTAAAATAATTACAGTTTTATTTTAAACTGTCACACATTATCAAAAAAAAAATAAAAATTTATATTCTCCAAATTTTGTTCTTCCCCAAATCCTCACAAAATCATCTCTTTTGCATGCCTAACAATTAATTTTTTACCAAATCATCTCTTTTGCACGCTCAAAAAACTTTCACTCTTAACCGTCGTCTTCTCCAATTCTACTATTTTGCACTCACATCTTCCTTGTCAACACTCAAATCTTATCTCTTGCACTTAAAAAACTGTACAATGTCGAAGAGAGGCAATGAAACCCCGCGAAAATCCAAAAGTTGAATGATGAACAAAGCTCAAACGAATTTCATGCTCCATCTTTCAAAATTTTATCACAAACACAAACTCAGCCTTTATATGCAAAAGACAAAGCTAGATCAGGGAAATCAAAAACGGCAAAAAAACAAAACAAAATGGTGCACGTTTTTAACATTGCCAAAATTTGATTATATACTAGCATCAAAGATTTAACAAGTGGGTCAATATTTATCTTTTGACAATGTCTTCTTTTTCTTTTTTCAGACTATGTTCAGCACTTAAATTGAAATTCGATTAATTTGAATTTACATCGTGTAAGATTCATTCAGAAAAATAGCTTCCTAGATAAAATTTTTGAGTTCATCACGTGTAAGATTCAATTTGGCAGATATATTTTTTTTTTATTTTTTTCATATTTAAAACTTAAAATAACTTCTTATAAAACTATATAAATTTATTGATTATTACTCCCTTCATTCTAATTCATGTGAGTCGCTTTTAACTTTAATCTTCTCAAACAAATGTCACTTAATGCTATTAGAGATATAATTTCTTTTCTTTTCTTAAATATATTTTATTTTCATATTTAATAATTTATAATTACACAACATTTAAAATTTATTTTTTACCCTAGCGTGGACGAGGATATTTTGATTCTATTAGGATTAGTAAAGTAATATGGCCTTTGCACTAGTTGAGACATGGGCCAGAGTGCGGCGGCATTCAGATACTCAATTAAAATGTACGGTTTAAGTGTGTTTAATTTTGATTTTATTTGGCAATAGTATAGTACATGAAATTTGTTGATTTATATATGAGTTGAGTTTTTAGTATTGTATATTATAATTATATATGAATATTGTATGATTTAATATTGTATGATTTGTGAATATATAATTGGATTACAACAAAGTATGATTTTTGATAAATAATAATGTATTAATGTTGTATGATTTTGTGTATAAAATAATTACTATATTTCACTATAGGAATGTATGCATTAATGTATTAACTTTGTATGCTATGTGTATGAAATGCTATATTGTCTATTACAATGTCAGTGTATGAATAATATTAGTGTTGTATGTAGTATATTTTTTACTATTATTAAAAGTATTAAAGCTGTATATTTTTTATGTTTTGATTTTGATGTATGAATTAATGTAGTGGTACTGTTTGAGTAGTAATTTATAGTTTAAAAGTCATAAATTATTATTTTTAAAAAAAATTAAATATGTATTAATATTGTATGCATTGTGTATGAACTGATGTACAATTTTTGTATGCTTTGTGTATGAATTGAATAGAACGTCCATTTAACATACCAGTATATATATGATTTTATATGACATTATATAGTATGAAACGTATTAATTTAATTTACCAATTTTATAGGAGAAGAAGATACAAATACATTTGTCTTCATGTATTAACATGAATGTGTTTGCGGATCTGTTGACCTTCCTAGGTCAAGACAAGTTTCAACAATTCTTACAAGAAACACCGTTTGAATTTTTTTATGATTTGCATGACATAAAAATCCAATGTCAGATGTTACGACATATATTTCCTCTTGAAACTAAAAATGACAGGGATGACATGTTTGTTATGAATGTAAATGGTACAAAATTACATCTTGGGTTAAAAAAATTTGTTGGTGTAACCGGTCTAAAATATGGACCAATTTCTGATTTTGTATCTGTACCTATAAAAATAATTCACACAAACTTCATACACATTTAATATATCATTTACTGACATATACACTATTTCAATTAAACAAAAAGAATATAGTTTCTATACAAAATTAATACAAAATATATATTATAATTTCAACAGAAACATATATTTTAAGTTTAACAAAATATAGATTTTCATACACAATTAATACAAGTTTCTTATAAATTTCATACACAATTAATACAATTTTCATACTTCACCAAGTACACAGAATTATATCTTCTTACTTTTTGAATTTATATGAGCAGGTTTTACCATTAAATACAAATTTTATATATTTTCAGACATTATTCATACATTTGTAATACTTCACCTGTACAAAGAATTATATCTAATTATTATTTGACTAGTTAATAAATGTACGTTTTTTTATTTTCTTCACAAATCAACTAACACGCGAATTTTCAATTTAATTACAACTCAAACACATTATATTTACTTATCGTTTTTCAAAATGCCATACGTAACTTGATTGTTTATCCAAAAAAAAAGAACATACAAACTATATTTTAGATCTAACAATAATAAAAAAAAAATTCGAACACTTTTATACATGTACAAAATAATAAATATAATTAAAACCAACAATTCATAATTAAAACAACAAATCATAATAAAAATCAATATGATGAATTCCACTTTCCACCATGTTTTATTAATATCGATACATTGTTCTCCATCAAATCAAATCAAATTGTTTTCAACGCCAAAATTTATTCAACTACTAATAAAAAATGAAAGTAAAATCTGCAAATCTCAAAAAGATTGTGAAATTTTGGAAAACAAAATGACATGTACGTTCATGCCAATTTGGTAGAGCTTTTCAAGGAATTAAATCAAAAATTAATATCATTTAAACTAATTTGAGAGAATTAAGGTAACTAACTAATCTAAAAAAATTTAAAATCCCTTAAACGTGCTAATTTATTAACAGTAATTAATAATTATATATAATTTATTTATAAAAGATCCCATTTTCCATTATTAATTTGTCCGTTTTTTTAATTTATTTTTTATTTTAACAACTCTTTTTAATAATTTAAAATTAACATTATATATTTTTTTATAAATGCTATAACTTGAGATATTAAATGTTATACAATGAAATTCAAACTCTAGTGCTATAACTTGAGAATATTACTATAAAAAATGCTATATACCTAATTTACACTTAAAAATTACAGTTTGTCATATTATTGATCATCAGTGCTTTTCTAAAAAAGTTTATGTTTAACTATGAGCGCTGTAAATCTATGCTTATTAATTTTTTTGTTGATTACGTTTTTGACTGGTCCAACATCTAACCTCGATGGTGTTTGCTTTACCTTTTGGATTGTTTCTACGAGCAACAATGCTATGTGGTTGTGACTTTCCGCCAATCAGAGGCGGATCTAGAATTTAGAGTTATTGGGTGTCAAGTAGAGTTGAACACACATGATTTGACAGGGATGCACGTGCATTCGTTAACTTTAAAAAAAATTACGTATATATATTTATAACTACCGAGAGAAACTAACATAAAGTAGGATATAATCAGCCATGCCCGACATGAGGTGTAGGGGTGGCTTGTTTAGTTGGTACAAGCTAGAAGAACCACTCGTGAGAATACGGTTCAGTCTTATTTCATTATTTTTGTTTTAAGTTTAGCTTATAAATCATATCGAGCCATTAGTTACCAATCACATACTACATTATTAGTTAATTATGGTCAAAATTTCGTTAACTACCTAAATTAAGATATTATTGGTGCATCAAAATCATCAAATTTTGAATTCTTCTTTAATACTCAATAGACTCATTGATTAAATCAATTTAAGATTCAAAATTATTCGTCTTGTGGCGTGATGGTTGAGCAGGATTGGACGACGGACGGAAAGCTGAAGCTTTAATTAATGACAATTTTTTGTTGTTTAAAAGTTTAAAGGAGGTTTCAACGGTAAAGAGAATTTCTTTTTATATATTTAATCATACAAAAGGTATTCAAAGAGTAAAATTAAATTAGTTTGGAAAATAATTATTAATTAATACTTAATTATAAGTTAATAAGTAAAAAGAATAAACAAAGAGAATGTGCCTGGTAGTTTAAAGGAGAAACGGGCTGCCTACAGTTGGAAAAAGTTAAAACAAAAAGTTGCTAGCTTGAATCGATCCCACGACCTGGGCCTTGCTTAAACGATCTGCCACTGCACTAAATAATACTTTAGTTCTATGGGTGGCACGATTTTTATTTATACAGATGTTGTATATAAATACTTATATACATCCAGAGTTTCCGTCGAAGCTCGTGGGTGGCGTGACACCCCCACTGGCCTTAATAGATTCGCTACTGTCGCCAACGTCGTCAAAATAGGAGGAAGATTAAGCTGACACCGATGATTCTTTTCGTCTAAGAATCACTAACCATGAAAGTAAATTTAAGAAAATCCTTAGTCAATTGATGTTTACCTTCACTTTGAAAATCAGAAGATAAAAAAAATATAAATCTATCACATATACATAACTTTGAATAATAATTAAATATATATAAACCTCAGATCGGTGTATTATTGTTCCGAAATTCAATTTTAAGATTTTAATGGTTGCAATTATGATATAGAGAAGGAAGGACGAGGGAAAATGATATAAAAAATGCGAGGTATGAGATTGATGAGAGAGATAACTGATTGATATTAAAATTTGAATTGAGAATAATTTAATTATACAAATACTATATCTATGTTAGGATATGTGTATCTAAATTTTTTTTGGGTATATGTTATAAACTTTTAATTAATGATAATATAAATAATTGTTTAAAAATGTAACAGAATTATTCTATATTATATTGACATAGTAAAAAAGAAAATTCATTGGTGAGATAGAGATCTCATCGGGGTTGTGGCCGGCTATCACGTGGCTGGATTGTAGAATTAATTTGGCTCATTTCCATTTCAAAGATATATCTATCCTTTGAATATGACAAGTCATTTGACTGTCGTCATCACTACACGTCGTTAGTTCAAATAACGGCTCAAAGTGCTTTCTTTTTCATTTATACTTCATCAATATTTTCTTATAATCGTATGTTCATGTTTACTTTCATGTTATATTTTTTTGGTTGTGTCAATGTACGTATAATACACTTGACATAGACATCATAATATATATTGACATATGTATGATGTACACATTTTTAAATTTAAAGTTTTAGATTATATTTAATTTAGGGAAAAATATCTGAAATATATCGAACTTTAATTGAAATTATTGTAATGATATCAAATTTTGAAAAAGATCTATTACCTTCCAAATATAATGTAATGTATCCACTTGGACACATAAACCTTTAAAATATACAATTAAATAGTCTAGGAGGTAAAAGGTCCTCCATAAAATTTGATAGCCTAATATCAAATTCGATCAAAGTTTGTCTTTGATTTCGCAAGCCACTTAATCATAATTAAAGAACAAATTAGAAAAACATTTCACCGACTTTGTTAAGAAAAGTCTAATCTTCCGCTCATTTTGACTCCTAATTAATGTAATCACTATAATTATACTTTCTCATGTCTTTTTGATAATTGATATTATTTAAAAGTTTTATCAAATGAAATCATCTTAGTAAAAAGTGCATTAATAAGAAATTCACAATATAACTTGAGATATATCTAGAAGTTTAGTATAAAAGAAGATAATTCTTTCTAGATTACTTTAACATAATATAACATTATATTTTTCATTTTTTTGTTGAAATTAATCGTAAGTTATCTTTAAAGGAAAAAATTAAAAAAAATGACTTTTTGTTAAGTAAAAAACCTTAGTTCTTGGCAAATAAAATTATACTAGAAATGAAAAAAAAAATGGAGTGGAAAGAAGATATTGAATAATATAGTATTTGAAAAATGTTTTAAAATAGTTTCTGTTTTAAAATAAAGTTGGTATTTTTTTCTTAATTATTTTGCTACTCTATTTTTTTGTTACATAATATAATATTCACTTAACTAATATTTATACTTGAAAGTTTTTGTCTCAATTTATATTACACCATTTAATTTGACATAAAGTTTAGAAAAAAAAATTTAACTCTTAAGATGTGTTGTCTTGACTAACGTTATTGTGTAACACTATATAAATTATTTTACGAGTAATTAAAATCTTTAATATGAAATTTCCTTTAAAAATAAAAAGTGACATTTTATTTGTCTAATCGATTAATCAGAAATGTGTGATAGGTAAAGGAAGACTTGGTAACCATTTTAATTTTTAGATAAAATGATTGTAGAATTAAAGAGTAGAAATGGTAATTATGTCTGTTGAATGGAGAAGTTGATTTGCATATGATAATGGAGTTCAATATTAAGGCAATGATTATTCCATTTGAGTAAAACTAGATAGTGAAAGGATGATACTTTAGCACTAGCCACTTGGCATGCATTTAATTTGGCAGAAAGATTTAGGAAAAAAGTAGGCTGAAAAATAAGAAATGGTCCAGGGTCGGTGGTCATATATATAATCATAATAATAATTATATTTTAAGTGTCACTTTCTTTCTTCTTCAAAGACTTTTGAAACTGTTTTGGACTGTGAAGCATGAAAGCTCCCCGCCACCCCGCACTCTGGCTAAATCATACTTTTTATTAATTTTGACGTGACTTTTTCAATATTCACACTCTTTTACGTGAAACTATTGAACATCTTTTTTAGTTACATTCTCATATGTTTTCTATGATCACTTATATGGTTTAAAATAAAGGAAAATGTCTGAAATATATTTTAATATCGATCGAAATTGTTGTTATGATATTAAATTTTATAGATTATCTTTTATCCCGATGAACTATGTAATAATGTATTTTAAATATATATATATGTCCACGTGGATACATTATTATTTATAATTATGCAATTTTTTATGTCCACGTGTGCACATATATAGCTTTAAAATACAATATTAAATAGTACAGGGGATAAAAGGTCCTTTCCAAAATTTGATATCGTAAAAAAAATTTCACTCAAAGTTCAAATATATTTCAGACCCTTTTCTCGAAAAATTAAAAAAAAAAATATTTTATATCTTGAAAAACTTATACTTGAATTCGCATCAAGTAGGCGTCAAGTATGACACGTTTAGTCATAGATTTTGAAATGTTATTTTTGAGTTTTGATTTCTATCAATGTTTGATTATTAAATCAACACTAAATTTCAACTTCAAATTCTGGTTTTCTCCGATCCTAAGCTTGACCCATAAATTTATATTTTACAAACAAAAATTTTCAAATAGATAATAATAATAATAATAATAATAATGATAAAGGCTCTTGATGAATCAATGTGTAGAGGTTGTTCGTTCCATGTGGAAGAATATATCAAAGGATATCTACTTACTACTATTGTTGTCTTTTGATTTATTCGACCAAAGAAAGGGGGCCAATTAGAGTACATATTGAGATGAGAAGGAGGAAACTTGTATCTGCCAACGAGAGAACCAATTTAAATTCATGGTTGAGCATTCAACAACAGAAGTCATACATCTCTTAAGGCGATTGATGGAGTAGTATAGGAAAAGGAAGATAGATTTATATATGGTGTTTATTGACCTAGAAAATACTCAAGACAAAGTCTCTAGGGGGTTCCGTAAATATGTTTGGATGCTAAAGATGTACAGGAATCTTGGGTTCTATGCAGATAGTTGGAGGCTAAAGATGTACATGAATCTAGGGTTCTAGGGAGATGTTTGGAGGCTAAAGATGTACATGAATCTTACATTAGGTAATTTAAGGGTAGTACAATTGATCTAAGACCTATGTAAGGACAGTTCAAGGAGGCTCAACTCCCTTCCCAATTGATATGAGGTTGCATAAGAGATCAGTTGTAGTCTGTTTCTATCTGCCTTGTGATTGATGAACTGATGTGACATATCCAAACAGAGATTTTATGGTGTATGTTAATTGCATATGACATAATTTTGAGCGATGAGGCACACATCATAGTTAACAATAGGTAGGACTAGGAGGATTGGAGACATACCCTGAAATCCGAATGATTCAAGTTGAGCAGGATTAAGAAAAATATTTGGAGTGTAAGTTCTGTGACAAAATCTGGTGTCCTATATGAGAAGAATATCCCTTCAAGTTCTAAAGGTAAGTTTTATAAAGTGATGATAACCAATTATGTTGTATGAGGTGAAGTGTTGGCTGGTGAAAAACTCACCGAAGATGAGAGTAGAGAAAATGAAGATGTTGATATGGATGTATAACAATACTAAGAGAGTTAAAGATTTAAGCATAGTTATTCAGGATAAGATTGTAGAGGTCTTTTTTGGTGTCCAGATGAGGGAGACAAGGGGAGAATGATTCGAACATGTGAAGAGATGATGCAAATATGTCCTATTGAGGAGATGTGAGAGATTGTGTATAGTCAAAATAATTAAGGAAATGTAGAGAAGAAATGTCATGGGAGAAATGATATTAGGTAGGACATGTCATATCTATGACTTATCGAGGAAAATTACCCTAGGTATGAACAGATGAAGGTCAAGGACTATGGTAAAATGTTTGTAGAAAATCGGGCATGTCTATATTCATTTTCGGTTTTGTTAGGATTACTCTCCTAGTATCTTAATTTTTAATTTTAGTATTACTTGTTGTTTTCGTTGCTTCAGTATTATACTACTTGTGTTAATATTGTTCTCATAACCCCTTTGTATTTCGTCACATACTTGTTATTTCATTTTCATTACTAGAATTAGCAAAAAAAGATATTCTTTAATAGAATTGAGGGCTTATAAAAAAAACTTTTTGTTGATAAGTGCTTCAAAACTAGTTGACTTAGTTCCTAGTTTTAACTAGTGAAAATACTTGTTTATTTAGTTAATTAGAATAAGTTGTTTTCTACTAAAACAAGAAAATCTATCTAGAAAACGAGAACTCATTTCATTTCGATCGAACCGCCACAACTATAACCTTCATAGAAATCAGCCAAGTCTAATAGCTCCCAATAAGTGCTTCACAAGATTTAATTATATTTTATTAAATCATAAGGTCACGTTTATCACTCATAATATTCAAGTTCATCTATCACAAGTATCAAGGTCATGAATCATAAGTATCAAGATCATCAAGCACAACAATCAAGTTCACCAACCATAAGTATCAAGATTATCATGCACAAATAGCTACCAAAACTTATGGGGACCACCCATAGTCCGTGAACTCGCCTGCAATGACCTGAACATCAATAACACTCATCGACAATGACTTTAGTATAAAAAACACTCACCATCAATGACCTTGACATCAATAACACTCACCCATAATGACCTTAACATCAATACCATTCTTGGACAATGACTTTCGCACCATAAACACTCACTGGCAACGACCTTGACATCAATAATACTTTGAGGTAATAAACTTGTCATCAATTACACTTTTCTATAATGACTTCGACATTAATAACATTCACCAACAATGATCTCGGTATAATCACAATACATTTCCTCATAATGTTTTATAATAGATGCAAATATACATGTTTACACAACATTGAGGAAATGACAATAACAAGAAAACCACATCCACAACAATACTATTAAAGCATCACATGAATCACCAATTGAATATTAATTCTCAAGGCATTTCACAACGCACAATACACCATTATTAACATGTTTCCTTTTCATTAACCTCATTTTTATCATTCAGATTAATCAATGTAACAAATTAACCCATCACCTCATTCACATTACTCCCCAACACATACAAGAAAGAGAGTAAATTTTTTTTACAAGCTTAAACATGATTTAGAAGTTCACTTGCCTTTCTCAATCACAAATAAATTCAAGGCTTGAGCTTTTTTTTTCTGAACGATATTCAAATCAGCATAATCTAGTCAAACAAGTAATCACAGTGATATTTTGAAACTAACAACACTCATATTAAGAAATTTGAACAAATTGATCAAATCAACTCAAAAAACCTGATTTCAAAAGTGAGAACTCCGAAAATTGTGATATAAATATGTAACCCAAAGCTTTTGAAATCCATTTCGAAAACGGGGTTGTATTAAAATCCTAATCACCATTTTCCTCAAAAGCTCAAGATCATGAAAATCTTATCAATTTGCCAAAAAAGATCCATTTTTATATTAAAATCCATAAAGTTCACAAACACTTACCCAAATAATTCACCATAAAAAATCTCTTTAAAATTGTCACGACCAAGGAGCACCCCCTAGACGTAACCGGCGTCTTCGTCCTCAAAGAGGACTTAAACTATCCCTTAGCATTCATCATTACATATCATAGGTAAAAAATGCGGAAAATTTAAAAACTTTTACATAGTGAAGTATACTTAGACTTCTCGCTTATCGTATATGGAGTTTACATTGCTTATGAAGCATACATAGGCTTCTCATTTATGAAATATAGCCAATCCATAAGATAGTCTAATAATAGTCTCACATTAAACCATCTAACAAAGAATTACAAAGTTGGGCATAGCCCTTTCACTAGTACAATATGTCACATATAGGCTTACAACAATAGTCTCCAAAAGATGAGGAAAGAAACGACTATCTTGGACATATCCAATACTAATCAAGCTAGATAAATGGCACCATCCTCGGAGTTGAGGACTCACCAACAACTTAGGAATAGGTCCAATTCTTCCTTGTAATTGGCCTAGAAGCTCTTTAATGGTCGAAACCTACAATGTTGGGAAAAAGGAAAGAAATATGGGCTAGAACAAATCTCATGTACTAAGTATGACTCTTATGCATAAAATCATCAATGCATGAGAAAAGGGACAATTTAGTCAAAACTATGCTTAACATAAAATGCACATGCAAAGAAACATTATGAGTCAACTCAACATGATATTAACCCAATATATAAGCAACCCAAGCAATACTTGTGCAATGCCAAGAATAGGAACTCCATAACCCTATCCAAAGATAAGTATCAGACTAAGTCACCTACTTCATGCATACAACATAACCTCATCTTTCATCATAACATGCTTGATTCATAAGATAATATATATAACTTGACATACATAACACATTATTAACTTAATCATAAAAGAACACCACTAAAACCATCCCTTAAAATCCCACATGTGCAACGTGTAAGAGAAGTCCCATACTCTCCCTCACACTATGTAGAAACCTTTGAGAAAAGACCTAATAAGATTTCACATACTTAACTTGTTCATTTACTTTTACATCAAGGAAAGAGGTGCAATAACCAATAATAGACCATGTGAGCTACATGGAATGCGGTGTTCCACACCCACACCGAAAAGAGAGGGTTAACACTTGCCTAAGGTGTAATTTCTCGTACACAGCTATCTAGGTGGATCAACTAAGCTAGAGTCCTACGTGGCACCATTATGAAAGGACTATCGGGAACCATGGGCCTCTTCATAAATTTGTCCCCTTAGACCATCCACATCCGGTACACACAATTTACCTTGGTACCTAAGTACCCGATACCCCTTGGGAGAATGACTCATTGCACTTGCTAAGAACCAATTTTTTCAATTCCATCAATAGAGGATCAAGATGTTGCTTAGACTACACCTCAACCACTAAATATGATTCGGAGCTATGATAAACCATGGAACCTCCATTTTGAGAATCTTCTAAGCGAACACCCAACAAGGCCAATATATGCACCTCTTTCACCAACTCTTTCTTATCATCGAGAACATGGGCTACATTACCCATTGAAATTTGACTTAAAGCGTCCGCAACCATATTGGCCTTGTCGGGGTGGTAGAGAACACTCATGTCGTAATCCTTCAAGAGTTCCAACCATATTCTTTTTTTGGAGATTCAACTCCTTTTGAATGAAAACATTATGAAGGATTTTTTGGTTGGTAAATACAACCACACGGACACCATAAATATAATGCTCCATATTTCAAGGAAAATACTACGACATTTGATTCAAGGTCATGAGTTGGATAGTTCTTTTCGTGCACCTTGATTTGTCTAAAGGTATAAGCTATCACCTTACCATGTTTCATGAGGACACAACCCAAACCTACTTGAGAAGGTTCACAATACACTACAAACCTTGGGTACCCTCCGGTAAGGTCAACACTAAAGCGTAGGTAAGCTTATCTTTCAAATCTTGGAAACTTTTTTCACAAGCTTCCGACCACTGAAACTGAACTTTCTTTTGGGTCAAAGTTGTCAAGGGGAAGCGATAAATGCAAACCCATCAACAAATATCCAATAATACCTGGCTAAACACAAGTAACTTCAAATACAGATGGGAGTCAAAGGTCTAGGTCAATTTTTAACCGCTTCCAATGTCATCGGATCCACTCTCTACCCTCACTTGAAACAATATGACCAAGAAAAGCAATCGATCTCAACCTAAATTCACACTTACTATATCTAGCAAAGAGTTTGTGTTCTAGGAGGACTTGCAATACTATCCCTAAATGGTCCATATGCTCATCCTCACTCTTAGTATATACCAAGATATCATCAATGAAGACAATTACAAACGAGTCAAGGTGATCTCGGAACACTCTATTCATGAGGTACATGAAAGCCACCGGGGCATTAGTTAGACCAAAAGACATGACAAGGAACTCATAATGATCATACCTAGTTCAGAATGTTGTTTTTGGTATATCTTCACCTATTACCCTAAGTTGGTGATACCCGACCTCAAGTCAATTTTTGAAAAGTAGCTTGCCCCTTGGAGTTGATCAAACAAATCGTCAATCCTAGGGAGAGGATACTTATTCTTTATGGTAACCTTATTTACTTGACGGTAATCAATGCATATCCTCAGGGATCCATCCTTCTTATTTACAAATAACACCGGAGCGCCCCAAGGAGAAATACTAGGTCTTATGAAACACATGTCGAGTAAATCTTTGAGTTGAAGTTTTAGTACTTGCAACTTAGCCGCAGCCATCCGGTAAGGAGTGATTGAAATAAGTTTAATATCTGGCAATAAGTCTATGCTGAAGTCTATTTTCTGTTCGGGAGAAACTCTGGGTAAGTCACCGAGGAAAACTTTTGGAAAATCCCTCACTATAGTTACCAACTCTAATAGAGGAATCTCGGATTAAAGGCCTTGACTCTCACAACATGGTAGAGACACCCTGTAGAGATCACCTTACAAGCCTTTAGACACGAAATGATTCGAACTCTAGGGATTAATTACACCCTTCCATTCTAAGACGGGTTCATTAGGAAATTGGAACTTCATTACCCCTTTTCAATAATCAATGGACGCAAAACAATCATGTAACCAATCCATCCCCAATATGACATTAAAGTACAATATATCAAGCTCTACCAAATCGACCAAAGTAACTCTACTGGGAAATATTATGGGACAGCTTATATAGGCTCTTTTAGCAACAACGGAGTCACCCATCGGGATAATAATCGAAAAAGGTTCAATTAGAAAATCGGGCAACACATTAAACTTTCTAGATACTAAAGAAGTTACAAATGATACAATAGGACTGGGATCTAGTAAAGCATAGCCATTAATGGAGAACACTTGTAACATACTGGTGACAACATCGAGAGACTCCTCTTGATCACCCCTAGAGCGGAGAGCATAAAATTGATTCTTCTTAGGAGCATCAGATTGGAGTTGAGCATTTTCTTTTCGTTGAGCCTTCATCTTAGGTCAATCCATCTTCATGTGGCCACTCTTACCACAACTATAGCAATTTCCCGTGCCAACTAGACATTTGCCTTCATGTTTTATACCACACTTAGCACAATTAGACTTCCAACATAGCGACCACTACCTTTCCCCTCTTAAGGCTTGGGTATAGACCCTTTACCTTTGTTGATCCTTTGAGTTGTAGAAGGGATTTGATTGGGGAACCTCTTATTGAACCTTGGCTTGTCTTGCACCTCAAATCTAGCTTTAGAAGAATTTCCATCTTTTGCCCTTGTCGTATTCATTTCCTTACCAACTTGCTTAAGATTTTTTCCCTCAATTTGTTCAGCATGAACAATGAGACGAGAGATGTCCATGCTAGGAATCAACATATTTGACCTACATTCATTAACCACAAGATCGAATATCCCTATAATAAATTTTTTCAGCTTAGCCCTAGAATCCACCACCATTGTAGGAGCATACTTCGATAGTTGAGTGAACTTGAGTCTATACTCCTTCAAACTCATACTCCCTTGGCGTAGGTTGATGAATTCTTGCATTTTCCTCTCTCTTTGTTCCAAGGGAAAGAACCTATTAAGGAAATCCATCTTGGAAGGTCCCCGAGTAATCCAACCTTCTCTAACCGGCCTCTAATCCTTCCATTGCTTATACCAAGTTCAGTGTTCTCCACACACTGAAAAAAAAGTGGTTCACTGCTTAAGTGAACCAAATACTTTCATTGAGAATTTAAACGACATAGATCATGTGTGCTAAGCATGAAATCCAGTGTCTTCCCCACACCGAAAATGGGTGATTTCACCGGCCAAATTGAAACCGCATCATACCTAGCTATCTTAGGTGGAATTCACTGGCTAGTTCCTATGCTGGCACCATAGTTTGAAGACTAGGAGATATACAGAGACTACTTATCCACCTTGGTGGTAGCCTCATCTCATGAGGCTTATATGTGCTGGAACAATCTCATTTCTACTCTATTGGTGCTTTGCTCAACTTCTTTTTCTTTACATACTTTAGAGTTGACTCAAACATTATGGAAGCTTGCTTCTAGTTATGAGGTTTACTCAATTCTTTAGATAACCGGTCATTCCTTTCTTTACTTGATGAAATGTAAATTTAACCTTACATTATCATCTTGGTGTTAATAAGACTTATCTCACGATTATTAACACCATCATATGTGAGTATCTTTAACATATTTGTCTTAGGTGTAAGTGAGACTTGTCTCACTTTCTTTTACACCCCATTCTGGTTACTTTCATAATTCAAAGACTTTTATCTATGTTATAACTTGCCTTAACTCGTTTCATTCCTTTTGGCACCTTTATACCATTCTTTATAAACGTTAAGAACTCTGTTCAATGTAGTTACTATGTTCATAGTCCATTTGGAAAGGGTATGTTGGGACTTGTCCCAATGATTGGCGTACCCTTGGTTATGAATTCAAAGTTACATTTGTCATGCTTAATTTAGTATACATTAGTCATTAGCCAATCTTTTCATTATTTTAAAATAACATTATAAGCCAATTCCATTCAACTTTTTGGGCAAAATATTGTTAGCCAATTTATTGACATGAACCAAACTTTACTTAAACTATTTTCATTATGTTATCACTAACCATATCAATTAGTTTTCATGAATGTAATATAGTGATTCTTCAACATGAACAAGTCGAAACTTTAACATTTTAACAGTAACTAAATTTCATAGCCGATTCATTGTAACTTCATATTCTCAAAACACAAGTAAACATTATATCATTCCTTAATTCGTGTAACTAACACTCAAATCATTCGAATCCAATCTATTGGCCACATTAGTCATTATCAAATCAAGAAACTTACACATAAAAATCAGTTAGCACCACATACCAACAACATGTCCGATATTTACATCTACATAATTATTAGAGTCGAAAACAGGGATTACTAGGGAGATGGACGTTCAACAATGTCATTGAGAACAACCCTAGTTTCGAAATTCATGAGTTTCAAGCGTTTGAAAAGCCTCTTGGAGGAAGAATTCCAGGAGAGAAACTCATACCTTATGTAGAATTGAATTACGAGATCACCTTGCACGAAACCTTGAATAAAACCTTGAAAGGGCCTAAGAGAATCGAGAGAAACTTTTCTATTTTTCGTACGTTTGCTTACTGTTTTGTCTCGTGAATTTTTCTAGTTTTTGAACGTGAGTCTAAGTCTTAGGAACTGATCTTGACTCATTCAACTTAGGCTAATTAAAATAATTAATTAAATTAATTAGTTAATTACTAAAATGCCCCTCCTAGATTGACTAAAAATAGGAAAACATTTAACTTAGTCAAATATAAATTTTTTTCCTAAGAGTTTCGGCCATCATAATGATTTTTAATTAATTAATTAAATTGCTAATTTAATTAAGGGACCTGGGTAATTACTAAAATACCCCTAAGTCATTAGGACCATAACTAACCCTTTCGGACCATCCTAGGTTAGGTATTAGGTTGTCTCTTGAACTAGTTACTAGGTTAGTGTCACTCAATTAAGTCTTAGGTTGTCGGGTGCACTAGCTTGTTTATTTTTGTTTGTCCTAGGTTAGTTAGCGTGTAGAGTTAGTTAGAGAGTTAGGCCCCACATGATTGGACCTTTGTGCACGCCTGCCCCCTAACTACCCTAACCGAATTCGATTAGGGTGGTCCCCTCCCTTGGAGGTTTCTTCACATGTTCTTGCACATGCGTTGCTTGTACTTTTCTAACTAACTATTCTTGATGGTTCATTTGGAATGTTTACTTTTTGTCCCAAGGATCCTTACTATGTCCTTGGGCACAACTTAATCTACATGCCCATATTAATTGGTCATGTGCTATGGTGCCTAGGTTTGACACATGGATGCCTCTCACTTATTTTGTGAACGATGAAAATGAATATTTTTAGCTTAGGGTCTTTATTGCAGGTACATTTTTTTGGAAAAGCTTGTTAATACATAGAAAATTGGCTAACACCTTTTAAATTAATATTTTCTAATATGCCCAATATTTCTAAATATTGGACATTGGGATGCCTATGTACCCCCTATACCTATTCTTAAAACTTAATAGGATTTTCACTAGACGAGTACATTTTCTGGAATGTTACACTTATCCTTGATGTGGTGGTACTTGCATTGGGGTTTACTTGAACCATAAAATCCATAGCAACTTGAGTAGCCAATACTTGAGTCAAGCTATGAATGGACACCTTTATCTCAATATTAGGCATAACCCCTTCTTCAATAGGAACTTGAGGGTTTTAAGAATCTTGAGGGGGAACGACCTCATTCACATTTTCCTCTTCGGAACTTCGAGCGTTGTTCCTTATTGTATTCATTGCCTATAAGAACAATAAAGGGATTAGAAGATAAGGACATGTAGAGTTATGACTCTAGAGGCTCGACTTCAAGATTACCAATAAGGTGAGAATTTCCTAAGCATCATATAGCCTCTCATTCATAAGTGTGGCGCGCTTGAGTCACATCCGGGAAGCATTCTCTAAACGTAACCGGCGTCGTCGTCCTCATCGAGGACTAAGACTATCCTCTTAGCTTACATCATTACATTTCTATGTAAAAAATACAGAAAATTTAAATCTTTTTTTCTATTTATCATGATGTTTACATAGACCTCACACATACACATAATATATATTCATATCGAGTATACATAGACCCTTCGTATAAGAAGATTACATAGTCTTCAACTTTTATTGCACATATACATACATAAGATATAACATAGTCTTAAAACAAATGTCTCATCTCATAACCATCAAAACTAGAGTGCAACAACTAGGCATAGACCATACATCAATACAATAAAATCCACATATAGGGTATACAATCTTTAGTAATCAAATGAAAGGAAATGAACATATTGTTTTTAGACTAATAAACATCCAATGCTAGAAAGTGGCATTGTTCTCCAAGTATTAAGGACCTACGAAACTTGGAGAATGAGAATCCAAGCCTTCCTTCAAAATTCCTCACAAGCCCTTCAACGACCGGAACCTAAAACATTGGGGCAAACATAGAAAATGGGGTTAGCACATCACTTGTATAGCACCATATGCACACACAATATAAATCGTGCTAAGGAGGGAAATTTCATTAATGTATGCAATTTACTTTGAAAAGCCTTATGCACATTCAAGAACCCATAAAAATCAATAAGACATATTCATTAATTCAAGACCATGTACATCACAAGACCAAGAATACAAAGTCTAGTCAAGTCAACGTGCATATCAACATAATTGAGCACATAATCAGGAAAACTCTATCATAAAGTTATAATATCAACAAACATATATAAGAGTTCATAACATCATAACCAAAGTAAGAACAGTACTCATGAAACCTCATTAAGTCTACTAGTTCTATGATTAAGCAAAGCCCAATAACCTTACTCAATCAAGTAAACCCAACAAGAACGATAAACAATGTCCAACTTCACATAGGATATAATTAAGAGTACATAGCATCATACTTTAGCAATAGAGACCAAACACATGATCATAAGTGAGATCAACATCATATAGTGTCATCAACATGTAAGATAATCATATACATATCATTCACATTTATAAGCATATACATATATAAGGACATCCTTCTAAGACTTTTTCCTCAAGTCTAACTAGTGCAATGTATAGGTAGAGACCCATACCCCTACCTAGACTAAGCTAAACCCCCTAGGTCATCCGAGTTAGAGTTCATTCCTTTAATTAATTTTACCTTTTGTTAAGATCTTGCCTTAACCGACATAGACCACATGAGCTAATGTTGAATCCGGTGTCATAGAACCCTACACCGAAGGAAAGCAGGCAACTTGCCAAGGTAGTACTAAAACATGAACATAGCATCTATATGGATCCACTAGCTAGTATTCCTATGGAGGCAACATAGTTGAAGAACTTGGAGATATAGTTGGGACCCTTTTTATGCTACATGCATTTTTGTCTCCAATCTCATGAGTACGTTAGTGATCCTACCTTCCCTATGTGGGAAGGGACACTCCTCACTCTAGCTCACTCGGTGCTAAGCTAGAGTCGCTTTTGAAATGTCTTTAATGTCTTTATTAATTATAATAGCTTAATGTCGGTCATAGTGTTTATCCCTTATATAATCATCATCATATCTCAATAAGAATTGCATGAGTATTTTCCTTTCTTTACAATTCATACATGTCAGGTTAGCATATTTACATAGTCACATCATAATAAGGCACATTGGCAAGTTATGACCATCCTTATAACATTTACATCTTAGCCAACAACTCACAATCCATAGTTCAAGACATTCCAATTCAACATCATACCAACCTTATCAATATTAACATAAGGTATACTTCAATATAACATCATCACCTAATCACAAGTAATAATAATTGAAGTAAAGAATTGAGATCACAAGACTTACCCAACCTCTTTCACAATGCCATCATCAAGGTCTTACCATCAACCATCCAATTCAACCCAACAACGGGTGTATTATTATCGCACAATAATCACCATCATAATAATAAAGTCAATTGAATCACTACACAACAATTCATCAGTGTTCATAACCTTGAGTTAGAGACTTAGGTCAAATTCATGATCTACTTCACAACCTAGGTCAATCAATCAAGGACTAGCATAAGTGGATTACAATACATCATAATATACTCATAAATTGGAATAATAAAAAAATATAATAGTAATTTACACATTATCAAAGCTAACTGTACCAATACTACACAATTAAATTTAAGATCACAACCTAGGGTTAAGGGGAAAAAGTCATCGTTCCTCAAACTAGGTAAATACATGAAGAAGTAGTCTAACTGATTCATAATACATGTTTTCTACTTATAATAACCAAAAGAAATCATAAACAAAGCAATTCAGAAGATCAATTTTGTATTGGAAGAAAACCCACTTGAATTTCATACTTTTGAAATCAATTTCGAGTAGCCCTTTGGGGAAAAAGATCTCAAAGGTAAAAGGAATCCCATACCTTACAAGTTGATGAAGTTTGATGGATAAACTTGACCCTTTTCAGCCCTAGAACCCTCCTTTGCTTGTTCTTCAATGGGGTTTCTATGGCAGGGAGAAAGAAGAGAAGGAAGAGCCATTTGGGTTTGGGAAATATGAGAGTTAGGTTTAGTCTAATTAGGCTTGGGGTCTTTATAAGAGTCATTACCTAACTTAATTAGGCCTCTCTTAACACATAACTAATTAATAACCCTAAATTAATTTTATTTAACTAATCAAAACATGCAACAAAGCAGTGCCTTGACAGATGAAACCCCGACCAACGAGCCATTTTTCAATTGATGGGCACTGTTCATGGCCGTCCCGTACAATCATTGTTTTGGTCACAAGGATGTCCAAAAGGACTTCTCACGAAATTGGTTGAGTGTTTATCGATGTCCTGTCGGTTGGACCACACTTTGTCGATGGTCCTCGTTGGTGAATTCCCTTGACAAGTTTTAGCTCTCTTTGCTAGGTTACTCCTCAAGGGCCAACGGTTTATCCTTGGGGAGTCGTACCCGAATGTTTCGACTACAAACCAACTCTAACACGTGTTAGACACCTCACTACCGAATTTCATCATTTTCCGACTCTTAAAACTTAGTCAAATAGGCTAAGGCACACTACTACCTCTTGAACTAGTTTACAGACGTCACAGATCTTCCTTGACATTTTGATTCTAAAACTTCCTAATTGACTCAAATACATTATAATTGACCTTAATACAGTGTTACAACTCTTAGAATCTCATGTTAGGCTCTAGATTAGGCTTTAGACTTCCGGAGTATTACATTATACCCCCCCCCCTAGGAACATTCATCTTTGAATGACACTAAAATTCTTTAAAAGGAAGAAATAGACTCAAGACTAGAAGCCCAACCAACAACAACATATCAAAACATGAGTTATAATCAAAATCACATAACCACATAATGCAACTCAAAACATCATTTTCAACTCATAAGAGTTCAACATTCATTTAATTCTTATTCATTATGCCAAAGCTTTCTTCAACACATCTCAATATTCTAAATACAATTCACGAAGGCACAATATACCAAAATGCACAACATAAAATCGAAACAAGTAAAAAGCAACATTTTCATTTTTAGGCATAAAATCAATGTGATACATTGTAACATTCAGTTTTTGCACAATTTCACCAAAAATCAAGGCAACTTCAAATAAACTCATAATTTTCACTACAAGTAGGAACAACTAACCGTAGTTATAAAATAGATGAGGGTAACGGGACTTCATGTTGGCCTTGGCCTCCCATGTTGCACCCTCAACTAGGTGATTCTTCCATAACACCTTTACGAAAGCCACCTCTTTGTTCCTTAACTTCTTTACTTGTCTATCAAGGATTTGAACCGGAACCTCCTCATAGGAGAGGTTCTCTTTAACATCTAGACCTTCAATAGGAAGAATGGACTCGGAATGACAGATACACTTCTTAAGCATGGAAACATGGAACACCAGAAGAACCAAAGTTAATTAATTAGGCAACCTCAACTCATATGCAACCTTACCAATCTTTTTTCAAAATTTTATAGGGACCCACATAACAAGGAATCAACTTCCCCTTCTTGCCTTATCTCACAACCCCTTTCATAGGCGAAAATTTTAGATACACTTTATCACCTCCTTCAAATTCTAATGCTCTTCTCGTATGGTTGCATAAGACTTTTACCGGCTATAGGCTGTTTTCAAGCGATTCCTCATAATATTAACCTTCTCCAAAGTATTATAAATAAAATCGGGACACAAAAGTGAAGACTCACCCACTTCAAACCATCCAATTGGAGATATACATCTCCTACCGTACAACGCTTCATAAGGAGCCATAGATATAGATGAATGGTAACTATTGTTGTAAGCAAACTCAAGCAAAGGCAAATACTTATCCCAATTTCCCTTGAAATCAATTATACAATCTCTAAGCATATACTCAAGGGTTTGAATCGTATGCTCTGCTTGAAGATCCATTTTAGGATGAAAAGTGGTGCTTAGCTTCACCTTGGTACATAAATCTTTTTGGAATGACCTCCGAAACATAGATGTGAATTGTGCACCCCTATCCGATATGATGGATAACAAAATATCATGGCAACACACAATCTCATCTATAAAAATCCTTGCATAATCCTGCGCTGAATAAGTAAACTTGATGGTAATAAAATGTGCAGATTCGGTCAACCTATCCACAACCACCCATATGGAGTCATATTTCTTTTGCCTCCGAGGAAAACCTACCACAAAATCAATATTAATGTCTTCCCACTTCCATGTAGGAACTTGGATTTCTTGAAGTAAACCACCTAGATTTTGGTGTTCCGCTTTCACTTGTTGGCAATTTAGACACTTTGAAACAAATTAGGATATGCCCTTCTTTAATAGTTCCCACCAGAACACTTGCCTATGGTTATGATACATCTTTGTAGAACTCGGATGAATGGAGTAACGGGACCCATGAGCTTCCTCAAGAATCCGGTTCCTCAAGCCATCTATATTGGGAACACACAACCTTCCTTGATACCTCAAGACATCATACCCAAAAAAGAATGACTCATTAAGCTTACCAATAACCGAATGTTCAACTCCATCAATGGTTGATCAAGGTGTTACTTTGAATTAACCTTAACCACCAAAGACGACTCAAAGTTATGATGAACTATAAAACCACAATCTGGAGAATCTTCGAATCTAACACCCAAACGAGCCAAACTATGAACATCTTTCACTAGATTTTTCTTGGCTTCTTCTACATGAGACAACTACCCATGGTCGTAGGACTTAGAGCATCCTCAACAACTTGTCCATGTTGGGGTGGTAGGGAACACTCATGTCGTACTCTTTCAATAATTCTAACCATATTCTTTGTCGGAGATTAAAATCTTTTTGAGTAAACACATAATGAAGACTCTTGTGGTTGGTATACACATCAACATGAACACCATACAAATAATTTCTCCATATTTTTAAGGTAAATACCACGGCCGCTAACTCAAGATCATGAGTTGGAAAGTTTTTCTCATGCACCTTAAGATGTCTAGAAACATAGGCTATTACTTTCCTATGTTGCATAAGCACACACTCCAAGCCCACTCGGGATGCATCACAGTGTACAATAAAGCGCTTGATACCTTCCGGTAAAGTGAACATCGTAGCGGAAGTAAGCCTATCTTTCAAGATTTGGAAACTCCTCTCACATGCCTCAAACTACTCAAATTTCATACTCTTTTGGGTTAAAGTAGTCAAGGGAGATTCAATGGACACAAAACCATCAACAAACCTCCTATGATAACCCTCTAGACCAAAGAAACTCCAAATATCGGTTGGAGTCAATGGCATAGGCTAGTTTTTCACCATCTCGATTTTCCTTGGATCAACCTCAACTCTCTCAGTAGAGATGATATGACCAAGAAATTCCTTAGACTTTAACCAAAACTCACATTTGCTATGTTTGGCAAATAGTTGGTTTTGCTTAAGCACTTGTAACACCACCCTCAAATGGTCCATGTGTTCACCCTTATTTTTTGAATATACCAAGATGTTGTCGATGAAGACAATAACAAATGAATCTAGGTAACTTCAAAGTACCATATTCAGAGATCCATAAATGCTGTCGGGGTATTAGTGATACCAAAGGACATATTGAGAACTCATAGTGACCATATTAGTTCGAAATGCCATTTTTGGTGTATCCTCACCTCTAACCCTAAGTTGGTGATACCTTGATCTCAAGTTAATTTTATAAAAGTAGCTTGACCCTTAGAGTTGATCAAACAAGTCATCAATCTGAGGGAGAGGATACTTGTTCTTATTAGTGACTTTATTGAGTTGGCGATAATCAATCACATTCTAGGGGACCCATCCTTCTTCTTCAAAAACAAAATCGGAGCATCGCATGGAGAAATACTAGGTATAATAAATTCTTTGTCTAGTAAGTCCCTGAGTTGAACCTTCAACTCTTTCAATTCGTCTGGAGCCATCCGATAATGAGGAATTGAAATGGGAATTATATCCAGTAGCAAGTCAATACCAAAACCAATTTGCCGTTCGGGAGGGATTCCTGGAAGATCATTAGGAAAGACCTCCGGAATTTCCCTTACTATGGGGACTAAAATTAAAGGATTTTCAGAGTCTAAATCTTTCATTGTTACAATGTTATATCGACACCCTTTTGGGATGATTTTACAAGCCTTAAGAAAAGAGTTGATACGACCTCTAGGAATAGAATTTCCCCCTTTCCACTCTAAAACAGGTTCATTTGGAAAATTGAACTTCTCAATTCTAATTCTACAATCAATGGAAGAAAAAAAAGCATGCAACCAATCCATCCCCAAAATGATATCAAAGTCGACCATATTAATTTCTACTAATTCAACATGAGTAACTCTATTGTGCAACATTATAGGGAAATTTCTATATACCCTCTTCGCAACCACCGACTCACCTACCGGAGTAGTTACCATGAAAGATTCATTTAGGATATCAAGCAAAATATCAAACTTTCTAGCTATCATGGGAGTAACAAAAGATAATGTAGTACCCAGATCAAGTAAAGCATATACATCAATAGAGAAGACTTGTAACATACCGGTCACCACATTGGGACAACTCTCTTGTTCACCCCTAGAGAGAAGTGCGTAAAAATGATTCTTCTTTGGAGGGTCCACATTAGAACCACTAGCTTGAGATTACCCTCTACCTTTGTCTTGACCCTTCACATTTAGGCAATCCCTAACCTTGTGTCCACTCTTTCCAAACCCAAAGCAATTGTGTGTCCTGACAAGGCAATCACCATAATGCTTCTTGACACACTTTCCACAAGTTCTCTTCTTGTTTGGTGAGCTAGTACCTCTTCCATTTTGAGACTTAGGGTTAGACACCCTATCATCACGAGCCTTGGGAAACTTGGTAGGAAATATATTAGAAAACCTTTTCATTAACCTAGGCTTTCTTGAATGTCAAGCCTACCCTTTGAAGAAACATTATCAAAAGACCTTGCCCTCTTAGCATCCCTACTCCTTCTCTTAACCCTTGTCTCTTCCACTTGTTGAGCATGAACCATGAGAAAAGAAATTTTCATATTATCATGTAGCATAAGCAAACGGAATTCTTCTTTCGAGTCATCCGACACCCCCGTCACAAAGCGGCTCATTTCATACCGAGGGTCGGAAACCAAAGAAGGAGAATACTTTGACAATTTAGTAAATTCCAAAGAGTAGTCAAGTACACTCATAACTCCTTGATGAAGGTTGATGAATTCCTCCACTTTGGCTTCCCTCTTCTCCCTAGGAAAGAACCTATCAAGGAAATCCTTCTTGAAAATCTCCCATGTCACCGGTCAACCTCTTAAAGTCCTATTGTCTCTCCATTTGACATACCAAGTTTGGGACACATCTTTGAGTTGATAAGTGGCTAAATTGTCCTTCTCATTAGTAGTCAACCCCATAGTAGAGAGAATATTGTAGGTTTCATCAATGAACTCTTGGTGGTCTTCCTCAACTTTGGACCCATAGAAAATTAGGGGGATTCATCCTTGTGAAATCGCTCAAACGGGAGGCCATGGTGCCAACATTTTGGTTTCCTCGGGGTACAACCTCCCTATTATCTTGGGTTGTCATGGCTTGAGCTTGAGTAGTGACGAATTGTGCTTGAGTAGTGATGAATTGGTCCATTTGGAGAAAGGCTGCCCTTATGTCCCCATCCGTCATAGGTGGAGGACTAAACCGGAGCTTGGTGATCATTAGCAACTTCTACAAGAGGAGGGACTTCATTGCCTCGGGGAGGAGCTCCCTCATTGACAATCTCTTCATCAAGTCTTCGAGTGGCTGTTTTTCGAGTATTAATTGCCTATAATCGTAGTAAGAAGATTAGATGCTAAGGTCACATAGAGTCAAGACTCTCGAGGCACGATATTGGATTTCCAAGAAAAGGAGAATTTCCAAAGCATCTGATAGCTTCCGATTCATAACTATGGTGTACAATTATGAGTAAGAATCTACATAAACATGGTTAAGTGAGACATAAACTCTAATGATATTCAACCTCATGCTCTGATATTTAGTTTATTATAACCGGGGAGCAACCCCTAGACGTAACCGTCGTCCTCCTCCTCATCGAGGACTAAGACTAGCCTCTTAGCTTACATCATTACATTCATAGGTAAAAAATGCGGAAATTTAAAACTCTTCTTCTATCTATCATGAGGTTTAGATAGACCTCTCTCATGCACATAATATATATTCATATGGAGTATACATAGGCCCTTTGTATACCAAGATTACATAGTCTTCTACTTTTATTGCACATATACATATATAAGATATAACATAGTCTTAAAATGGATTTCTCATCTCATAACCATCTATACAAGAGTACAACAATTGGGCATAGCCCTTACATCAATAAAATAAAAGACACATATAGGCTATACAATCTTTAGTACTCAAATAAAAGGAAATAAACATATTGTCTTTAAGACTAATCAACATCCAATGCTAGAAAGTGGAATTGTCCTCAGAGTAGTGAGGACCACCCCAATTTGGAGAATGAGAATCCAAGTCTTCATTCAAAAGTCGTCACAAGCCCTTCAACGACCGAAACCTAAAATATTGGAGAAAATGGAGAAAATGCGGTTAACACATCACTTGTACTAAGTATAGGACCATATGCACACACAACATAAAATCATGCTAAGGAGGGACATTTCATTAAAGTATGCATTTTACTTTGAAAAACCTTATGCACATTCAAGAACCCACGCCAATTAATAATACATATTCATTAAGTCAAGAGCATGTACATCACAAGACCAAAAATACTAAGTCTAGTCAAGTCAACATGCATATCAATATAATTGAGCACATAATCAAGACAACTCTATCATAAAATTATAATATCAACAAGCATGTATAAGAGTTCATAACATCATAACCAAAGTAAGAACATTACTCATGAAACCTCATTAAGTCTACTAGTGCTATGACTAAGCAAAGCACCATAACCTTACTCAATCAAGTAAACCCAACAAGAACCATAAACAATGTCCAACTTCACATAACATATCATTAAGAGTACATAACATTATACTTTAGCAATAGAGACCAAAAACATGTTCATAATTTAAATCAACATCATAGAGTGTCATAAACATCTAAGATCATCATATACATATTATTCACATCTATAAGCATATACATATATATTACCATCCTTCTAAGACTTTCCTCAAGGCTAACTAGTGCAATGTATAGGTAGAGTCCCATACCCCTACCTAGACTAAGATAAACCCCTTAGGTCATCCTAGTTAGGGTTCACTCCTTTACTTCATTTTACCTTTTCGGAACATCTTGCCTTAACGACATAGACCACATGAGCTAATGTTGAATGCAGTGTCATAGAACCCTACACTGAAGGAAGACGTACTTGCCATGGTAGTAATAAAACATGAACATAACATCTATGTGGATCCACTAGCTAGTAATACTATGTGGGAAACATAGTTCAATAACTAGAAGATATAGTTGGAACCCTCTATATGCTACATGCATTGTGGTCTCCAATATCTTGCGTACATAAGTGATCCTACCTTCCCTATGTGGGAAGGGACACTCTTCTCTCTAGTTCACTCGGTGCTAAGCTAGAGTCCCTTTTTGAAATGTCTTTAATGCCTTTATTAATAAACATATCTTAATGTAGGTAATAGGGTCTATCTTTGTATAATCATCATCATGGCTCAATAAGAATTTCATGAGTACTTTCCTTTCATTACAATTAATACATGTGAGGTTAGCACATTTACATAGTCACCACATAATAAGGCACATTGGTAAGTTATCACCATCCTTATAACATTTACATCTTAGCCAACAACTCACAATTCATAGTCCAAGACATTTCAATTCAACATCATACCAACCTTATCAATCTTATCATAAGGTGTACCTCAATACACCATCATCACTTAATCACAAGTAATAATAATTGAAGTAAATAATTGAGATCACAAGACTTACCCAATCTACTTCACAATGCCATTATCAAGGTCATACTATCAACCATCCAATTCAACCCAAAAATGGGTGTAATATTATCACACAATAAAACCATCATCATAATAAATTCAATTGAATCACTACACAACAATTCATCACTAGTTTATAGCCTAGAAATAATACTTGGGTAAATTCATGATCTACTTCACAACTAGGCCAATCAATTAAGGACTAGCATAATTGGATTACAATACATCAAAACCTACTCATAAATTGGCAATAATAATAATATAGAATATTAATTCACATTTTAACCAAGCTAATTGTATCAATACTACCTAGAGTTCTGGGAAAAAACTCATCTTTCCACAAATTAGGTCAATGAATAAAGAAGTAGGCTAAGTGATTCATAATAAATGTTAATCTAATCATAATAACCTAAATAAATTCTAAAAAAAGTAATTCACAAGATCAATTTCTTATTGGAAGAAAATCCACTTGAATTTCATACTTTTGAAATCAATTTGGAGGAGCACTTTGGGAAAAGAGATTTCAAAGGTGAAAGGAATCCCATACCTTATTAGTTGATTAAGTATTATGGATAAACTTGATCCTTTGAAGCCATATATTTCTCCTTTGCTTGGTATTCAATGGGGTTTCTTTGGGAGAGAGAAAGAAGAGAGAAGGAAGAGCAATTTGGGTTTGGGAAATTATGAGAGTTTGGTTTAGTCTAATTAGTTCTGGGGTCTTTATAGGAGTCATTAACTAACTTAATTAGGACTCCCTTAACCCATAAATAATTAACTAACCCCTTAATTAATTTAATTTAACTTACCAAAACATGTAGCAAAATAGTGCCTTGACAGATGAAACCCCGAACAGGCCGTTTGTCCATCGACGGGCACTTTTCATGGCCGTCCCGTACAGTCGTTGTTTTGGTTGACAGTTGCCCAAAAGGTCCTCCTATGAAATTGTCTAAGTGTATATCGACACCCTCTCTATTGGACCACGTCTCGTCTATGCGACACGTAGATGAACACTGTCCGTTGATAACTTTTAGCCCCATTTGCAAGGGTCCTCCTAAAGAGCCCTTCGTTGGTCATTTGGGAGTCGTACTCAGACGTTTAAAATATAAACCAACTCTAATACGTGTTACACACCTCACCACCAAATTTCATCATTTTTGACTATTAAAACTTTAGTCAAATAGGCTAAGGCATGCTAGTACCTCTTGAACTAGTTTCCGGACGTCATGGATGTTCCTTGACTTTTTGATTCTAAAACTTCCTTAATAACTTAAATACATTATAATTGACCTTAAAACACTATTAAAACTCTTAGAATCTCATGTTAGGCTCTAGATTAGTCTTTAAAATTCCGGAGTATTATAGTTTCCCAATTATGAACAAGACTCTACATAGACGTGGTTTAGTGAGACACCAGTCCTAAGATTATTCAACCTCATACTCTGATACCATGTTTGTCACGTCCAGGGAGCACCCTCTATACGTAACCATCATCTTCGTCCTCAAAGATGGAAGTAGACTAGCCCTTATCATTCATCATTACATATCGTAGGTCAAAAATGCAGAAAATTTTAAAATATTTACATAATGAAGTATACTTACACTTTTCGCTTATCGTATATGGAGACTGAGGTTTCCTTGACAACAAATTGTGAAAGTTGCAATGAATAATTATAACATCTAAAATTCTAAATCATGCTCATGTCCTTAAAAATTTGACTAACACCTCTTCTAGTCTTAAAATAATCCCCCAAATCAAATGGTACCATTGAAAATTTGATTAGAGCATCCGAACCATGAATGTCTGCCAAAACCATACAATTATGTTTTAATAATTCTATCTTAGAACCTTAAATCCTCAAAAAGACTTTGAATCTAAAATCAACAACTCTCTTAAACCAATTTTATATTCAGGTTCAGATGGAATCGACAAAACTCCATTTTGGGACTTCAAACTCCAAAAGCCACCACAAATCACTTTTTGAAAATTTTAGCCTTTCAAAACATTTGTAGACTTCGTAATTCATAACTTTATAATAAAAACTTGAAACCAATTTCAAAATACAATTAGGAATAACTTTTTTGTCATTATCAAGAGTTTTAAAATGGTAATTTTATAAGAAATTCCAAAAATGACCAACCAAGTCCTTCATTGAGCCAAATCTAACACAAATTAACCCTGTAAATAGCTGCTAGAGACTCGCAACAAAGATGCAAAGTAAATATTTCAAATCTTAACGTGAGCAACCTCTAGAAAAGCATGGAAACTTTGAAGTAAAATTATTTGGGCAACAAAAAGGTAGTTACTTTGAAATTACAAACACTTTATCATGAGTTTGAAAATCTGCTATGGAAGAAAACAATTTCTATGCAGGTATAGGTGTCTAGGGTATCTGAAGTTGTTAATTTCATTAAAACTTCTGATGAAAATGTTAATTATTCAATTGTTGTCAGTTAGTGTAACACCTTAGAAATTGTAGAGTCGCAACAAAAGGGAAAATTCTTGTTTTTGCACTGAGGCAATGATTATGAGTCATTTCTTTGGACAGTAAAAAGTTCAACGATCCGTAGGAAGGGATTCGTAGACTTGGAGATGATTTTTCCAAATTTCAAGTTTTGAATGTTTGACGTTCGACTTGAAATGATGAACCTGGATAGTTTTTGATGGATCACATGTAAAGGATTCAATGATATTGTTTAAGATCTAAGACTAAGAAGGGTTAAAAGGGTCATAGTTGGTTTTATAGGTCGTAAGGTTGTCTCAATAGAACTGATGTTGAATTAGTCAAATTTTGGACTTGACTTCTAATCTATAGACGGGGTCTGAAGACTATGGAAAATTCAACAGACAGTAGAAAGGTCTCGTGGATAGTAAGGTGAATTTATGTGTCTGAAGTTGGTTTTAAATTGACTAGTATGATTGTAGGAACCCGTATGAGTGTCCAACTATGATTTCTTAAGGGTATTTAGGTATTTGCCTATGCCTTTAGTACCAATACTATATCGTTTTCTTATAACTACTCTTTATTCCTAAATCTACCCAAACATGTCGTATTCTCAAATCCCCAATCCCATTTTCTCAAGTGCAAGAAAAATACTAGGGTTTTAAGCTTAAGGTCTCCTATTTCTCCATTTCTTTTGGGATTTTATCATCAATGTATGTACGGTTCTGATGATTCAGGGATTTTGTTTCATTTAGGGTTTATATTCAAGGATTTTGTTTCCTCGATGCATATATATATTCATATATGATTTTAAAATGTTAATACGCAGCAAACAAGGCAAAAGAGAAAGCCAAGGACATTACAAGTCAAATAGGAGCGAAAAAGTTGAAAAAGTGAAGAAAAGCACAGATGCTAATAGCCAAAGCCACTCGGAGAGTCGTTGAGTGTACCTTTAGCTTGACTAAAGATCCAGTATGATATCCTATGGAAAAAACCAACTTGGCGGTCAAACCAGTGATTTTGTGACTCGCCAAAGAGATCAATGATACAAATTTAACTCACCAAATATTACAGAATCAAGTGGTAAAAATCTGCACCAAGAAGGTAAGAAGAAGAAAACTCAACGTATTGTAGATCGATTTGGCAAATTTGACTAACTTCTCTAAATATCAATAATGATTTGCTTAAAATGCACCCTAAAAAGGCATGAAGAAGAGCACTCGGTGCATCACCGTCTGGTTCGGCAAATCCCAACTTACTTCAATAAGTTGAATTCGTGCTGAAATTCTGGGAACGTATAAATGTAATTTTTAGAAGAACAAGAAGAAGTTCCCACATTTTTCACTTCTAGTTTTTTGAGTTTTACATTGTAGAACACTACTTTTACATTTTTGAGTAGAGAATTAAAGACACTGAGATTTTTAGTTTGATTTCTAGCATTTGAGGATTTGCAAATTATTGTCAAACCTGATGAAAACTTTGTTGATGATGATCTCTTGTTCATTACTATGTTTGGATAAACCCCCCATAAACCCCGGTGTGATTATGCAGTTGAATGATTTTATTCACTAATGGGCGTTGTTAGTTACTATTTTTATTGTTATTTGAAGTGGGTTCAATTAATAGTAGGTGTTTTATTTGAGGAATTGTAGTTGAAAATGCATTTTTAGATTAGTTGTCAATACTTTCTTGAGAAAGAGGTGTTAAACTCAAATTATTAGTTTATGATTGCATTTATTGGATGACATCAAGAATTTTCATGATGTCAATGAGAATCATTTGGGAAATGTGAGCATTATCTGATTGCTTCTGACTGTCGGTAATGTGGTGTTTCACACGACGAACACCATGTTGCAACTGTTGCAAATGAAGGGTCTATTTGGAGGAATTGCTCATGAGGACCCTCACAATCACATTCCAAACTTTGAAGATATGTATGTGCTCTTTTCATTTGCGAACATCACTTAAGAAGTTAGTCCAACTTTGTTTGTTCACCATTTCTCTAATACGGGGACAGAACAAAGTGGCTAGCTGATTTACCAAGGGAATCAATCACTTCTTAGGAGGAGCTCACTTATGCATTTTATGAAAGGTTTTTTCCTCTTTTGAAGAGGGTTAAGTAGAGGGATCATATTCAGAACTTCAAGCGAGTGGGTGGTTAACCTATTCACGAGACATGTTGAAGGTTCAAAAAATTATTGCTAAAATGCCCAACTCACGGGCTACTGGATAATGTTTGTTGCAATAGTTTAACAAGAGCCTCGATGCAGTTAACAAACATATGGCATACCAACTCATTAAAGGAGGAATCATGCAGTAGCCTTTTGACATATCATCTTCCATTCTAGATGATATGATGAAAATCAATCGCCTTTGGTACACTAGACACGATCAGGTGTCTCTTTTGAACTTTTGGCTGACAATGTGTTACACCCTAGAAGTTAGAGCATCCTTGTGTTGTCACACGGAAAATGAGACTTCAATAAGTCTCATCTAAGCCAATCATATTTTTCATTGCATAATAATCTTCCTAAAATGAGTAAAAATTTAACACTTTCTTCACACACAAAGAACTCTTTCATAAACAAAACGCAAGCGGAAGACTTTTTTTTAAAAACATTAAACCTTTACAAAAATCTCGTTGAACCATCTAAACTTTAGAGTTTACAACATTTGGGACTAAGCCCATACAAGACTCAAAATAAAGACTAAGACATAAGGAATTTGTGGATATTGTCCTTGAATCGCTGCGAACTCACCAATACTTCATCTTCAAAGCCTTAGAAACATATCCATCATTCATGGTACATCAAGACTTCGAATTCCCTACACTTTAGTGAAATGGAAAAGAAGGGGTTAGCATATTAGATGTACTAAGTATGGAAGCCATGCAAAAATAATGAAAAAGGGACATTTAGAAAATTACATGCTTTGCATGAATTTTGATTAAAATATCATATTATAATCATAAGAACCACATTTAACAACTTAGAAACACATAAGAAATTATTTAAACAATAAGTCACATTTTTGGAAAGCCATTACAGTGAACTTACTTCGCTATAACAATGAATTCCTTCACGGTACAGTGAAGTTTCTTAGCTCCACCCTACACACCTTTTAGCATATAATCCCCTCATATAAAGCTATACTAAGACTCATTTAAGTTAGACACAGAGAGACCGCCCATACACCCTCTCTAGGCACACCTAAATGATCCTTAAGACCCCTAATAATGAGATACACATGCTTACAAATACATCAATCACATGAACATGAGATCCTCCTACCAAAGGTGACTCTAAGGTTCAAATGAGTGAGTTCTGAAGCGATCGCCCATATAATCCCTTACATACATACGTAAGAGTTCCTATAAACTACCTAAGACAGAATTCTCACTTATTACATTAGCATATAGATGCTATGACATTCTCCTTCCAAAGGCTATCAAAAGTATTACTTAAGTAAATCAAGAAGATATGTCCATAATTGACCTCTTCAAGATTAGCTAAGTAATCCTTAAGACTACCTAACGATTAGGTCATGTCTACATAATCAATCAACTTCCCTAACTAGAATGATTCTTAAGAGTTATATAGGCAAGATGAGAAGTGATCATTCCTATGTACCTTCACAGCTTACGTAGACAACCCTTAACTACTCTAGATAAGTACTTCTTCAATTAACATGCTTTCTTAACTCAAGTGATTACATCCCTTAGTTCATTTAAGAGACCCATCACATATACATAAAGTACATTCAAGTAATGGTCTTGATAAGACCTAGGGACTCTAACTAACATCTCAAAAGCCTATTGTAATATGTCTAGATAGCATCCTGTAGCACCACCTAGACTTCATAGAACTTCTCCAATGCTAGTAGGTATAGATACGCTCAAAATTACTTCTTAAATAAGAAGTAAAGTGGTCGTGTCAATTTACTAGTGAGGTTGGAATCGTTCCCACGAGGAAAATAGTCTAGACTTAACTTCAACCTGTTATTACTATTGTTTGGTCAATGACTTCCTTGGAAAGTAAAAACAATAAAGGGGGGTTTCTATTTCTAAATGAGTGAAAATAAATAACGAACTTGAGAGAGACAATTAACAGCTTTGAATGTTGGGTTTTAATCAATTATTCGAAGTAACTAGGGTTTACGTGTTCCCCACAGGTTCATAACTTGATAATTCTAACTATAACAATTCTTTCCTAGTATCTTGCATGCAAAGTGATAAGTTATGTTTTTCTAAATCCTTGGTCCGGAATCTAGAAAATCTCACTCCGCACCGTGGTCCGGCTATGTGTGTTGCTATCCTAACCCTTATCCTTACCTCATATTAAGCATCGTATTCGATATTTGACTAAGTTATTACCTCGTACCAATCAATATAGCCTATTAGATAGTATATACACTAATCTATGATAATAATTCTTTTCCTATTAACTACCTCCTTGGTCCGGCAAGTAGCATTAAAGCGAGTTCTAACGTTGGCCATCGTTAAAAAGACTTCTAAACGAAAGAATTATTAATACATGCAAGACACTATTCTAGAATTGTTATTTTAGTTAGGGTTTATCTCATTATTTGCCTATGGTTCCCACAACCCTAGTTATGGAGTTTACTTACTCATAGCCATAATCACAATATTCAAATATGTTATATAAGAATTCATGTACTTACTTCAATGAGAAAGATTAAAATCTGAAAGTTTGCTTGATTAATCACCAAAAATCGCTTGCAAGAATCTCAAAGTAATCAATAATCTCACAAAGTCTCAAAGTAATCAATGATCAATAATCCAGAGTCTAATAATATGATGTCTAACAATATAGAGTCTAACCTCAAAAATAAGGTTTTTCGAACTATTTATAAAAAAACAAAAACCTAATTAAACAAGGATTCTAATTGCTGGAAATTTGCCAAAACGCGGCTGGGTTGACGGACCTCGCGACGGACCATCATGGTCGTGACGGACCGTCGTGGACTCCGTCGTCCCATACTTGTGCAATTTCTTCTGCTGCTCTCTTCATTCCCCTCTACGGCAAGTAGGATGGACAGTCATAGGCACAACGGTCCATCGAGGGTCTTCGTTCTAAAACACTTCAACTCTTGGAATCTGGGTACTGGGTTCACTTCTCTGATCTTCACGACGAACCTGCAAGATGAACCGTCATAGCCACGACGGACCGTCACAAGCTTCGTAATCCCACACTTGGTCAGACTTCCCCATCTTCCTTCAGCAGCTGCACTACGCTTCCACCTACGGACCGTCACAAGCACGACAGACTGTCATAGGTTCCGTAGGTGGTCTCTTCTGCATTTCTTCGCTCAAAATCTCCGCATTCAGCTTTGGACAGATTTCCTGCAAAACAAAGAGAAACTTATACAAAAATTAGCACAAAAAGGCTTTTGGACACACTAAACTTAAGGAAAAAGTATTAATAATACCGTGAAACCACAGTATATCAACACCCTCAACTTAAATTCGTTTTTTGTCCTCAAGCGACGCACTATGACTCACTACACAATCTTTGTACAATAGTATCCATGTTTTATCCTTTGCAATTATTTTGCTATCAATCCTGATTAATCTCATCAAATCTATGCATGCTATCACCATTAGGCTTGAATTTTGTGGCATCATAACACAGACTCACCATGCACTAACACCTATCCTCTTCAATTTCTCACTGAGGTGCTAACAATTCTGGTATTGCAACTAGTGTCCTCACTTTAAAACAAAACCCTCCTTTTTCACACAATGATTTCAGTTTGAGTATAAGGATTACTTTTCAACACTCGCTCTCAGAACAAAGTCACACTCATTCATACCTTTTTGCCATAAGCTTGCCCTTATTTTCACTGCCTTAAGTTCGCTATACAACCCTTAGGATCAAGATAGGACTTTTTTAGCTACTAACATAGGCTCGGGGTCAGGTAAGGTATATTTTGGTATACTTTAGTGACTTTTTTCCCTCCTTGACATATCGGCTAAACCTTACACTATCTCTCATTTTATCTCGCCCAGTTTCTCATATTCTTTCACCTTGCTATTTTCTCTTCTTTCTTCATTTGTGTAAGTGACTCTCTTCTTTTCTTGCTTGTATTTCTCTTTTTCTTTCTTTTTCTTTTCATCTAATTCGTGAGTCACTTTACTTTTGTTCTTTCTCTCTCTTTTTTCTTTCAACCCCACTTTGCAGAGCATTCCTCATAGTAGCCACCCTTAACTCATGGCTTTGCCATGAGTCAAGGTACACAATACCCAAAGTTGGGTCAGGGCCATAGCGAAGGTTGTTTATGCATTATCCATCCTCAACTTATGATTTTGGCATAAGCTGAGGTGCACATGTCCAAGGAAGGACCAGGGCCAACACATTGTTCCCAAAAAAGATCAGTTGGGGTGAAAAAGAAAGGTCTAATTTTAAGCTCAAATTATTTGGATCAAAGAAGGATAAATTTCATATGGTTTCTTTTATTCAGGCTAGAAATGGGCTATATTGAATAAGGGCCTATGATCATTTCCTAATTGTTTATTACAGCTTACTTTTAGCAGGACTAACCAGTCAAGTTCTAGCTCAGTACCAATAGTGGACTATTCAAATTTCCTTACACTCACTTGAAATCTTGTCACTATACCAGATTATCAGACACCTAGTTTGAATTTAAGACTTAGGGTAATACAATGGTGTAACTCTATTTCATGCTTAGAGCCACACAATTATCAGTTACTATGCCTACTCATGCATTATTTTCCAGTTTATCAGGATATCATTTTAGCCATCATGCTTCAAACTTAAACTATGTACAAAAGATATAAACATGCCGGTTCAAAAGAAAAAGTAATCAGTCTTTTGGGAAAAAGAACACAGGCAAGAAAACCCCAAAAGAGGATAGTGAATTGGGCTACTTATACTTCACCCTAACACTCACTATCCATTTACCCCACCCCCAAGAATAAAGAATGCAATTGTCCTCAATGCATAAAAATCTAAATACTAGAGTGGTAGGTGAAGCAAACCTGTGGCGCAAAGCACCGTCAATCAACAAGCTGGTGGGTCCGGTTCCCAGGAACCCACGTCCTCTGCAATCTGGAAACCCTCAGTGGTGTCCTCATCAATATGTGCACCATCATTAGTGCCTCCTGCTATCTCCACAGTGCGGGAGCTAGACACCCCAGCCAATAACTCAGATGCTCTCAGTCGGTGCGCCTCCTTCTCAGCAAGGGAGTCTCTCCTCGCAGCCTCTATATCTCGGTGCTCCTTCTTTCGTGCTCGCGCCTCGTCCTCTGCTTGACCCCCACGCCTCTTGGCACTCTCTCGAGGGGGAGGTGGTGGAATCTCAGAGGTAGCAAAAAGGGCTGCCAACACGGTGTCCTCAGCAGGATCGACAGAAGGGTCCTCAGACTCCGGCACCCTAGCCTCTAAGATCGTATCGATGTCTGCACCAAGACTGTCGACTGCAGCCTAAAGAGTCGACACATCCACCGGAGGGGCTGGTCGGGCTAGCACTCTCAACTCAAAGGCGTCCAGGCGCTGGTTAACCTCAGCGATCTTCCGCTCTGTAAACTGCATCATATTCCTCTCTAGACGCTCTTCAGACTCAGTAATCGACTTCTGCATCCACGGCTGGATATGATGTAGAAGAGTGGCCATTTGAGCCTCTAGTTTTTGGACCCTTGCAAGCGGGACCAGTACCGGTAGAGGGGTGTGCGAGAGGAGCTCGGGGCTGTGCTACTACCCGAGATAGACTCGACCGGGGTAGTGTCAGTGGACGCCTGTGTAGCTGTGCGGGCCTGGGCTACCGTATCAGCAAGATCATCAGCAAGTGGGGGCAGCTCTGGACGGGGCCCTCTGCGTGGAGCCAACTCATTCGCCTTGTCTCTGATGAGGCCGACGTCTACAGTGCCCTGTGGGGTCTTAAGCTGATCTACGTGCCATATAGGCACACCTGCAGACCTGCAAAGGGCAAAGATCATGCACGGGAAAGGGTAGGTAGTAGTGACCTTGAATGCCCTCTCGTGCATGACCGCCTGGAGAAGCCATGCGAAGTCCACCTCGAATCCGTCTATCATTGCCGCCATCAACACTGATCGATCCCAGGTAACGATGTTATCAACAGCTGTGGGGGAAAGGCAGTGACAGACCAACAGCCACAAGAACTTTGCTGTGAACGTGAGGTTGGCCTTCTTGATGGCCCCATTCAGCTCAGTGACCCAATCGGCACCCTCTCAATCTACTGACAGGTGCAGGGCCATCCACCTCTTGGTGGTCTCTCTCAATGCTTGCTCGTGCAAAAACTGGCCATCCTTGACTATCTGCCAGCGGTAGTCAAAATCAGCAGTGAGGGGGGTCCGAGTAGCATCAATACTCTCACCGTATAGAAACCGGTGGATAGCTGGCAGGGAAATGTCAACCTACACACCCCGGACTCGGACCTGCTCCAGTGGGGCCTGTTTAGCGGGGGCAGCCCGCTTATCGATCTGTGATCGGAGAGTAGCTACGTAGGATGCGTAGAACTCACGGAGCATTTCTTCGCTGTATCGCCCCAACGGACGTGCTGTCCACTCCAAGCGATGCCTGGTGAAGAGGTTGTGGATCTCCGGCATAGTCGGGACACTCCCTGTAAGTACCCGGCGCTCCAAAGTGAGTGTCCGAGTCATTACTCCTTTATCAGCCAGGAACTTGGCGTCGGAGTAGACTTGAAACTGCCTGTCGATACATCACCCGTTGGGCTGGTCAGTGCTTGGATTGGGTACTTGAGCTGGTGAGCCGAATGTCGAGTCTGAACTGTTAGCCTCATCAGACGAGGCCGACGCTGCAGCAGTGGCGGGTGCGGGAACCTCAGCAGAGCCAGAGGCTTCCTCGGCCCATGATACGCCTAAGGAGCCAGACGCTCCTTCCTCATTTGTGGCTGACCCAGAGGGTGAGCCGGTCACTGTGCGCTCCTCATCAGACTGGGAGGTAGTGACTACACCAGACGCCACCTTTTTGGGTGTGGCTCTGGGAGCACGTGCAGCACGGGAAGGTGTGGAAGTGCCTGGGCGCACATACTCAAGGTCCCGCTCATCATCAGAGCGAATGATCATGCGTGCAGATGGGGCGACAGACTTTGATCGCCCGTGTGCGTAGGTTCGATCTTGCTTGGGTGCCATAGTAGATAGTACCTGCAAAGGATCACTATTAGTAGAGTAATGGCAAACAAGACAAGCGAAACCATACGAAATAACACAGTGAAAATAGTATGTAATTGCTGTAGAAACAGTGACACACGACGGGCCTGGTGACGGCTCGTCGTGACTATGACGGACCATCGTGAGGTCCGTCGTGTTTGACTTAGATTATGTATATATAGAGAAAACTGAAGGAGAGTCTCTGACTATCATGACGGTGTGTGTAGGACGGACCGTCACAGGTACGACGGTCCGTCGTAGGTGTCGGTCAGAGGACACTTGAAAAAAATATGGAGACCCTTAGGAGAGGGGTCTCTGACCATCATGACGGTCATGCAGGACGGCCCATCGTGGGTGCGACAGTCCGTCACATTGGTCTGTTGTAGGACACATAGAAAAAGTGAGACCCTTAGAAACAGGGTCTTTGACAACCAGATTGGTTGTGCAGTACAGACCGTCGTGAAGACGACGGTCCGTCACATGTGTCCGTTGGGGAACACTCAGGAAAAAAATGAGAGACCCTTAGAATCAGGGTCTCTGACAATCAAAACAGTTGAGCAAGACGGACCGTCGTGAGTAAGACGATCCGTCACATGTGTCCGTTGGGACAGAGGGCTAGGGCTTTTACAACGAACCCTATGACGGTCCGTCATCGGGGTCTCGTTATGAATGACACTGACAAAACTAAGGGTACCCTAAGCATCCCCGATGAACCCACATCAAACTTGTATTGTTTTGGACCTACATGTGTCTAACCCAACTACCTAGGGAACTAGCAATGCAAAAGCACCTATGTCTAGGGTGGTAAACATGGCAATTTCGAACATTTGTACCCTAGGTTAGACAGAATCATATAAAGTAAACAAAATACGATGAGGAACTAAGCTTAATACTAACTAGTAAACAAAAATGCAAGATAAATGAGTGTAAATTTGAGACACATACCTTAGAAATGGAGAAAAATAATGCACAAGTATTTCGGTGGCAAGATAGACACTCACAGCAGCAGTTCCACTAGTAGATAACACTTCAGGGCTTTGGAGAATTGTGAGAGGGCACTAATCGGTGGTTGGTAGAGGAATAGTTGTGGAAGTTGAGAAGGGAAGAGTAATGGGAGAATAATGAAGTAATATGGGGGTGAAATGAGGGGTTGGGGAGTTTAACGGTCTGATTTTGAAAAAGGGTCTAGCCGGGTCGGTCGGGTATACCTCATTAATCACGCGACGGTTCCCCGATGACGGTCTGTCACAGTTGTGAGGACCCGTCGTTGGTTCCGTCGTGTGTTCCCTAGTTTCAAAATAACAGAAAAGCGTACCTGGTATGACGGATGCATACGATGGTCCGTCGCAGGCGCAACGGTCGGTCGATGTGTCCGTCAGTGACTGCTGCAGAGTAATTTTCTGCAGAATTTCCTGATGATGTTCCTGCAAATTTAAAACCCATTAGTAGAAATGCTACCATTACTAAAAAGACGATAAGTATTGGGTTGCCTCCCAACAAGTGCCTGATTTAATGTCGCGGCACGACTGGGGACACTTGGTTACTCAGACTTCATCAAGATGGTATGCCCTATCGCTTTATTCCCGATACTTTATGCCCAAAATAGAGTTTTATTCTATCTCTATTCCTCTTAAATCGCACTCCCTCCTTGGTTTTTAACTCAACTGTTCCATGAGGGAATACTTGGGTAATCAAGTAAGGGCCAGTCCATTTGGACTTGAGCTTGCCCGGAAGACAAGGCACCCCAGAACTGTCTACAAGCACCAAATCCCCAACCATAAACTCTTGTTTTGCATTTTTCTGTTCAGTCTCCTTCTTCATCTTTTCTTTGTGGGATATGGCAGATACCGATTGGAGCTCACCACTCTGCCTCATGGTCCTAAAATATTGAAGGTCGCTTCTTCATTATTCAACCAAAATGTCATCCGTCCCTTCTCCATATCAACTAAGGCTCTTCCTGTAGCAATGAATGGCCTCCAAACAATAATAGACACTTCAAAATTGACCTCACAATCAAGAATAACAAAATCAGCCGGAAAGATGAATGACTCCACTTTTACTAGAACATCATGGAGTATCCCTATGGGCCTTTTCACTGTCCGATCGGCCATCAGTAGCCGCATCGCAGTGGGTTTTGGATCCCCCAAACCCAACTTCTTGTAAATTGAGAGGGGCATGAGATTTATGCTTGCCCCCAGATCAGATAATGCTTTCGCAAAATGTAATGACCCAACTGTACAAGGAATAGTGAATGCACCTGGATCTTCTTTCTTTTGTACTAGGGATCTTGTAGTAATAGCACTACAATGCTGCAAGCTATCATCATCCTCAAAAGTGAACAATTCTTTCTTGGTGACCAGATCTTTCATGAATTTGGCATAACCAGGCATTTGTTCTAGAGCTTCTACCAAAGGGACATTAATAGAGAGCTGCTTCAACATTGTTATGAAGCGCCGGTATTTACCATCCTCGGTCTTTTTCACTAATCTCTGAGGGAAGGGTGGTGGTGGCCTAGGCATGGGAATTACCTTGATAGGTACTTCTGCATCTTTTCCTTACTTCCTCTGCTTCATCACCACTACCCTTTACCACATTATCATTATCCTTTCTCACATTTTCCTCAGTAGATGGCATAAGTGGGTCAATGGTTTTGCCTACCACCCCGAGTAGTGATTGCCATAACAGTGCGCATAATTCTTTGGATTTTGGACAGTGTTGCTAGGAAGAGTGCCCGGTTGCCGTGTGTTCACTGTCGCAGATAATTGGGCCACTTGCAATTCGATCTGTTTAATCGAAATTGCATGTGTATCAACTTTTTGCCTAATACTAGCTAAATCACACCTCAACTCTTTAATGTGTTCATCACTAGCATCGAACCTCCTCATCATTTATGCAACATATCCTCAACTCGCGACATACTACCTCCACCATCCCTAGGAGTAACTTCTCGATTTTGAGGAGGAACATAGGGTCCATTCCTATCGTTTCTATTACCATAATTACCCATGTTGAAGTTGTTGTCGCGATTGTAGTTTCCATCTCGGACATAATGACCCTCACGATTGTAGTTACCATAGTCCGACCCTTGGTTCCCTTGACCTTGGCGCCAATTCTCCCGATTAGAGCCTGGGCACTTGGTCGGAAACCCCACATCTGTTCAGTTACTGCATAGGAATCATCCTCATAATAACACTCATCGTTTGGAGGTGGTGGTTTAGCCAAGTAGTTGACTGCATTTATCTTTTCTGCACCCCTTGTGACATGTTTTAGTACCAACCCAAGCTTAATTCTCATCTGAGCCATTTCTTCACGAATCTCATTTGTGGCTGGGTTGTGAGTGGACTGCACTGCGAAGGTGTTTCTCCCTGTATCGGACTTCCTAGTACTCCAAGCTTTGTTATTTCGGGAGATTTTCTCTAATTTTTCTGCAATCTCAGCATAAGGGCATTCTCCATAAGATCCACCTGATATAGTGTCCAACACCGCTTTATTGTTATCATCCTGTCCCTGACAGAAGTATTCCTTCAGTGACTCATCACCTATACGGTGATTTGGAACACTTCTCAAGAATGAGGTGAATCTATCCCAAAACTACTAACTGACTCTCCTGGTAGTGCCGCAAAGTTTTTCACCCTGTCTTTGTGGTTTAATTTCATGGAGACCTGATAGAAGCGTGCTAAGAAGACATCCCTTAGTTCGTTCCAAGTGAAGATTGAGTTATATGGGAGCTCAGTGAACCACATAGCAACCTCTCCCGTCAGTGAGAGAGGAAACACTCTGAGACCTATTACATCTAGATCCAAATCAGGCCTCCCCACACAACTTTTACACACTGCCCTTACCTTAGCTATATGGGCATGTGGTCCTCAGAAGGTAGCCCTGGAAACAAACCTGTGGCAGTGAGCATTGGCATCAGGCTACTAGTTACCACAAAAGTGTGGCCTCTGGGTAGAGGGGGCAAGAAAAGTGGCCCATCTGAGTCTGCTATGTTATCGTACCCTCTGTAGTATGCTTGGGGCCGTGGAACTGGATTCTTTCCCCTCTGTTGAAGTTCACCCGGAGCGTCGGGTAACATATGACCATAAACATCCACTGGATCTGGGATGTTCTGTGTCGGATCCTCATCATTTATTCCCAAGTTTTAATTCATATTGCGCAGTGTACACTCTAGCTCGTGATCATAGGGAAACAAGGGTTCTCTTCCTCTCCGTGTATTTGGCATACAAGGAGGATGGTTCTGAAAAGAAATCAAAAACAATAAAACAAAGTAAAATCAAGAAAACATCAACTAAACTATAGTAATAAGTTTAAGTTAATCTAAAAGCTAGATTCCCCGGCAACGGCGCCAAAATTTGATACGCTCAACTTACTTCTTAAATAAGAAGAAAGGGGTCGTGTCAAGTAAATAACCCAACTAGTGAGGTTGGGATCGTTCCCATGAGGAAAATAGTCTAGACTTAACTTCAACCTATTATTACTAATGTTTGGTCAATGACTTCCTTGGAAAGTAAAAACAATAAATGGGGGTTTCTATTTATAAATGAGTGAAAATAAATAACGAACTTGAGAGAGACACTTAACAACTTTGAATGTTGGGTTTTAATCAATTTATCGAAGTAACTAGGGTTTACGTGTTCCCCACAGGTTCATAACTTGATAATTCTAACTATAACAATTCTTTCCCAGTATCTTGCATGCAAAGTGATAAGTTATGTATTTCTAAATCCTTGGTCCGGCATCTAGAAAATCTCACTCCGCACCTTGGTCCGGCTACGTGTGTTGCTATCCTAACCCTTATCCTTACCTCATATTAAGCATCGTATTCGATATTTGACTAAGTTATTACCTGTACCAATCAATACTAGCCTATTAGATAGTATACACTAAATCTATGTAATAATTCTTTTCCTATTAACTACCCCTCCTTGGTCCGGCAAGTAGCATTAAGGCGAGTTCTAACGTTGGCCATCGTTAAAAGGACTTCTAACGAAAGAATTATTAATACATGCAAGACACTATTCTAGAATTGTTATTTTAGTTAGGGTTTATCTCATTATTTGCCTATGGTTCCCACAACCCTAGTTATGGAGTTTACTTACTTATCTAGCCATAATCACAATATTCAAACATGTTATATAAGAATTCATGTACTTACTTCAATGAGAAAGATTAAAATCCAAAAGTTTACTTGATTAATCACCAAAAATCGCTTGCAAGAATCTCAAAGTAATCAATAATCTCACAAAGTCTCAAAGTAATCAATGATCAATAATCCAGAGTTTAATAATATGATGTCTAACAATACAGAGTCTAACCTCAAAAACGAGGTTTTTCGAACTATTTATAAAAAAACAAAAACCTAATTAAACAAGGATTCTAATTGCTGGAAATCTGCCAAAACGCGGCTGGGTCGACGGACCTCGCGACGGACCGTCATGGTCGTGACGGACCGTCGTGGACTCCGTCGTCCCATACTTGTGCAATTTCTTCTACTGCTCTCTTCATTCCCCTCGACGGCAAGTAGGACGGACCATCATAGGCACAACGGTCCGTCGAGGGTCTTCGTTGTAAAACACTTCAACTCTTGGAATCTTTGTACTGGGATCACTTCTCTGATCTTCACGACGAACCTGCAGGACGGACCGTCATAGCCACGACGGACCATCACAAGCTTCGTAATCTCACACTTGGTCAGACTTCCCCATCTTCCTTCAGTAGCTGCACTACGCTGCCACCTACGGACCGTCACAAGCACGACGGACCGTCATAGGCTCCGTAGGTGGTCTTTTCTGCATTTCTTCGCTCAAAATCTCCGTATTCAGCTTTGGACATATTTCTTGCAAAACAAAGAGAAACTTATATAAAAATTAGCACAAAAAGGCTTTTGGACACACTAAACTTAAGGAAAAAGTATTAATAATATCGTGAAACCATGGTATATCAGGTATCCCACATGATGAGAATAGGGAATAACCGACATACCATCTATCTAGACATGGAATCCGGAGTTCTAACCTACTCCGATGAGGGTGTTCTACTTGCCAAGGGTAGAACTACGACACATCCCATTTAGGCACATGATTAAGGAATATGAAGGGCTTTTATGCACTTTAGTCTCATTATCTAGTAGAGCTAGATTGTACTCTAGTCTCCTTCTCAAGTAGAGATACTTCCCATGAAATAATCATTCGGTGCTAGCCTTTGTTCTCATAGAGTCACTTACATTAAAGGTTCATACAATTGGGTTTCATATACCATTCATAACCCAATCACATTTACCGTATCAAAGAGGTCCACTAGGGCTACCTTTCAATGGAGACTAAGATAGCTAAGTATAGCATTTCTAAGGTTTTATATGATGCCAATCCAGCTGATCAACCTTAAGTCTATCATTTCTTTACTTGAATGATACCATTACGACTTTCAACTTCAACATACAGAACCTTACCACTAGGTTCAAGGTTTCACATAAAGGATCTTCTTAATATAATTCAAGGTCTTACACATCATTCATACTTTCAATACTAAGAGGATTTAGAATCCTAAGTAAAGACATCTCATATTATCATATCATTCGTACATATATCAAGTAAGGGACACAAGTCTACCAAACAAGACACAACATTATTTACTTTATCACATATAGCATATCATACTTTGATGCACATAGGAATGACCCTTATCATATTTACAACATCCTATACATTAGCATAACATGATAAATATAACCATTATAGACTCATATAGTCAAGTAGGAACAAACATGTATCAACCCTAAGACTACACATAGAAGCACATAGTCATGGTCTACATTATTTCCTAACATACATAGAAAGAAAACATACTGTCACATTACTTCACATACAGGTGGATATGCTCATACTACAGATAAATCAACTAAACTAATCATCATAATACTTCAAGTAGTGCCGACAAGGCCATGATCATCATATTGCAAAAGTAACGCCGACAAGGCCACATCAATTCACATAGCACCGCCACCATAAGTGGACCATACCAATCACAACATAAATTAAAGTCTAATTAACAAAAAATAAAAGAAACTAGGGAAGCATACCCCTACTCCATCTTACCACTTCAATTTCAAGGCTAAATCATCAAATTCGATATCATAAGGTCTTTAGCCATGGCCATAACTAATAATTCAATAAAATTATATCAATAAACAATAACTAGGTCAATCCATTACGTACTCATCAATCTAATACAACCTTTATATCAATTTACTACAATTATCACATCAATGGATAGCCTATAGAAATTACATTAGAACTCATAAGCCTTGATTCAATATCAATTCAATATCCTAATACTCAATAGATCTAAGAATAGTCAATACTTAGTTGATCAAATTGAAACAGCTTATAAAACAATCAATCATAAATATACATGAATCAAAGCCCATAACATTATACACTTGAATTCATTGATATCAAAGCATGATCACATAACCCTTATTTTAGTCAAATTGAGAGATTTGTGAATGTCAAGGGTTCATGGAGAATTTCATTGGAAAACATAAATTAAACATCAATAACATCATATCTTAACGTTTGAAAACCTTTCATGTAAGAACGTAAGACTTAGAGTCGAAATTGGATTTTTTCTTGTTTTTAAAATCTTTGAAAATCATCTTTGATATTGGCTCTAAGGTGATAGCAAGACTTATATGAAGATCTCCCATACCTTATTAGAAGAAACCAGTGAAAATTGAATAAGAAACTTTATTGAAGAACTATCTTCAAGCTCTATCTTCACCTTGAACTCTCATGGAGGTTTTTGAAGAAACTTTGGGAGGGTGTGTTTCGATTTAGGTGTTAGGGTTTAAATGATAGTTTAATGACTTAATACTAAATACCCATAAACATATAAAACAACCGTACTCACATTTTATAAGACTTGGGGTGAATTTCCCAATATCCCCAAGCCTTAGAAGAAAACTGACAGCAGTTCACAACACCATTGGCGCCCCACCATCGATGGGTCGTGGGTGAGACTAGGCCCCGTCGATGGGGTCTCGTGGTTTGATCCTGCTGCTCATCAACCTTCCATATTTTAGGCTCCATCGATACCACCCATCGATGGGCTGTCGCCTAATCGACTGGCTGTCGTTTGGGTCGTCATTTGGCCTTGCCTGGCAGTGTTGAGCTTCAACTTGGTGTCCTCTTTCTAGGGCCCCTTGTTGGTTCTTACATGCAGTCGTACCCGGATTTTTCCAAACCAAATATGATCGTATATGAGTTTAGTACATAACACATCAATTTCATCCAAAAGGAACACATAAAACTAAATGAAACATGCCTAGACACACCAGGTCGTTTCAAGACAAACCTTTCAAATGTCATGGATGTTCTTGGAAATTTGGCCTCCAAACTTCACGAAACTTGACACACTGCCTATATACACTATAATAAATCATTTAAGGACTTTATAACCTCATAACTCACATATAAACATATAAAAAAACATGTGGTCCATAGGTGACTTAGTCGTTGAACGTCTTGGTTGTCCCTTAACGTTTGACTTCCAATGCATCTAAACTCTTAGACACTGTCTCTATACCACATTATAGACAATTTTAAGACCTTAGACCATCACGAAAACCATGTTAGGCTCTAGCTTCACCTAATTCATTTTCGGGGTCATACATTCTCCTCTACTTGGACAACATTCGTCCTCGAAAGACACTTGCCACTCTTCGAAAACTTCCAAGCTAGAGACTCCACTTAACAGCTCATAATCATACCACATAACACATAATCAAGAATAAAACATCAATTTCACATAATCAAGAGATTCACAATATAACAAGAAAGTAGAAGACAATTCTATAACTCATTATGGTATAAAACTCACATGCTTCATTCCAAATAGCAATAACTCATTTTATATTCAATATCATGCTTATATAAATTAGTTCTAACCACATTACAACAAATTTCAAGCAAAGAAATAATTAGTCAATTTTTCCAAAATGTCATACTGAGTAGAAATCCCTAGCAACCTTATGATAGCGTTCAAATATACTTCTTGAAAAGAAATATAAACGATCGTATGTAATGTATTTACCCAACTATGAGTTGGCTTCTATGGCGGCTCTTACAAAGCTCCAAAGCTAGAAGAAAATTTATATTATGTCTTGTTTCTTGTTTCTCAGCCTCCTCTAAGATAAATTTTTTAATGAACCATTCATAGATAAAGAAAACCCTAAATAAAATAATTGATTTTAAATTAAATTAGGAATTCAAAAACCGGAAGAAATTGATTCCGTAAATTATTTGCTGCGAAGGTTGCCGCGTTGATCTCTTAGTGGCTTCCACATCGCATTTGCGACAAGCAAATTGAAATTCCTCAAGTTTTAGCCGCAATTTCCATACATATAAATATATTATTTTATTCAATTTAATCTATTAAGCTGGCTGCTTGATTTCCTTCTTCAACCTTATCATTTTTAATTTGTTTTTGCTCCAAACTTATTCATTTTTTCACCAAATTAATTCTACACATAAAATACACAATTTAGCACAATCCATAAAATTTATTATCAAAATGGAGAAATATAAATAATAAATGTGAGGTACATAATAATAAAAATGTGTATTTTTGCCTCACATCAACACCCCACTCTTAAACTTTTGTTCGTCCTCGAGCAAGAATTAAAGCTCATCTAAAAAAAATTATACTAGCAATATCATCACCTTGATTAATACAAACCACTAGACCATATAACCATTAAAATATCAAGTAGACTTATCAATCATTATGCAAGACATCCAACTAAACAACAAACCTCTAACTTCCTATTTTCATGAAGGACTTTGAACTCATAAAATTTATGTTTGCTCACCTACTCTCATCAAAGAAAGTTAATAACATCATCTATCTATCATGAAACAAGTTCCCTCACAAAAAAATAAAAAATAGTCCACACAGTCAATTCAAAAGATTGAATATAAATTAAGGACTTTATATCAAGAACAACTCTCACACTCACAAATAAAATTCACATGTATGCACAAAGAACCATATGATTGCCCATTATGTACATCTTTACTAATTAAGCATTCTTGAGTAGAATCAAATAGGACTTTAAGACGGGTTGTAATGGAGGCTAGGGGATAGGTAGGAAAACTACATAATAGTGTCTCCCACTTCCTTAAATACTTTGCAATTTTTAGACTTCATCACCCATATTTTCTTCTCTTTATTCTCAGTCTTCTCTTCAACAATTATTTCACAAATAATTTTCATCATCACAAGAATGTTTAAGTCATTATTCTTTTTATTTTGATTTTTTGTTTTTTTGATTTTCCTTCATAATAGCCACCCTCGACTTGAGTATTTTACATAGGTTAAGGTGCACGATGTCCTTGAAAGGACCAGGGCCATCATCAAGGTAATTTCTTTCTTTTTTTTTTATGTCAAATTACAATTTTATATATATATATATATATATATATATATATATATATATATATATATATTTATATATATATATATAATATATATATATATTATATATATATATATACATATATATATATATATAATATATATATATATATATTTATATATATATTTTCACATTCTTTCAAAGAGGGCTTTTAAGAACTTTTTAGCTATCATTGATTACCATTTCACTCATCCATCCCCTTTTCTCAGAATTGATAATTAAAATAAGTCTATGCTATGATGCTCAATGAAGCAAGGTGCAAAAACTAGGAATTCAACAAAAATAGTCAAGGGAAAAATATGGGTACCAATAAAAGGCTACAAGCTCAAAAGGGGTAACTAGTAATAAAATATCTGAAAAGGCTAAAATTTATAAGAAGAAAGCCTATTATCATCTCCTAAACAAGGCAACACTTTGATTTCACTTCAATAACATGTAGGGCAAGTTCTAGGCTAAGATGCAAAACATGGAATAAATAAAATCTCACCATACATGGCACAAGTATCAATCAAGATGAATCAATTCTACTTCTAAGAGAGATAGGATTATATCAAACTACAAAATAAATAAGCTATATTCAAAGTCACTACCATGAGCCTAGATGTCAAAAGGTTTGCAATTTCACTAGTACTCAAACATTCACAAGAAAATATTAGTTAAAATAAGGCTCAAATAGTAAGTGTCATATAACTCAAAAAGGGTCTTTTCTTTTCTCTCCAAATTAAAAAAAAATCCCATGATAAATAAATAAAAGACACTTCAAAAGGGACTATCCTCAGGAAAACAATTGAAAATAAATCCCAAGGAACCCATCCTAAAAAAAAATCATTAAAACAGTAAAAACTAGGAATTTATTCCTCCACCCCACACTTAAAAAGATGATATATCCCCAAAACATTAAATAAAATATAAAACAAGGGTTAGGAAAACTCCCTGAGTCCTTTAGCACGTTCTCTAAATTGATAGTGTCGCGATACGACACTATCAATTTTACTTTTTTTTTCTTCCACTTTGAAGATGTAAATTGAACCCCCAATTCTGAATCAATTTTTCTATTACGCTCAAGGGGTGGTGGTACAAACAGAAAGGTCCCAAACAACAAATATCACATTATGCACTTCTTGGATCCTAAGTGAGGAATGTAATTTTTCGATGTTAGAATAATAAATTCAAGAATATAGATACAATTTTCCTCCTCTATACACTCTTCTATAGGCTCAGGTGAATCGATGATAATAATAATGATAAAAAATTTAAAACTAATCCTAAGAAACAAAAAAAAAGTTAAAATAAATACTAAAGACAATTTCTAAGCCATATTCCCCGGCAGCGGCGCCATTATTTGATAATGTTCAAATATTCAAGAAATATAAATGATCATATGTAATATATTTACCCAACTATGAGTCGGGGTCGATCCCACAGAGAATATGGAAGAATATTATAAATAACAAATATTTTACTATATAGGCATTATATTAAAATGGGGGATTTTAAATTGAAAAAAAAGAAGAAGAAACAAAAATAGCTTTAAACTAAGTATTTATTTATATCCAAATTAATAAACATAACTAGCAATGTGTTCTCCATAAGCTCATAATGCGGTAATCCTAGTAATAGCAAGTCTTCTCTAGTGTTATGCATGCAAAGTGATAAGTTATGTATCTCTAAATCCTTGGTTCGGCATCTAGTGATTTTCACCCGTACTTGGTCCGGCTACGTGTGTATACTTTACTAAACCTTAGCTTTACCTCATATTAAGCATCTTATTCAATGTATGACTAAGTTACTACCTCCTACCAATTTAAACTAGCCTATTAGATAGTATATACTAAATCTATGTGATAATTCTTTTCTTATTAACTACCTACTTGATCCGGCAAGTAGCAACAAGGCGAGTTCTAACGTTGGCCTCCGTTAAAAAGACTTCTAAGCGAAAGAATTATCAATATATGAAACAACCTATTTGAGAATTGCTTAATTACTATTCATACTTTGTTAATCGCTCGTGGTTCCCACAAACCTAGTTGTGAAGCTTAGCTACTCATTATCTCAAAATACAATCAAAATTAATTAAATAAATACGTTTGTGTTAATCTTAAAAATTTAACAACAATAGCTAAACTATATTTTTATTAATCACAAATACAAATAAATAATAAAGGAGAAGAAAGAATAAACCACAATTCTTTGGCCTCCACGACGGCTCTTACAAAGCTCCAAAGCTAGAAAAAAGTTTATATTATATCTTGTATCTTGTTTCTCGACCTCCTCTAAAATAATTATTTCTATTAACTATTTATAGATAAAGAAAACCCTAAATAAAATAATTGAGTTCAAATTGAATTAGGAATTCAATATCCAGAAGAAATTGATTTTGTAAATTATTTGCTGCGAAGGTTGCCGCGTTGATCTCTTAGTAGCTGCCACGTGGCAGCTGCAACAAGCAAATTGAAATTCCTCCAGTTTGGGCCGCAATTTCCATACATATAAATATATTATTTTATTCAATTTAATCCATTAAGTTGTCTGCTTAATTTCCCTTCTTCAACTTTTTATTTTAAATTTATTTTAGCTCTAAACTTCTTTATTTTATCATCAAATTAATTCTACATATAAAATACACAATTTAGCACAATCCAAAAAATTTATGCTCAAAATGGACAAATATAAATAATAAATATGTGTTACACATAATAATAAAATGTTTATTTTTGCCTTACATCACCTTACAGTGAAAATATTTCACAATCTAACAGTGCAACACTTAAGAAATTCCTTACAATTATCTTCCAATCAATCTCATATAACCATTTAGACATGCTCACTATTCAACTATATGTAACAATTAGGAACCTACACAATATGCACATAAATCATAAGGAAGATACCATGCATGACCATGCATGAAAGCTCATCTTCCATAAACTCCTACAAAACTTAAGTTACCAAGAACCCTTTGTTTTAGGCTTAAATAAAAACATAAAGAAAGGTTAAGGGCATGTCACTCCCAACAAACATACTCTTCACCATACTCCCCCACTTAGGAGAAAGTCATTCAAAGGTCAACATAACATCCACTACAATAATGTCCCTTAAGGCATATCAAACCTTACTAATACTTTCTCACCAAAGTCTATCTCATGTACACTAAAGACTCTCAAAGGTCTTATCATCTAACCGCTACATCCATCCTTACTAGGAGAACTCACTTTTACTATTTCTAATCTCATCCACTTCCTTTCTATGGTTGGGTCTTAAACAAGTTCAAACCACCTAAACAACCACTCTTTCACATCCTCACACTATATCTTACCATTCCTTCAGACTTAACTACCCTTCAAAAGGTAACTAAGCCAACCTTAAGTCATCAACACCTTCTTTCACACCTCATCCAATAAGTAACATCTCATCTTTACTCTCCCTCAACCCAAACTTCATAAAGTCACCCTCAATGGACAACACATAAGGGAAACATGGGAAAGCTACAAAAATCTTAGGCATGATTAGATTAATGAAGAAGTGAAAACTTTTCCTAGCACCAAATAGCCTCCCATTTATAATGTGGCGCGCTTCACATTATAAACAAGACTCTACTAGATGTGGTTCATGAGACAACTTCGACATTCCCAAACATTATGCTCTGATATGAAGTTTGTAACAACTCATAAGTACACCATAGAAGTCAGAACATCCTTGTGTCGTCACACGGGAAATGAGACTTGAAGAAGTCTTATCTAAGCCATTCGTATCGTTCATTGCATAATAAACATCTTAATATGAGTAAAAAGTTTAACATGTTTGTCACACACGAAGAACTCTTTCATAAACAATACTCAAGTGAAAGACTTTCATTTAAAAACATTAAACCTTTAAACAATCTCGTTGAACCATCTAACTTTGGAGTTTACAACACTTGGGACTAAGCCCATACAAGACACAAAATAAAGACTAAGACATAAAGAACTTGTAGATATTGTCCACGAATCAATGAGGACTCACCAATACTTCATCTTCAAAGCCTTAGAAACCTATAAATCCTTCATGTCACATCAAGACTTCCAATTCCCTACACTTAAGTCAAAAAGGGAAAAGAAAGGGGTTAGCACATTAGATGCACTAAGTATGGAAGCCATGCAAAAACCATGAAAAAGGGACATTTAGTAAATAATATGCTTTTCATGAATATTTATTAAAGCATCATACTATAATCATAATAAATACATTTAAAAACTTAGACACACATAAGAAATCATTTAAACAATAAGTCAAAGGGACATTAGATGCACTAAGTATGGAAGCGATGCAAAAACCATGAAAAAGGGACATTTAGTAAATAATATGCTTTTCATGAATATTTAATAAAGCATCATACTATAATCATAAGAAATACATTTAACAACTTAGACACACATAAGAAATCATTTAAACAATAAGTCACATTTTTGGAAAACATCACAGTGAAATTACTTCACTGTAACAGTGAACCTTAACTGTACAGTGAAGTTTCTTAGCTTCACTCTACATACTGTTTAGCATATACTTCCCTCCCTTAAATCTATATTAAGACTCACTTAAGTGAGACAAAGAGAGACCGCCCATACACCCTCTCTAGGCACACCTGAATGATCTTTAAGACCACTCATCATGAGATACAAATACTTACAAATACACCAATCACATGAACATGAGATCCTCTTACTAAAGGTGACTCTAAGGTTCACTTGAGTGAGTTGTGAAGCAACCACCCATAAAATCCCTTACACACATACCTAAGAGATCATATAGACTACCTAATATAGAATCATTCTCCGTTAACACATTAGCATATAGATGGTATGACATTCTCCTTCCAAAGGCTATCAAAAGACTTACTAAAGTAAATCAAGAAGATAATGTCCATAATTGACCTCTTCAAGATTACCTAAGTAATCCTTAAGACAACCCAAGTCTTAGATCATGTATACATAATCAACAAACTTCCCTAACTAGAGTCAATCTTACGACTTATCTAGGTAAGATGAGAAGTGACCATTCCTATGGCCCCTTCACACCTTAAAAAGACAACCCTTAACTACTCTAGATAAGTACTTCTTCATTTAACATAATCTCTTAACTTAAGTCCTTACATACCTTAGTTCATTTAAGAGACATTCATCACACAAAGTACATTCAAGAAATGATTTTGAGAAGAACTAGGGACTCTAACTAACATCTTCAAAGCCTATTGTGCAATATCTAGATAGCATCCCATACCACCACCTAAACTTCATAGAACATCTTTAATGCTAGTAGGTATCCCACACGATGAGAATAGGCAATAACCGACATAGAACATGATAGCTAGACATGGAATCTGGAGGTCTAACCTCCTGCGATGAGGGGTGTTCTACTTGCAAAGGGTAGAACTAGGACACATCCGATTTAGGCACATGGTTAAGGAATATGAAGGGGTTTTATGCACTCTAGTCTCATTCTCAAGTAGAGCTAGTAGTCTCCTTATCAAGTAGAACTACTTCTCATGACATAATAACTTGGTACTATCCTTTGCTCGCATAAAGTCATTTACATTAAAGATTCATACAATTAGGTTCCACATCTAGTTCATAACCCAATCACATTTACCCTACCGAAGAGGTCCACTAGGGATACCTTTCAATATCGACTAAGATAGATCATTATGACTTTCCTAAGGTTTTAGATGATGATTTCCATCCAATCAACCGTAAGTCCATCATTTCTTTACTTGAAGAATGCCGTTATGACTTTCGACTTCAACATACATAACCTTACCACTAGTTTCAAGGTTTCATATAAAGGACCCTCTTAATATCATTCACGGTATCACACATCATTCATTCATTCAAGACTAAGAGGCTTTAGAATCCTAAGTAAAGACATCTCACATTATCATATCATTCATACATATATCAAGTAAGAGACACAAGTATACCAAACAAGACACAACATTCTTTACTTTATCACATATAGTATATCATTCTTTGAATTACATAAGAATGACCCTTATCATCTTTATGTTCTCCTATACATTATCATAACATCATCAATATTACCATTATAGACTCACATAGTCAAATAGGAACAAGCATGTATCAACCCTAAGACTACACATAGAAGCACATAGTCATGGTCTACATGATTTTGTTAGCATACATAAAAAGAACACATACTTTCACATTACTTCACATATAGATAGATATGCTCATACTTCACATAAATCAACTAAATAAATCATCATAATACTTCAAGTAGTGCCGATAAGGCCATGATCATCATATTGCATAAAGTAACACCGACAATGCCAAATCAATTCACATAGCACCACCACCATAAGTGGAACATACCAATCACAACATAGTTAAAGTCTAATTAACGTAAAATTAAAGAAATTAGGGCAACATACCCACACTCCATCTTAGCACTTCAATTTTAAGGCTAACTCATCCAATTCGATATCATAAGGTTTTTAACCATGGACATAACTAATAAGTCAATACAATTATATTAATAATCAATGAAACTAGGTCAACCCATTATATACTCATAAATCTAATACAACCTAGATATCAATTTACTACAATTATCACATCAATGGATAGCCCATAAAAACTATATTAGAATTCATAAGCCTTGAGTCGATATCAATTCAATAAGCCTAATACTAAATAAATCTAAGAACATTCAATACTCAGTTGATCAAATAGAAACAACCTATAAACCAATCAATCATAATATATACATGAATCAAAAGCCCATAACATTCTACACATTAAGTGTTACTTTACACTTCAAAAGTGTTACCTAAAAGCTACAAAGGCTACACTTTTAGAACATCATATGGTTACACTTTTCATGACCTCAAGCTACATTTATCAAGTGTGTCCGTTACTATCATAGGTCACACTTACAAAGTAGCGTTTCTTACCTCCTCTCAAGCAACACATCTTAAGTGATGTGTTTTTTTAATTTTTTTGGCACAATTTGAGATGAATAAGCAACACAAATAAATTTCTATAACCACACTCATAAGGTGTGGCAATGTTATATAGGCTATAAATAATATTTTAACATATCTATATGCCATAATTTATTTTTTTTTTGCATATTTCTGATCGTCCCCTTGTACAGTTATATCTTAATTAGTTAAGTCTAAGGACTAATTTATAATATGAATATATGAAAACTATATTGACTCGAATACAATTACTAAAAATCAATATTACAATATGTATACTTGTAATTAATTTCACATAACCAAAATAAAATTAATCAAAATTGTTCAAGAAGTCTTCATCAGTCACACGACTCTCCATATATTTGAGCTCCTTGCTTCATTCATGCTCTAATTCCTTAGGACATTAAACCACATGTAAGATTTATGACTACAAATAATATTGTTAACTAGAAAATGTTTATAAAAGACACATTTTTCCTATACTATTTGCAGTCATCAAAACAAAATCCATTAAAAACTCAAATTAAGTGTATCAAAAAGAGAAACATACCAACATTTGATTGAATTAAAGCAAAAAGTGGTGAAAAAGAACTTTAGAACATCTTCCACAATTATATGATGAAGTTAGAGAGAACGAAAGTGAACAATGTTAGGATGAAGCAACTAGTGTAAACATCTAAATTACACAAATATAACAACCTAACATAGTAAACATTTTGTATATTCATTCATTAATTAACAGTTAAGATTTGGGCGTGAGACAAGCTATGGTTTCTCTTCATTCATAGTCATTTTCACATCATCATCTTAAAGTGATTACTAGGTATTAATAAGTTTTACTTGGATCTAGAAAGATATGCTTATAGAGTAGGGGATAAGATGGACACAAACTAGTTCAAATATAGATCAGATTTTCTTTTGATAGCTGAGAAATCCCTGATGGCCTTCCAATCCCTAATACGGGTCTAAGTTCTCATATTTCAGTAACAAACTCAACCAAATATGTAACTTTGACAAAATAAAATAGCTGAAAACTTGTCTTTACTCAAGAAGAAACATATTACATCATCATTGATTTTCTCATACCAAGTTGAACTTCAATTAACTCTATTAAATTCTAAACATTTATCCTTGAAAGAAATGCTACCCCAAAATGAGATGTCATCATCACTGTAAATTTACAACTCCACACATAAAAGTCAGAATACATTTTATTGTTGAAAAATAAAATAGTAAGCACACATAAAAGTCAGATTACATTTAGGGTATTTACCACTCGGAATGGTGTTCCTGGTAAAGAGAACTACATAGGAATATCTTTATATTTTGTAATTTTGGCTGGAGTTTTCTTCTGATTTCTCCTACGAGAAGCATTTGAACAAGTTCTTCGACTTCCGTTTGCACCCTATCAGTAACACAAACATTCCTTCTATCCAAAAAAGGACAAATGAAATAATATGTAGATCATAGCATATAGCCAGAGGCATACACTACGACAAGCATTCAACAATTTTTACCAGCAAAACTATACGGAAGTTTCACATAACCTCCCCCGAGACACACAATGTTGAGGTCTATGGATATTGTCACTACCCCACTATTAACATGTTTCTAAAATGCACCTATAATGTCCTCCTTCCTCTTTGTCTATATTTCACAAAAAATCAGTTTTGTCTGAAATCAAAAGCTGAAAACAACACTACCTGATTCACTACAGTTAGCAGGGAAAAGATGAACACTAATGCAGTAACTAGAGTTAGTTCTGGATGGATATTAACCAGCAAGTCATACTTCATAATACTCGTAGTAATTTCTTTTATAAAAAGAAGCGAAACAAAACTAATAAGCAACATATGTATGACATCCGAAATACTAATCCAATTAGAAAGGCACAAATCTTCCTATATGAAATCACTAAACATATGTAATAGAGATGAGAAGTTTCCTATAAAAAAATTATTGTAATGAACTTATGGGTATCATGAAATGTAAACAAATCAGAACAACAACTCTTTTTTTTGGAAAAATATCTTGTTCCTGCTAGACTTCTTTAAGAAGTAATGATATTTCTAATGGTACCACGAATGGTAAAATGTTAATAATATAGACTTCTCTTTTGGGGGGAGTGGATATAGGGAATTCATATAGCCAATCTAGGTAATAATTTATGTGACATAATTATTCTAGAGAATTTCTTAAAAGTGTTTTGTTCTATGGCAAGGGAATGCTACTCAAAATATATAACCATATATTAAGTTTACTACCTAAAATATACACCAAGCACATAATTTTTGATAGGTTATTTGCCTTCATAACCAAGAATGAATTAACAATCTAAATACTTGGAATCATAGTATGTAGTATCTAGGATGAGACTGTGGACTCCACAAGTCTGTAAGACTGCATTCTGTGTAATTTCTTCACAAAATCAGAAATCCCTCGTGTACAGGAAAACCTATTGTGAAACACAAACAAAGCATTCATCACAAGAGAACAATTTTGAAATAAAAGGAGAATGCCTTACGAGCTGATGCTATTTTCTTTGTTTCTCTTTGTGTTGATTCAGCTATAAACATTTGAAAGATAGTTGTTTGAAGAGGTCTTTCTATTTAAATTGAAGTGGTTGAGGAACCATTGATAATAATCTCTTCTCAAGTATGTGAAAACATCCTGCAATGATGTAAACAATATACTTTAAGAATTATATTGAAAAAGAGAGGTATAAGGAATTACAACTTTATATCTTAGTAATTAGAAAATAAATTGTTTCTTTCTGAAATAGGACGAATGAAATAATTTGTTATAATCTTGCTTGGTTTAGTACCAACATCAAGAAGTGTAATCGTCGTAACATCTTGTCGAGCTACTTTTTCCTTGACAGTTTCCTTTCGGAAGATGTAATAAGTTAGGATATGGATTGTATATCTTTGGGTGCACTGAATGGAGGGAACAACACACTATTTTCCTGAAGGCAAATTATAAAATGAAGAATTTCATTTAAAAGAGTGGCATAAATCAGTACAACCTGGAGAGTCAATATATGTTATCTATGTTAAACATTTATATACTTGTGTAAAGAAAGAGTGAGACAGAAAGAGAGGGAACAAACATGTGTCCAGTACTAAAAACTACAGGAGGAGAGTCTAATAAAAAAATAAGTTAAATTTTGTAGTTGGTGGGAAGGGCACAACAATCTCTTTTCCTCTACAAAACAAGAAATTATACATAACAAATAGCAAAGAGGACTCTATCCAAAGAAAGCAAATCAACAAGATGATATCATTTCCCGGTTATACCTCAAAAAAAAGAGTACAAAACATGCAAGGAAACTGGATTCTAGAATGTCTAAGCTACTTGATCACACAATTAAAAACAAAAAAAGCAAATCCAAACGTAGAATTTATAGAGACTCTGTAAGCTTCATAATAGGCCGTGCACAAGCATGGAAATACAAGAAACATTACCAACAAAGCGCGATCATTGATGGATCAGTGAGGAGTTGCACAATGTATGTGTTTCACTGGTGGGTAGCCGCACACCAATATTTATAGCTTATGAACAAGTTCTAGGTTAAGATTTGTGATATAACTCAATCATTTTGAACTGTAACTTCTTGTACAAATAATCATCTAATAAGCCAGAATATAAGTTTTTTTAAGCATTTAGAGTAACAGACAACTCACTTGAAGCTCTGGTGGAAGATATCTTATCTTTAAAACTGCGGGTCAACACCTTGTCGGATTCATCCTAAAAATATTAGAAGTAGAGTAAGATCTCAAATATTTAAATTGAATAACAATCAGCTGAAAAAAGATTGAACAAGAAAGATAAATATGAATGTAAAAAGCCATAAACTTACAAGAATCAAATATTTTATGGCCCTACTTGTAATATTCTCCTTTTAATCATGTCACAGACTCTTCCTGGCTTCCAGAGACTAAGTGTACTCCATGCTCTAGCTTTCTGATATCTTCACCCACGTCGTTGCCTCCAATACATGCATGTGCCTGTATGTTAATGTAATCTCCAATAGCAAAAATTACCTTTATATCAATGCTTCTATGTAAGAAAACACAAAGGAAATTACTTAGAATTCTTGAAACTTCATGAAATAGAAAACTACATAATAATTCTGAAGTTTACTTTTGGTAAACAAATTTGGAACTTCACATGTGGCTAAAAGGAAATTAAGTCTGAACTTAAAAAATGACAAAAATAAAACTACTTCTAATCCAAAAAGCTCATACCTTAAGTGTTTTGCCTCACCAAAAAAAAAAGGAGCAAAAGCTATCATATGTTGATACTAGATTTTAAGTCATACCAAAAAGTAAAATCACCTCACATGTAATAAATTTAACATTAAACACATCCATCATATCCACATTTCAACGAACTCAACCATCAGAGTAATGAAACACCTCACCATCATTATTCATAGTGTATAATAGAAAAACTAGCATGAGGATTCAAGATTTTAATAGTATGGTTAGGAGTACTTCTCAGTGGCAATGGGAGTAAGTCTTGTACAAATAAATCTACTTCCAATCATTTTCAAATATTTTACACTACTGAAGAAGCTTAAAAGACTTATAAATTTAAGATGCACATGTTTCATAAACTTGTCAAGGAAAAGCAGCAGTAACATACTTCTAAAAAAATTAATTTCGGAAAGATAAATTAGTGAATACTAAATGAGGACAAGATAACCTACCTGGTCATGACTGATCTCAGCTAAAATTATCTTATCAATCTAAGGAAAAATAAAAATCACATACTTAAATAATGGCTAATGCCCACCATGAAAAACCATCTGATGCGTAATACTACTACAAGCCAGGAACCCCGAAATCAATGCAAAACACATCAATACATAAGAAAACGAAACCCATAAGTGAAACATCTTAGCCCACACAATAAATCTAGACATAAAAAATAGAAACTCTTAGATGATAAATTCCAAAAAACCCTTCAAATAGTTCTGTCCTGAAAGAAAAAGGGAGTAGTAATTTATATTGACAGTGGGAAACATCAATGGAGCTCAGATTCTTCACCTTCAATTAAAATTTTTGTACATCCAAAGAGAGTTAAAATTTTACATATACTTTCAAACCAATTGATTTGCTATCAAACCAACTTACAGATGTGTTGACAACTCACTCAAATGTTTTCGAGTAGTAATTTCCTCTTTCTCGTTTGCTGATATGCCTTGGGATCACTTTGACGTACATGATTTTCGAGACTTTCTTCCCTACTTTGGAATTTAAGCTTTAAAACCTCAAAGTAATCGATTCCTTTTAAACAAAAAATAAAAATTCAATCAATTGACAAGAACATTGTTTTAAGTACTAGATGATTAGTAGATGTATGATTCTTAAGCTTGACAGAATCATACTTACCCTTAATGAAATTCGTATTGGAGAAATATTTAGCTCAGCTCTTATTTCTTCAGCTTTCCCTCTTATGTTCTTCGATCTTTATCTCTATCTTCAATTCTTCAAAATAATCTTTTTCTGGAGAAGAGAATCGCAGGTATAGAAGAAATCTTCAACACAATTCTTCGATCTTCAGCTTAACTCTTCTATTATCATCTTAATTCATCCATCAACAGCTGAGCTCTTCGATTTATCTTCTAGAGAAAGAGTAAAATATCTTTTAGAGAATGAGTAAAGCGTGTTTTGGACCGTGGAGAAGAAAAAAGTTTTATCAATTATTAATTTTTTATTAATAAGTTTTTTTAGCCAATAAAAATGGGAGGGAGAACTGAAAATGTTAGAGGGAATATTATATTTTAGTGAAAACTTTAAGGCCACACTTTTAATGTGTTGTTTTTACAATTAAAACAAAGGACACTTAAAAAGTTTGGCCAACATGTAAATAGTTGTAGTTATTTATTTTATATTGTAACAACACTTATAAAGTGTAGCCTATACTATTAAAGAGTACACTTTTGAAGTGTTTCCAAAATTATCATAGCTAAAGGTTAAAATTTTGGCTACGCTTTAAAACTGTTTTGAAAACTACTTTAGGCAACACTTTACAAGTGTAGTCTAGAATAAGTGTGGCTGTAGACATAAAATGGTATACTGTTCCAAGAATAGAGACTCCACTTAACATGTCATAACCATACCATATAACACATAATGAAGAAGAAAACATCAGTTTCACATAATCAAGAGTTTCAGAACACAATAAGAAAGTAGAAAATAATTCTACAACTTATTATGGTATAAACTCACATGCTTCATTACAAATAGCGAAAAATTATTTTATATTCCATATCATGCTTATATAAATCAGTTTACCACATTACAACAAGTTTCAAGCAAAGAATGAATTAGTCAATTTTTGTAAAACAATCCTTATAACTATAATTTTGTAGGATAATATATGAGAAGACCTTAGAAAAATACAAAAGAATATAAAAAGGTTTAAGAGAATTACTAGATTTATATGTAAAAGCAGATATATTATTAAAAGACCTAAAAACAAAAGGCTCTAAAAAAGAAATAACTAATAAATTAGACTATATATTTTTCTTAGCTAAAATATTAGAACAAAAACTAATAAGACATCTTATATCTAGAAATTTTCCAATAAAAAATATTTCATGAAAAATCTTCCATTTGCTTTAAGAATAAGACTTGATTATTGCTATTATATAGAGATATAGAAGAAAAGAAAAGATTACAAAGAGTAGAAAAAGCAATAGAAGCATATATATATATATATATATATATATATATATATATATATATATATATATATATATATATATTATATATATAATATATATTATATATCTATATCTATATATTATAATATATATATATGAAAACGAATTTTTTATACCAAAAAATTTTATATTGAAAAAAATAACGACGAATATAAAACTCTTTAAAATGGGAATCCAAGGAATTAGTCGTGCTATAGATAGCTATAATAAAAGAATAAATTTTTTATAAAGATAATTACCCAACTACATTAGGATAAGATAACAATAGTAACAATAGCTTCATTAAAAATCATAGAATACTTAGACTTACAAATCAATATAGAAAAAAGATTTCAAAGATTAAAATCATACAATATAATTAAGTGTAACTTTGATAACGGAAATCATTTCTTACATACAGAAGACGCTCAGTGTAATACTTTAATAGATTTAATAATCAATCTCAGTGAAAAAAATAAAAGAATCAAACAACAAAATTATAAAAATATTAAGTGAATAAGAAGAAACACAAAATAAACAAAAACAACTCTTTAGTAAATTAGAAAATAATTTAGATTACCTCAAGGAACAAGGAGTAGATTTAAGTAAAAAATTAAACGAGTTAAAAAATAAATCTAAAGAAGAAGTTAGTAATACATTGATAATAAAAATACAAGAAATAAAGACATAATTAGCGTCAATAAAAGAAATAGTTCTTTCATGATAGATTTAGTAGAGTCAGAGACATATAGAGCAGCGATAAAACTAATAGAAAAAAGAATAGCCCTTCCATCAGATTATAAAGATTTTCGTCCATCTTCAAAATCAGATCAAATTATTATACAACAGAACAATATAATAATATCACTTTTATTACAACTACATAATAAGATAGATAAAAACTTAAAAGAAAAAGTAGAAGGTAAAAATATATAAACACAACTGGAATAGAAGAATTAATAGAAAAGTTAAATAAAATAGAATTTACTCCTCAAAAAGAAAAAAATAATTAAAAAACAGAAAAATGGATATTTTTCCAACTAGACCAAGGGATAAAAGACAAGAAAAATCAGGACCAAGACTTCCAGAATATGATAAGCAATAATTTTTTGTCAAGAATATTAAATAAAAAGACAATGGAAGAAAATAATCAACAATTAGAAGAAATAATAGATACAGATAAAGATATACAAATCTTCCAACAAAATCAATTAAATTTATTGAATCCAAAAGTTTTATATAATACAAACGCAAAATCTCAACTATATAGACATTATAGAGAAGAACAATTATCAGTATTAGGAAAAAATTATGTTTCTTTACCACTCATAAACTCTGAATCTGTAAAAGAAATAAAACATGTTAAAAAAGACTTAATTCATATAGGATTAATCGTTATAGGAATTAAAGGATTAACTAGAAAAAACTTAGGAATAAAGACATTAATTACAATATATGATAATAGATGGTCAGACATAAAAAAGGCAATTAAAGGATTAACAGAAGTAGATATGACTAATAATGGAGGAATTTTCTACATAAGTCCATATTTTATGATGAATTTAAATGAATTTGGAACCCAAATAAGAATAGGAATACAAACTAAAGGATATGAAGAAATGCATAGTGGAAACAATTTATTAATGTGTGTAGGATTTTTAGGAAAAATGACAGATAATAATAACACTAGATTTAAATTACAAATAAAAGACATAGTAGAAGTAATGGGAAATAAAGAGATAAAATTAATAAAACCTATAAAAATAAATCCTGAAGAATATGCAGGATTAGAATGGAAATTAGGAGATTTTAAAGAAAAAGAAGCATTAATAGAAGATGCTCATTTAATATATATACAAATTCTAAAGGAGAACCTTCAATTAGATTTACAGATTACAATTACGAAGCTCAAAAAGACTTTGAAGAAGAAAGTGTTGTAGAAGAAATGCCTTTTGAAGGAATGATATAGAAATAATATTAGAAGAAGATTTTGCAGTAGATTTGTCTATAGAAAAAGCTAAAGAAATAAGTAAAAACAATAAGAATAGATTATTTACATGCAAAGGATGTAAATTAAAATACTTAAGTTTAGAACAGACAATATCTCATTTTAAAATATAGAAAGAACCGATAATAAAGGATATAGATTAGAAAAGAGTTTACAAGATAAATTAGAAAAGTTAATAATATAATGACGATAATGATAGTGAAATATCTGAGTTAGAATCCATACCAAGTCAAAAAGAATTAATGGAAACAGAAAGTTCTAGTAGTCCATTCCAAAGAACAAATAAACAAGAATATACTGCAGATAATAGCGCAGACAACATACCACGTAGAAGAGTATATTGACAAGGAGATACTCCAATAACAGAAGTTAAACCTATGGGAAAAAGAATGCCTATAGAAGAACCAATAATACTTCAAGAAGGAGGAAGTAAGGGAAAACTTTTAAATATAGTGGCACATGATCCACAAGGATGAAATTCAGTAATAGACTTATGGAAAGGAATAGTAGTAGCAAATTTTATAAAAATTATATAGAAACTAATGCTGAAACAATGTATAAATACTTAGAAACATTCCTAGGAGAATCAACAAAAGTTCTATGGGAAGCTTATAAAGTAGAATTCCCATCGGAATTTCAGTATTTAGTATCATTAGGACCAAACCCATATAATTTTACAAATAAAATATATACATTAATAATAGGAGAAGACCCAAATAGTGGATTAGTAGCCTTACAATGAAATGCAGTAATAAAACTAGAATTATAAGTATAAGTAATTTGTATTATATAAAGAAATTTTTAAATGATTATTTCTATTATTGTACAATTAGTAGAAATGCCTTTGACCAAGATTTAAGTAAAAAATTATTTAACAAACTACCAGGAGCTTTAGGAAGAGAAATAGAAGAAAGATCGAGTAAAAGAGAAGGAGTAGCACAAAACCCTCAAGCAAAGTGGTCAATAGGACATAGAATACAACATATAATGGAAATACTACAAGAAAATGTACTAATTTACAAATACAAAAACAATTAAAGCAAAATGAATGAATTTCTCTAAAGATATAATATATACAACCCAAAATTATGATTAAAATCAATATAAAAAGAAAAAGTCTAAGTAATATAACCCACAAAACAATAAGAGATATAATAAAAAAGGATATTTTCTTAGAAAATCTTCAGCAAGGAAACCATATTTGAATAGGGATAGACATGTTAGAAAATATAGAACAGATAGCAAATACTTGTCCTAAAAGATATAATGCTAAGACTAGAAATGCTCAATTATTAGAAGAATTTAACGAAGCATTATTAAATGTAGATGAATATATGTCAGATAATGAAAGCATCTACTCTATACTAAGTATTGATAAAGATAAGAATAACAAAGAAGAAGATTCTTCCAATTCAGAAGGAGAAAAGTTAATTAATGAAATAGGAATAGAAAATTTAAATATAGATGACTTAAAATTTAATTTTATGAATATAAGCATCTTTATTAATTCTAGAGGTACAATTTTTTTTATTTAAAATACTTTTGGTGCATCGTGAATCTATTAATGCTAAAGTCTCTATTTCATATTTTCCATTTTGAATTTTGCTAATATTTTAACAGTATTTGTATTTTTATCTTCATTACATATTAAAGTATTAGATTCTTCATTCATTAATTCTTGATTATCTAGTGGTAGTTCTTGTTCACATTCTATTATATTCATAAAATTAAATTTTAAGTCATCTATATTTAAATTTTCTATTCCTATTTCATTAATGAATTCTTCTCCTTCTGAATTGGAAGAATCTTCTTCTTCGTTATTCTCATCTATATCAATACTTACTATAGAGTAGATGCTTTCATTATCTGACATATATTCATCTACATTTAATAATGCTTCGTTAAATTCTTCTACTAATTGAGCATTTCTAGTCTTAGCATTATATCTTTTAGGACAAGTATTTGCTATCTGTTCTATATTTTCTAACATGTCTATCCCTATTCAAATATGGTTTCCTTGCTGAAGATTTTCTAAGAAAATATCCTTTTTTATTATATCTCTTATTGTTTTGTGGGTTATATTTCTTATACTTTTTCTTTTTATATTGATTTTTATCATAATTTTGGGTTGTATATATTATATCTTTACATAAATTCATTTCATTTTGCTTTAATTGTTTTTGTATTTGTAAATTAGTACATTTTCTTGTAATATTTCCATTATATGTTGTATTCTATGTCTATTGACCACTTTGCTTGAGGGTTTTGTGCTACTCCTTCTCTTTTAATCCATCTTTCTTCTATTTCTCTTCCTAAAGCTCCTGGTAGTTTGTTAAATTATTTTTTACCTAAAACTTGGTCAAAGGCATTTCCACTAATTGTACAATAATAGAAATAATCATTTAAAAATTTCTTTATATATTACCAATTACTTATACTTAATTGTTCTAGTTATATTACTGCATTTCATTGTAAGGCTACTAATCCACTATTTGGGTCTTCTCCTGTTATTAATGTATGTATTTTATTTGTAAAATTATATGGGTTTGGTCCTAATGATACTAAATACTGAAATTCCAATGGGAATTCTACTTTATAAGCTTCCCATAGAGCTTTGGTTGATTCTCCTAGGAATGTTTCTAAGTATTTATACATTGTTTTAGCATTAGTTTCTGTATAATTTTTATAAAATCTGCTACTACTATTCCTTTCCATAACTTTATTACTGAATTTCATCTTTGTGGATCATGTGCCGCTATATTTAAAATTTTTCCTTTACTTCCTCCTTCTTGAAGTATTATTGGTTCTTCTATAGGCATTCTTTTTCCCATAGGTTTAACTTCTGTTATTGGAGTATCTCCTTGCCTATATACTCTTCTACGTGGTATATTGTCTGTGCTATTATCTGCAGTATATCCTTGTTTATTTGTTCTTTGGAATGGACTAGTAGAACTTTCTGTTTCCATTAATTCTTTTTGACTTAGTATGGATTCTAACTCAGATATTTCACTATCATTATTTTGTATTTCTGTCATTATATTATTAACTTTTTCTAATTTATCTTGTAAACTCTTTTCTAATCTATATCCTTTATTATCGGTTCTTTGTTCACATATTTTAAAATGAGATATTGTCTGTTCTAAATTTAAGTATTTTAATTTACATTCTTTGCATGAAAATAATCTATTCTTATTGTTTTTACTTATTTCTTTAGCTTTTTCTATAACCAAATCGACTGCAAAATCTTCTTCTAATATTATTTCTATATTCATTCCTTCTATTGGCATTTCTTCTACAACACTTTCTTCTTCAAAGTCTTTTTGAGCTTCGTAATTGTAATCTGTAAATCTAATTGAAGGTCCTCCTTTAGAATTTGTATAAATTAAATGAGCATCAAGTATTAATGCTTCTTTTTCTTTAAAATCTCCTAATTTCCATTCTAATCCTGCATATTCTTCAGGATTTATTTTTATAGGTTTTATTAATTTTATCCCTTTATTTTTCATTACTTCTACTACGTCTTTTATTTGTAATTTAAATCTAGTGTTACTATTATCTGTCATTTTTCCTAAAAATCCTACACACATTAATAAATTATTTCCACTATGCATTTCTTCATATCCTTTAGTTTGTATTCCTATTCTTATTTGGGTTCCAAATTCATTTAAATTCATCATAAAATCTGGACTTATGTAGAAAATTCCTCCATTATTAGTCATATCTACTTCTGTTAATCCTATAATTGCCTTTTTTATGTCTGACCATCTATTATCATATATTGTAATTAATGTCTTTGTTCCTAAGTTTTTTCTAGTTAATCCTTTAATTCCTATAACTATTAATCCTATATGCATTAAGTCTTTTTTAACATGTTTTATTTCTTTTACAGATTCAGAGTTTATGAGTGGTAAAGATACATAATTTTTTCCTAATACTGATAATTGTTCTTCTCTATAATGTCTATATAGTTGAGATTTTGAATTTGTATTCTATAAAACTTTTGGATTCAATAAATTTAATTGATTTTGTTGGAAGATTTGTATATCTTTATCTGTATCTATTATTTCTTCTAATTGTTGATTATTTTCTTCCTTTGTCTTTTTATTTAATATTCTTGACAAAAAATTATTGCTTATCATATTCTGCGAGTAAGTTGGTCTTGGTTTTTCTTGTCTTTTATCTCTTGGTTCTTGGTCTAGTTGGAAAAATATCCATTTTTCTGTTTTTTAATTATTTTTTCTTTTTGAGGAGTAATTTCTATTTTATTTAACTTTTCTATTAATTCTTCTATTCCACTTGTGTTTATATTTTTACCTTCTACTTTTTCTTTTAAGTTTTTATCTATATTATTATGTAGTTGTAATAAAAGTGATATTATTATATTGTTCTGTTGTATAATAATTTGATCTGATTTTGAAGATGGACTAAAATCTTTATAATCTGATGGAAGGGCTATTATTTTTTCTATTAATTTTATCGCTGCTCTATATGTCTCTGACTCTACTAAATCTATCATGAAAGAACTATTTCTTTTATTGATGCTAATTCTGTCTTTATTTCTAGTATTTTTATTATCAATGTATTACTAACTTCTTCTTTAGATTTATTTTTTAACTCGTTTAATTTTTTACTTAAATCTACTCCTTGTTCCTTGAGGTAATCTAAATTATTTTCTATCTTACTAAAGAGTTGCTCCCCCACTTAGGAGAAACCCATTCTAAGGTCAACATGACATCCACTACAATGAACTACCTTAAGGCACCTTAAACCTTACTAATACTTTGTCACCAATGTCTATCTCATGGAAACTAAAGACTCTCAAAGGCCTCATCATCTAACCACTACATCCCTCTTACTAGGAGAACTCACTTTTTCTATTTCTAATTTCTTTCACTTCCTTTATATGGTTGTGTCTTAAACAAATTCAAACCACCTCAATAACTACTCTTTCACATCCTCACACAATACCTTACCATTCCTTCAAACTTAACTACCCTTCAAAAGGTAACTAAGCCAAACTAAGGTCATAGAACACCTTCTTTCACACCTCATCCAATAAGTCACATCTCATCTTTGTCTCCCTCAACCCAAACTTTATAAAGTCACCCTCAAGATATCAACACATAAGGTAAACAAGGGAAAGACACCTTATGCAAAACTCTTACGATCGATTAGATGAATGAAGAAGTAAAACTTTTTCTATCACCAAATAGCCTCCCATTTATAATGTGGCGCGCTTCACATTATAAACAAGAGTCTACTAGATGTGGTTCATGAGAAAACTAAGACACTCCCAAACCATATGATCTGATAACAAGTTTGTAACAACCTACGAGTACACCCTAGAAGTTAGAGCATCCCTGTGTCATCACACGGCAAATGAGACTTCAAGAAGTCTCATCTAAGCCACTCGTATCGTTCATTTCATATTAAACATCTTAAAATGAGTAAAAATTTAAAAATTTCATCACACACGAAGAACTCTTTCATAAACAATACGCAAGTGGAAGACTTTCATTTAAAAACATTAAACCTTTTCAACAATCTCGTTGAACCATCTAATCTTTGGAGTTTACAACACTTGTGACTAAGCCCATACAAGACACAAAATAAAGACTAAGACATAAGGAACTTGTGAATGTTGTCCTCGAATCGATGAGGACTCACCAATACTTCATCTTCAAAGCCTTAGAAACCTATCCATTCTTCATGGCACATGAAGACTTCGAATTCCATTACACTTTAGTGAAAAAGGGAAAAGAAAGGGGATAGCACATTAGATGCACTAAGTGTGGAAGCCATGCAAAAACCATGAAAAAGGGACATTTGGTAAATAACATGCTTTTCATTAATTTTGATTAAAACATCATACTATAATCATAAGAACAACATTTACCAACTTAAAAACACATAATACTTTAAACAATAAGTCACATTTTTGGAAAAACATTACAGTGAACTTACTTCACTGTAATAGTGAACCTTCATTGTATAGTGAAGTTTGTTAGCTTCACTCTACACACCTTTTAGCGTATAATTCCCTCACTTAAAGCTATCTTAAGACTCACTTAAGTGAGACAAAGAGAGACCACCCATACACCCTCTCTAGGCACACATAAATGATCCTTAGGACCACTCATAATAAGATACACATACTTACAAATACATATATCACATGAACATGAGATCCTCCTACCAATGGTGACTCTAAGGTTCACTTGTGTGAGTTGTGAAGAAACCGCCCATAAATTCCCTTACACACACACCTAAGATATCCTATTGACTACCTAAGATCGAATCATTCTCATTTAACCTTAGAATATAGATGATATGACATTCTCCTTCCAAAGGCTATCAAAAGACTAACTTAAAAAAATCAAGAATATAACGTCCATAATTCACCTCTTTAAGATTACTTAAGTAATCCTTAAGACTACCTAAGACTTATATCATGTCTACATAATCAACCAACTTCCCTAACTAGAGTCAATCTTACGAATTATCTAGGTAAGATGAGAAGTGACCATTGCTATGGTCCCTTCACACCTTAACTAGACAACCCTTAAGTACTCTAGATAAGTACTTCTTCATTTAACATACTTTCTTAACCTCAGTCATTGCACCCCTTAGTTCATTTAAGAGACATTCATCACATAAAGTACATCCAAGTAATGGTTTTGAGAAGACCTAGGGACTCTAACTAACATCTTCAAAGCCTATTGTGCAAAGTCTAGATAGCGTCCAATACCACCACCTGGACTTCATAGAATTTCTCCATTGCTAGTAGGTATCCCACATGATGAGAATAGATAATAACCGACATAGACAATGATAGCTAGACATGGAATCTGGAGTTCTTACCTTATGCCATGAGGGTGTTCTACTTGCCAAGGGTAAAATTAGGACACATCCCATTTAGGCACATGGTTAAGGAATATGAAGGGATTTTTATGCACTCTAGTCTAATTCTCAAGTAGAGCTACTAGTCTCCTTATCAAATAGAGATTCTTCTTATGACATAATCACTCGGTGCTAGCCTTTGATCTCATTGAGTCATTTACATTAAAGATTCATACAATGTTTTCATATCTAATTCATAACCCAATCACATTTACCCTACCAAGGAGGTCCACTAGGGATACCTTTCAATGGCGACTAAGATAGCTCATTATAACTTTCCTTAGGTTTGATATGATGTCGTTCCATCCAATCAATCTTAAATCCATCATTTCTTTACTTGAAGGATACCGTTACAACTTTCTACTTCAACATCTATAACGTTACCACTAGTTTCAAGGTTTCACATAAAGGACCCTCTTAATATTATTCAAGGTCTCACACATCATTCATACTTTCAAGACTAAGAGTATTTAGCATCCTAAGTTAATACATCTGATATTATCATATCATTCATACATATATCAAGTAAGGACACAAGTCTACTAAACAAGACACAACATTCTTTACTTTATCACATCTAGCATATCATTCTTTGAAACACATAGGAATGACCCTTATGATCTTTATGTCATCCTACACATTACCATAAAATCATCAATATAGCCATTATAGACTCATATAGTCAAGTAGGAAAAAGCATGTATCATCCCTAATGCTACACATAGAAGCACATAGTCATGGTCTACATGATTTCCTAACATACATAGAAAGAACACATACATTCACATTATTAACATATAGATACATATGCTCATACTTTACAGAAATCATCTAATCAAATCATCACAATACTTCAAGTAGTTCAGACAAGACCATGATCATCATATTGCATAAAGTCACGCCGACAAGGCCACATAAGTTCACATAGCACCGACACCATAAATGGACCATACCAATCACAACATTATTAAAGTCTAATTAACCTAAAATAAAAGGAATTAGGGCATCATACCCCCACTCCATCTTACCACTATGATTTCAAGGCTAAATCATCCAATTCGATATCATAAGGCCCTTACCCATGGCCATAACTATTAATTTAATACATTTATATCAATAATCAATGAAACTATGTCAATCCATTACATACTCATCAATCTAATACAACCTAGATATCAATTTACTACAATTATCACATCAATGGATAGCCCATAGAAACTATATTAGAATTCATAAGCCTTGAGTGAATATCAATTCAATAAGCCTAATACTCAATCGATCAAAGAATAGTCAAACTCAGTTTATCAAATTGAAACATCCTATAAACCAATCAATCATAATTTATACATGATTCAAAAGCCCATAACATTATACACCTGAATTCATTGATATCAAAGCATGATCACAAAACCCATATTTTAGTCAAATTGATAGATTTGTGAATGTCAAGGGTTAATGGACAATTTCATTGGATAACAACAATTATACATCAATAACATTATATCTTAACGTTTGAAAACCTTTCATGCAAGAATTCAAGACTTAGAATAGAAATTGGACTTTTTCTTCTTTTTGAAATCTTTGAAAATCATCTTTGAAATTTGCTCTAAGGTGATATCAAGCCTTATATGAATAACTACCATACATTATTAGAAGAAACCAATGAAAATTGAAGAAGAAACTCCATTGAAGAACCATCTTCACCTTGAACTCTAATGGAGGTTTTTATAGAAACTTTGGGAGGGACTGTATTTTAATTTAGGTGTTAGGGTTTAAATGAGAGTTTAATGACTTAATACTCTTAAAATACCCATAATAACACAAAAAAACCGTTCTCACATTTTATAATACTGGGGGTGGATTTCCAATAACCCCAAGCTTAAACAAAAAACTGGCATGTAGTTCACATCATCATCGACGCCCCACCATTGAGTGTTTGTGGGTGAGACCACGCCCCGTCAATGGGGTCTCGTGGTTTTGCTCCTGCTGCTCCTAAACCCTCTATCTGTTAGGCTCCATGGACGCAACCCATCGACGGGCCTTCGCTGGTCGACTGGCTGTCGTTTGGGTCATCGTTTGGCCCTGCCTAGAAGTGTTGAGCTCCAAGTTAGGGTCCCCTTCAAGGTCCCCTTGTGGGTCCTACATGGAATCGTATCTGGGTGTTTCCAACCAAAATATGATCGTATATGAGATTAGCAACTACCACATCAATTTATTCCAAAACGAACACGTAAAACTCAACGCAACATGTATAGACACACAATGTCGTTTCAAGGCAAACCTTTCGAATGTCATGGGCGTTCATAGACGTTTGACATCCAAACTTCACGAAACTTGCACATTGCCTATGTAAACTATAATAACTAATTTAAGGACCTTATAACCTCATAAATAACATATAAATATATAAAACCACATCAGTCACATAGGTGACTTAGTCATTGAAGTCTTGTTCATCCCTTGACGTTTGACTTCCAATGCACCTAAACTCTTAGACACGGACTCTATGCCACATTATAGACAATTTTAGGACCTTATACCATCATGACAACCATGTTAGGCTCTAATTCACCTAAGTCGTTTTTGGGATCTTACATTCTCCCCTACTTGGACAACATTCGTCCTCGACTGACACTTGTCACTCTCCGAACACTTCCAAGAATAGAGACTCCACTTAACAACTCTTAACAATACCATATAACACATAATGAAGAAGAAAACATCAATTTCACATAATCAAGAGATTCACTACACAACAAGAAAGTAGAAGACAATAACTCATTATCGTATAAAACTCACATGCTTCATTCCAAATTGGAAAAACTCATTTTATATTCAATATGATGATTATATAAATAAGTTCTTACCATATTACAACAAACTTAAAGCAAAGAATGAATAAGTCAATTTTTGCAAAATGTTATGCTAAGCAGAAATCCCTGGCAACCTTATAGTGATAATGTTTCACAATATAACAATGCAACACTTAAGAAATTCCTTACAAATTCTATACTAATCAATCTCATATAACCATTTAGATATTCTCACTATTAAACTATATGAAACAATTAGCAACCTACACAATATGCACATGAATCATAAGGAAGATACCATGCATGAAAGTTCATTAGGAAGTCATCTTCCATAAAAGACTCCTACGAAACTCAAGTTACCAAGATCCTTTCGTTTTAGGCTTGAATAAACACATAAAGAAAGGTTAAGGGTATCTAACTCCTAAAAACCATACTCTTCACCATACTCCCCCACTTAGGAGAAACCCATTCTAAGGTCAACATAACATCAACTAGAATGAACTCCCTTAAGGCACCTTAAGCCATACTAATACTTTGTCACCAAAGTCTATCTCATAGAGACTAAAGACTCTCAAAGGTCTCATCATCTAACCACTACATCCCCCTTACAAGGAGAACTCACTTTTACTATTTCTAATCTCTTCCACTTCCTTTATATTGTTAGGTCTTAAACAAATTCAAAACACCTCAACAACCACTCTTTCACATCCTCACACTATACCTTACCATTCCTTCAAACTTAACTACCTTTCAAAAGGTAACTAAGCTAACCTAAGGTCATCAACACCTTCTTTCACACCTCATCCAATAAGTCACATCTCATCTATTCTATCCCTCAACCCAAACATCATGAAGTCACCCTCAAGGTACCAACACATAAGGGAAATAAAGGAAAGACGCCTTATACAAAGCTCTTAGGCAATATTATATGAATGAGCAAGTGAAACTTTTCCTAGCACCAAATAGCCTCCCATTTATAATGTGGAGCGCTTCACATTATAAACAATACTCTACTAGATGTGGTTAATGAGAAAACTAAGATACTCCAAAAGCTTATGCTTTGATACCAAGTTTTTAAACAACCCACAAGTACACCCTAGAGGTTAGAGAATCCTTGTATCATCACACGGCAAATGAGACTTCAAGAAATCTTATCTAAGCCACTCGTATGTTTCATTGTATAATAAACATCCTAAAATGAGTAAAAATTTAAAACTTTCTTCACACACGAAGAACTCTTTCATAAAAAATACGCAAGTGGAAGACTTTCATTTAAAAACAATATACCTTTGCAACAATATCGTTGAACCAACTAAACTTTGGAGTTTATAAAACTTGGGAGTAAGTCCATACACAACAAAAAATAAAGACTAAAACATAGGGAACTTGTGATATTATGCTCGAATCCAATACTTCATCTGCAAAGCCTTCGAAACCTATCCATCTTTCATGGCACATCAAGTCAAAAAAGGAAAAGATAGGGGTTAGCACATTAGATGCACTTAGTATGGAAGCCATGTAAAAATCATGAAAAAGGAAAATTTAGTAAATAACATGCTTTCCATGAATTTTGATTAAAACATCATACTATAATCATAAGAACAACATTTAACAACTTAGAAACACATAATCAATCATTTAAACAATAAGTCACATTTTTTAAAAAACATTACAGTGAACCTTCACTGTACAATGAAGTTTCATAGCTTCACTCTACACACCTATTAGCATATAATTCCCTCACTTAAATCTATGTTAAGACTCACTTAAGTGAGACAAAGAGAGACCGCCCATATACCCTCTCTAGAACACCTTAATGATCCTTAAGACCACTCATAATGAGATACACATACTTACAAATACATCAATCACATGAACATGAGATCCTCCTACCAACGGTGACTCTAAGGTTCACTTGAGTGAGTTGTGAAGCAAACACCCATAAAATCCCTTACACACACATCTACGAGATCCTATAGACTTCAAGATAAAATCATTCTCAGTTAACACATTAGCATATAGATAATATCACATTCTCCTTCAAAAGGCTATCAAAAGACTTACTTATGTAAATCAAGATGATAACGTCCATAATGGACCTCTTCAAGATTACCTAAGTAATCCTTAAGACTAGCTAAGGCTTAGATAATGTCTACATAATCAACAAACTTCCTTAACTAGATTCATTCTTAAGACTTATCTTGGTAAGATGAGAAGTGACCATTCCTATGGGCCCTTCAAACGTTAACTAGACAACCCTTAACTACTCTATATAAGTATTTCTTCATTTAACATACTTTCTTAACCTAAGTCATTCAACCCATTAGTTTATGCAAGAGACATTCATCACATAAAGTACATTCAAGTAATGGTTTTGAGAACACCTAGGGACTCTAACTAATATCTTCAAAGCCTATGGTACAATGTCTAGATAGTGTCACATACCACCACCTAGACTTCATAGAACTTCTCCAATGCTATTAGGTATCCCACACAATGAGAATAGGCAATTATTTACATAGATCGTGATATCTTGACATGGAATCTGGAGTTCTATCCTACTGTGAGGAGGGTGTTCTACTTGCCAAGGATAGAACTAGGACACATCCCATGTAGGCACATGGTTAAGGAATATGAGGGGCTTTTATGCACTCTAGTCTCATTCTAAATTTTAGAGCAACTAGTCTCCTTATCAAGTAGAGCTACTTCTCATGTCATAACAACTCGGTGCTAGACTTTGTTCTCATAGAGTCATTTACATTAAAGATTCATACAATTTGGTTCAATATCTAGTTCATAACCCAATCACATTTACCCTACCAAAGAGGTCCACTGGGCTACCATTCAATGGCGACTAAGATAGCTCATTATGACTTTCCTAAGGTTTGATATGATGCCGTTCAATCCAGTTAACCTTAAGTCCATCAGTCCTTTACTTGAAGATACCATTACGACTTTCGACTTCAACATATATAACCTTACCCCTAGGTTCAAGGTTTCACATAAAGGACCCTCTTAATATCATTCAAGGTCTCACACATCATTCATACTTTAAAGAGTAAGAGGATTTAACATACTAAGTCAATACATCTTATATTATCATACCATTCATACATATATCAAAAAGGGACACAAGTCTACTAAACAAGACGCAACATTCTTTACTTTATCACATCTAGCATATCATTCTTTGAAGCACATTGGAATGACCCTTATGATATTTATGTCATCCTATACATTAAATAAAATCATCAATATAACCATTATAGACTCATATATTTAAGTAAGAATAAGGATGTATCAACCCTAAGACTACACATAGAAGCATATAGTCATGGTCTACATGATTTCCTAACATACATAGAAAGAACACATACTTTCACATTACTCCACATTTAGATAGATATACTCATACTTTTCAAAAATCACCTAAACAAATCATCATAATACTTCAAGTAATGCCGACAAGGCCATGATCATCATATTGCATAAAGTAACGCGACAAGGCCACATCAATTCACATAGAACTGCCACCATAAGTGGACCATATCAATCACTACATATTTAAAGTCTAATTAACATAAAGTAATAGCAATTAGGGCATTTACCCCCACTCTCTCTTACAACTTTGATTTCAAGGCTAAATCATCCCATTCGATATCATAAGGCCCTTATCCATGACCATAACTAATAATTCAGTACAATTATATCAATAATAAATGAAACTAGGTCAATCCATTAAATATTTATGAATTCAATACAACTTAGATATAAATTTACTACAATTATAACATCAATCGATAGCCCATAGAAAATACATTAGAATTCATAAGCCTTGAGTCAATATTAATTTAATAAGCCTAATACTCAATAGATCTAAGAATATTCAATACTCAGTTGATCAAATTGAAACATCCTATAAACCAATCAATCATAATATATACATGAATCGAAAGCCCAAAACATTCTACACATGAATTCATTGATATCAAAGAATGATCACATAACCCATATTTTAGTCAAATTGAGATATTTTTGAATGTCCAGGATTCATGGAGAATTTAATTGGAAAACATCAATTAAACATCATATCTTAATTTTTGAAAACCTTCCATGCAAGATTCCAAGACTTAGAGAAGAAATTGGACTTTTTCTTTTTTTTGAAATCTTTGAAAATCATCTTTGAAATTGACTCTAAGGTGATATCAAGCCTTATATAAATAACTCCCATACCTTATTATAATAACCCAATGAAAATTGAATAATAAACTCCATTGAAGAACCACCTTCAAGCTCCATCTTCACCTTGAACTCTCATGAAGGTTTTTGAAGAAACTTAGGGAGGAATGTGTTTTGATTTAGGTGTTAGGGTTTTGAATGAGAGTTTAATGACTTATATACTCTTAAATACCCATAAAAACTAAAAAACCAACCGTCCTCACATTTTATAATACTTAGCCTTAACAGAAAACTGGCAGGCTGTTACCGCACTATCAATGCCCCACCATCGAAGGTCTGTGGGTGAGACCACGCCCCGTTGAAGGTGTCTCATGGTTTGATTCTACTGCTCCTCAACCTCCATCTTTCAGGCTCCATGTACGCCACCCATGCACGGGCCGTCTCTTGGTCGACTGACCATCGTTTGGCCCTGCCTAGTAATATTGAGCTCCAAGTTGGGGTCCTCCTTCTACGGCCCCTTGTGGGTCATACATGGACTCGTACCCATAAGTTTCCAACCCATATATTATAGTATATGAGATTAGGAACTACCACACAAATTTAATCCAAAACGAACACATAAAACTCAATGAAACATGCATAGACACACAAGGTCGTTTCAAGGCAAACCTTTCAAACATCATGGACATTCTAGGACATTTCACCTCCAAAATTGACACACTGCCTATATAAACTATAATAACTCATTTAAGTACCTTCTGACCTCATGAATCACATATAATCACATAAACACATATATGAGGCACATAGGCGACTTTGTCGTCGAACGTCTTGGTCGTCCCTAGACGTTTTACTTCCAATGCACCTAAAATCTTTGACACAACCTATAAACCACATTATTGACCATTTTATGACCTTAGATTATCACAATAACTATGTTAGTTTATAAATTTACCTAAGTCACTTTCAGGATCTTACACAGTCAAACAAATAGAAATAAACCAAGAGCGAGACAAAAATATGGCCAAGATGATGACCCTATTGGACTTACTGACAAAACGTGTCATGAGAAATTGTTGCAAGGTTGTGAATCCTAATTGAATTAATAGTGAAAAAATTATTGATGAAACACACTTTGAGGTCATATACAATGAGAAATTGCATTCATTGACAAACCATTCAGGGTATTCTTGCCCAAACTATCCAAAGGTCGGGCGGAAATCAAGGTTGGAATAGTGATTGCGATAATGGTTGGATAGATCTAGATAACAAATGATGTAACAACTGTATGAATTGGAGAGATTGGATGACAAAAAAATGATATGTGCCACCTGATGAGAGTCAAAATCCAAACAAGTCAGGGCTGATTTAGAAAATTTCCATGTCGAAGATATGTTTGCTCGTATTTTCAACAAAACGGAATGATAGGACAAGGTGCTAAAGGAAATGAAAAAAGACGTCTCTTGTCTGAACCAAATGGTTACCTCACGCTCAGTATCTATTAAGCTGCTAGAAACATGGATAGATCAGATCTTTGTTCATATAAATACAAGTCAAAAAAGAAGTTTACCAAGAAAACCATGATAAACCTAAAGAATGAATCTTGAAAGCATTTATTCATGCCACGATGTTAAATAAGGTGAATCTTGGGAGTCAACCCAAGTTTTAATTTTTGTTATTTTAATGACGATTGTAGGATGTTCAGGTTGAAAATTTGAAATTTAAAGAAATAGGCTAATGGGTGAGCTGGAAACCCACTCGACAAATCACCCAGTGGTTCGGTGAAACTGATCTGGATCACCTTTTTGGCAAATCAAATGGTCGGCATTCTGGTGGGCAAAGTGCCACTTGGCGTGTCGCGGAATAGATAAGCAACATAAGTAGTAATCGTTGATGGAGGCGCGATGCGAAGAGTCAAAAGACTTCCAACCGTTTCCAATTCAAAATTCCTCTTTATTTAGCGTTCTTTCACTCTTTCCCTCTTTCAACTTCATATTAGATCCTAGTTTTTGTTAAATTCTTGCATAAGTCACTACACTATTTTAGGTCTACGTCCACCCTAGTAAAGTGCAGCCTAAACTAGCAAAAAGTGTGGCCTTAAATAAAAGGCTACACTTTTGGAGTTAGGCAATACTTTTCCAGGGGTGCCCAAATGAAGCGTTAGCTTAGATTTTAGGCAACACTTTTCAGGTGTTGCCTTATCATGTACGCTTTTAAGCGTAGCCTAAAAGGTAAAATGACCATGCTTTTACCTCAATAGCAACGTTTATATCTCATACAACTACACTTTTCAATGTTGCCTTAGCTTTCTTATTGGCCACAATTCGTAAGTGCGGCCTTTTCTATGTAATGTGTGACAACAATTTTAAAATGTTGCATTTTGTATCTCATGTATGACAAAACATTGAAGTGTAGTCCTTGCCTATGTGATTACCACAATATACAATTCTAAGGTTACACTTTTAAGTGTGGTCATATCATTTTGGCCATAAAATATATGCCATAATTTCTAATTAAAAACTACCAATATTATTTTACAATAAATAATCTCAAGCATTAGATTGGCTCATGAGTAATTCAAATACATAGATTTGCAATAAACCTCACAACATTGTACGTCTTGTGTACTTACACATACTTATACAACAATATTCAAAATATATGTACACAATTGTTCAAAAAGTAATATTACAATAGTTCAAAAACGCTTCATAATCCACTTCAATGAGATCAAATTTACTTGTAGCGACCCTTCAAATTTCATAACTACCATTTCCCTATACATATAGAATTTACGACAAATTTGATTGCAACAAAAATAGATGTTAAAGATGAGTCAACTGCTAATTGAGTTGATTTAAAAGAGATACCAAAAGTAGATGTTTAGCTATAATATGAATCTTAGATGTTAAAGATAAGAATGAAACCTTCATAAAACAACAAACACACATCCTCAATATTCATCTTCATTTCAAAACTTCCAGATTGATTTCCAAATTCCATATTTTCAACTTTCCAGATTTCCAGATTCCCAAGTATGTACAATGTTTTGAGGCGTGCAGTTCATGTTTTGAGGCCTGCAGTTCATATCTAAGAAATGCATGTACTATTTCAGGCCTGCAGTTCATGATACTTCTACTATTCAGACATATAATTCAGGTATTTATACATCATGATTCCTAAACTTACTCTAGTCTACAAAAGACAAAAGAGAACACAAATTGGAAGAAGAGGTTTCTGTTCTTTTCCTGGATATAGAATGCCAAGTTGAATTTCAATTCAAGGTTTGATAACTTTATATTTCCAAATGAAATCTAGATTCACAACTTATATCACATGACACAAAATAAGAATCTTGGCAGGCAAGACGTCTGCACCTTCAGTTTAGGTATCAGGAGAAAAAGGGAAAAGACAACTTGACAGCAAAGCCTCTTTCCTTTGTGATACCCAATATAGAATGGAAGAAATATAATTTTGTGAGGTTGTTACTTGTATTTGATCATTTAGTCTATGGAGCCAAATAACAGTAACGAAACACGGAACCAGGAAATCAACAAACTTCAGCACACTCAACCCGATGATCCTAGTGTACAGCCAGCAGGTAAACCTGCAAATAATAACACTCCTACCAAGAACAAGGATGGAGAAACTACTAAGCCTATTAATAATAAGTCTCATACCCAACTCAATAAAAAGAAAAAAAATGTAATAAAGAGAACAAAAGAGAAGGGGAAGGGTTGCACAACAACAATCAATGAAAAAATTTACAATTGCAGTTACATTAACTAGCATTCACACATTTCATCCGTTCTATAATTGGATTTGTTAGGGTTGTTGCCAACTTCAAATATTTCAAAAACATTATATTGATGGTAAGTGATAAGTGTCACAAACCTAGACACTTGTCATAACCGTATTGGTCGATTTGAAGGTTAATGACAAATGCACAAATAAGATTATGACACTTTTCATGTAACCTTGAAGTTGCCGTAAGACACGTGGCGTGTCCTCATTGAATGACCAATTTCATTAGACCCATATATATACCGTTATGCATGACTGAGTCCCCTTTTATATCACTCCATCATAATAACTACACCATCTTTTATACTAGTTGAAATTGTGTTTGAAGACTTGGTTAATTCAAGAAAAACTTCCAAACCGCGAAAATAGTTTTTGAAGATAGTGCATAGCACGACACATTTGCTAATTGTACTTGTTCGTTACTCAAGCATAGGCTAGTTTAATTCAAAAAAATTAAGTTAATATGAATTAGAGAGAGTTACATTATAAACTGGAATGCACTCAAAGAAAAAGGAAGGAAAACCAATAACAAACATCTGAATTATTAAGTAAAAACAATAAAGTTCAAAGTACACATAACACATGGTGATACAAGTATAGGAAAGTGACATCTTAGAAAGTGTCAATTCTCATAACGAGGCTTATTCAAGTAACACTTTCAACTTTTAATTACTCATCTTTAATTTAGCAACGGGGAGGATTAGGTACTTTGCATTTCTGAGGGAGCTAAACTGCGAGGTCAGGATCAATTCCAAGAGAAGACAATAACTGGGAATTTTTGTAAGATCAAAGGCAGGCCATGTCTGCATCAGACAGCGCGTTACAGCATCGAGCTGTAGGCGTTGTCGAATGAGGTGGTATAATTGATGGTCTGCATGACATTAATCCTTCACCCGACACATTTCATATTCCCTGTGCCCGATCCACCTCTATATTAACAGTTCTTAACACTATGGTACACAAAGCCAATGTCATAAATTTTTTGGCAAAGTTATAGTGCTCTATTTCTTTCTTTCTTTCAATATGTGCGTATGAAAGTGAATGAAATAAAGGGTTTATATAGTTATAATTATATAGGTAGGAAGTTAATGTGTATTGTGTGATTGGTTATGGGTGTGGATAGTGTAAGAATTTGAAATTCGTGAAAGTTCATTGGATTGGTTATAACTCTGTATATACTTCAGAAATAGCTCCCAATTTTGGTGACCAACATTCCAAGTCTTCTGAAGATGTCAACCACAAAAATACACCATTGATAACAATTTTTTGGACATGGCTGTTTGCTTAAAATATCTAAAATATCACTACCAATTATGAACTGCCGGATGGAGCAATAACTACACATACAAATCAGTAACCAAATCTACTATTTCTACTCATAATAACTATAATGATCTTGTTGTGCAATATAAAACTAACAGCCAACAAGAACAACTAGACAAAGTTAAGGAAAATACAGTTGAGAAGTTCCAGAGGAGAGAAAGTTAGAGAAAAGCCTTAAGGAACCAAGTTAATACCTTTTGAATAATCGAAGCATGGGTTGACCCTGAAGAATGTGGAATATTTTTGCCTCTAACAGCTTGTGCGCTACTTGCATAAAAAATAGGTGAAACAATATTAGATCCAACATCACCTTGTATATCTTGAACATTCAATCCATGGTTATTTTAGAGCAAATGGCTAAAAAAATGTCGCATTCTACTCTCATTTGATTCATTTTTTCATTCATTTGTTCCTTCAGAGAACTGATTTCATTAGCATGCTTTTGTTTTAGCCTATTATTTTCTTCATCTTCTTTTAGAGAACTTGTTATCATTGATCTGCCATAACACCTAATTCTGCCAGGTTGTTCCTTTCCAAACACTGCCCTAAAGGGATCATCCGCCGTTTCCCGATAGTTTTGATGATTTTGAAGTTTAGTTTGTTGAATAAAATTAACATCCACAGTTAATAGTGACAACTATTTACACTATCAACAATAAATAAGATATATCTCTGAATTAAATTCACCAATAATCCTCTTTAAGAAACATACTATTGCAATATGGGTATCGACCTGAATTTCCTTTCTTGTCTTTGTAAGAGTTGCAATAAACATTTCAGGTTGTGATGGTTCTTAATTGTTTTCTTTTGTTGCACGCTACAAATTATATAAAAAATAAATGAAATTTCAAAAATGTTTGCCTTTTATAATAAGTATGTAAAGATTAAATTCATATGTTTGCAAAATATTACCAATTTCACGTCTACTCTTGCAAAATTAATTGGTCCCATTCGATGCCTCCACTGTTGTATTTTCCTATTTTTCGAATTCATTTCAGATATGGATTGTAATTAAATAAAAATAGATGTTTAAATCGATAAATAAAAAAGAAAAGAATATATATGATGCAAAATATATCAAAGAATAGAATTTCACTATTTTAGCCTTACTTGAACAGTTGGGTGCTTCCAATACTCACTCAACTTGAAGAATTGAGCTTCTGGAATGTCTTTAGGACGTTTCGCTAGAGTTTCCTCAAGAGTAATATTTTTATCAAAAACTCTCTCTTTATTTTTTTTGTTTGTGTCGCCTCCAAGCATCATGAAGAGCAGTCATCACCCACTTCTTTCCTTCTATCGGAATTAGGAATTTGGAATATGCAAAATAATATATATTTATCTTTATTAGTAAAAAAACAATGAAAAATGCAATTTCAAAATTTATTGGTCTTACATTGATATATTCCCACATGCGTTTTTTAGTATCTTTTGGCACGACATGCAAACTAGTGTACATCAAGCTAATGAATTTAGGATTTCTTGCAATTGATCCAACAAAATTGGTTAATTCTGACACTATCTTATCGGTTGGTCCCACTGCTTGTCCGTTATCAAATGTCACTTCCTCTCTTTCTTCAAAAAGTCTTGCATGAATATTCTTACATGCTGTTTTTCCTCGAACATTTTTTCTGCTCCAATATCCCTACAAGACAGGAAATAAGAAATTTCTTTATAATGAGTAATAAATCTTACAAGATTTGAAACATACCTTTTGTACTACAATCAATATCAACTTCCTCATAAACTGCATCCTTTCCAATTTCTACTTCATCCTCAATAGCATCCAATCCTTTTATGGAGATGAATAGAAGGAGTAAGTGTATACTCGACATCAGCAACTGTGTGGTTAATCTGTTTCTTTCATCGCCTATGACCATCCCTTATTGTTTCTTAAATTGATCAAGACCAGTAGGTGGTATGACTGACTTCTTCGTTATGTGTTTCTTTGTTCGTAGATCATGATCAATATCATGTTCTTTCTGTATCTCTTGGTCTTTCAGAAACTGTTCAACACTAGTGGCTGGTAGGACCAACTTCCTCTTCACCTGGTTGAAGTTTAATTGATCCTGAATTTCATGTTGTTACTCTCCATTATGTAGTGTTGTTCCAGTCACATGTACAGACGAAGTAACATTTTCATTAGATGACATTTGGAACCTTAAATTAGGAATAGGTAGTTTAAATCCTTTTTCTTGAATGGACTCTCCTAATTGAAATGACCTTGGTTCGTTCTGTCCTTTCCCTAAAATCATATTTGCATTACTAAGTTCTTCCCTGGGAGATGAAAGAATAACTGATTTATGGCCAACAAATTCACTTTTTCCTTGTTGTGGAATGAAATCCTCGGATTTCTTTCTTTTAAGAGCTATTGGTAGGTGCTCTTTCTTAGATTTACTATTGCGTTCGTTTGCAACATTTTCTCTCTTAATCTGAAATTTATTGACCAATTCAGTATTTGAGCGGTATTGCGTATCAGCATCCACATTCTTCAATGGACTTTGAGCCTTGTTAGGATTCAAACCCTTTTAGTATTGCTGATTGATTCTTTTTTTTTGCTCTTTCCTTGTATTAAGTAGACCTCCAAAATAATAATCATAAAAATTAAGTGGCCACAAACTTCATAGTGGTAGACTACAAATATTGAAAAGTGTTCTGTTACAAATACAAACATAGTGGTAGATGAAATCCTGGCAGTCATACTTCCCTTGTATAGAATGGTTTCAATACTTTCCTTCACCTTACATATCTTGATAATTCCTTACCTCACTCATTCATATACTCATTCATAAACCTGAAGCTATACATAAGGATACACCATCAATTCTTATAACTGTTGCACTGTCTTTGACAGTAAAGTTTAAAACAAAGCATCTTTTGATAGGACTTCTCATGATGCATCAGTTTTCCTAAGTAAAAAATAGGATTTTCTTGTTTCAAGGGAATATTAACCAAGGACTGCAAAAATATTTCTCTACTTATGTCTCATTGGGAAATTTTATTTTTTCCATATAGTCGTCCAACAATTTTTAAACTTTCAGAGGCTGCAGTAAAGATTAAAAATGTTATAAGCAAGGCTGCTACCATACACAAAAAAGACAATTCCGTGTTTCAGGTAATTGGATACTTCCAATAAGGCAATTGGTTCAATTGATAGTAAATGGTACCTTTTTTCGTCTCTGAGTAAGTAGCAATGTAACCTTCAGATACAGATAAGCCAACAAGGTTCTAAAAAGCAAGAATACTTTTATCATGCCTATGAACTCTTTAGTGACCTGACAGGAAATGTTAGGTTATTATTTGCAGACTCCATGTTAACTATCTGACAATTAGTTTTGTTCAAATTATGTCGAAGTTCAAACTGACTGTAAATATTTTTCCATTTCTAGGACTTCTCATTTTGTTTAAATCTCTTCATTGTGCCTCCTCTTTAGCATTTTCTCTAAAATATTCTAGAGATAGAGATATGAAAGGAAATAAGTAGACCTATACTTTCACAAAAGATCTTTTGCCATTGCTCCCTCCTTTCATTGTTATTATGTTTGTGCCTCAAAAAGACTGATTTATTAAGCTTTATCAAGAGAGAGATATAACACCTTGAAATCTTATCCTAACCCTCTTAGTTAACAGTGAAAACAAAAGATTTGGTATAATCCTGTCTATGAAACTTCTGCTTAGGGATTAAAAGAAGAAAAGAGGCTATCTAGGACTAGGTCAATGCTATCTAGTACTAGGTCAAGGGTCAGACTCATCTTCAGGCTCATCTTCGGACTCATCTTCAGTCTAGTCTTCAAACTCATCTTCGAATTCCTCTTCATACTCATCTTCATGTTGTTGAGTAATAAATTCTTCCAAAGGCACATCAATAACTGTTTGTGGTAAATCAGTCCTTGTTAAGAGAACTTCACTATTATCTTTTTGTATAGATTGTCCCACAGAATGTACAGATGGATCATTTTCATAACTTTGTGAGAGACTAGATTCAACTTGATCACTCATGTTAAACAAATCTCTTGGAATAGTCTTCATAACATAATGTCTATCTTGATCATATGGATCTTGCACATAGAAACATTGGTGTACTTGAGATCCAAGTACAAAAGGCCTTCTTGAGAGCATCTTTTGTTAAAATAGACTAAGTAAGGCCATAAGTATTATTTTCAACCTCATACCAATCACACTTGAATAGAACAACTTTAAAATGGCTGTAATAGTCTAGCTCAACAATATCAACTATTCTACCATAATAAGTCAAATTTGCGGCAATTGGATTATCCTTTGAGCTTGCAAAACTTGTAGTTGAGGTAACTAGGGTAACACAACTATTTTGTGTTTTACTCCTTGCATCATGCTGCCTAACATGGAATCTATATCCATTGATGGGGTACCCAGAATACCTTTTTGCAACAGAATTTGGTCCTCTAGAAAACTGTTTTATCAAATCAAGCACATCCTTCTGCAAAGCACGAGTTTCAAACCATTGAGAGAAGTTTTGACAATAACTCTTGGACTTGCTCAATTTAGATCTTCGTGGCTGATTATTTACTTCTTGTTCATGCTCTCTACACACCATGAACTTATTTTGTTGAAACAATAAATAAAATAAGTTAAAATTAATTATACAAAATGAACACCAAATTCAAAAATAAGGTACCTAATATATGCATGTTCTTGACTGAGTTACTTGTCATCTAAAATGAATGGATCAGTTTTTTGTGCTCCTAAAGGAACTCCTTTGTTATGAAACAAAGTCATATTTTCTGCATCACTTGGGTCACATTCATCATTATTCCGAGATCTTCTATTAAATCTTTTATACACACCCCCACGTAGATATTTTGAGGATAAATTCATACAATCTATTCCCACTCGTGTCTCTACTATGCAACCTTCTGGATAAGTGATATACCGTGGTTTCACGGTATTATTAATACTTTTTTCCTTATGGTTAGTGTGTCCAAAAGCCTTTTTGTGCTAATTTTTATATAAGTTTCTCCTTATTTGCAGGAAATCTTTCCAAAGATGAATGCGGAGGTTTTGAGCGAAGAAATGCACAAGAGACTACCTACGGAGCTTGTGACGGTCCGTCATGGCCGTGACGGTCCGTAGGTGGCATCGTATTGCAGCTGCTGAAGGAAGATGGGGAAGTCTGACCAAGTGTGAGGCTACGGAGTGCGTCACTGACCGTTGTAACCATGACGGTTGTCCTGCAAGTTCGTCATGAAGTTCAGAGAAGTAGTCACAGTACCCAAATTCCAAGAATTCAAGTGTTTTGGAACGGAGACCCCCGACGGACCGTTGTGCCTATGACGATCTGTTATACCTGCCGTCGAGGGTAATGAAGAGAGCAGCAGAATAAATTGCACAAGTATGGGATGACAGAGTCCATGATGGTCCTTCGTGACCACGACGATTCGTCACGAGTTCCGTCGACTCAGCCGCGTTTTGATAGATTTCCAGCAAATAAAGTCCTTATTTAATTAGGTTTTTGTTTTTTATAAATAGTTTGAAAAATCTCATTTTTGAGGTTAGACTTTGGATTATTTGGTCAGACCCTTGATCATTGTTAGACTCTTGATTGTTTTTAGACCCTTTGTGAGACTCTTGGATATTTGGAGACTCTTGTAATTAATTGTTGGTGATTTTTGTTGATTAATCAAGCGAACTTTTGGATTTTACTCTTTCTCATTGAAGTAAGTACATGAATTCTTATATCATATATTTGAATATTGTGATTATGACTATGGGTAACTAAATTCCATAACTAGGGTTGTGGGAAAGATAGGCAAATACTGAGGTAAAAACTAACTAAAATAACAATTCTAAAATAATGTCTTGCATGTATTGATAATTCTTTTGCTTAGAAGACTTTTTAACGGATGGACAACGTTAGAATTCGCCTTAATGCTACTTGCCAGACCAAGGAGGTAGATAATAGGAAAAGAATTATCAACATAGATTTAGTGTATACTATCTAATAGGCTAGTATTGATTGGTACGAGGTAATAGCTTAGTCAAATATCAAATATAACTTAGTCAAATATCAAATATGATGCTTAATATGAGGTAAAGGTAAGGGTTAGTATAGAAACACACGTAGCCGAACCAAGGTGCGGAGTGAAATTTTCTAGATGTCGGACCAAGGATTTAGAAATACATTACCTATCACTTTACATGCAAGATACTAGGAAAGAATTGTTATACTTAGAATTATCAAGTTATGAACCTGTGGGGAACATGTAAACTCCTAGTTACTTTTATTAATTGATTAAACTCCAACATTCGAAGCCGTTAAGTGTCTCCTTTAATTTTGCTAGTTATTTTCATTTATTCAGAAATAGAAAACCCCCTTTTATCATAATTACTTTCCAAGAAAGTGATTGAATGAACAATAGTAATTATACATTGAAGTTAAGTCTAAACTATTTTTCTCGTGGGAACGATCCCAACCTCACTAGTTGGGTTATTTACTTGACAAGACCGCTTTACTTCTTATTTGAGAAGTAAGTTTGAGCGTATCAAATTTTGGCGCCGTTGCCGGGTAAAGTAACTTTTAGATTCACTTCAAGTTATTACTATAGTTTAGTTGATATTTTCTTGATTTTACTTTGTTTTATTGTTTTTGATTCTTGCAGAACTATTTTCCTTTTATGCCAAATACACGGAGAGGAAGAGAACCCTTGTTTTCCTACGATCATGAATTACACCACACAACATGAATTGAAATTTGGGAATTAATGATGATGATGCAAACCAAAACATCCAAGCTCCGGTTAATGTTCATGGTCAGTTGTTACCTGATTCTCCGGGTCAACACCAACAGAGGGGACAAAATCCCGCTCCACGGCCCCAAGAATACTACAGAGGCTATGACAATATAGCAGACTCCGATGGGACACTTGTCTTGCCCTCTCTACCACCAGGCCACACTTTTGTGGTAAGTAGTAGCCTGATGCAACTGCTCACTGCCAGAGGTTTTTTTTCAGGGCTACCTTCTGAGGATCCACATTCCCATATAGCTAAGGTAAGGGCAGTGTGTAAAAGCTGTGTAGGGAGGCCTTACTTGGACTTAGATGTAATAGGGATAAGAGTGTTTCCTCTCTCACTGACGGGAGAGGCTGCTATATGGTTCACTCAGCTCCCTTACAACTCAATTTTCACTTGGAACCAACTAAGGGACGTTTTCTTAGCTTGCTACTACCGGGTCTCAAAGAAACTAAACCACAAAGACAGAATGAATAACTATGTGTCACTACTAAGAGAGTCAGTTAGTAGTTCTTGGGATAGATTCACCTTGTTTTTGAGAAGCGTCCCAAATCACCGTTTAGATGATGAGTCACTGAAGAAATACTTCTATCGTGGACAGGATGATAATAACAAAGTGGTGTTGGACACTATAGCAGGTAGATCTTATGGGGAGTGTCCTTATGCTGAGATTGCTGAAAAATTAGAGAAAATCTTCCGGAATAATAAAGCTTGGAAACTAGGAAGTCAGATACCGGGAGAAAAACCTTTGCAGTGTAGTCCACTCACAACCCAGCCACAGATGAGATTCGTGAAGAAATGGCTCAGATGAGAACTGAGCTTGGGTTGGTACTAAAACATATCACTGGTGTGCATAAAAGATAAATGCAGTTAACTACTTGTCTAAACCACTACCACCTAATGTTGAGTGCTATAATACAGAGGATTCCTATGCAGTAAATGAGCAGATGGGGGGTTTCCGGCCGAGTGCCCAAGGCTCTAATCAGGAGAATTGGTGCAAAGGTCAAGGACACCAAGATCGGAACTATCATAACTATAACCGTGAGGGTCATTATGTCCGAGATGGAAAGTACAACCGCTACAACAACTTCAACAGGGGTAACTACGGTAACAAAAATGATAGGAATGGGCCTTATGTCCCTCTTTGAAATCGTGATGTTACTCCTAGGGATGGTGGAGATAGTATGGCGCGAGTTGAGGATATGTTGCAAAAATGATGAGAAGGTTCAATGCTAGTGATGAGCACATTAAAGAGTTAAGGAGTGATTTAGCGGGTATTGGGTAAAAAGTTGATACACATGCAATATCGATTAAGCAGATCGAGTTGCAAATGGCCCAATTATATGCGACTGTGAACACACGGCAGCCGGGCACTCTTCCTAGCAACACTGTCCAAAATCTGAAAAATGATGCACACTGTATGGCAATCAGTACTCGGGGTGGTAAGAAAACCATTGACCCACCTACGTCGTCTAATGAGGAAAAGGTGAGAAAGGAAAATGATAAGGTTGTAGAGGATAGTGGTGAAGCAGAAGATAGCAGTGGAAAAGATGCAGAAGTCCCTATAAAGGTAATTCCCATGCCTAGATCACACCCCCTTTCCTCAGAGATTAGTGAAAAAGACTGAGGATGGTAAATATCGGCGTTTTATAACAATGCTGAAGCAGATTTCTCTCAATGTCCCTTTGGTAGAAGCTCTAGAACAAATGCCCGATTATTTCCAAGTTTATGAAATATCTGGTTACAAAATCGGTCACTTTCGAGGATGATGATAGAATGCAACACTGTAGTGCTATTGCTACAAGATCTCTCGTACAAAAGAAAGAAGATCCGGGTGCGTTCAATATTCCTTATACAGTTGGGTCATTACATTTTGCGAAAGCATTATGTGATCTGGGGGTAAGAATAAATCTCATGCCCCTCTCAATATACAAGAAGTTGGGTTTTGGTGACCCAAAGCCCACTGCGATGCGGCTACTGATGGCTGATCGAACAGTGAAAAGGCCTATAGGGATACTCTATGATGTGGTAGTAAAAGTGGAGTCATTCATATTTCCAGCAGATTTTGTTATTCTTGATTGTGAAGTCGATTTTGAAGTGCCTATTATTATTGGGAGGCCATTCCTTGCTACGGGTAGAGCCTTAGTTGATATGGAAAAGGGGCAGATGAAATTTTGGCTGAACAATGAAGAAGCGACCTTCAACATGTGTAGGTCCAGGAGGTAGAGTGGTGAGATCCAATCGGTATCTGCCATATCCCACAAAGAAAATATGAAGAAGGATAACGAACTAAAAAGTGAAAAATGAGAGCTTATGGTTGGGGATTTGGTGCTTTAGACAGTTCTAGGTTGCATTTGCTTCCGGGCAAGCTCAATTCCAAACGGACTGGCCCTTACTTGATTACCCAAGTATTCCCTCATGGAGCAATTTAGTTAAAAACCAAGGAGGGAGTGCGGTTTAAGGTGAATAAAGAATGAATAGAACTCTATTTTGGGCATATTGCATCGGTGAATGAAGTGATAGAGGCATACCATCTTGATGAAGGCTGAGTAACCAAGTGTCCTCAGTCGTGCCGCGACATTAAATCAGGCGCTTGTTGGGAGGCAACCCAATACTTGTAGTTTTTTTTCTTTTTAGTAATGGTAGCATTTTATACTAATGGGTTTTAAATTTGCAGGCACATCACCAGGACATTCTGCAGAAAATCACTCTGTAGCAATCACTAACGGATACATCGACGGACAGATGTGCTTGCGACGGTCCGTCACATGAATTCATCGTACCAGGTACGTCTTTCTGTTATTTTCAAACTAGGGCACACACGACGAAACCAACGACGTACCGTCACAACTGAGACGGACCGTCGTTAGGGAATCGTCGCGTCATTAATGAAGCGTACCCGACCCAATCCAGCTGGTTTTGTTTTTTAAAATCCAACATTTAAAACCCCCACCCCTTCATTTCACCCCATTCCTTCACTCTTTCTCCCATTTCCCTCCCTTTTCAACTTCCAAAAATCACAACCCCTCTCCCTTACAACCGATCATTTTCCCCAAATTCTCCAAATTCCTAAAATTCATCATCTACTAGTCGGAGATGCTACTGTGGGTCTCTGCTTGATCACCAAGTACCTTTATCTCTTGTTTTTCTCATATTCTTAGGTATGTGTCTCTAATTTCTACTCAATTATATTGAATTTTTATTTATCAATTAGTATTAGCCTAGTTCCTCTTGATAGTTCATTCTTTAATAAAATTCTGTCTGACCTAGGTTGAAAATTCTCGAAATTGCCATGTGAAAAGTCTAGAAATAGGTACTTTAGCATTGCTAGTTTACTAGGTATTTGGGTTAGACAAATGTAGGTTAAAACACTACAAATTTGATTTAGGTCATATGGGATGAATGGGGCATCCCCAGTTCGGTCTTTGAGTTACAGAAAAAGACCCCGATGACGAACCGTCGTACTTACGACGGACTGTCATTGGGTCCGTTCTAATAGCCCTTTTAAGTTAGTTGTCAAAAACCAGCTTTTAAGTTAGTTTGACCAGCTTTTAAGCTGAGCCAAACAGACTCTAAGTGTCCTCTTACGGACAACTATGACGGACTGTCGTACCCTCGACAGTCCGTCCTACATGACCGTTATTATGGTCAGAGACCCCTCTCCTAAGGGTCTCCATATTTTTTTTAAGTGTCCTCTGACGGACACCTACGACGAACCGTCGTACCTGTGACGGTCCGTTCTACATATACCGTGATACTTGTCAGAGACTCTCCTTCAGGGTTCTCCACATAAACAAAGTCTAAGTAAGATATGACGGACCCCGTGACCGTCCGTCATACTCACAATGAGCCGTCACTTGGCCCGTCGTGTTTCACTGTTACTATAGAAATGTGATTACATCTTAAATCTTTTATTTATTTTGTGTGGTTATGCTAGTCTTGTCTTCTCCTTTCAGTACTAATATTGATTCTTTTCAGGTACTATCTATTATGGCACCAAAACAAGATCGAGTCTATGCACGCGAGTGATCAAAGTGTGTCGCCCGTCTGCCCGCCTGGTCATTGGCTCTGATGATGAGCATGACCCCAAGTACGTGCACCCAGGCACTTCCACTCCATCCCGAGATGCACGTGCTGCCAGAGCAACACCCAAAAAGGTGGCGTCCGGCGTAGTCACTGTCTCCCAGTATGATGAGGAGCGCACACTAACCGGCACATCTTATGGGTCAGATACTAATAAAGAAGGAGCGTATGGCTCCTTAAGAGTTTCGTGGTTGGAGGAAGCCTCCGAATCTGCTGAGGTTACTGCACCCACCACCGTTGCAGAGTCTGCCTCATCTGATAAGGCTAACATTTCATAATCCACACCCGGTTCACCAGGTCGTGCTCTCACATGGTAACCGACCAGCCCAACCGGTGGTGTGTCGATGGGCAGTATCAAGTCTATTCCTATGCAAAGTTCCTGATTGACAAAGGAGAAATAACTCGGACACTTACATTGGAGCGGTGGGTCCTTACCGAAAGTCTCCTAATGATGCCCGAGATCCACAATCTCTTCACCCGACGTCGACTAGAGAGGACCACACGTCCATTGGGACGTTATAGTGAACAGTTGGTCCGAGAGTTCTACGACTCCTACGTAGCGACTCTCCGACCACAGATTGATAGGCAGGCTGCCCCCGCCAAATAGGCCCCACTGGAGTAGGTCCGACTACGTGGCGGTTACGTTGATATCTCTCTGCCTTCCATCCACTGGTATTATACGGCGAGAATGTTGATGCTAATTGGACCCCCTCACTACCGAGTTTGACTACCGATGGCAGATTGTCAAAGATGGCCAATTCCTGCGTGAGCCATCACTGAGAGACCACCAAGAGGTAGATGGCCCTGCATTTGTCCGTTGATGGAGAGGGTGCTGAATGGGTGACCGAGCCAAAGGGAGCCATCAAGAAGGCCAACCTGACCTTCACGATGAAGTTTTTGTGGTTGATTGTCAGCCACTGCCTTTCCACCACAGTTGCTGATAATATAGTCACATGGGATCGAGCAGTACTGATGGCGGCGATAATATCCGGTTTGAGGTGGATTTTGCTTGGCTTTTACAGGCAGTCATGCACGAGAGGGATTTTAAGGTCAGAACTACCTACCCTTTCCCGTGCATGATATTTTCTCTATGCAGGTCCGCATGTCTGCCTATATGGCACGTTGATCAGCTTAAGACCCCGCTGGGCACTGTCGATATCGGCCTCATCAGGGATTAGGGCAACGAGTTGGCTCCACGCAGAGGGCCCCGTCCAGAGTTGCCTCCAATTGGTGATAATTTGGTTGATATGGTAGCACAGGCCCGCACGGCTACGCAGGAGGCTTCACTACTACCCCGGTCGAGTCTATCGTGGGTAGTAGCACTGCCCCGAGCTCCTCTTGCTCAGCCCCTTTCTCCTCTCTGGTCCCGCTTGCTAGGGTCCAAAAATTAGAGGCACATATGGCTTCACTTCTTCATCACATCCAGCCTTGGATGTAGAAGTCTATTGCTGAGGTAGAAGAGCGCTTGGAGCGGAGAATGGTCCAGCACATAGAGCGGAAGATTGCTGAGGTTCATCAGCGCTCGGATGCTTTTGAGTTGCGGTTGCTAGCCCGTCTAGCCCCTCCAGTGGATCTGTCGACCCTTTAGGCTGTGGTCGACTATCTTCGCGCAGATATTGATATGATCTTAGAGGCTAGGGTGCCTGAGTCTGAGGCCCCTTCTGCAGAGCCTACTGAAGACATGGTGATGGCGGCCTTATTCGCCACATCATAGATTCCACCACCTCTCCCTTGAGAGCATACCAAGAGGCGTAGGGGTCGATATGAGGATGAGGCGCGAGCATGGAATAAGGAGCGCTGTGAGATGGAGGCTGCGAGGAGAGCCTTGCTTGCAGATGAGGAGGCGCGTCAGTCGAGAGCAGTAGAGTTAGCTACTGGGGCGTCTAGCTCAAGAAATGTGGAGATAGCGGGAGGCAGTGCTGATAGTGTTGTTTATGCTGAGGACACTACTGAGGGTGTCTAGATTATAGAGTTAGTGGGTTCCGGGGAAACGGACCCACTAGCTTGCTGATCGTTGGCGCTTTGTGCCCCAGGTTTGCTTCACCTACCACTCTTGTATTTCAATTTTTTTTATGCATTGGGGACAATTGCATGTCTTTTTGTTGGGGGTGGGGTAAATGGAAAGTGAGTGCTAGGGTGAAGTCTGAGTAGCCCAATTCACTATCCTCTTTTGGGGTTTTCTTGCCTGTGTTCTTTTTCCTCAAGAGACTGATTACTTTTTCTGTTGAACCGACATGTCTATATCTTGTGTACATAGTTTAATTCTGAAGCATGATGGCTAAAATGATATCCTGATAAAATGGAAAATGATGCATGACTAGGCATAGTAATTGATAAATGTGTGGCTCTAAGCATGACATAGAGGTACACCACTGCATGACCCTAAGTCTAAAAGTCGAACTAGGTGTCTGATAATCTGGTAGACTAATGAGATGTCAAGTGAGTGTGAGGAAGATTTGGATAGTCCACTATTTGTACTGAGCTAGAACTTGTCTGGTTAGTCCTGCTAAAAGCAAGTTGTAATAGACAATTAGGAAAGGATCATAGGCCCTTATTCAATATAGCCCATTGTTTATCCTAAATAAAAGAAAACCAAATGAAATTTATCCTTCTTTGATCCAAATGATTTGAGCTTAAACTAGACCTTTCTTTTTCACCCTAATTGATCTTTTCTGAGAATAATGTGTTGGCCCTGGTCCCTTCTTGGACATGTGCACCTCAGCTTATGCCAAAAGCATAAGTTGAGGGTGGATAATGTAGTAAAAACCCCTTTTTATGGCCCTGACCCAACTTTGGGTATTGTGTACTTTGACTCATGGCAAATCCATGTGTTGAGGGTGGCTATTATGAGGAATGCTCTGGAAAGTGGGGTTGAAAGAACAAAGAGAGAGAAAGAACAAAAATAAAGTGACTAAAGAATTAGTTGAAAGAAAAGTTTTAAAAAAAACTAAGAAAAAAATAAAATGTACAAGAAATACAGGAAAGAAAATAAGAGAGTCACTTACACAAATGAAGAAAGAAGAGAAAATAGCAAGGTGAAAAAATATGAGAAACTAGGCAAAATAAAATGATAGAAAATGGTATGTTTAGCTAATATGTAAAGGAGGCAAAAAAGCCACTAAAGTATACCTAAATATACCCTACCTGACCCTGAGCCTATGTTACAAGCCAAGAAATTCCTATCGTGATCCTAAGAGTTGCATAGCGAACTTAAAGCAATGAAAATAAGGGCAAGTTTATGGCGATATGTATGAATGAGTGTGAATTTGTTCTGAGAGTGAGTGTTGAAAAGTAATCCTTACACTCAAACAGGAATCATTGTGTGAAAAATGAGGATTTTTTTTGAAGTGAGGATACTAGTTGCAATACCGGAAATATTAGCACCTTGGTGAGAAATTGAAGAGGATAGTTGTAAGTGCATGGTGAGTCTGTGTCATGGTCTGATTCCACATAATTAAAGCCTAATAGTGATAGCATGCATAAATATGATGAGATTGATCGGGATTGATAGCCAAATGATTGCGAAGGATAGAACATGGATACTATTGTACAAGGATTTTGTATTGAGTCATAGTGTGTCGCTTGAGGACAAACAACAAATTTAAGTTGAGGGTGTTGATATACCGTGGTTTCACGGTATTATAATACTTTTTCCTTAAGGTTAGTGTGTCCAAAAGCCATTTTGTGCTAATTTTTATATAAGTTTATCCTTTTTTGCAGGAAATCTATCCAAAGATGAATGCGGAGGTTTTTGAGCGAAGAAATGCAGAAGAGACCACCTACGAAGTTTGTGACCATCCGTAGGTGGCATCGTAGTGCAGCTGCTGAAGGAAGATGGGGAAGTCTAACCAAGTGTGGGTCTACGGAGTGCGTGACGGACCGTTGTAACCATGACGGTCCGTCCTGCAGGTTCGTCATGAAGTTCAGAGAAGTAGTCCCAGTACCCAAATTCCAAGAATTCAAGTGTTTTGGAATGGAGACCCCCGACGGACAATTGTGCCTATGATGATCCGTCATACCTACCGTCGAGGGTAATGAAGAGAGCAGCAGAAGAAATTGCATAAGTATGGGATGACGGAGTCCATGACGGTCCGTCGTGACCACGACGATCCTTCACGAGGTCCGTCGACCCAGCCGCGTTTTGACAGATTTCCAGCAAAGAGAGTCCTTATTTAATTAGGTTTTTATTTTTTATAAATAGTTCGAAAAACCTCATTTTTAAGGTTAGACTCTGGATTATTTGGTTAGACCCTTGATCATTGTTAGACTCTTGATTGTTTTTTAGACCCTTTGTGAGACTCTTGGATATTTTGAGACTCTTGTAATTTATTGTTGGTGATTTTTGTTGATTAATCAAGCGAACTTTCGTATTTTACTCTTTCTCATTGAAGTAAGTACATGAATTCTTATATCATATATTTGAATATTGTGATTATGACTATGGGTAACTAAACTCCATAACTTGGGTTGTGGAAACCATAGGCGAATAATGAGATAAAGACTAATTAAAATAACAATTCTAGAATAGTGTCTTGCATGTATTGATAATTCTTTCGCTTAGAAGTCTTTTTAACGGATGGCCAATGTTAGGACTCGCCTTAATGCTACTTGCCGGACCAAGGAGGTAGATAATAGGAAAAGAATTATCAACATAGATTTAGTGTATACTATCTAATAGGCTAGTATTGATTGGTACGAGGTAATAACTTAGTCAAATATCAAATATGATGCTTAATATGAGGTAAAGGTAAGGGTTAGTATAGCAACACGTAGGCGGACCAAGGTGCGGAGTGAAATTTTCTAGATGCCTGACCAAGGATTTAGAAAAACATAACTTATCACTTTGCATGCAAGATACTAGGAAAGAATAGTTATAGTTAGAATTATCAAGTTAAGAACATGTGGGGAACACGTAAACCCTAGTTACTTTTATTAATTGATTAGACTCAAATATTCGAAGTTGTTTAAGTGTCTCCTTTAATTTTGCTAGTTATTTTCATTTATTCATAAATAAAAAACCCCCCTTTTATCATTTTTGTTTTCCAAGGAAGTAATTGACTGAACAATAGTAATAATAGATTGAAGTTAAGTCTAAACTATTTTCCTCGTGGGAACGATCCCAACCTCACTAGTTGGGTTATTTACTTGACACGACCGCTTTACTTCTTATTTGAGAAGTAAGTTTGAGCATATCAATAACGTCTATTCCGGATGTATGATTTGAATGTACCTATTTCTCAATCTGTGGAATACATCCATCTATTTTGAACTGGACCTCCTAATCTCACTTCATTTGCCAAATGAATCATTATATCAAAAAACGAAGGAGGAAAAATTTGCTCCAACTGATTTATTGTTTCTATGATCTCTGCTTCTAAGCAATCAAGTTCCTACAATGTGATTACTTTTTGACACAAATGATGGAAGAAGGAACTAAGACAAATCAAAGGAATAGCCACATGATCAGGAACAATGCTTTTAATTGGTATTGGAAGCAAGTAATGCAACATGAAATGAGCATCTTGAGTTTAATAATTAGACACTTTTCTTTCATCCAATTTCACACACCTAGATATATTGGAGGCACTACTATCAGGTAGCTTGGCTGTCTTTAAAATGCCACAGAAAATTTTTTTCTCTCCATTTGTCATTGAGAAGCAAGCCTTTGCCAACTTTGTTCTCTTACTATCTTCTGTATCTTTTGGATGAAGGTTCTTTCTGATTCCCATATCTTCCAAATCATATCGGTCATTTGTGTGATCCTTTGTTTTGCCAGAAGTATCCTAAAGAGTTCCAAGAATGCTATCAATTATCTTCTTGTCTATGTGCATTACATCAATATTGTGACGTAAGAAGTTGTACTGCCAGTAAGGTAATTCAAACAAATATTGAACCTTTTTTCTATGGGCCATCATTTGATCTCTTTCTTTTCTTCCCAAACACATATTCAAAATCATGTAAGCTATTAAGAACATCAGTTCCCTTTAAGGGAGGTGGAGGAGGCATGAATTCAATTTTTCCATTGAATAATCATTTGTTAGATCTCCATGAATGATCCATGGGTAGAAAAACACGATGATCCATATAGCATATTTTTGGACTATGTTTAAGATAGCGCAAATTAGTGTCATAGTTACAACAAGGGCAAGCAAACTTTCCTTCTGTACTCCAACCAGATAACATAGCATATGCAAGAAAATCACTGATTGTCCACATAAGGGCTTCCCACATTTGAAAAGCTTCATTTGTTGAAGCATCATATGTTTCAACACTATAATTCCATAATAATTTCAACTCATCTATCAATGGTTGTAAGTAAATATCAATGTCATTTCCGAGGGATGTGGCCAAGGTATAAGTAAAGAAAGTATATAATATTCAGATTTAATGCACATCGAAGGCGTCAGATTATAAACCATTAACATAACTGTCCATGTGGTATGTGATATACTCATGGTTCGAAATGGATTGAATCCATCGATTGACAATTTAAGTCTCACATTGCGACAATCTAGTGTGAAATCTTGATGCAACCTATTAAAGTCTTTCGATGCAACGTTCCTCTTCATGCCACCTCAAAGAATCTGCCGTCTTTGAGCATATAAATAGCCTTTTGAGTCTAGGAATAATGGAAAGTCAAGGTCTTTGCCGAAACTTGATGTTGTTTTTTTGAAGTCTCAAGCTCACTATTAACATTAGCAGATTGAATATATCGTGAAGCTTCATAAGTATGACCAAATTCATCATCCTTATGATCATTGTTGAACAACATGCAATCATTTGGACATGCATCAACTTTCTCATAATACAGACCAAGATTCTTAACCATAGACTTGGTTTTATTGTAAGACTGGGGAATGTTCAACTCAAGCATCACCTTTCTTAATAACTTTAAAAGAGAAGTGAATGATTCATTTATCCATCCGTGTAAACACTTCAACAAATATAACCGAAGTGTGAATGATAATTTAGAGAATCCAGTACAGCCACGATATAATTCTTTGTTTGCCTCATCAAGTAAGTTATAGAATTTCTTGGCATTTTCATTAAGACCATCATAAAGTCCTCCAGCCTATGCAACATCTCTAAATTTATCATTCAACAACCCATCAATATCATCACACTAGTAATCCATATCATTGGCAACATTCAAATAAATATCCCATTCCATGTGATTGATCCAACTAGTATAACCCTTAACAAATACATAGCATATTAGATGATCATAGACTACATTCTTTCGTGTCCAACAAATATTACAACATTTTCCACATGGACACTGAATTTCCTCTTTTATTGGATCTCAATAAGAGTAAGCAAAATATATGAAGGATTTAACACCATCAATATACTCTTTGCTATACCTTGATAAATTCATCCAATCCTTGGATGGAATATTTGATATTCCTAGAATATCAAGATATTCAATATTTAGCATTTTATTAAGAATCATTAAATTATTAACTACTTCACAAATAAGTTTTAGAAGTCACGAGTAATCTATCAGAATGATGTGTTATGAGATGATAAAAGTTTCTTACCTAGTCATGACACTTTTGCTATGCCAAATCAAACATTGAATCCTCCACAAATGATTTTGAATGTTGATGATACTACCAAGGAAAAAATAATTACAAGGAAAGTAACATAGCGTGAATCATCTAGTTAGAGCTTTTGAATTCACTATTAAACAAGAAAATCATGAGGAAGTACAAAAAGTTACAAAAAAGCAAGAAATCTCACAGAGGGGTTGAAAGATTGTGAGACAAAGGACCAGAATACCAACCACAAGAATGCATGCTAGTTCTAGTAGACTCAACACTAGGTCAAAGAGTAAAGGTCTTAATGATATTTTTAATTTTTCAGCAAGAGTGTGTCAAATAAAAAGAGTTTTCACTTATCTGAGAATGACTCTTTGAGAAATGCTAAAGAACGCCCTAAATTTCTTATTTTTTAAATAAGTCCTTGGCTGGAAGAGAAAACATGCGAAGGAGCAAAAGTGTGAGCTTTATGTATGTATGACAAATTCAGATTAAAGAGGAACAGAACAACACGAGATAGCAGATTATGCATTGTCTCAAGATGATTTTTAGTTCACTTTTTCAGACAAAGAAGGCTTAGCTAGTGAAACTCAAATTATAGTTTCAGAGAGATCTGTAAACATTGTTTACACAACCTTTTCTTTACAACGTAGATATAATAGTGAATTAGCAGCTAAAATCTCTCATTAAGGAAAATTAAAAGAATATATTAGTGAGATCCTTTACTTTTATCAATGTGGAAAAAATATGAGTTCTTAGGACACCAAAAACATAGAATAGTAATGTCACTACGATATCATTTATGCCTTTGCTATACCTTTAGGTGAAGGGACTAACAAGAAATACAAGATGCTAGTTATGGGCTTAACTGGTGTATTCAACGTGGAATATAAATACATTATTTTAGAGGTAGATTCTGCATTTCTAATTAAATTGTTTTTACAGATTTCTGATCCTCCTTGAGGGATTTGCAGATATATTCAGGAACTTCAAGATCTAGCTGAGCAATGTGAATGTATCAAATGTGTTCATAAATATAGAGGGCCATTGGTACATCAGATGTTCTGTCCAAGCAAAGTCACAAGCATGATATTATTCAACATTTTACACTCCCACTCAATTGCCAAAAACACCGTGAGGAAGTTATAATTTGGAGAAGTTGGGAATGCGAAGTTTCAGAAGGAGAAAGTTGAGAAGGAATAGTGTTCCTCCTTGATTTCCTGTATGTTAACAACTTGTGGTGTTTTATTTTGTTGTCTTTCAGCTTAAATATTATTTAAGTTGTTGTTTATTAGGAAAGAAAGTTCAGGTAGTTGTACACTCTGATCATTTCAGAAAGATTAAAATTCCTCCTTTATTTCTGTATAATCCTTGTCATTGTGATCTTAACTAGTTTTGTTAGCTTGGTTAGTGTTTACGAATTTAAGGTTGGAGATAATCATGCCATTAGGTCCTAAAATCTAATAGTCAGCACTCTATGCAGCTAAGTGAATGAGGGAACATACATTCAGTAACCAATAAAGACAATTTTTGTCTTGCGCAACAATATGCAGATATGTGATTGCAGACAGTGGATAGTTGCAGTCTGGTTAGCAAGGATATTCAAGTTGTTGATAATCTGGGAACATAGATTGTTGTCATATGCATTCCAGCAGAGAATCGGTAAACAAAGTCACACACTTGTAGCACAGTCATGCATTGAGAATGACCATATTATGCAGACATGGAATGTAGGAGTACAACTTACATTTTGAGGATATATACTAAAATCAACATCCCACAAACAAGTTTATAAAGTCACAAACAACAGAGCATTTCACATGCCTATATCATTCCTATGCTATAGAAAAATTGAAAGAGTCATACAATTCATATATTGTTCAAATTGACTATGTCTAACTTAGGTATAGTTGTTTGAATAGGTTTAGCTTCTTTAAATTTTTTGTTGTAAAGGGAGAATCTCCCTAATTTATGTAATCTCTCTAGGTGCTTAGTCTTATATTAGAAACTCATTGTATAGGTTGAGTTGACTAACCTTAGGAGGTAGGTCAATTCGTATCAACAACACAACAATATCAAAACCCTAAATTAAAATTAAGACATTCAAAGATACACAAGAATATCAAAACCTAAAATCTATAATTAAGACTCTTAGAGATAAAATTTCATACCCTATAAACACTTTTGCAACAACCCAAGACGTGAGGCGTGTTCATGCGTGAAGCATTTTGTTCATCTGTAAATCCGACGGAACAACATGTTAGCAAAGAATCTGTGATGAAAAAAGCAACTCATCAATAAAAATATGTGATGAAAATCACTGTCTTCAGCTCTTCGATCTTCAACAAGGAATATGTAAATAATTTTGACGGAAATATGTAAGAGAAACCGTATTATCCTATTTGGGGAAAAGAACGTCTTACATTAACAAAGCTTGGAGCGTCGAATCAGTTGGTCAACATCTTCCCAGCTCAGCTCCTCCGAATTTCAGCTCCTCTAATTTTGGAGAATAGAATCAGTTTAGCTTCTCCAATTTTAAGCTCAGCTTCAGTCTTCAGCTTTCTCTCTTTAGTTCCTCCAATTTTCAGCTTTCTCTCTTCGATCTTCAACTCAGCTTCAGTCGATTTGAAGTTCTGGAGAAGAGAAATCGTGTGGATTTTTTAGCTGTGTTCTGGAGCGTAAAAATCGTGTGGATTTTTCAACTCAGCTTCCTCTCTAAGCCCCTATGTTATTTAACAAATATTTTAACAATTATTTTTTTGGCCAATAAAAATGGGAGGGAGGGAAATGTTTGAGTTAATATAATATTTTGGTGAAATTTTTAAGGCCACACTTCGGAAGTGTTGTTTTTACAATTATAAACATAGGACCCTATAAAAGTGTGGCCATATATATAAATAATTGTTGCCATTAATTTCATACTATGACAACACTTAAAAAGTGTAGCCTATACCATTAAAGGGTACACTTTACAAGTGTTGCCAATATTATTATTCCCAGAACATAAAAATTTAGGCTATATTTTAAAAGTGTTCCCAAAAATACTTTAGACAACACTTTTCAAGCGTTGCTCAGATTTAGTGTGGCCATAGGCCAAAAATGGTGTAGTAAGTGTTGTTGCGTGGTTGAATTCTTTGCGTTGCTTTGTTTCGCCTTTGCCCAAATCATTTATTTGTCTGCTTCTGATGTTGGTATCCTGAATTAGCTTACATTTCTTGCCATATTCAAACTTGTTGGTTTATGTTAGATCTATCATCTAATTTTGTGTGTTTGATGAATTTTTATTTGTGGATTGTAAATAAAACTTGTTACATGTCACTCTAAGCCTATTGTAGTTTTAATATCGTGTTTAAATTTCTTTAAATTATGGATTTGTGGTTATAACATGTTGGGTTTGGAATATGTGAATTATGAGTAACCCAAATCACATTAAACTACATTATTTGCCCAAAAATGGATTGGGTAACGTCATTATTAAGGGAAAAAGGATTTATTTGGTTGATTCTAGATAATTTGGGGGAAGTCTGAGTACCTAGGGTTGGTAATGACTGGTTTAGTGTGAATTGAATAAAATTGGGATTTAATTTGGCTATAATAGAATGTGCATTGATAATTGGTGGTCAGGGTAAAACCAAGCACAAAAAACCGTTCGGCGAGCTTAGTCGAGCTCACTAAATCACTCTAGGGTTCACCAACTAACCCCATCGCCCATTTTTGTCTCGAAATATAGATGTGTCATTCTAGAACATTTGGCGATACATCTATTCTCAGCGAGTTTACTCGTCGACTCGTTCAATGACTTTTTTATCTCCATTTTTCAATGCAACTATTTGAAATCATTATGTGATATTCGGCGGTCTACCTTTGTCTTACCAGGCACTTCACTGAACAAACTTGTACCTTGTCCATTTGTGGTAATTTTCATAATTTTGAGTTTTATGGTTTTTGGCGAGCCCTCTAAAGCTCATCCAATGAACTCAGTGACTCGCTGAGTGGATCGACAAGTTTTCCTTCAAATTTTAAGATTTATACGTCACTATACTCTTGCAAACACATTTGTTTGATTTGTATTGTTTTTTCAGGTAAGACGATACCAAAGGTTCCCATCAAAGTTCCCAAACAACGTGAAAAGGTCAAAAGGAATAATTATTGCTACAACAACTACACCTCTAAGATCAATAATACCAAAACTTCCTAGAATAGGCAGAAAGGCACAGGAAAGGGGAAAAACTTGTGGAGCCAAGTCCAAACGATTCTAGCTCTAACAATATGGGTGTCTACTCCACCCCCTTACTACATCTCAGTGTAATAATGAAGAAGAGATTGTGTCTAGATCTCAGGTCTATGAGTCTAAACTAGCAGATGATCAGAACGTCAAGCAGAGACGTGATAAGTTGCGCTCTAAAGAACTACATGATCCAAAGAGACTTCGAGTACTCAAGATGCCTCACTCACCACCAATACAGGCAGACAAGTAGGCACCACAAGTGCACCCACCCAAGTACCCTTTTTGCGATAAATGAATAGGTGTAGGGCTGTAACGTTTAGAATTATTCTCGAGGAAAAGAGGTTGTACACCAATGGTATTGTGGAACAATATCCGATAGTATGGGAAAAGATCCGCATCCACGAGTTTGAACTTTTTTGACACAACCCAGAGGCCTCTATATACCTTCTTGACTCCGAGAGTTCTGTGACGGGTACATGAAACTAATCTCAAAAGGCAAGAAGAAAACTAGTTTGTTTGCACTAGTTGATTATCTTGTGGAGCGGGGTAACAAGGTAAAGTGCAACAATAGAGACTTAAATGAGGTATTGGGGTGCAGAGTCCAGATAATCCATTTCTTAGAAAACAAAATTCAGAAGAAGAATATAGAGGGTGTTAATGGGTTGTTCACCCTTTAATCTCTGATATCACGCCTCCACAGATTGAGTTAGGGGTCCTGATTGAGAAAAAGGACATGAATAACGTTGATTAGGGTTCATCAGCAACATACTCCTGCCATCACAAAATAATTCTATTCTCTAGCATTCGGAGGCTGCACTTTTGGGGTGCATTATTTATCAGAGAGGTCGAACTCTGGTTAATTATTGAGAGGAAGATGGCATGAGATCCAAGAAAACCCAAGCCTAACTACCATTCTTGATGCTTATAATAAAGTTGTGCCGACAAGCCAGAGTGCTAACTATGGCAAATACAGTTGTGGAAGTGACTCTCACTTCCTCTTCGGGGAGGACAGATCCGGTGCACACATCACTCGCTATATATTAGGAGACCTTGGAGATATACGCTACTCCTTCTTCATAGGCCGGTAAGCCATCAAGTTCACCTAGATGTTCTTGTCTTACTACTTCTGTTTTTTTTTGTTGTCTACCAAACCCCGTTGACATACTTCATGTTGTATAATATGGTCAATCAACCCATTTAGCCGATGTACGTGCTTTTGGGGTTGATGCACCTATCCCATGTTTGATTGAGTCAACCATTGTTGATACTCTGGCTCCCATCTAATATGAGTTACGATAGTTGAGAGAGTTGATCACTGCTCATGGTATAGCTCTTGACACCCTCACTGTGTGAGTTGAGACATATGAGTAAGGAGGTCGACAGTTAGAGGATGTGTTAGCCATGAAGGTTGATGTTGTAGGATTAAGACGGGATGTGGATGATATCAAATCCACTAATATTTCCATGTTGTTTGGTGGAGTTGATATCCTTTTAAATCCTAGTTAACAGATGCCAGTTGTTCCTGAGATCTTTCTGGCTATCATTACCAAAGATGTTGCTATTGCTGATGCACAGGAGCAGCAAGACAATCCCGAAACAGATGAGGAGGAGCTTAGGACCCACGATGCCATTATATTTGAGAAGTTGAAGGACATTGAGGATGATTTTGTATTGACAGCTGTGGAGGCCTCACTTGAGGAAAACTTGATGATTGGCCCAAGTGGAATGCAACCCACTATTGGAGTAGAGTCGTGCACTAATGTTTCGATTGGGAGAGCCCGTGATGCTTAACGTTCACCTTAGACTTAGCCCAACATGGGGATTTTCACTCTCCTCTTCTTTATTTTTGAGACATTTAGTTACTTACCAAAAACATAGGGAAAGGTCCAAGTCTTCTTGCAAATAGACCATTGAAGCATTGTTTAGGAAAAATGAAAGAATATGGGTTAGTACAAACCACATATACTAAGTATGGAAACATATGCACATAAAACCATTGAAATCATTCTTTAAAAGGAAGTAGTTCAAAACCATGATAAGTCACTTTCAAAAGCCTTTATGTACAATTCGGAATACATATAAGCCAATGATCACATATTCACTTAAAACAAGTCCAAATTCAGTCACAACACTAACATCGTCATATAGTCAAAGCAACATGGATATTATCAACATAAAGTCATATCAACATGAATGGGATCATATTAAGATTATATATTTATAATAACTCCAACACAATGTCATAACAACAATTCATGTACAAGAGTTCATATAACTCTAACATATAAGAACCTTACTAACAACCCCTTCCCAAGCCTACAAGTGCAATGCATATGTGAAGCCCCATAACCCCACCTCATGAAGTAAACCAAGTAAAGGATCATAATTTATGTCTATATTTCATATATCTTCACATCATGCATATTAATAATCATGTGCATCAATGAAACTAACATCATATAGAATAATCAACATGTAAAGTAATCATATACATTTCATTCATATCATAAGTACATAAGAACAACCTCTTACGACTTCCATTAAGGTCAACTTGTGCCATGTATAAGTAGAGTCTCATACCCCTACCTACACTAAGTGGAACCCCTTAAGTCACTCTAGTTAGTGTTCACTTTAAAAGTTTCATGTTACTTTAGGAACAATCGCCGCAACCGACAATAGACCATGTGAGCTAAACATGGAATCCGGTGTCATGAAACCCTATACCGAAAGAAGGTGGTCTACTTTCCAAGGTAAATCCAAAACAGGAACATAGCATCCTAGGTGGATCCACTAGTAGTATTCCTATGGAGGCAATATAGTTAAGGAACTAGGAGATATGTTTTGAACCCTCTACGTACCCATTAGCATTGGAGTCCTCATCTCATGAGAACATTTGGTGAATCTCCCTTCTATGGGGAGTCAACAGCTCTCATTGTCAAGTTCACTTGGTGTTAAGATAAAGTCCCTTTTGAAATGTCTTTAAGCCTTTATTGATAATCATATATTATTATAGGCCATAGAGACTAACACATTGTATATTATGTAATTAGTTCATTAGGTATTGCATGAGAATGTCCTTTCATAACAATCCTTCATTTGTGATATCAACGCTTTATAATCATATCATAGTAAGGCACACAAGTGATTCAAATTCAACCTTGTATCATCATACCCTTAACATGATCTCACATTTTACATAGTCAAGAAATTTCATCATATTCATCATATCATCATCTTCTTAATTTAATCAAATACAATAGTTCAATTGAATACAATTATCAAGTATAAGCCATCATTGTTGATGTAAAAACTTAATATCACAACGTCTTACCACATAACCTTCATAAGACTCCTTCAAAATCTTACCATCAATCCAACCATATTCATCCATAAATCCACTTAATAACATCATTCAATAGTAATTCATACAAGACCTAAGTCAATTGTATCATCACTCATCAATTCAACCTCATATCATAACCTATGTTAGGGGGAAAAGGCTTCAATCATGAAATCTTCCATAGAACTAGGTCAAGGACTAAGAAATACAACAATCCATCTATCTATAATCATAACCTATACATTAGACTAATTCATATATATTGATTATTTTGACTAAACGAGAAGCCTATGTAAGCTTCACTAAATGAAAAGTCGATTTAAACTCCATATATGATATGTGAGAGGTCTATGTATTCCTCACTACGTAAGAGTTTTTAATTTTCCACATTTTGACCTATAACATGCCTTGAAGAATGCAAAAAGTTTGTCCAAGTCCTTTCCGAGGACGACGACACCGATTACGTCTAGGGGGTGCTCACCGGTCATGACACTAAGCCCCTAATTAATTAATTAAGAAATTCCCTAACCACCCTAACTTAATAGAGAATAAGACCCTGAAGTGGGGTTTCAATGACAGAACCCCATTACAGTCCATAGACCAGACCACGATGTTGTACTAGCAGCCCGTGGTTCTAATCAGAGTGTCCATTTCTGGCCATTTTTGGGAAAATGGCTAAGTCTTAACATAAGGCCACCATCGATGGGCCGTTGACCTATCGACGGCTCGTCGACTGCGACCGGCCAAATATAACTTTTAGGGTCAAATGCAAGGGTCCTTCTCAAGGACCCTTAGGGTGGTCTTTGGGGAGTCTTACCTGAACGTTTCGACCCTAAATACACTCTACAATGTGTTTAACACCTTTTTACTAAATTTGACTAAATTATTACTCTTGAAACCCCTTGAAAGATACCAAGGCATACTAGCTCAACTTTTAGATATGTCTGGACGTCATGGTAGTTTCTAGATGTTTTGACTCTAACATTTACTAATTGAGTTTATTACTTTTTTTTAGGCCTGAAACTTTGTCTAAGGTTTGGTTCATCTAGTGAGGCTCTATACTAAGTCATGAACTTTTGGAGTCTTACATATAATTCTTCCAAGAATTTTCCAAAGCTCAAAATGGGGTATAACCCCAAATTTTCAGACCAAAACCCTCTTACGTCCCGCACAAATGTACTTAGGTTCGCTTTCGCAAATGTCACGAGAGTGACCTCTAATTCGCAAGAGTGATATCTAGAAAAAGTGAACCCCTCATTTCACGATCTGGATTTCAATAATGTTAAGGTCATGAAAGCGTGATGACCATAGCAAAAGTAAGGTTTAGGTCTCTTTACCCCTAGCGAACGTGACTAGGGCCTCTTTAACGTGATCCTCACGAAAGTGACGTAGCCGTTGAAAAATGGGAGGTGCACCAATATCAGTAACAAGACACATAATTCACTGAAAGGACCCTCAAGATTTGTTTGGAACTCTCTAGAAACTAACCAGATATGCTACCTGACTAAACTCGACATGTTGGACTAAATAAAACCATTGCAACACGTATCGAGGTCTTCTTTACCTAGAACTCATGTAAGTTAGAGTAAACAATCATAATGCCTAAAAGAACCGAATCAAGATCATGACCTCTAATAAATCGACCAATACCTCTCATACGCCTAAAATCCCCCCCAGTTATAATAACACTATCGCAAATCCGAGCTGAGCATTCAAATATTGACCAAAGGCTAATCTTTCAACAATTTTATCTTATGACCTGAAATCCTGGAAAAAACTCCAAATACAAAACAAACAACTCTATTAGACCAACTTCCAAATTCTAAAACAGTGGAATCGACGTAATCCGTTCTGACAGTCGAAACTCGAGAAGGCATCAAAAATCCTTTGTAATAGTTTTGGCCTTTCAATATTTTATAGGATTTATAATTCATAAATATTTTTTCAATACATGAAATTAATTTAAAAATCCAATCAGAAATGACTTGGAGTTGGTATTTTTTAGTAATAAAATGTAAAATATTACCATAACACCAACAAAGAATACAAACAAGTAATCGGAGACTGTATTGGGAGGGGTAAAATTATAGTTTTACAATGTTTCCTAAAATAATAAACTAAGTCATTGACATGATCAAATTACATCTCCCTAAAGAAGTATAAGCGATCGTTGTCAAATAAAGAACCCAACTTGTAGGTTGGGATCGATCCCACGAGTAATATGATTCAGACATAAACTTCACTCAATATTATATTTTTTTAGTGTAATGTTTTTTGAGACAGATAACCAGAGGGGGGGGGGGGTTGAAATCAAGTAATAGAATTGATGTTTTGATGTTCCATTAAATCAGGAACTTTTAGTTTAGTCATGTAGCATATATGGTTTGTCTGGTATTTATCTCGAGGTCATTGTTGGGGAGTGTTTTTTTATACCGAGGTGATTCCCACTGAGTGTTATTGATTCTAAGTTCATTTCCGTTGAGTTTCCAGCAAGTGTTATTGATAACAAGGTCATTATCGACGAGTTCATGGACTATGGGTGTTCCCCTTAAGTCCCGATTACTATTTTTAATAGTTATGGTTGGTGAATTTGATTTTTATGCTTAATGATCTTGAGACTCTTGATTGACCTTGATAGTTGTTATAAATTAACTTGAATATTGTGAGTGATGAATGTGATCCTTGTGATTTGAGGCAATGTAACTATTCGATGTGACTATGAAACCTTAATCGCTTATTGTTAACAATTACGTTGACATGATTTATTTGCAGGTTGTAATGATGGTGTTTCAGTTGGGATGAAAGGAGTTCTCGTTTTCTATCTAGTTTTCCTTATCATAGTGGATTGTTTGTGGAGTACTGTGTTTGGTACTTACTCCTTATTTTTCAAATTTTTGTAGGTTCCAACCCTGGATTCGTATGATTCTTATTCTTCTAGTTATAACTAAGGATTTTTCGTTGACACATTAAAGGTTGTTGCTTGTTATCACGGTGAGCCCTATGTTTCTTACTTAAGTTTTATTTTATTTAAGAGACAATGACATCAAAACTTTTATTTATATTTTAGAATATCTATTATTACACTAATGATTTGTACATGTGACAACCAAATTCTGGAGGTATTTTAGAAAGACTATGTTTTTGTATTTATGTTTATGAATTTATTTCTACATTTGTATCCTATTGTTGGTTTTAGGATGAATTCTATTTGTGGTGTTAGACGAGTGTCATCACGTCCATTTTTAGGTTGTGACAAATGGTATTAGATTCAAGCTCATAGGTCTCACGTGTTACAAGCGAACTCTTAGTAGAGTAATAAGGATCAGTAAAGAGAAATTTGTACTTATCTTCGAGAGGCTACAAAGGTTGTTAGATAACTTTCTTTCATTCATTATTTCTTATTGTGTGTAGTTAAATTTGCTAGTACTAAATTCTTGTGTATTATGCTGGAAGATGGTGGGTATCAAAGCTTTTATTTCTAGTTTTAGGGGTATCTAGTCCTCGAGGCAGTTAGTGATACACTCCTAGGGTAGGGTAAGGTCTCGTGCAAGAGTTCATGCTCGTGGAGTATCTCTAATTAGAGGTCTTATCCATGGAGCGACACTAACTAGAGATCACTCTAGAGAGGTCTCCCCTCAATCATAGGTTGAGGTTGGTGAGGACTATGATCCTCATGACTTCATAATTCCTTTTTTTCACAATACTATGTTAAGAATGCAGGGTGTATTATAGATCTTCTCTCACGATGATACAACATGCAGACCACAAGATTCCATATGATAGTGTGAGCAAAGACCCCAAGGAAGCATCAAGCTCCAATTATTTATGATCAAGGTTGTTAGACACCTATAGGTCCTGCACTAGTTCTTGGTGTACAGGTTGCTCCCGGTGTAATCCTTTCAGAAGATGAAACCACTAGTTTCTGGGTGGTAAAATCGGGGATGCTCATGAGTTCTTGACTTGATGCCATGAGATTCTAGAGGTGATGGGTATGGTCAAATTGCATATTGCTCGTTTTATTGCACGCTAGCTCTGTAGACCTACTAGAGTGTAGGGGAGGACATGTGTGAGGTATAGACAAGTTGAATATCATTAGGTAGAGTAGTATTTGTTCTCTAGCGATTTTTAGGACCGCCTCATCCCTTAAATCGTGATGGAAGTGAGTCGTCTGAGATTTAAGGATTAAAGACAAGGTAGTTTATAAATTACAGAGTATGAATGTTACGTCCCTAAAACGAACTAGGTTAAACTAGAGCCAAGCATGTGTGTGATTAGGTATTTAAGTCCTTAAATGGTTAATTACGGTGTTAGTAGGATGTGTATGAAGTTTGGTGATGTTTGGAGGTCAAACGTCAAAGAACGTCCATGACGTTCGAAGATGTGCCTTGGAATGTGCTTGGGTGTCTTAGTATGTCTTGACAAGTTTTACATGTTCGTCTTGGTTGAATATTATGTGAGGGGACCGTATGACCTAGATGAACATGTATAGGGGTTTAAAGTGTGGGTATGACTCCACCGATGACCCAAGACTTGGCAACCAAACTGCCAAGACTGTCTCAATCAAAACCCATCACCTATGACCAGTAGGCTGAACGACGCCCCGTCATTGGGGCTGTAGATCCACCCCTAGTGGTGGGAGATTATGCCCCATGTGAACAGCGTCATATCCAATTGACTCCCTAGCATGACGGGCCGTGGACCAAGTGACGCCCCGTAGATAGGGGTCCGTCGATGGTCACTATAAAGCTGTAGGAAATTCTGCCAAGGCTTGGGGTGTTTTTGTAAATTCACCCCAAGTCTTTTTTGAACCATGAATGATTATTTTAGGGTATTTTGAGTTGTTTTAAAGTTCCTAGACCTAGAAAATACTTCATTTTCAAATCTAAACCCCTCCCTCAAGAAAGAACTCTCTCAAACTCCATAGGAACTAAAACTCAAGGAAGGCCTAGATGTGAAAGTTTTGGACGTTTTTCTCATCAACATTTCGTGGGTTTTTTCTCGTGGAGATATGGTAGTTCATCCTAGAACCTTATTTCATTCAAGGAGCCATTACAAAGAAATTCAAAAACGGTTTTCAAACTCAAAACCCTTCTATTTTGTACTCTAAGCATGGGTCTTGCATGAAAATGTTTTAATGAATGTATTATGACATTATCCAATGTTAGTTGAGGATTTTAAGGTTAAAAAATCAATAAACCCATGCTCATTCAATTTCTCAACTTTTGGCTTAAGAAGTGGGTTTAATGTACATGATTGTATAATGTTAGAACTATGGTTTTCTTTATGTTATAATGTGATTTAGCTACTTCCTTAAGGACTATTTTATGATAAATTATTGAAGAAATCGAGAATAGGTGGTGAAATCTTGGATGAATGATAAGTTAGTTATATTGTTTAGTTCTTATGATGAAATTCTCTTGAGTGGTATGGTCCACCTTTAGTAGCGGTATTTATGTGAAATATATGGGTATATGTATGAATGTGTGAATTGTGATTATGGACTCGAATGCATAGCATGTGAAGTGGAGTGATGATTTGAATGATATGTATGTGGTGTTCTTGTGAAATTGTTAAGACGTGACTTGAAGACATCATGTCTAAATGAAGTATATATATATAATATATATATATATCATATATATATATATATATATATATATATATGTGTGTGTGTGTGTGGTGTGTATGTGTGGTGTGTGTGTGTGTGTGGAGCATGATATTGTGAGAAACATGGTATTGTGGTAATTATGATGAATTGAGGTGTAAGCATGTTTAGAAGTCAATATTATGAACATGGTGATTATGTGAAAGATGTTCTCACATGTACTCACAAACACACTATGAATGAATAAATGAAGTTAATGAATGTGAATGGAGAATTGTAGGGTGGACACTGTTCGTGAATAGAGATGAAGTGTCTATACCATTCCTTGTATTCTTATAGTATGAAAAAGGGGAGTTTTTGGGTGAACACTCTTCGTGAGTTGAGATGAAGTGTTTAATAGCAACCTTACCATTTCCAAGAGCTTTCTAAGATAGGTTGAAGGTTGAATACCCTTCGTGAGTTGAGATGTGGTGTTCAAAATTAACCTCTAGGGATAAGTACCCTTCGTGATTTGAGATGTGGTGCTAATAATCTATCCCTTAACCTATAGTTAATGAATGTTTAAGACTCCGTAGGGGAGTTATGCTAAGCACCGAGAGTATTTGAAAAAGGGGCGGGTACACTTCGTGAGTATAGATGATTCACCCAATGTACCTCTTGAGATGAGACTCCTCTTTAGTAGAGAATGAGTTACTAAGAATCAATCTCCTTATCTCTTACCTATGCGCCTGCATAGGAGTAGCTATCGGAGAATCCATGTAAAGTCTTAAAAATGACCCTACCTTAAGCAAGTAGGGATCCCTCATCCGGTAGAGGTTAATACAAGGATTCCATGTTTAGCTCTCGTGGTCTATGTCGGTTAAAGCTAGTCCCCACAACCATATGTAATGAACTAAGTCTTCTAAAGGGTTGTACTACTTAGGGTAGGTGGTGGTATGGGAAGCTATCTATCCATTACACAAGTAGGCATTTGTAGGGTCTTGGTGTGTCTTTATATGAATGAATAAATGGGTAATTATGCAATGCAAATGAAGTTATGTGACTTAGTTTCTAATGTTAACAAAGCATGATACTATTATGTCTTATATGATGAAAGTTATGAATTAGAAATGTGGTGCGCCTAATCTAAGGGGATCTTCAAGGATCACTTGGAGGGAGTAGTATTATGGGATGCCACTCTCACATTGCACTATGTGTAATTTAGGGGTTGCCTTGCATAAGGGTCCTTATGTGAAGTCCGTAAATGTAAGCATGTTCGTTAGTGTTTTTGATGTTGAGTATGGTCTTGTTACCCTGTGAAGTAAGCCTATGGTCAGTGTTCTTGAGGAATCTTGGGTGTGTATTGAAGGGATTATATGGGCGTTTTCTTATTGTCTTACCTTGGAGAATATTAGGATAACCTTGGTTATGGAAACTTCAAGGGAAATGAGTTCGCTGTAAGAAGAAATGAAAGTGGTTCACTGTAAGGTTTCTTGAGTTTACTGTAAGGTGTATTTTCATCTAAATTCATAATAGGCATGGAAGACAAGATTCTATGACTACATAATCATCAACTCCAATACTACATGCTCATATTCACTCAATTCATTCATCAACATTCATGAAATTGGTATATAGGGTGCGCATGGGTTCTTGAAAGATTTTCACAATAGAAATAATCAATTAATACCAATATAATAATAATACAATGTAGATAACATAAATAAAATGATTTAAGAGTGAACCCATAGCTAGATCACAAAACCTAGTTTGGTCACAATATAGATTTCGAAAATACAAGTTTATAAGGGCTTCATGGAGAAACTATTTCATGAATAAATATATTCATACCTTAATTGATGATATTTAATGAATTTGAAGTGAAAAAGAATTAATCTTGAGTTCCCTAGCTTGAGTTCTTCCTTGTTCTTCAATGGTGGTCTAGAGAGAGAATTTGTGAGAGAGGGAAAATGGGTTTTGATTTTTTTGATTTGGAAGTTATGAAGAGTTGGTTGATTTAATTAGTTTGTGTATGTTAATATACATAAAATTACCCAATTATACCTACCCCACATATAATTGTCAAGGGTGGAATTTACCAAACCACCCTTGGCTCGGTAGAAACATGCACTAGTACGCAGGCTCGATCGACGGCCTCCAGTCGATGGACTGTCGTGGAAAGGCGTCGTTTTAGTCAAAGACTGGTCTAATGGGCCTTAGATTCAAATATCTAAGTGTGGACTCACGAATCCAAACGACAGAGCGTGAGTCAATTCACGGGGCGTCGATGCCCTCATCGTTTGCACTCTATTTTTTGGTAGTTTTTTAGGATCAATTGTTAGGTCCTCCTCAAGGACCTTTAGGGTTTTCATTGGGAAGTCGTACTAGAATTTTAGACCCTAAGAACACTCTAAGGGGTATTACAAACCTTTCACCATGTTTGACCTTTTTCCGACTCTTTAAATCCCTTGAAACACACCAAGACACACTAGTTCGTTTTCACAAGCCTCCGGGCATCGTGGTCGTTTCTAGACGTTTTGATTCTAACACTTCACTATTTAAGTTTATTACCTTTTTTAATCTTAGTAACATTGTTTCATGACGTATTTCATCCATTCAGGCTCTAGCCTAGGTGATGAAACTTCCGAAGTATTGCATTTTCCCCCCTTATGGACATTCGTCCCAAAATGTCACCTAAATCTTTTTATACGGAGGGAAAGAGACTTAATACTAGTAGCCCAACCAACAAGATCGACAACATTAATATAATAATAATGAGTCACAGCTCATAGGATGAATACCCAACTCCATCCAACACAAACACAAAGCATTACACATAATAACTCAATTCACAATTTATTACATATAAGAGCTCAACATTTCATATCACATAATGATGAACTACCTTCTCAATCTCATCATGAGCTCAACATGAACATCAAGATTTACCATACAATTCTACTTTCAAGCAACATTAAACATGCTTGCTACAATTTCATATGAACACATCCCATAACACATAACATGCAAGTGCAATTTACAAATGAGAACAAATTTCATAATAACTCAATTTAAGCATGAACCTTTACAATGACATATACATACATTATTTATAATTTTATTAAAAGAGGAAGCACTAACATCAACTTTGACTAGGATTTCGAGGAAAGAGATGAGGATAGTGGGACTTCATGTCGGCCTTGGCCTCCATGTTTCTCCCTCAACTAGGTGGTTTATCCATAAGACTTTTATGGAGGAAACCTCTTTATTCCTTAATTTCTTGACTTGACGATCTAGGATTTCAACTAGAACTTCTTCATAAGAAAGGTTCTCATTCACTCCTAAACCTTTAATCGAGAGGATAGACACCGCTCTCCAATATATTTTTTGAGCATAGAGACAAGAAATAGCAGGTGAACCGGGGCTAAGTCACACAATAATATCAACTCATAAGCCACTTTTGTGACTTGTTTCAATATCTCATAAGGGCCTGCATACCGAGGAATAAGCTTTCCTTTTTTACCAAATCTCATCACCCCTATCATGGGTGAATTCTTCAAGTAGACCCAATCACCTATTTCAAATTCAATATCTCTTCTTCTATTGTCGGTATAAGATATTTGCTGACTATAGGGTGATTTGAACCTATCCCTTATCATTCAAACATTCTCCATAGCCTCGTAGACTATATCGGGACCATGGAGTGAAAACTCACAAACCTCAAACCACCTCAATGGTAATCTACATCTCCTACCATAGATTTCTTCAAAAGGGGTCATTAAAATACTCAAATGGTAGCTATTATTGTAGGAAAACTCTATCAATGGTTGGTGATCGTCCCAACTAACCTTAAAGTCATTGACACAAGACCTCAATATATCATGCAGGGTTTGTATGGCGCTCTCCGTTTGAGGATGAAAAGTGATACAATGTTTCACTTAAGTACCAAGCCCCTTTTGGAAAGACCTCCAAAAACAAGAAGTGGATTGAGCACCTCAATCCGAGATGATGGACAAAGGGGTCCCTGAACCCTCACAATCTTAGTATGTTACAATCTAGTATAGTCCTCCACCGAATAAGTAGATTTGACGGGGATAAAATAGGCACATTTCTCCAATCTATAAACAATAACCCATATGGAATTATTTTATCTCAAGTTACAGGGAAAACCTAAAACGAAGTCCATATTGATATTATCCCATTTTGAAGTAGGGACATCCATTACTTGAGTTAAATCCCCTGTTATTTGTTGTTCGACCTTTACTTGTTGACAATTAGAACATTTAGCCACAATTCGCTACATCCCTCTTTAGACCTTCCCTCCAATAGACCTCTTGAAGATCACGATACATTTTGGTGCCACCCAGATGAATTTAATATTGGGAACCATCAGATACTTCCAAAATTTGTCTTCTCAAGTCATCAACATCTACTACGCACAACCTACCTTCGTAGCTAAGTACCCCATGCCCCCAGTAGAATGACAAATTGAGCTTACTAAAAACTGATTACTTCAATTCCATCAATAGAGGATCAGGATGTTACTTAGATTTCACCTCAACCACTAAAGATGACTCAGAGTTATAATGAAATATGAAACCCTCTTTTGGAGAATCTTCTAACCGACCCAACCAGGCCAATCTATGAACATCTTTCACTAGCTCTTGCTTACCCTCTTAAACATGAGCCATAGTAATTTGACTCAAAGCTTTCGCAACCAACATTTGTTTTCCCGGGGTGGTAAAGGACACTCATGTCATAGTCCATAAAGATCTCTAACCACCTTGGGATTCATCTCCTTTTGAGTAAACATGGATTGGAGACTTTTATGGTCTGTGAATATGTCTACATGCACACCATATAGGTATTGTCTCCATATTTTCAATGCAAATACTATAGCAACTAATTCGAGATCATGAGTTTGCATAGTTTTTCTCATGCACATTGAGTTGTCTAGATGTGTATACTATCACCTTACCATTTTGCATAAGGACACAACCCAACCCTACTCAGGAAGCGTCATAATATATCACAAACCCTTCTGTTACCTCCGGCAAGGCCATTATCGGAGCGGAGGTAAGCTTGTCTTTCAATAATTGGAAATTCTTCTCACATGTCTCCAACGATACAAACTTAGACTTCTTTTAAGTCAAGGCCATCAACGGAGATGCCATATAGGAAAATCCCTCAACAAACCTCCTATAGTACCTGGTCAAACCAAAAAAGCTTCGAATGTTGGTAGGACTCAAAGGTCAAGGACTTCTTTTAACCGCTTTCATTTTTATTGGATATAGTCTTACCCCTTCACTAGACACAATGTGACCAATAAAAAGCAACCGATCTCAACTAAAACTCACACTTACTATATTTGGCATAAAGTTGGGCATCCTTGATGATTTGCAAGACTATCCTCAAATGGTTCACATGGTTACGCTCACTTTTAGAATATATCAAGATGTAATCAATAAAGTCAATCACAAAATAATCAAGGTAGTTTCTAAAATCTCATTTCATAAGGTCCATCAAAGATATCGGGACATTTGTTAGACCAAAAGACATGACTTAGAATTCAACATGACCATATCTAGTTCAGAAAGTCGTCTTGGGTGTGTCAACTTCTCAACTCTTAGTTGATGATACCCTAACATCAAATCAATTTTTGAGAAGTATCTTGACCCTTGGAGTTGGTAAAAAAAATTGTCAATCCTAGGGAAATGATACTTGTTCTTTATGTGACCTTATTTAGTTGTCGATAATCAATGCATATCCTAAAGGATCCATCCTTTTTCATCACAAACAACACCGCGTCACCCCATGGAAAAATACTTTGTTGTATGAAACCTTTGTTTAGTAAATCTTTGAGTTGAATCTTTAGTTCCTTCAACTCGGCCGGAGCCATCCGCTAAGGAGGAATTGAAATGGGTTTTGTATCCGACAATAAGCTAATGCCAAAGTCTATTTCCTGCTCTGGAGGAATACCGGGTACGTCATTGGGGAAGAATTCCAAAAAATCCTTCACTATGGGGACTGAATCTAGTAGGGAGTATCGGACACAAGATCCTTGACTCTCACAATATGATAGAGACATCCCTTAGAGATCAACTAACAAGCTTTAAGACATGAAATGATTTGACTTTTTTGGGCAAGGTTTCCCCCTTTCCACTAAAAATGGGTTCATTTAGAAACTGAAACTTTACTACTCGATTTTTACAATCGATGAAGAGAAGAAAAAGAAAAATATAGCAAATCCATCCAAAAAATAACATCAAAGTCCAACATATCTAGTTCTACCAAATCCACCAATGTGACTTTGTTGAGAAATGAAACAGGACAACCCCTATAACCTCTTTTAACAAGTACGCAATCTCCCAGTCGGGTGGAAACCGAAAAAAGTTCATGGAAAACATAGGAAAATATGTCAACATTCATGGACTCTAAAGGGGTCACAAATTATAAAGTGGCACCGGGATCTAGTAAATCATAGACATTAATGGAAAACACTTGTAACATAACGGTGACAACATCGGGAGAATCCTCTTGATCACCCTTAGAGAGGAAAGCATAAAAGTGATTCGTCTTAAGAGCATCGGGCTTTGGAGCATTGATGAGAGTTTGGGTATTTTCCCTTTCTCTGGCCGCACGGATTGGACAATCATTCAATTGGTGTCCACTTTTCCCACATCCATAGAAAACATTCATACCAGCAAGACACTTTCCTTCATGCTTTTTACCAGACATGGCAAAAGTAGTTCTTTCAACAAAAGGGCCACTCTTATCTTCTCCTTGAGGCTTAGGGGTAGTCCTACACTTTGATTGGGATTTGGAGTATTGGAGGGACTTGGATTCGAAAACCTCTTTTTGAACCTTGTTTTATCTTGTATCTCAAACCTAGCTTTGAAGAAATTTCCCTCATTGGGCTTTGATATCTTCAACTCGCTACCAACTTGCTTGATCTTTTGTTCCTCAATTTGTTCGGCGTGGACCATAAGACGATAAATGTCCATGCTTGGAATTAGCATAATCGACCTACATTTATTCATCACAAGATTGGATATCCTCATAACAAACTTATTCATCTTGTCCCTAGAGTCTGCCACCATAGTGGGAGCATACTTTGATAGTTGAGTAAACTTGATGTTATACTCCTTCACACTCATATTCCCTTGATGAAGATTGATGAATTCATGCATTTTTATCTCTCCTATGTTCCACGGGAAATAAACTATTACGGAATTCCACTTTGAATGACCCCCAAGTAATTCGGCCTTTTCTAACCGGCCTTTCATATTTCCATTGTTTATACCAAACTTTAGCCGCATCTTTAAGTTGATAGGCGGCTAGTTCCTCCTTTCCTAGAGAAGTCACTCCCATGGAATCTACCACCTTGAATACTTCATCTATGAATCCTTGTGAGTCTTCCTCCACCTTAGAGAATAAGAATGTACGGATATTCATCCTTGTGAAATCCCTTATTCTTGAAGCGGTAGTACTAACATCGGGGTTCACTTGTACTCTAGCATCCATAGCAACTTGTTTATCTTACACTTGAGTCGAACTATGGATGGGATCCCTTATATAAACATTAATAAAGCCCATTCTTCAATAAGAACTTAAGGGTTTTGAGGTAATTGAAGGGGAACCGCCTCATTCGCATTCTCCTCTTCGGCCTTCCTAGCATTATTCCTCCTTGTATTCATGGCCTATAAGAACAAGAAAAGAATTGTTAGGAAAGATTTAATAAGAGTTAGGACTCCAAGAACAATCATAGAGTAATGATGAAAGGAAGGTTCCTAATCATATCTTAGACTCCTATTCATAAAGGTGGCGCGCTTCACATTTATGAATAAGACTCTACTATATGTGGTATGTGTGACATCAACCCTTCTATTGTCCCAAAACCTTTGGCTCTGAGACCATATTTGTAACTATCGGAGGGTACCCCTCTAACGTTATCGGCGTACTCGACCCTGAAGGAGTCTTATACAAGCCCTTACCAAAATCATCACTGCATAATGAACTTGAAATAATGAAAAATTTTAAAAACTTTACATATGAAGTATACTTAAGTTGCTCGTTTATCTATATATGAAGTTTACATAGACTTCTCATTTAATAAAATAGCCAAATTCATTAACATAGTCCAATATTTTCACATGTACACCACCTATTAGTAAAACTTCAACAAAAGTCTTCAAATAGGGTCCTTAGCCCTGTAGACACAATAATATTTAGAACAAATGTACATAAGAGAAGATTACTAAGTCTATTACATAAATAGAGAAAACATAAAGTGGTATCAAGTGC